>OY856411.1:295136838-296336838 GCA_963693085.1 Alisma plantago-aquatica
TTCGTATACATGTATTAGAATGTTATATACACATCAAGGTAGAGAAAACCCATATTTTTACTTTTTATAGCAAAACATTGATTTATACTATGAAAACATCACCATAGACTTAGTTAGGTTCTTCTGATTAAGAAAACATATAATTTTGCATATTTTGGAGTTACAATGCTTAGAGTGTATTTTTGGTGATTTTTATGTGATTAAATCATTTTATAGAAAACCACCATCGACAAAACTCAAAACCAATACTTGGAAATATTATTATTGAAAATAAAATGTTTTTATGAGTTTAGGACATATTTTACTTTAGTTTTTGGACAAAGGAATCAAAAGTTATGAATTATTGAAATTCGGCCAATCAGAAAATGACACATCATCAAACCAAACGAGATAAGCAAAGAGAGAGAGGGAGGGAAAACACCATTCAACCTAATATCATGGTTTTAGATTAATAGTTATACAAACTAGATCTTCTAGAGAAGGTAAACTGATAAGAAACCAAAACCCTAGATGACCATGGTAAATAGAGATGGAAATCATCGATTTTAAACATAGATGCATGAATTTTAACAATGTAGCAAGCAATATATGAGAAGTGGGTTATGAAACTCGCCTCTAGGGAAGATAAGAATGTCAAAACAGCAAGGAACATAGCTTAGAAGGTCTGGTTGCTCCAAGCCTAGCTCCTTTCTTGGACAAAGATCACCTTCTCAACTTAGAGGTGATAAACCTTAGCAAAAGGGCATAGAGATGATGTGTTTTAGGGTTCTAGGTGGGGTTTCACCATGGAATTCCATGGTTACGACCTGTAATAGGGTGTAAGGAAGACTAATAGTATGAAAATATGGAAGCAAGGGAGGAAACTTACTAGTTTTGGTCAAAATTACTAAGGAGGAGCTTTAGAAACCCTAATAGAGCAAATTTGGAAACCCTAGGAGCCTTCTTCACCAAAGTAGGCTCCCTCTATTACCTTGGGACAGAAACTTCATGGACAAATATAGAAGGAACTATTATCTAAGCTAGAGTAAAGAAAAGGAGAGAAAGAATTTTTGAATTGTGAGTTGGGAAGGGGTATACATGGCTATATATAGAAAGAGGTGAAGCATGAGGTGTCTTAAGGGACTTTCCATGTGTCTTTAGCCTAGGGATTGATGGCCATGCAAGAGGACAGATCATAGAGGCTTCATGCATATCAAAAGTCAGTCCTAAGAGCCCATAGATACTTCTAGGCCATCCCCACCGTTTTTCAAGAAAGAAATAACCTCATTGGTTGATAGCTTTTAAGGATAAGCGTCTTTATAAAGAGGATAATCCCTATAATGCCCTTGGAAAGAAATACCATCAAACCGAGGTGAAACTAGGTTCTCCAATGGTTTAAAATCTCTTTAACGGTAAAGTAATATCTAAGGATTAAAATTCAGTTGATAATTTGCAAAGAAAACCTCCCAATTGGGTAAATTGCATAAAAGTCCAGAATGTAGCTAAAATTGCATAACTTGCACAACCAACATCCAAATCGAACCAAATTTGATACTTAGGATCATTTTATGATTTCAAATCATATCAAAAAGTTAGATTAAGGTTTATAAAACTTAATTATGGTAATTAAGCTTTCAATGAGGTATTTGTGCATAAACCCTTATATTGGTACAATTAGTGAATATATGTTCACTAAACCACTATAAATTCCACTAATTAAATAGAAAGGACAATAAGGATAGAAATTAAAGGAAAACATGGGAAATATGGTCAAAAGACAAAATTCCAAAATTTGGTATGTTACAACACTCCACCCCTTAAAGAGGATTTCGTCCCCGAAATCACAAGCAAGAAGGGAAGGGTGAGTGTGCAACATCTCATCACAAAACATCAGGTTATTTCTCCAACCTTAACTCCCACCAAAGAATTCATCAACATATACTCCACAAGGATTTCAACATAGGATAGGTTCTCAAGGATCACCTAGGTTTCCTTTATTTAGATATTCTTTTTAGGATATTTAACATTATTTACATTTTTGGCTTATTAAGATTATATTTATTATGATATCACATTATCGTTATTTTTCTTTTAATTGTGTCATGTCATATTTACTTTGTTTCCAAAAGAATTATATTTCATTATTATGCTTGAAACCATATATATTTCTTATTTACCTCATTTTGAGATTTAACGCAATTAGAGTTTACTCAATTATCAATATACTTGATTATTATCCTTAATAATTGGATTTAGTCTCTATTATCAACATATTGAATTATAAAAAAATGTTTTGCATGAATTAACACATTTTATCCAACGTGTCACAAGGAATCCAAATAATGTCACATTAATCACTTATATCTATATTTACATTGTCACATTAACTTTCTTATTCACATTAATGTCATCATTAATCATTTTTTTCATATTTATTCAGTTCTTATGATTGATTATGCACTTTTATGTGAATCAATTACTACTTATCCATATTGAATTCATTATATGTATTTTAGTGATCAAGGTGGGACATATTACAAATTGATTCACATTAAGTGACTAATTGTGTGTGTATTAGATAAGAAGGTAACATACTATGCATTTCATATTGATGACTTGATTAATATGTGATTAGATGATTATATATATCATTTATGTGTATCAAAGTATGTTAGCTGATTATGAAACGTAATGTCATTAATGTATCATGAAAGGAAGTAAGGATGTATATGTTAAGGTTAGATGATTACAACTTAGGGTTTAGGTTAATGCGATCACTAAATTTTACTTAGCATGTATTAAGTCTAAGATTAGGTTACAATTATCTTACTTGTCATTTCATTAGGGTTTATTGGTTTATGACATGGGAAACACCATGCATATCCATTAGGATTAATATGTGAGTTACTCATATTATGTGCATTAGGTATTCATTAGGGTTTGAACATATAAATTATTCCTCAGATGATCATTATATGTTTATTAATATATAAACAAGCACGTTAGGCTATAACTATAACTTGTTTGGACCCCAGTAAGGTTTCAAGCACAACAACCTCCTAAGTATGGGGTTAGGGTTTTTAAAGATAGTGTAGACAAATTTCAAGATGTCATAGGGCTCCATCCCCCTAAAGAGGATTTTGTCCTTGAAATCTAACCACCCAACATCATCAAACTAACTATACTCCACCCCTTAAAGGGTACAACCTATCAATCCAAACTACACTAGGGTTAAAGGATGAGTCTAACTAAACCATGTACAAGATCCATCACACTTCCACTATGCACACTGATAGCTCACTCAACCCCAAACTTTATAGTCTAGGTTCTAGGGATAAACTATCCAAACATGTGATCCCAAGGGACATAAGGAGACTATCTTGGCATCCATCCTCAAACAAGTCATCATACACCGAAAAATTTGGGTTCCCAAAGATATACAACATAGATACCTAAGGTCACTATTGCCTAAAAGTAAACTATTTCAGACAATCCATTTCAGCTTAGGCCAGGCCGGTATCATATGGATCTGGGAGTCCTCGTAAACCAAACAAGTGGCGCGGAGGAAAATATTGCCAGCCCACAGAACCTGATCCTTTCTAGATACCTTTGCTTCAACTTCATGCCCTAATAGTTTCCTAAAGCCAAACCTAAATAACATTAAGTTATGCATATTTTAGTTATGAATATTTTAGGGTTTTATTCTTCATGATACTAATGTGGAACTACAGGGTCCTAAATAAACATTTCATCATTTATAGATAAACTCTAGGGCAACCATGTCATCTAAAGAAACTATGTAAGGCATGGATTCTAATTGGGGAGACAAAACTGAAATAGTCAGATTCCGACTACCATGGGCTCTGATACCATGCTGTAAAAGAGTGAAATCACCCATTTACTAAAAATTTGAAGAATTGACATCCATTCCAAACACTCTCAGAGGTATGATGGAATGGGAATAAATTTTCCAAACTTATTAAAAATTGGTATACAAAATACCATTAGAAAGCATTGGAATAAAACAATAACTGACTATATTCAATTTCATTAAAGGTTTACAAAAATACATCAAATTCTCCAATGAGGGTTTACATCAAGACACACAATCAGGATCCAGATAGGGGGAAGTCTAGACTACTACAATCTTGTCTCGAAGCAACATATCCATCAACTGTGTCCAAGCCAAAAGCTATATACTCCTTGTCTTATTCATCACATTGCTCATCACCTGGGTGGTTGGGAAAGCACCCAGCAAAAGGGAGAGGGAAGCAAAGTATGTGTCAAATAATGAATAAGTATAAGGGAAAAGGAAATCATATGAAACATAAATGTATTGAATCATCATAAGATGAGAGGGTCAAGAGAATGAGGCACATAACAAAATAGATTCTTACCATTACAAAACATATAAGAAGTAGCATGCATGATATTAATTGGACTACATTAACTAATTAGGGTTGAGGAACCTACTGAACCTCAACCTATAGGTGAGGGGAGAATTCATACATTCCCAGTCACCTATCAAATTTTATAGGGGAGGAATAACACATTTCTCAGGGGGAGAATAAGACGTTCCCCAGGGCGATTATTTGCATACCCTTTGTAGGTGGTTGTACATAAGTACCACTACTATAGTTATATAGCCAAATAAGCCATCATGCTCAAGAAATAGTAAAGTGGCATGATAAATCATCATATAATTAAAACTTGGTGGTGGAGTTCCAAGACCCAAGAATAATGTTCTGAAACTGATTTATGAGGCAAGTATAGCAAAAGATTCAAGAGTATATGAAATAGGGTTTAATAAAGCCTCATTATAGAAAAATAGGTTAAGGCACAATTATTCCCAACTTAAGGTGTAAATGCACATACATAGATAGGGAATTTCACATACATAGCACATACCTTTCATTATGATTTATATTACCCACTTTCATCACTTGATTGAGTCCATGATCAATTTTTCCTATTTTCAATTCGTATACATGTATTAGAATGGTATATACACATTTAGGTAGAGAAAACCCATATTTTTACTTTTTATAGAAAAACCTCGATTTTGACTATGAAAACATCACCATAGACTTAGTTAGGTTCTTCTGATTAAGAAAACATATAATTTTGCATATTTTGGAGTTACGATGATTAGAGTGTATTTTTGGTGATTTTTAAGTGATTAAATCATTTTATAGAAAACCACCATTGACAAAGCTCAAAAACAATTCTTGGAAATATTATTATTGAAAATAAAATGTTTTTCTGAGTTGAGGACGTATTTTACTTTAGTTTTTGGACAAAGGAATCAAAAGTTATGAATTATTGAAATTCAACCAATTAGAAATCGACACATCATCAAACCAAACAAGATAAGTAAAGGGAGAGAGAGGGAGGGAAAACACCATTCGACCTAATATCATGGTTTTAGATTAATAGTTATCCAAACTAGATCTTCTAGAGAAGGTAAACCGATAAGAAACCAAAACCCTAGATGAACATGGTAAATAGAGATGGAAATCATCGATTTTAAACATAGATGCATGAATTTTAAGCATGTAGCAAGCAATGTATGAGAAGTGGGTTATGAAACTAGCCTCTAGGGAAGATAAGAAGGTCCAAACAGCAAGGATCTGAGCTTAGAAGGTCTAGTTTCTCCAAGCCTAGCTCCTTTCTTGGACAAAGATCACCTTCTCAACTTAGAGGTGATAAACCCTAGCAAAAGAGCATACAGATGAGGTGTTTTAGGGTTCTAGGTGGGGTTTCACCATGGAAGTCCATGTTTAAGACCTATCATAGGGTGTAAGGAAGACTAATATTATGAAAATAGGGAAGTAAGGGAGGAAACTTACTAGTTTTGGTAAAAATTACCAAGGAGGAGCTTTAGTAACCCTAATAGAGCAAATTTGGAAACCCTAGGAGCCTTCTTCACCAAGGTAGGCTCCCTCTATTACCTTGGGACAGCAACTTCGTGGCGAAATACAGAAGGAACTATTATCTAACCTAGAGGAAAGAAATGGAGAGCAAGATTTTTTGAATTATGAGTTGGGAAGGGGTATACATGGCTATATATAGAAAGAGGTGAAGCATGAGGTGTCTTAAGGGACTTTCCATGTGTCTTTAGCCTAGGGATTGATGGCCATGCAAGAGGATAGCTCATAGAGGCTTCATGCATATCAAAAGTCAGTATTAAGAGCCCATAGATCCTTCTAGGCCATCCCCACCATTTTTCAAGAAAGAAATAACCTCATTGGTTGATAGCTTTTAAGGATAAGCATCTTTATAAAGAGGGTAATCCCTATAATGCCCTTGGAAAGAAATACCATCAAACCAAGGTGAAACTAGGATCTCCAATGGTTTAAAATATCATTAATGGTAAGGGAATATCTAAGGATTAAAATTAATTTGATAATTTGCAAAGAAAACCTCCTAATTGGGTAAATTGCATAAAAGTCCAGAATGTACCTAAAATTGCATAACTTGCACAAACAACATCCAAATCGAACCAAATTTGATACTTAGGATCATTTTATGATTTCAAATCATATCAAAAAGTTAGATTAAGTTTTAGAGAACTTAATTACGGTAATTAAGCTTTCACTGAGGTATTTGTGCATAAACCCTTATATTGGTACAATTAGTGAATACATGTTCACTAAACCACTATAAATTCCACTAATTAAATAGAAAGGCCAATAAGGATAGAAATTAAAGGAAAAGATGGGAAATAGGGTCAAAAGACAAAATTCCAAAATTTGGTATGTTACAACACTCCACCCCTTAAAGAGGATTTCGTTCCCGAAATCACAAGCAAGAAGGGAAGCGTGAGTATGCAACATCTCATCACAAAACATCAGGTTATTTCTCCAACCTTAACTCCCACCAAAAAATTCATCAACATATACTCCACAAGCATTTCAACATAGGATAGGTTCTCAAGGATCACCTAGGTTTCCTTTATTTAGATATTCTTTTTAGGAGATTTAACATTATTTACATTTTTGGCTTATTAAGATCATATTTATTTGATATCACATTATCATTATTTTTCTTTTAATTGTGTCATGTCATATTTACTTTGTTTCCAAAAGAGTTATATTTCATTATTATGCTTGAAACCATATATATTTCTTATTTACCTCATTTTGAGTTTTAACACAATTAGAGTTTACTTAATTATCAATATACTTTATTATTATCCTTAATAATTGGATTTAGTCTCTATTATCAACATATTGAATTATAAAAAATTGTTTTGCATGAATTAAGACATTTTATCCAATGTGTTACAAGTAATCCAAATAATGTCACATTAATCACTCATATCTATATTTACATTGTCACATTTTTTTTAGAACTAAAATTTTATTACTGACTGGCTAAACTAGCTCGTAGATTAGCAATACAGATAGAAAGGTTTTGATTAATCCATACGGGCTTATCATAGAAGTCTACTGATATAGCTCTATGAAGAGCATGTTTAGCAATAGTATCAGCAACACTATTAAACTTCCTGGGCAAGAAGAGAAAGTTTCTATTCCGGGGACTGGTGTTTAAGAGAAGCCTCTTGAAAGGCAGCAGCTTCGCATAGGTGGTACAGGCACCTGTATGCATTTTGATAGCCTGCTCAGAGTCCGATAGGAAGAGGAAGTTGTTCAGGCCCATAGAACAAGTTGTTAAGGCACCGATAATGAGTGCTTGGAATTCAGCCTCCAGAGGGTTAGCGGCAAAGGAGTAGGTCCCTAGACCTCGAATGAAAAGGCCATTCATGTCAGTAATGTGAATGCCAACAGAGCTTTTACCCGACTGAGCCATGAAGTCGGCGTCTACGAACACAAGGAAGGAGGCCTCCGATAGGGAATGTAGGTGCTGGAGTAGTGGTTTTGTAGGACCCGAGTGGTCAGTATTCTGTAGGGAGGTAATCGTGGAAGCTCTGGTATTGATGAATTTCACCAGGATAGAAGAAGAAGTTCTTATATTGGAATGGATGACATCGTTGCAGGCCTTCCAGAGATGCCATACGGCGACGCCGTAGCTGATGGATTGGTGGCAGTGTTTGACAACCTCCACAATCCATTCTTCAAGGTGGTACGAGAAGAAGGATGCCTCAACATTGAGCTGCAGCCAGACTTCTTTGCTGCGTGTGCAGTCTCGTAGACAATGGAGCAAGGATTCCTCAGCATTGTTACATTGCGGACAGTTTGGATCAACCTCAATGTGACGACAGATTTTTTCTGTATTAACCAGTAGTGACCTATGAGCCAGGAGCCAGAGGAAGGTTTTAATTTTCTCAGGGGCTTTGAGAGACCAGATGTCTTTCCAGGGACCTACTGAGTGAATTTCTTTGTCCTTACGGATCCATCTATAACTTGATCTGGTTGAGAACTCTCCAGAGGATTCAAGGGGCCAGCACCAGTTGTCATCTTCAGCCTCCGGATGCGGGGGTGGAAGTCTTTGAATCTTCAGCCAACAAGCTTGAGGAATATAAGAGTGTATGAAATCCATGTCCCAGTGGCCTGTGGTTCGCACCATTGAAGACACAGTGAGATTAGTTAACTCACGAGGAATCGGTGTATTTGGGTAACGGGCAGCAATGTTGTGATTGTCAAACCACTTATCGTGCCATACGTTGGAATCATTCCCATTATTAATAATCTTCATGTTGAGCACTTGGATCATTGTACTTTGGTTTTTCATAAAGTTCCAGGCAGTGGAAGAAGGACCACTCTTGGTTTTTCCATTGCGAAGGTACTTTCCTTTCATTACCCGTACCCACAGCTTGGAAGGGTAGCTGAGGTAGGTCCAGACATTCTTGAGCATCAAAGAACGATTTTGATCGCACGCGTCTTTAATACCGAGACCGCCGACATCCTTGTGGGCTGTGATCTTGTTCCAAGAAACTAAGGATAGCTTCCGCTGCTCCCGATTTCCGAACCAAATAAAATTCCTGACATGTCTATCAAGCTCGTCGCAAAGGCCAGGCGAGAGGATGACAGTCTGCATTGTGTAAGCTGGAATTGATTGTAATGTGGCTTTAGGCAGGGTAGTCATGACGGCAAGGCTGAGGTGTCTAGCGACCCAGCTATTGGTTCTAGACTTGAGGGATTCCAGGATACTTGAGTGAGTCAGTTTATTCACGCGATGGTGGAGGATGGGCACACCGAGATATTTACTAAGATCTTCGGTTGAAGGGATCCCAAGGGATCTACTGATGATTCTTTTCTCTCTTGGCGACGTGTTTTTGGAAAAGAAGCATATTGATTTGGTAGCAGAGATACACTGGCCGGAGACTGTAGAAAACTCCTTCATAACTTGCTTCATAATTTTAGCTTGCGCGCTCGTCGCTTCACCCAGCAGCAGCAGGTCATCAACAAAGAAAACGTGAGAGAGAGGAGGACCATCTTTGGAGAGGTGGATTGTCTTCCACGAGCCATCCATGACTGCCTTTTGAATCGACTGGCTCAGAAAATCCATGCAGAGAACAAATAAGTAGGGGCTGAGGGGATCACCTTGACGGACCCCTTGGACAGCCTGAATAGGCTCTAATGGATTGCCCTCCCAGAGAATTTAAGAGGTCCCTTTGGAGATAATTTGGTGAATAAGATTTCGAATCTTCACCGGTAAGTTAGTCTTCTGCAGAGTATCGTTGATGAAGGACCAATTCATACGATCAAAGGCCTTAGCTAGGTCAATCTTCACCGCCATCCACTTCCTTTTGCCGGTTTTGAAACGCATTGAGTGAATCACCTCTTGCACAATTAGAATATTATCGGAAATCTTTCTACCAGGGATGAAGCAAGATTGGAAGGGTGATACCCAGTTATGAAGGAGGGGTTTGAGATGCTCCACCAGAATCTTTGATACAATTTTCAGACAATTGTTGTTAAGCGAGATCGGTCGCATGTCGTTACAACTTTGTATTGGTTCTTTCTTGGGCAGTAAGATCATCCACACATTGGATAATTCAGAGTCAATGTGTTCAGAAGAGAAAATAGTGGTGATAGTCTTGATGACGGAGGTACCCACCGTATTCCAGTTCTTTTGTAAGAAGTCGTTGTAGATACCATCTGGCCCAGGAGCTGCGGTTGCTTTCATGGCGAAGACTGCAGCCTTTACTTCGTGTGAAGAGGGAATAGCATTGAGTGTTCTTAATAGGTTGTTGTTGGGACTCTCGAAGATGCCTGGGTAGGAAGGGATCCTGTCCACAGTTACCGGTGACGTCATCGTCATCAGATTGTTGAAGAACTGCCACACGTGTTGCTTGATTTCTTCGGGTGTAGTGAGGAGTTGGCCTTCTTCATCCTTGATGGATGCAATTTTGTTGTGGTGTCTCCTTGCCTTGACGAAGGAATGGAAGAATTTCATATTCCCATCGCCCAGCTTGAGCCAGTCAAGGTGGGCCTTTTGACGCCAGTCTGCCTCCTCGCAAGCCAGGATTTTTTGCAGATTTTCCTAGAGTTCAATGGACTTGAGCTCATCCATGGGGTTAGGGTTAGAGGGGATGCGTACCTGAATATTGTTAATGGCGTTGATGAGCGTGGCTTTCTCCTTGTTCTGAGCCTTCATCGAGGAAAAAGACCATTTGGTAATGGTCGTCTTGAACAAAGTTAAGGCATCATAGAACTCCATGTTGCAGTCCCAGTAGAGGTTCAACTGCTGGTTGAAGTCTGGGCAGAGGTTCCAACTGGCTTTAGTTTTAAAGGCGAAATGTCGTTTGCTCGGAGAAACGTTGTTAGCCACGAGCAAGGGATTGTGATCGGAAAGAATGCGCGGCAGAATAGTAACAGAAGTGTGTGCATTGGTGTCTAGCCGAGCTTCATTAGCTATGAGCCGGTCTAGGCGTTCAAATACGCGTCTCTTTTGAAAGGTGAACCACTGACCTCCCACTTGAATGTCGGCTAGACCTGTTTGGAGAAGGAGGTCATTGAAGAGGACAGAAGCAGTAGAGTCGAAGTAGCGGCTGCCAGATTTTTCAGTAGGAGAAAGCATTGTGTTGAAATCTCCAATGACTGCCCACGACGATGAGATCGAAGTGGACAAGTCCTTCAGGTGATTCTAGAGGAGTGGACATAGGGAAGGATTAGGGCTGCCGTATACAAAGGTGATGAAGGCTGAATTGTTCACATGACAATGCACAAATTGTCTGTGGTTTAGAAGAATTTCCACCGCGACGGCATGCTGGTCCCAGAGAATCCAGATGCCTCCTGAGAATCCGAGGTCTTCGACCCTGTGAGAGGAATTGAAGCCCATCCTTCTGATGATAGAATCCACTCTGTCGCCACTACAGCGAGGCTCAAGGATGGCGAACATGGAGAGATTAAAAGTACGTTTCAGATACTTCACGTAGTTGGTTTTGTCCTCAAGGCACACACCTTGAATATTCCAGGAGGCATAGTTCATTAAAGGAATATTCAGGAGGGAAGATGAGGGTTGGAATTAGGGAATTACAGCTTGAAGACCAACTGTGGAATCGATGGTCTCCCTTGTGTTGTTACTAAATAGACGACGAGCCTCGGTTAATTTCTCACCATCTGTGGGAGATGAAGCCTTACCCTTCTTTCTCGTCCAATCCGGACTGATGGGAATGGCTTGGTAGACCACTCGTCGATTTCTGAGAAGAGGACCACCATTTCTGTTTGTGTCAAAGTATTGGTTGTCGAAGCTGAATGGTATCACCGACTCCATGGATGGTGATGGTTCCTGCGACCGACCAGTGGCAATATTGTTGCCAGTGAGGATGATCGCCGTGTTGTTTTGATCAGGGACCTGATTACTTGGAGGTGGGACCTTCGATGTTGAAGACGCAACTTGAGTTTGTTTCTTCTTGGCTTTCCTGTTCTGCACCATTGTCCACCCCTCACTGTCCGGAAGGGGAGGAGATGCAGAGGCCTCAGGTAGAGGCGTGGAGTTTTTTAGGACCTCACCAAAAGGGCCTGCAGCAGTGTCAGGGCTTTGTTGAGAGGGGTTGGGCAGTGGCTTTGGTTTCTTATGTTCGGGTTTCTTGGCGTGCATTTCCAGAGAGAACGGCACCGCAGTGGTAGATGGATCTTCCGCCACCTCTGTTGCGGCGGCCGCGACAATAGCGTGAGTGCAGTCGGCATCAACGTGACCGATTCTGCCACATTTGATACAAATCGACGGTATAGATTCATATTCAATCCTGAAGACTTCATTCATGATATCGATCGCCGGCAGGAGGGGTTTGGAGGTGTCCACCTCTACTGCAAGACGGGCGAATTTGCCTCGGTTTCCCAGTTCAGTCGTCGAGTCTATGTGAAGCGTCTTCATGACGACGTCGCCAATACTCCAGAGCAACTGTGTTTGGAACAGATGGATCGGGAGTTCAGGGATACGGATGCAAACTACCAGCTTCCTTGGGAGCATGTCCGAGGGACGGAAGCTAGGGCACCACGATTGCACCGATAGATAGTGTTTGAATAAGGTCCAGGGGCCATTGGTAAGGACATTGATGTAGTCTTCTTCATTATGCAGTTGCACTATGTAATAACCCTTCTCTAGATCGATGACGCGGAACTCAAATGTATATTTACATTGTCACATTAACTTTCTTATTCACATTAATTTCATCATGAATCATTTTTTTCATATTTATTTAGTTCTTATGATTGATTATGCACTTTTATGTGAATCAATTACTACTTATCCATATTGAAGTCATTATATGTATTTTAGTGATCAAGATGGGACATATTAAAAATTGATTCACATTAAGTGACTAATTGTGTGTGTATTAGATAACAAGGTAACATACTATGCATTTCATATTGATGACTTGATTAAAATGTGATTAGATGATTATATATATCATTTATGTGTATCAAAGTATGTTAGCTGATTATGAAACCTAATGTCATTAATGTATCATGAAAGGAAATAAGGATGTATATGTTAATGTTAGATGATTACAACTTATGGTCCAGGTTAATGTGATCACTAAATTTTACTTAGCATGTATTAAGTCTAAGATTAGGTTACAATTATCTTACTTGTCATTTCATTAGGGTTTATTGGTTTATGACATGGGCAACACCATGCATATCCATTAGGATTAATATGTGATTACTCATATTATGTGCATTAGGTATTCATTAGGGTTTGAACAAATAAATTTTTCCTCAGATGATCATTATATGTTTATTATTATATAAACAAGCACGTTAGGTTATAACTATTACTCGTTTGAACCCCACTAAGGTTTCAAGCACAACAACCTCCTAAGTATGGGGTTAGGGTTTCTAAAGACAGTGTAGACAGATTTCAAGATGTCATAGGGCTCCATCCCCCTAAAGAGGATTTTGTCCTTGAAATCTAACCACCTAATATCATCAAACTAACTATACTCCACCCCTTAAAGGGTACAACCTATCAAGCCAAACTACACTAGGGTTAAAGGATGAGTCTAACTAAACCATGTACAAGTTCCATCACACTTCCACTATGCAGTCTGATAGCTCACTCAACCCCAAACTTTATAGTCTACGTTCTAGGGATAAACTATCTAAACATGGGACCCCAAGGGACATAAGGAGAATATCTTGGCATCCATCCTCAAACAAGTCATCATACACCTAAAACTTTGGGTTCCCAAAGATATACAACATAGATACCTAAGGTCACTATTGCCTAAAAGCAAACTATTTCAGACAATCCATTTCAGCTTAGGCCAAGCCGGTATCATATGGATCTGGGAGTCCTCGTAAACCAAACAAGTGGCGCGGAGGAAAATATTGCCGTCCCCCAGAACCTGATCCTTTCTATACACCTTTGCTTCAACTTCATGCCCTAATAGTTTCCTAAAGCCAAACCAAAACAACATTAAGTTATGCACATTTTAGTTATGAGTATTTTAGGGTTTTATTCTTCATGATACTAATGTGGAACTATAGGGTCCTAAATAAACCTTTCATCATTTATAGATAAACTCTAGGGCAAGCATGTCACCTAAAGGAACTATGTAAGGCATGGATTCTAATTAGGGAGACAAAATTGAAATAGTCAGATTCCGACTACCATGGGCTCTGATACCATGTTGTAAAAGAGTGAAATCACCCCTTTACTAAAAATTTGAAGAATTGACATCCATTCCAAACACTCTTAGAGGTATGATGGCATGGGCATAAATTTTCCAAACTTATTAAACATTGTTATACAAAATACCATTAGAAAGCAGTGGAATAAAAAAATAACTGACTATATTCAATTTCATAAAAGGTTTACAAAAATACATCAAATTCTCCCATGAGGGTTTACATCAAGACACACAATCAGGATCTAGATAGGGGGAAGTCTAGACTACTACAATCTTGTCTCCAAGCAACATGTCCATCAACTGAGTCCAAGCCAAAACCTATATACTCCTTGCTTGTTCATCACATTGCTCATCACCTGGGTGGTTGGGAAAGCACACAGCAAAAGGGAGAGGGAAGAAAAGTATGTGTCAAATAATGAATAAGTACAAGAGAAAAGGAAATCATATGAAACATAAATATATTGAATCATCATAAGATGAGAGGGCCAAGAGAATGAGGCACATAACAAAATAGATTCTTACCATTACAAAACATATATGAAGTAGCATGCCTGATATTAATTGGACTAAATTAACTAAATAGGGTAGAGGCACCTACCGAACCTCAACCTATAGGTGAGGGGAGAATTCATACATTCCCAGTCACCTATCAAATTTTATAGGGGAGGAATAACACATTCCCCAGGGGGAGAATAAGACGTTCCCCAGGGCGATTATTTACATACCCTCTGTGGGTGGTTGTACATAAGTACCACTACTATAGTTAAATAGCCAAATAAACCATCATGCTCAAGAAATAGTAAAGTGGCAAGATAAATCATCATATAATTACAACTTGGTGGTGGGGTTCCAAGACCCAGGAATAATGTTCTGAAACTGATTTATTAGGCAAGTATAGCAAAAGATTCAAGAGTATATGAAATAGGGTTTAATAAAGCCTTACTATAGAAAAATAGGTTAAGGCACAATTATTCCCAACTTAAGGTGTAAATGCGCATACATAAATAGGGAATTTCACATACATAGCACATACCTTCATTATGATTTATATTACCCACTTTCATCACTTGATTGAGTCCATGATCAATTTTTCCTATTTTCAATTCGTATACATGTATTAGAATGATATATACGCATTAAGGTAGAGAAAACCCATATTTTTACTATTTATAGAAAAACCTCGGTTTATCCTATGAAAACATCACCATAGACTTAGTTAGGTTCTTCTGATTAAGAAAACATATAATTTTGCATATTTTGGAGTTACGATGATTAGAGTGTATTTTTGGTGATTTTTAAGTGATTAAATCATTTTCTAGAAAACCACCATTGACAAAACACAGAAACAATACTTGGAAATATTATTATTGAAAATAAAATGTTTTTGTGAGTTTAGGACTTATTTTACTTTAGGTTTTGGACAAAGGAATCAAAAGTTATGAATTATTGAAATTCGACCAATCAGAAATCGACACATCATCAAACCAAACGAGATAAGTAGAAAGAGAGAGAGAGAGAGAGAGAGGGAGGGAGGGAGGGAAAACACCATTCGACCTAATATCATGGTTTTAGATTAATAGTTATCTAAACTAGATCTTCTAGAGAAGTTAAACCGGTAATAAACCAAAACCCTAGATGAACATGGTAAATTGAGATGGAAATCATCTATTTTAAACATAGATGCATGAATTTTAAGCATGTAGCAAGCAATATATGAGAAGTGGGTTATGAAACTCGCCTCTAGGGAAGATAAGAAGGTCCAAACAGCAAGGATCCGAGCTTAGAAGGTCTGTTTGCTCCAAGCCTAGCTCCTTTCTTGGACAAAGATCACCTTCTCAACTTAGAGGTGATAAACCCTAGCAAAAGAGCATAGAGATGAGGTGTTTTAGGGTTCTAGGTGGGGTTTCACCATGGAAGTCTATGGTTACGACCTGTAATAGGGTGTAAGTAAGACTAATAGTATGAAAATAGGGAAGGAAGGGAAGAAACTTATTAGTTTTGGTCGAAATTACCAAGGAGGAGCTTTAGAAACCCTAATAGAGCAAATTTGGAAACCCTAGGAGCCTTCTTCACCAAGGTAGGCTCCCTCTATTACCTTGGGACAACAACTTCGTGGCCAAATATAGAAGGAAATATTATCTAAGCTAGAGGAAAGAAAAGGAGAGCAAGATTTTTCGAATTGTGAGTTGGGAAGGGGTATACATGGCTATATATAGAAAGAGGTGAAGCATGAGGTGTCTTAAGGGAATTTCCATGTGTCTTTACCCTAGTGATTGATGGCCATGCAAGAGGACATCTCAAACAGGCTGCATGCATATCAAAAGTCGGTACTAAGAGCCCATAGATCCTTCTAGGCCATCCCCACTATTTTTCAAGAAAGAAATAACCTCATTGGTTGATAGCTTTTAAGGATAAGCATATTTATAATGAGGGTAATCCCTATAATGCCCTTGGAAAGAAATACCATCAAACCAAAGTGAAACTAGGTTCTCCAATGGTTTAAAATATCGTTATCTAAGGATTAAAATTCAGTTGATAATTTGCAAAGAAAACCTCCCAATTTGGTAAATTGCATAAAAGTCCAGAATGTACCAAAAATTGCATAACTTGCACAAACAACATACAAATCGAACCAAATTTGAAACTTAGGATCATTGTATGATTTCAAATCATATAAAAAAGTTATATTAAGCTTTAGAGCACTTAATTATGGTAATTAAGCTTTCACTGAGGTATTTGTGCATAAACCCTTATATTGGTACAATTAGTGAATAAATGTTCACTAAACCACTATAAATTCCACTAATTAAATAGAAAGGCCAATAAGGATAGAAGTGAAAGGAAAAGATGGGAAATAGGGTCAAAACATAAAATTCCAAAATTTGGTATGTTACCCGCGATCTCTTCCTCTTTCACTCACGATCGCGACCTCCCTCTTGCGTCCCGTTCTCCCCGCTCACAACCATGCCTGAGGTCCTCAATCATCAACAAAGCTTTGTCACGACCCCAGTAGCACCTCCGACCATGACCAAGCGAAGAGACGATGTGGGTCATGATCATCTCCTTCTCCACCGCAGATCGTGACTCTTTCTAAAACACCAGATCGCGGCGTCAGGCCCCAACCTTCCATGATCGTGGTCAGTAATAGTGTCTCTAGCTTCAACAGCACCGCGACCAAGCGACTCCCCTTGGTCCGCATCTCTGATCTGACTTCGACCTGTGGTGGCCATGAAGATGACGACACCTACACTTTGACTCAAAAAGAATGACGGGCAGCATTCATCGTCCCCTAACACCTTCCTCTACCCACGCAATCGTGATCCCTGCAACACCCCACTGCGCCCAAGGTCTTTGCCTCTCACCAATGCCTGGAGCACGACCTCTAGCACCCAACAAGCTGCAACCTACTCCCAAGCTCTACCACATCGCCCTCTTACTTTTCTTCTGCCCTCTTCCACAAACCTTCACCAACGACAACAACTCCTCCAAACAACGACGCCCGAGCATCCATGAGGACCCGCTTTCCCTCCAAACCTTCCTCTACTAGCGTCAGTTTCCTGCAGCCTTCTACACCAATGAGGTCCAAGCAGACTCAAGCATCGAGCGACACCTGTCCATGCTCCAGTAGCCATGACTCCATCCACCTTCACACAACCAACACCTCATCCCCGCTTCTTGCCTCATCAACGCCGCAACTCCAGCAAGTTTGAGGGCCACAACCAGAGTGAGACTTCAACCAAGAGGAAGTGAGATCACGATTACCAGGCCTCGACCTAATCAATTCTAAAAGAGGGCCGCAACACAACTAAGTACAAGACCGCGACCAAGGGTGAAACAACAGATCGTGACCAATTGAAAAGAAAACCTTGACCAATTGAAAAGATGACCTCGGCCGAGGTCCAAAGAGAGCCAACAGACCCCGTGGTCCAGCCAACACTATAAATAGGACCCTACCCCAGCCATTCAGACTCGACTCCAGACATCATTAGGCTGTAGGTCTGTCCTCAACTGAAGGAGACAATCTCCTCCATAGCCAGGTTGCGCCTAAGAAGCGTTTGACCCCTGGTGTAAGCTACCATTCATCCAGATCTAGATCCAGATCTAGATCTGTTGCATCCATCTATCTGCTCCATCCACAATCATCCTTCATGTCCACAAGCTGCCCCTCCTGCTGTGAGCAAGGAGGATGAGAAGAGAAGGGGGAGAGAGAAAGCTTGCCCCGTCTACCATGGTGGTCATCGGTCCTTACCTAGATCTGCCCCGATATCATGTAGAAGACCGTCTCTTCACCGAGCTGCGATCATCTTCTTCACCACACTCATGGTGGAATCTTCCCTCTCTCTTATTCTTCTTGTTTCTCGCATCATGAGTGAGTAGTTCCTTTTCACTGGGGTGCGGGGACTAGCCCTGCTTCCCATGCTTACATGTCCTCTTATTAAACATTCCATGGCATGTATATAATCTTTCATTTCATTGTTAATCATCGATGTGTGTTTATGGATTGATCACATGCTTACATTTATCTTGTTATTTTCCTATGTTGCGAGAACTTCAATATGTTGGATTTGAATTTCGATTAACGCGGTTGTCTCCCAAACTAGAAATAGAATGGTATTCCTTGAGGTTGTAAGTCTATGATCCATGAGGGGACGAGCCATCTAGCCCACAATGACGCTTTTGTGTGCCTAAACATCCCACAGGAAGGGCGACAACTTCAGTTGGATATCTGTATCATCGGAGTCATAAGTATGTGATCAGGATGGTGATGAGACATCTGATACCTAAGGTGATGCTATGCAAACCTGACACCCGTATGGGGGGTTTCACAACAGCTCTATTTGGATAGTTATAACTTTCCTGGATGTTTGATGTTTGGATATGTTTGCATGTGTAGTGGTGATGAAACCCGAGACCATCCCAATGATTCCCATCATTAATCTTTAATCAACTTTTAATCCTGCTCAATACTTCCCTTGATTTTAGTTTAATTAAACTCAAATCAACCAACCTTGTTCTAAATATTAGTCTTGATTCAACTAGATTCGACTAGTAAAAGATACTTTAAAACGTTGTCCCTTGGGATTTGATCCTCAACTATACTGCGATAAGACCCATCCACTTGCGGGTGGTATTATTGCACAAGGTTTTGGTTAAAAACCCAGGGATTTCAGCCCTGGGTGAGTTTTTTAGTGCGATAATATTCCACGTCACCATCGCTCCATCTTTTCTTCGCATGCTCTATCCCTTTTCAGCTCCAGGCCTACTCTGATGCGACATGGGCTAGTGATCCTTCTAATCGATGATCTCTTTCTGCATATTTTTTTTTTATGGGTGGTTCTCTCATTCCTTGGAAGACTAAGAAGAAAATAGCAGTTTTTGGTTTGAGTGTAGAGGTCGAGTTGGGAGCTATGGCTTTATTGACTACAGAGGTCACTTGGCTATGGTGGTTACTTGAAGATTTTTGTGTTTCTATTTCAGCACCAACTCCTCTTTCGTCACTCAACACATGTGCTATTAGCATCGCTTGAGACCCGGTAAAACATGATCTCATCAAGCATATTGGTGTTGACGCTTCATACATGTGTTCAAAGTTGCATGGTCAAGTTATTACTCTTTAGTATGTGTCTTCTGAGCTTCAGTTGGCTGATTTCTTCACCAAGGCACATACTCAAGCTCAACACAACTTCTATCTCTCCAAACTCAGAGTTATTGATCCACCATGAGTTTAAGGGGGTGTTCGAGTTGTGTTATGTCTCTTTGTATTATGTCTCTCTATATTATGCCTCTTCATATAACAACTTTTCATATTACGTCTCTTGGCATACCACAATGTACAAGGGGCTCTTCATATTACCCCAATCTGTATAATGTCTCTTCGTGTTACTCCATTGTATAGGAGGTTACATGTATATTTATCATCCTATTGGCCTCAAACTAATACACAAGTACTATACATAACAATTTAAAGGCCAACGGACTATTCAACACTATTCTCTTGTTAGTACTGGGAGGCAGTTTAGGGGGTGTGGTGCTTGAATCTAAAGGCAAATTATTGATTTTGAGCATAAAAGTGGTTGGTTGTTTTCTTCACGATAGTGATCATTGTGATGTGCATTCACGGATAGGCTATCATACACTTTAAAATCTCTTTTACTTATTTTGATTGAATTAGTTGCCATCTCCTCTAGTAAAGATTTAGTAAAACATCAAACATCAATGTACACAAATTTCAAGTCTTACAATCTTTGTAGGTTGTTACTGGACTACTAATGACATTCCAATAGGATTTCCATGGCATGCATTTATATTCAGGCTAATACATAGACTATATAGACACAATACACAATTATCATACTATAACAAAACAAGTTTGTAGTATAGTGAATAATTATTAGATCCTTAGTGGAGTTTTTAGTCTATGACTAATATATTGTTGTTATTGCACATGTATATAGTGAAAAATAAACAACAACATAGTCAATACAAAAAAACATTAGAAAATAATAAAGAAAAAATACAACATCACATAATGTTAATAGATTATTTTTTGACTATTAATAAGGTATGTCTCCTATTTCATTTGAAGGTGTATTGATCATGTTCCACTGACAAAAGGAAAGTTAGTTCCTTTTGTATCCATTTCCACTAATGTACCTAAAGTTAGTTCAACATTGTGCATGTGAATACAATGACAAAAGTAAAATACCCCCTTGACTAAGGCAACTTTTAAGGACTAATAAGATTAACATGACAAAATTCTTTCACAATGTATTTAAAGAACTACGATTCTTGGGGAATAGACCTACTACTAGATCCTTTTTTTGCTACAAATTTTGTCTCACTTTGGTGTTTGCCTTTGATAGTCAACAATGAGGAGACATAGTGGTTCACTATAAGAAAAAACATGTGTATTGGATTATTTTTTGGTAAATCAATCCGAAGTATCATTCAAAAGATGTAGTAGAAAACATAAATTGCTTCTTATTTATTATCAAAATTTACTTTAAAAATTGAAAGTATTTTGTGTTATGTATTTATGAAATAAAGTAGCTCAGAATTCATCCTCGTGCTATTCTTGTATCCAGTGGCGTAGCCACATGGAGGCACAGGTGGGCACGGTTTATCAAAATGTACATTGATCAAAGCAATTTATTATAGATTTTGGGAAATATACATGCAATATTGTGTTTTGTGCCCTACCCATTCACATGCAGCAACAAGGTGCCCATCCTTCAACTAAGTTCTGCCTCCGCCACTGCTTGTATCCAACATTCTTCATTGTTCTAAATCACAAATTCATACACACAAACTATGTAATTCTTAAATGAATGTTGAAACCTTGAACAAGAACCAAATGCCTCAACAAATTTTGCTACTTTAGTTAGGGAACTCCCCATTCTTCTTTATGTATTTGAGGGTCCCAGCTAGTCCAAATCTATGCACTGCCTCTCTTGCCGCTCTAAATCCGTCTCCATACACCTTGTGTTTGTTACGTTCAAGCAGTTTCTTCTGTTTATCGCACAATGCCATCTCAGATCCATTTGCCTCATAACTTTGGCTTTTATAATCAAGATACATGTATGCTAAAAAATTGCACATGCCTTCCTTAACCATCTTGGGGAGGTTGGTGTATCCTGGTTGTCAAGGAAAAGAACTTCAGACCGTAACCACTACAATACACATACATTATATATGTAGCATATTTATTTGACAAAAGATAAGCATGTAGTACCATTGAGGTCGAGCCAAGCGTGCATCATCTCGTGAGCCAAAATACGTCCTGTTAACAACCTGTAAAAATAGATCAATTATGTGTCGATGTATAAGGCAACTCTGTCATATCAAATCATTAGTCTTCAATGCAAACATTTTTACTATGAAAGTCGGTCTATCCTCTTGAAAAATGACTTTCAACCAAAAGTTACTCGGAGCCATGTTTAGAAGGTCACCTACTATAGCCAGTGTGAATGTGTATCTTCTTTTCATCATAAAATCCCCGAATAGTATCTGGAGCCTAGAAAAAAGAAAATGCAACCGGTCTTAGTTAAAATAACGATTCCAACAGTTCACATAACACCTTAAATATGGCTTACATTAGGTTCATCGTAGGCTTCATATAGGGCTTCTTTGTCGAGTAATTGGAAAGATATCTTATCGCGTATTTCCATATTGCACTCTTTAAAAAATTGTTTTATCTCACGATAAAGTTCTTGGCTTTTGGTTGGGTCCATGATGTCAATGTCTGAACTCCCATTACTATCTTCATATCCATAATGTCCATGGCAATTTGAGCCCCCATTACAATCTCGATATTCATGATGGCCTTGGTATCCACTTATTTGATCATTGTGATGATGCTCGTGGAAGATTCCATGAGACCAATTAGAATCTGTCATACTATGTCCACGTCGTTGTCAATGTTAGTATTGCAACTAGTATAAGTTATTTCTTTATAATTAAATCATAGATTTGGAAATGGTTCTGTTAAATTGAGAGACAGCAATGAGAAAATGTACATCGTTATAATAAAACATACATAAATTTTTACCATAATGAGTTCTTCAAACATGGGAAATGTAATCATAAAAATCACTAGCAACCACAATAAACCTATTTTTGGCTGCAGTTACTCCACAAGTAAGGATATGGTTGAGGCTGAAAA
Organism: Alisma plantago-aquatica; assembly: GCA_963693085.1. NCBI lineage: Eukaryota > Viridiplantae > Streptophyta > Magnoliopsida > Alismatales > Alismataceae > Alisma > Alisma plantago-aquatica. Next base: position 295,159,527 of record OY856411.1, read on the forward strand.
ACTTACTTAGAGAATGGATATGTTTGATGTGAAGTTTTTCCAAGTTGTTCATCCTCGTCTATGTGATGATATGTAAAGCATAGAATGAAGTCAGAACAGATTTACATGTTTTAATATAAAAAATATAAAGAAGAAAGATGAACACTATTTTCATTCTTTGACGTCATGAACAATACCTTCTTGGGTTCTTGTAACACTATTATTATAAACAATGTTGTCATAAGCACCATAGTAATTTGCATTGTTGTCATAAGCAATGTTGTCAGTGGTACTGTCGTCAATAGTGATTCTGTAAGTATTATTGTCTTCAATAATGTTGTTGTACGAAGTATATCTATAAGCAATGTTGTCATCCTCGTACGTATAGATACTGTAGTAGTTTCCTCACCAGCAGGGTTGTTATCCTCATAAGTATGATAGTTGTAGTAAGCAGCGTTTTCGTAAGCAGTGTTATCATCCTCGTATTGAAAAACACTTCTAGTACTGCCCTCGTCAGCAGGGTTGTCATCAACATAAGTAGGAAAGTTGTTGTAAGAAGTGTTTGCATAAGTGATGTGAGCATCCTCACATGTATAGATACTTCCAGCAGTGTCCTTGTCAGCAGGGTTGTCATCCTCATAAGAAGGATATCTTTCAACAGTTTCATCGTAAGTATTGTTGTCATCATTGTCATCATCACACGTAGCGTGGCTTCCATCGTAATTCATATCTGTATTTTGATACCTGACTGATTTGCTACTACTCCCTCCAAATATTTTTCTGATCCAACCCATTAAGCTAATTTGTTGTTTGACCAAACACTGATTAACTCTTTAATCTGTGCATTGTATGAAAAAATCAAGCGGCTCAATGATTTAAAAAGATATATAAAACTCATGTTTGATTTAAACACGCAATGTATAATGATAATCGTTATATAGACACTAAATCTCATGTTTGATTTAAACACGCAATGTATAATGATAATCGTTATATAGAGACTAAATTTTATTGAGGTATAATATGTGAGAGTCCAATGTATCCATATGTGAGGCTTCAATGCATCTACTTTACATTGTAAAGTTTAAACATGATGTATCTTTCCTTTAGTGGTAGAAGATTAAAAATTGAGTTCTTCAAGGAAGACAAACTATGAGTAGAATTACAAACATGAACAATATGATCTCTTCTAGATGCCCATTAGGAAATGACCAGCCAATGAAACCTTTCAGGTAAGCTCATTTTCTTGTTCCTAGGACATGTCATAAAACCAAGCGATACAATAAAAGAATCCTAAACACATAGAGGTAACTGGTCAGGTCTGAAAAGTCTTACAAACAATTGAATCTTTTTATTAGTCAGGTAACAGTGTATTTAAGCCAAGTCATAATAAAACAATAAATGTATATATTACTTGTATTTGTGTGAGTATTTAATTTATCCGAGCCAAAAGATCATGGTGTGACAAATGTTTACGTTTTCTATATGTAAACTATTGTGCGTTGGTGATAATTTCCATTGATGTTGTTACACAACATGTAAATGTTAATGACGCCCATTACGGCACCAACCGATAACGTGAAACTACAGAAGAAAGAATTACAACAAATATTATCAAACATACATGTACAAAGCATAATCACCCTCTAACAAATGCATCGAGACGTTCAAAAGAAATCCATACTGGGAAAATAAGCAAAGAAAACGAACAAGATAGCATATGCTAATAATTATTTTAGGCCGATCATTTTTTGATAAAAGTGGAAAATAAAGCAAGCTTTAGATGCAAAATTGTTTCAAACTCTACTACCGTGTGTGCTATAGAAAGCTATACACCAAACTAGAATAACCAATGACCTTACATAATTCTTTTAGCATCTAGTCATCAATAGTCTTAGATGTATAAGAAAACAAGATTAATCAATGATAAAACTTATAGGGTTCGTTAGTATGTATAGGACAATTACTATCGAAACATTAATATGTTTGTCGACAAAGAAGAAGAGAAATTTTGAATCTATTCCAACGCTTTTTATGGTGATAAGATCTATCGAAAAGTAAATCCATATCCATTTTAGTTGTTCCCAATAGCTATTAAATATTATAATTACTTGAAAAGTTTAAGGGGCGATCAAGTAAGCACACGAGAGGCGCAAAAAGGGTGGTGCTCGGCTGATCGCAACGGCGGAGGCTGCTGTTGCTTCTCTGAGGGAAGATGCAGACATTCGTGAAGACTCTCTTGGGGAAGAGGATCATGCTCGAGGTTGAGACCAGCGACACCATCGACAATGTCAAAGCCGAAATCCAGGACAAGAAGGGTGTTCCACCAGACCAGCGACACCATCGACAATGCCATCCAAAAAAGACTAGCGGCGTACTTGTTGTTTGCTTGTCTTCTATTTCAATGTAAAAGTTTTCCATTATAAATTTCTCACTACTTATTAAGTGAGATTGTATTAACAGAGACTGCTTTTTGCTGGGAAACAACTAGAATATGCTAGAACTCGTGCTGACTATAACATTCAAAAGGAGTCTACTCTTCATCTTGTGTTGAGGCTTAGAGGTGGGACTATGATAAAGGTGAAGACACTCACCGGAAAGGAAATTGAAATTGGCATAGAGCCCACGGATACCATTGACAGAAGTAAAGAACGCGTTGATGAGAACGAAGGCATCCCCCCCGGTCCAGCAAAGGATTATATATGCGTTTAAATAGCTTGCAGATGACAAGACTGACAAAGAGTACAACATTGAGGGTGGCTCAATGCTTCATCTTCTGCTTGCTTTATGCTGTGGTTACTAGTAACTTTGGTATAATTGTTTGGATTGTGCCCATTGGCTTAGTATCTTGACCGTCTCAGTCTTGTGGAGGGTGATTGGAGGCTGGTTAATATACTGCTGCTAGCTGCACTTTAGGTGGCTATCGCTGTGTCAATACTTGGTGTAAATATTTGGTGACTTTACAGTAAGTATTTTTAAAAAATTACTTGAAAAGTTGTAATTATTGAAATATAAGACGTAGCTTTTTCCCTATATATTGTAATGACAAACACGTATTTATGGAAATCAATATTTATATGTATATACATATACCATATATTAGATCAATGATTAATTAAATATCAGTTTGTAAAATGGGAAAAACGTTTGGCAAGAAACATGTTTGTAAGAGGAATAGTTGAAATTTTTCATTCAATATATTGCCTCAACTAAATAAAAATTGAAAAAAATGATTTCAAGAAAATATCTTGGAAGAAACCTATAGAAGTATCCATGTATCATTTAATAAGCATGAGAGGAGAAGTGAAGGTAACTATGGACAACCTAAAAAATAGCAAATGTGCAAAAGGACAACGCCAAAGAGAGATGAGGAGGTATAAATTGTAGGTTGGGCCATTAAAGGTAAAGGAACCATGGTAACTTATGTTGATTGTGATAAGTAACAAGGGAGAGTGTGGGGAATAAATACACACAATCTCTTATGTATATAGATGGGTAGAACAAAATTTGAGAAAAAATGGAATGGTGCAATCTATACTTGGGAAAGGTTTTAATAAGCATCAAAACTTTTAATTTAATTTACATATATTTCCTCAGATATAAAATGTTCTACCATTGTTGCAAAAGATTTTATCTAAATATGTAATATAAAAAATCTAGGATTTAGGTTTGAGTTCCTTCACAAAAATGCAAAAAAAATTTGTGCCATTATTCATTATTACATATATATTTGATATACTATGAGTGATTTATAATTATAATATATTTATAATATGTCGTACTTAAATTCATTTCTTCCTATCACTTATGATAAAACATATATATTCTTCCATAGTAACCACATATATTTTAGTCAAATCATGTATACCTTATAAGTGAGTACAATATATAATACTATCACAATTATTTAGAGAATTACCCAATTATAAATAAAGACAAGTAAACATTGAAATTGATGGTGGGGAGTGAAGGGGTGAAAGGTGGTCCACTGGGCAATATAGGGGTTGACCTGGGGGAACCCTTATAATAATCACTCAACCAATTTTATCATAATTCAAACTCAAAGATAAGAGCTAAAATTGTAGTATGAGATTTCATCTCAAAATCATTAAATATATGTTAAGGAAGAGAGCACTCGAAAAGTGACTTGGAACATACGCACAAAGTTAGAACATCATGTAAACAAACTTAGGGGTCACTAACTCCATGAAATTTAATGTCTCGAAAAACAAAGGTCCTACCCATTGTCTATGACAAAGACATATGGAATGAAGGATAAGGATATTTGAATCCATTGCAACATCATTCACATCTCACATAAGAGACTAATATTTCATGATGATCTATCATGGGGACCACAAACGGGGAACCTTCACTAGGAAACCCATTAATCACAATTCAAGTTTACATGCTAAGGAACTTAGCATCAACATACACAAAATAAATTTTAATTGAACATACACAAATTGTGAAGCCCAAAGGACATCTCAAATCATGATATATGATTGTAATGAATTCTTTTTGCTAACAAGTGTTGAAGATAATACCCATGGAGGGATATTTGAATCTTGCCACATTACTACAACTAGTTGGGGAGTTGGCACTTGAATACCCTCTACATTATGCCATTGAGTTCATTAAGTGTGACATCCACAACTAGTAGATCATAAAAACTCACACTGAGAGTCAAAAGATCCCATATTAAGGTTCTAAGAATCCATGCCTAGGAATCCAAATTTAAATTACAAAAAGATGAATAATAAAGCCCCAATGGCACTCATGAATGTAGCATGCTTGTGAAAAAATGCAAACACCCAGGAGTTTTGATAATTGAGTCATTGGGGTGTGCCTAATGCCTAGAGCCTTAACCAAATCAGGTGTGGATTCACCACTCAAATACACAATACACGGCAAAACTAGAGTTATATGAGCATGAATTCAAGACTTAGTGGTGCATGAACGTCACTCAAAATTAATATTCCCCTAGTGGTAAACTTGAATATGATCATAAAGAAGGAAGAACCAACCTATTCATAGAAGACATTAGACGAACATAAACATATTTTAGGTCTTGAATCACCTTAAACTCTATTACAGGTAAGTGGAAAATATGATAAGAAACACAGTTGTGAATCATCATATTGTAGACCATAATGATTATGTTACCATCTCCCAAATCTAATGATGGGCCCTCATGACTAACATGGGCCACTACAAATTTGACAAAATGATCTCAACTAGGAAGACCTCAATGTAGATTGGTGGCATACATGAAAAGATCCTCCATGGACCAGACTCTGATGTCTACCATGGGGGACTACCAAAAACAAGATGACCAAAATCGGATTCTTATATATTAATATGGACACATTCAGGTTGATAAAAGAATTTAAATATTGTTTGGAAACAAATTAATGGGGTCAAATTCTATAGTGAAAAATGAAATCATGTTAATCCATCATGTCAACAAAAATGAATGAAGATGAGACATCTCAGATAATAGTGGCCCACTATGCATCAATATCATAAATCATTTTAACATCAAAAATCCTTCTTTTGCAATCACGACATATATTCACTAGAAGTAACCTCATTTGTCCATTAACAGAGAATTTTATGCAAAAAGACTTGATGAACAATTAACTACTTTAGTACAAAGACAAATTCCAATATGAATCTTGCTTTGGAAACACTTGCATGCAACTCCAAATATTATGGTAATCTTATATGCTCCCAATACTAATATGGAATTTAGTTAATGTGGCCCCACCTAGGAATGCACATAACATTTGCAAGAATGTTGATAGAACATGCTCGCCACTCTATAGCTATTGAATCTGAAAATGATACTCAATCAATTAATGTTGTAACAAAACAACTCAACAACTATTAGCTGATTTCACCTTCTAATATTTCTCTAAAAACAAAATCAATATGATATAATATCAATTGATATCAAGCATTGAGAAACTTGAAGCCTCTTCACTCCAAGAAAGAAGAATAGATCAACTTTCATAAGGAAATTGGATACCTATCAAAAGTTCAATGCCAACATCACATCATCTAAACAAAACAAGTGATATATTGGAACCTGATTGTAGAAAACTACCAACATCATCTCCTTTATAATGAGATTCTTGGTCTCTAGAATAGTTTGATCTGAGAACTTCCAAATACAAAGTAGCTTGATTCGAAATTATTAAATGAAATGACATCAATGTGATAAAGAGTCATAAACCAAAAGTGATTAGTGGAAGCAAACCTATTTGAGAATTTTGTTGATCCAAAAATCGTACAACTTGGTGGTGTCCTCAATTGTAATCACATTTGCAGATGAGAACCTTCCACCTCTTTGGGTCCTAGACTATGACCATAAACTAGCCCACCTTCTAAGACCATCTCATGAATCTATTTGAGTCTTTGACTATAACCTTGAATTAGACCAACCAACGATGATTTCCAAGCCCTATTCTCAATAGGCATCTCTTAGTATAAACTCTTTCAAAATAATGACACTCGTATTTCACCCTTTGACTCTTGGATCAAGACCTTAAACTGGACCAACCCACATTTAAACCCTACCTTGAGTGGGTACCCTGCATTTTAAGCCCTAATTTTGGGTAGTCACCTTGAATATTCAAATACCTACCCTAAATGGATACCTTTCTTACTTAAACCATACCTCGAGTAGGAACCTTTCTAGCCCTATATATCCCTACCTTGAGTAGTCACCTTCCATCTTCAAAACCATATCCAAGATTTTGTTGTTAGGTTTATCCCGAAGTAGGTAATTCAAAGCCATGCTCAATAGGGATCCAACATTATCTGACGTTACACTATTAAGACATATCAAGAATAGGCATCATTCCCCAATTCAAGACATACACTAGGTAGAAAGTCTAATCAGAATACTTACCTTGAGTTGGAATCCTCATGAAAATCCATATATATTAGGTACACCATTTCTAGAGCCCTAAATTTAGGTAGGAATCAACACAATCTAGCCTTACAGGAACATAGGCTCGCAAAAAATCCCTACACTAGGTAGGCATTATCATGTTAATTCATAGATATAGACACTTTTGTAGAAATCCCTATTGTAGGCATTCACTCATTCAAACTGTATGCTCAAGTAGTGACTTCAATTGAAATTCTTATGCCGTAAAAATCACCTGGTTAAAGGCGTACATTCAGGTTTGCCATAAAACCAAAGCCCTACATCTAGGTAGGAATTTCATCTGAAGTCCTAATATCCTATAGGAACCTTCTTAAAGACCTATCCAAAGTACACATTCCCTAAATACAAGCCCAACATTCAGGTAGGCACTCTCTTTGAGAAGAAAAAAACTACACTCATATAGGCACTAATGAGAAATCCCTATATTGAATAAGCATGACTTCACCATTTTTCACAACTTGTAACCCTATCAATATAGGAATGATTCATAAGTTGAACACTATCCTGAATATGAATCCTCATTAAAACCATGTGATGAATAGGAATCTCCATAGATTGAATCCCTACATTCATGGAGGCAACCACGAGATTTCTCTATACTGAGGTAGGAATCTGGAACAACAATGCTATCCCAAATTGGCAAACCCCTTAAAAGTAGCCCAATGTTCAGATACGTGCATGGATAGAAGTGTTGCATTCATTAGGCATTTTCTACAAAGCCCTATCCTAAGTAGGTACCCATCATTCAAGGCCCCATACTGAATTGGGATATCATTTTTCTGAATCCCTATCTTGAAGAGGAACCTTTCTTACCAAGCCTTATTTTAATAGACACCATGATTCAAGCCCTACCCTAAGTAGGCAACCCTTTTATTTTCAAAATCAAATCCTTATACCAACTAGGAAAAATGTTTTTATGACCTTAATCCTACCCTAGGGAGGAAAACCTAATTACATTCCTGCATTTAGGCCCTACCCAAGTAGGTAAGTCATTTTGTTTCTCCATACCAGTCGTATCATAAACAAGCATTGCAACTTGTAACCCTTATGTCCTATAGGACATTTTCATTGGGTCATAGATCATGACCTTAAACTACACCATATCCACCAATCATAAAGTCCTAACCCGAGTGGGCATATTTTAGCATTAGCATACAAGCATTATCCTAGACAGGTGATGAATGAATATTTATCGTAGTTTATTTGCATTTTTATCTTAGTTTTTCACTCATATTCCTCATTTTTCTTTATAGTTATCTTCCATTCAATTTTTATTAGTTTTATCTTGATTTTAGGGTTTCATTCCATATCCTTGATTTCCATGGAAGGTTCAAGCTTTGTATTCTACACACTAGTGTAGGAGTGATGTGCATGAATAAAATTTTAATTTGGGATAGGGTATAAATTGATATATTCTTTAATCAGTTGATAATTTAAATGGTCGACATCTTCATCAACACAAGCACATCAACATCTTGAAATATCCCCCTGGAGAGTTTGATTCCCAATTATCATTGCTTAAAATTATATAGCAATGACATTGGCCATCTAACAATGAGTTACATGGTTATTCAACCAATAGAATCCCAAAGTTTGGTCATCAAATGATGAAAACTTAGCAAACGTCCCCAAATGGTGAAGTCACCTATTGACGGTAATACTACATACATTCCAACCATTGGAAAACCTAATCAAGTCACCTACTAATGGAAGTGTAACATACCAGGTCTTGAGGCCTTAGATAAAATGATCTTAAAAGGAATGATTGGACTGCCCATATCACCAAGGTACACCTCCTTTTCTGGGAGCCCATCACTAAATAACTCCATAGTTGAGTGTGCTCTACTTGTAGTAGTACTAGGATGGGTGACTAGTCAGGAAGTTGACCCCGACTTGTGCGTGAGTGAGGACACAATGCATAGTTAAGGCTAGTGGTGGTCTATGGGGCTAGTCATCATTCATGAGACTCTACTAGAGCCCAGGGAAGTGGGCCCAGGTGTTAAAAATGGTATTATAGCCCATGTTAGTTGGAATCTAACTATTTCAATTTTTTCTCCCTAGTTAGAACCCCAGCCTTGCATAGTTCCTCTTTAAGTGATATGTTTATCTTATATTTGACTTAAATGTTTCATAAGATGATCTTACCATACCATATAGGTTAAGGATGGCATCTATAGTGTTATGAGGTGCTTACTAGAGGAAGGAGTCACGTCTAGAGGATGAGGTTCTAGTATGAAGAGGAGATCATATATGGAAAGATTGTTACTTGGTTTTCACATTGCATTTTAGCCAACTTGTTTGTTTTACTTAGCAATGTTTATTATCTTAAAAATTATTTTCATTATACTACTATATGTACAAAATTTTATCTGAGTTTTTTGAGGTATTCTTTAGCTAATTCACAATAAAGAGATATGTATAGTTTAGTGGAGAAACCCTAGAATTAGTTGGAATAGAATTCTAACCCTAGTTTTGTCTATGAAGAAGATACTAAGAATATATGAGATAATATAAGGTGTATTGGTCTTACCATATGAATTTTGGATCTTAGGGTTATTAGGTTAGAGACACAAGGACCTATAACTCAACCCTAGTTGGTTTTGATGTGTTAGTTGGATGCTTGATCTATGAACAAGATAAACCCCTAAAAGAACATATATAAACTAAAATATGCATAAGCTACCTTGGTGTTGTTAGGTTAAACCTTTTAAGGGGTGGAGAGTAGTTGGTTTTTGATGTATGAATGATTATATTTCGAGGACTAAATCCTTTTAAGGGATGGAATGATGTAACAAACCAAAACCTAGCCTCTTGACCCTGATCATATGTTTTGGAGGATGGTCAACTTGGTTCTTTGGGTTTAAAAAAAAGGTTGAGGTCAGACCTAAAGAGATGTTTATTATAACCCTAATGAGCTAATACATATATAAATCACCCTAATGTAATCTAATGTTTTCACATTAGTATTAGGACAATAATGGATACATAAAATATGTCACATGATATAAATGGAGATTTCATAGTAACTCATGCAAAATAATCTTACATAAATCCTTTGAATATAATATGATAATGTTGAACATAATAGGAGGGATAATTGAGATAATGGTGAAATAATATAATAATGGGACACATATATTAGTAATGCATTACTCAAGAAAGAGAATCTTAAATCTAATGTGGAAATCATGTTCCTTCAGCCCCAATTAGCTTGGGAGTCAAGTTTAAACTTATTTGCACAATAATAATTATCCTAATTCCTTATAGATAAGAAAATATGAGTTTTCTCCAAGAATATCAAATAAAATATTAAATTACTCCAAAAGAGAAAATAATGTTGGATTCATAATGTACACATTAAATATATTTATACGTTAGGGTTTCTTAGACTTCTCAGTTGAAACCTGGTCGTCATCTCCTCTGTTCCTACTATGTTTTCATTTTCTTTCCTACCTTCTCACAACCCCAGAGTTTTGGACCTCAAGAAAATACAAACCAGGTGTTTGCCATGCCCTTGTATCCCTTTCTCAGTTGACCTGAATTACATCCCTATTATCTGCACAATTGGAATTATTGACATAACTTTGACTTGACTACTTCCACTTTGTCCACACCGCGCAGTCCCTCTAAGGAAGAACTCCCCTTGCTCGACCTGGGGAGTTCTACCCAACTCTGTTGGATGTCATTGAAGAGGTCAGATGCATTCTCGTACCTACAGTGGTTGAGAATCCTGAAAAGAGCCTGCAACCCTTCCACAACCCTATGAAATGAGGTTTTGACCCTTGAATTGTCTGTGCAGTGGTAATGTTCTTTTCCCCCTTTTTCTCTATCTGGTTTTATTCGTAATGGGTCATTGCGGCGATTAGGTGTGTATGTTGTTATTTTCATCATCGTTTAGGTGGTTGAGGGTCTCTGACTCACAACGATGCTAGTCTGCACTCTGTATTCTTGATTTTATTCCCCTTTGGCCACAATTTGGTATTCTAATGAGTTTTCTTGCATGCGTTAATCTGGCATAATAGGGAAATTGAAGTACTAATCACCTCGAGACCTGCATCAGAGGTCATTGGATTCAGAATGACCTCAAGAGGATTACTGGGGTGTTTGTATCATGATATTTACAGAGTAGAACATATACTGATCCATGGATTAAGCTTCCAAGATCTCAGTTTTTGGAGAAACGAATAAGATGACTTCCTATGATTTCTTAGTTTTACCCTTACAATGATTTGTTTACTTGTCTCGCACCATGTGGACATTCTTGTCTTTTTAGTTCTTGATTTTCTTTGATAGCAAAGTTTCTCGCTATTAGTTGTGCTCTAGGCCTGAGCCACTTTGTTGATCCTTACTGGACCAACTCAGCAAGACCCCACCTAGATGTGGAGTTTTCTATGCACATGGATTTCCTTTTTTTTATTGGTCAAGTTTTCAAAAATTCATATCCAATTACATGTGGCTCAGAAAAATGAAATAAAATATTCTTTGAATCCATAACATTATTTCCTATCTAATGGTACCAGTTTCACTGCCTATATATAATAGAATAAATATGACATTTTTTTGGATTTTATTACTTGGATAAAATTTCTAAAATTCATAGCTTATATTTTATATGAGAGAAAAATAAAATAAATATGATATGAACTCAGAAATATGTAATCTAAAAAGTAGTATTGTTTTCATAACTAAATTCACTAATAATAAAATGTGATTTTTGGGGTTTATACAATTTATGTAAACCTAACCCTAATTACATATATATGTTTAATAGGTGCTTTGGATACCTAGTCTTTGATTTAGAGCTGACTTAGACTGTATATACTCTAAAGTGAGTATGTTTTGCATGTCCTTTCATTCTACATTGTTCAATGACCTATTTTCACCTTTCTCTTGGTCCTATGGACAATAGCCTACACAATATTCTTTCTTTTGAAAATTATGGTTTATGTGAACTACTTTATTTGGTACTAATCTTGTGATCATATTTGGACATTCTCTTGCATTTTTCATGTTGGAATACTATTTGCTGATATGTGATATCTTTTGCCGCTTGTATGGTGGATGTTTATGTTGACCATTAGTATGATGGAAACTTTTATATAATCTGACTATACTTTTTACTTGCCTCTACATTAAACATGCTATGTGAATTAGTATCACCAGAGTAGTGTAATTGCATTGGTTTTTGGGCAATATGCCCCTATTATTTTTAGGATGGAGGTGGTGGTGTCCCATACCCAAGTTTCAATTCTGTGAGGCTTGGCCCACCTTTTATATATATTGGGAGTTTGGCAGTACGTCATTCTCTACCAGGTTTCATGTTTGTGAGGATTGACCGCCTTTGTTTTTATATTGTTCTAGTGTTATGTTTATCTCACATGCATGCAAGTTGATGATTATAGGGTGTGTGCCCTAATTCTTTATATGTGCTAGTATGATACCCTTTTTATTTGTTTGGTTATGGAAAGTCTCTCTTTTATTGTTTTTTTTCTTCTTTTATGTCCACTTGTGTAGTCCTTTCTTTTCTATGGGAAGCATTCTTTACTTTATTAACTTTTATTCCATAAATTACTCAATTGTATTTTTGTATGCACAAATCGTCTTTGCTGATGTCATCTATTTTTCTCTTCTTGTTGGGGTATTCTTCCAATCCTAGGTGAAGGACTTGGATGATATGGCATGAGGACTTTGACTTAGCTTAAGTAGTTAAAGCGTGGAGACCATCTTCTTATGGTTTATATTTCCCTCTACATAGATCCTTAAGATGTACCTTTCTCATGTAAATCCTTTGTGGGAGATTATGATGTTATTTTATAACATAGTGATAAATTGAATATAGTAAATATTTTTATTCCACTTCTATACTTTGGTTGTTTTGAATATCATTGATTAGATTTGAAAATTTTGCACCCACTCCTACACATCTTATGGGGTGTGTTTGGACTGGAGGTTCTATTCTTCAAAATTTTACTAGGGAGTGGATCCCCTATCAGGTCCCACTCCCTACAAATGGTATAAGATCCATAACCCCTCTAGTAGGTGGGGCCCACATGGTCATGTGGCATGCCACTCTTGAGCCGTGTAGGCATGTTGGAAAGGCATGTACATGTGATGTAGCCACCCTTGCACTGATATTCTATGATCGGGAGCTAGGTGTCCATGGGCCATTATGGGTCTGTAGTGAAATGGGCCATATTATGAGGCCTTATAGTTGAGCCTTGATGAGGATGTAAAGATTCTAAGTGGAGGAGATTGTAACGTCCCAAGTCTTGAGGCCTCATATAAAATGATCTTAAAAGGAATGTTTGGACTACCCATATCACCAAGGTGCACCTCCTTTTCTAGGAGGCCATCACTAAAAAACTCCATAGTTAAGCATGCTCAGGTTGGAGTAGTACTAGGATGGGTAACCAGATGGGAAGTTGACCCCAACTTGTGCGTGAGTGAGAACAAAGTGTGTAGTTAAGGATAGTGGTGGTCTATGGGCCAGTCATCATTCCTAAAACTCTACTAGAGTCTAGGGTAGTGGGCCTATGTGTTATAGGAAATCTATCATGGACATAAAAAAAAATCACTGACTAGTTTCCAACCATTGATGTTTGATGTCCGTCTACCAATGGAAATCCTATGCTCATCCACTGATGGCCATGTTCCTATGGAACTTAATTGAACATCACCAAATGATCATATATTGATGAGAGTAGTTCTGGATAATATCATCAATTGATGATGCCCTTGTAGTCACCAACCAATGAGCTTTGTCGGAGCTCATCAACTGATGAACATCACACATCGAATGGAAACATGAACATGTGGGACACCTTATCTTCCTTGTTTGATCTCCCCTTAATTCTCATGGCAGTCGATTACTTAACTAAAATGGTTGGGAGAGTTCCAAAACACTAGTCACCTTATATAAATACAAGTCCAATCATCCAAATAAAAGTATCACATATGATTCTACCATGATGACAATTTCCATTATGAGCATCCATATCCAACTACCATTGATAGTTTCAACAATTGTTCACCTTATTTTACTCTAACTAAAACATGTCTTGGCCAAAAAGACAAAGACCATGGACATTTTTTTCGAATGAAGAACATTAATGGGTGTTCATGCTTCTTATTCGACGCCTTCATCTCAATGTTTGAATAAAAGCTTCTATAGACTAGGGCTATTTCCCTCTTTTTCCTAGTTGAACTTACCATTGACACCATGAGAAAGTAGTACCCTAGATAGGGTTTGGGGTGTATCCCCTCTGCCCCTCTTTTCTATTTCTCTACTACTATTATTCCTACGTGAACATTACTTGTTATGAATCTAACACTTTATGATTGAAAATCTAGTTTGATCGACAATTTTGCATGATTATCATGTCTTGGATGTATATCTAAGAACTGGGATATTATATATTTCATGCAAAACCTTTTATAAGATCGTCATATAGGTGTATAATGAGGTGTTATCTAAATGATATCTAGGTAACATGATAATGAGCTTATAATTAAAATAAGATTGATTGTAATCCTAATGGAAAAAGGGGGATTCACCTGGCCTCGACATATGTATAATCATGCTAAGTATGATGTAGTAAGAGAGTAAATCATTGGTAGTTCTAGAGAAACCCATCCATCTTGGTGTTCCGTCCATTGATCTCTAAAACCTTAATCCCACCATTTTGTTATTTGCAGACTTAGTTTAATCAACAATCTACCTTTTATGCTAAATATTTGTTCTTTTGTGGTTACCTTTTATCCGACTACTTCTTGAAAATGTTGTCTGTTGTGTTTGGCTCTAAACTATACTTCAATAAATCCATCCACATGTAGGTGTGATTGTCATACACATGGGTTAGTAAAACATAGAGATTTCAGCCCTAGGGAGTTGCATGTACAATTATTTCATGAATCCAAATTTGGCTCCATTTCATGTGGACAATAAAATTTCATGACCAACTTAACTAACTGATTCATTGAGTTTTAGTCCCTTTTTACATACTATTTGTCCATGTATTTTATGCATTATAATTCATTTTTATATCATTTATGCATTGCTCAATGTTATTAGCCTATAAAGGATTACTGCATCAAATAATAAATACTTTTAGTGAATTATGTCAAATAATCATTTTTATTTGGGCTTATGTTGGTTTTTCCTCATTGTAGGGAAAATTTGAGCACTTGCAGAAAAATCTTGATAGTACCGACTTTTTGACCAAGAACAAGTCAGAGACAACTCAGTTCTATCGACGCACATGTAAATAGTACCAAAATTTGAGGGTTTCGATATAGCTCTCAACTTGGTACAACTGACTTCGGAGTAGGTAGTACCAAATTTTTGCCTTTGGATGAGATAGATGATTAATCTTGTTCTAACGCTTAAGAAATAATGACAGTCAGGAGTCTCTTTTATGACCTAAGGGAGTTCTTCCAAACCATATCATATCCAATTGTACAATGGAGGAGAGTGGAGAAGAGAGAAAGGAGAGTTGAAAGCTACATTCCAGATGATTTGAGCACTTCCATTATCAGGATTTGTAGTCAGAACACGAAAAATCACCACATTCATCATAAGGAGTGATGAATCCTCTAGATTCATCATTACAGTCGCCAAATCTAAGGATTTTGTGCCTCATATTGACTGATTTACCCTTGCTTTTGTTTACTTTGAGTATTTCCCTAGTTCCATGCTAATATTGCTTTAATAGTTCTATTTACAAGATTATTTGATCTTTTTATCACTTACTCACTTCCCTTTTTCCCTGTAGATCACTCTCAACCATCTGATCAAGATCCAACGGTTCCTTTTCATCCTCGGTCTTGACCTTCATGCGGTCTCGACCCCATGCGGTCTTGACCCCCATGCGGTCTTGACCGTCATGCGGTCTTGACCTCATGCGGTCTGAATCTTCATGCGGTCTTGACCTTCATGAGGTCTCAACCCCATGCGGTCTCAACCTTCATGCGGTCTCGACCTCCATGCGGTCTCGACCCCATACGGTCTCGACCTTCATGCGGTCTCGACCTCCATGCGGTCTCGACCTCCATGCAGTCTCGACCCCATGCGGTCTCGACCTTCATGCTGTCTTGACCTCCATGCAGTCTCGACCCCATGCAGTCTCGACCTTCATGCGGTCTTGACCTCCATTCCGTTTGCTACTCGATCTCAAAACCAAGCAGCGTCGCCGCCATCCCCAGTCCCAGGGCACACCACTGCTTCCCACGACGGCTTGTTTTCCACAAGCGCTGGCGTCGTCTACCTCACCGTCGTCTCCGCCTTCGCAACAGCAACTAGCACCTCCGCCGGTGCTGCGAGCTGCTCCAGTAGCCACCGCCATTTCCACCATTACTCCAGTAGCTATGGAGACCGTTTGTTCCATTTGCCCATGCAAACCGTGAGCTGTACTAACGATATCATTTGGTTTAATAGTATGGAAACCGTTTGTTCATTATCTGTCCACGTGAATAATAAGTGACCAATGAAATTCAAGCCAAACCGAATGAGCGGCCAGTTGAAACCGTTTGGTAAAAGAATGTATGAAGACTGTTTGGATCAGCTGGCATCAAGACTGTTTGCCTTTTTTCTCTTGAGTGAAGACCGAATAGGCATGCTGTGTAGACCGTTTGATAATCACACATGCAAACTGATTGGAGAAGAGATATTCGAAGACCAGTACTCCTCACATGCATGACTGAATAGAGATATGTCCACGTGAAGGTTGAGGTTCATGGGATATCAATGATTGAGTAAGTGTCGAGACCACGAGGAGTGCATGAATGCATGCACACTGAGAAACCAAGACTGGGTAGCTTGCTGCTACGGACATTCTAAACCAAATAAACAATTAGTGGAGAGAAGATCGGTAGGGGAACGTTAACCGTATGAGATGAAAAGCGAATGGAAAAGCAAAACCAAATGGCGGAAAAGCAAGGCTGAAATTGAATGCAATAAGCGGAGAAACCAAGAAAAAGAAAAACCGCATGGCCCAGCAAAATATGAAGAAACCGCATGGAGAATCTGTATGAGCTAAAACCACATGAAGCTGCAGATCGTGTTAGGGCGTGAAACCACATGAAGAAGCTGAGAAGTGAAGGCCGCATAACCCCATGTGGGCATGAGAACACACAGTGCAAGACCGCATGGAGCGCTGCATTCAAATGGAGTAGCAAGACCGCATGAGAGTAATTACATATGAAACCGCAAGAGCAAACCGTATGAATCAGAAACCGTATGGACAAAAGGCGCGCACAAAGTGTGACCCCTGGGCCCAAGATATTTTGGCAAGCCTATAAATAGAAGGGTAGAGGCATGGTCTTGCGGGGATCTACTGACGATGGCCCAAGGCTGCCAGACTGAGACCAGTGCCGGGACGCCGCCAGACTGCCCGAACACAGTTTCTGACCAAATTTCACCCACAGCCCCAGGATCCCGGTCTGAGCACAAATCTGGAAAGCTGTCAGACTGGGGACAGATCTAGAAGGCTGTTCCATCACCATCTCACCTCTACCATCATTCTACCATTGTTCTACATCATTTACCCATGCAATCCCAGAGGTAGACACAATGATCGAGGCAGAGAGACAGGCGTCATCAACCACAACGGAGCAGTCCCGGAGACTGTGACGATCTACACCGGGCTGTCACAGACCTACTCTTTTGCTCCGACAATCCTTTATTTCTCTCTCTTCTCTTTCTTTGTTGCTCCTTCTATGAGGAGCGAGTAGTTTCATCCACTGGGGTGCAGGGACTAGCCCCGCTGCCCGTGTTTTGTAATCTGTACTAAAAAGGATGTTATCTTTCTGATTCAATACTAAATCGTTTCATACATGCTCGAATGTTGGCCGCGTTCTTGTGTGCATCTATTGTCTTTCATTGTGGTTTGTCTACGACCGCTCTTAAGACTTGAATACCGATTTAGTGGTGGTTTCTGGTGTGTGTATCCACCGTGCATCCATTTCGGTATCTAGGAATGCTTCCCGAGGGATGGAATAAACTCACCTCCATCATTGCACTTCCGCACTATGAAATGGAATCAGTTGACGTACGGAAGTGCAACCTTGCTGGGTCGAGGAACACATTTCGCGGAGAGAGTGGTGCAAGGTATTTGACCATTCGTTCGGGAATGCCTGACATTGCAACACTCCCACGTTCCTCATAGCTATTTCCTCGAAATAGGGATAGTCTATAAGTATACTAATCGAATTGGTAATTATCGCTTGCTTGTTAGTTTTTCGATACACGTTTCATGATGTTGAGTAAGGTTCTCTCTTCAGAGGTTACATCTCTTCTTTGACACGTAGATATGTACCGGATGAGGGTTATTCAACCCGTGAAGGCTGTGTGCATTACTCTTATCCTACAAGACATCAGTATTGTACTACATCCATGTATCTTGCTTACAAGTCTTGCTTTGGTTGGTACATGTACAATACATGTGTAGTGGTGGTGAATACCCGCATCACCCCAGTGATCTATCATCATTTGTTAAATCTTAGATTTTAATCCTTAAACTAGTTTTTATTCTTGCCTTTACTTTTGCATGTTTTAGGTTGAATAACTCAAATCAAACTTTTGGTCTTAGATGATTGACTTAGATCGATACAAAACGAGAAAAAGATACTCAGATTCTTAACGTTGTCCTTTGGGTTCGATCCTAAATCTGTACTATGATAAGGCTTCCACACTCTTGTGAGGTTGGAGCATTTATCTCGCACCAGTTGTAGGTAAACCTAGAGAGAACATCAGCTCCCTAGGGTTTTTTGTGCATATTAGGACATCCATTGGAAGAGTAATCTTTTGGTGTAAGTTTTAGCTCCATCAAAAAATGGCGCCGTTTCCAGGGACAATGGTAGAAGAATCGTCTTTTTCGAATTCCGTGTCGACTTAGGTTACTCTAGGGTTTTCCATTTTCTTTTCAAAAACCTAAAAAGTGAAGGGCTTAATCTTGCATATCTTCTTGGATTTGAAATGGTTGGTCAAGCCTGATAAACTCTTTCTTTGATTTCAGGTACCAACTCTCTTCAAGATGGAGTAGTCAACACCACCAACCGTTAGATGTCAACTATGTGGTGACTATTCTCATGCATCGATTTACTACTTCAATGTCCCTCCTGTCTACGTGATTGCTCTGCGTCAAGTAATCATGAATCGTATAGTTGGGAACTTCAAAGCGGCCTCTTCATACAACTATGGATATAACGCAAGTTATAATCCGTATCACCCTGGAGGCTACTACGAAAAACCTAACTATGGTGGATTTCAAGGCGTGGACTACAATGTAGAAGGGGACCTGGAAGACGATGAAGTGCATGAAGATCAACACACATTGATGGAAGAACTACGTGGTCTATAGACATCGGTGGCTCAACAACTAGCTGATCAGACAGCCGCGATCAAGAAGTTGATAGTCGATCTTGATCAACTTATCGACGCTCCTGAGCAACATGTAGAACAACCACCTATTTCAACTAAGCACATCCCTAGTTCACATGTTGAAATCAATTATGATGATGATTATGAAATCATGTGGGATATGCCTTCCAATGATCTTCATGCATCAGTGCAAGGTGAGGAATCATCTTTAGAGTTAATAATTGAACCCAAGGACGATTTCTTCATAACATTACAGGAGAAAGAATCATCTTTCGAGCCAAGACCTGACTCGGAAAGTGATTCCTTCACTATGCCCTTAGGTGAAAGATTGACTAACCAATATGAGGATTTTCTAAAGTGAGGAGATCAATGGGGGATAAACTTCAATACCTACCCACCTTCTGACTTCATAGACTCAAATCCAACCATTGAAGAGCAATTGGCGATAATCGATTCCCTCAATGATAAAATCTTTTCAACTTCAGTTGTCTCATCAATAAAATCCATAAAAGAAGGATTAATGTCACAAGGACTCTACACTCCTTCGTAGTTATACTCGGATGGATATGTGACTGATTTAGATAAAGATATGTCTTTTACGCATGAGAATCAAATGTCTTCATTTCTGGAACAAGATCTGAACTATCCTTATGAATAAATTTCTAATCATTCGGATGATCTAGGGACAGACTTCGAGGATAGAATTGATCAAGATCTTGATTCAAAAATGGACCATGACACAGAATCAAGGGAGGATGACAGGTCTCAAAATGACAATCCTATGACAGGTCCTTTTCATGAGATAATGTTACCTGGGTTACTATCACCACAAAAAGTCCAGGCAGAGCCAGTCCTCGAACAAGAGCATGATCTTTCTATTGAACCTCCTTCTAGTCACTTGAACGAGTCGACAAGAAAGAAACATGAACCACATCTTGATTTTGGAATGGATTACGATATTTCCGTAGACTCTTGTAATGACAAAAAGGGCTCGTGGGAGGACATTGAGTCACAAACCCATCCACTTAGAGAAACTCACCCCTATGAAGAAGACCCTCCTAACATTCAAGAAACTGAGATATGTCCATTACCTGAGCTAGGTTCCATTCCTCCCCATATAAACTCTTCCCGAGCACTTAATAGAACCGGAGGAGTGTTATGAAGAAGAACTGGAACAACAACATGACTTAGAAATGGTATATATTAGTCCCAATATCGAAGAAATGGGTTCATCAGGGGATTTTAGCCCTCAAAATGATATGTCATGGACTAATCCCTCCCATGATGATACATCATTGGAACCTCTATCTCAGGACCATGATTTCCTTACCCGAGCCAGAGTTCATTTTACCAGTCAAATCCTCTTCTAGTTACTTGGATGAGCTAAGGATGTTCTACGAGGAAAATTCTGAATAAAACCTCGAAAAGAAGAACGACGCTCTTACCACTTTCAACATTGACAAAGATGATGATACTTCCCAAAATAACTCCTCTGATGAAGAAACGTCATCCTGGCTACCATATCCCACACAAGAAAAGCCAGGTGACGAAATGAAGCCAGAACAAGATCCACCACCTGATCCTAGATAGGAGGAAGTTCAAGTGGCCGACCCTCAATCAACTACCCTAGATTTTGAAGAAAGTAGTTTTACTTTGAACTTCGAGGGTGAGCCACAACTGGAGGGCACAAGTGGGCATAACCTTGATTTCTCGCATAGTCCTCCAGTTTCGACTGCTTATATTTCACCTCCCTCGCTGATGGGGTAAGTTCTCTGGATTCTTCTAGACGGACAATGAGGTGAAAGAAATGTGCATCCCAGTCGTCCAGAAGACTCGTTCGAGTCGCCACAACCACCCAGTTAACAGGTTGTTTGGGCCACTTCCTCATTCTCAGCACCAGCTATCGTGCGACATCTTTTCCAGACCTTCTTCCAACTACGAGGACCGCCTGGTTAACACTGCGCAACCTTTCCCCTCCATCTCGAACCTAGTATTTGTTCAGAAATGAGCAAACTCATAAGTTCGAGGTGGAGGGCGGGTGGTATGACTTCCATTCCACCCTCTACCTTTACTGCTTTCCATTTTTCTATTAGAAGTTCTTTTTCACATTTTTTTCCACTTTATCATTTTTCTTCTTAAAGTAAAGCCTTTACCTAGTCGGCTTTTGCTTTTCGAATCTTTTGTCATCACCTCTTTTAGTTGTAAATCCATGAGGAACAAATGCTCAAAACTAACCAATAAATGATTTCATCTCGTATAAGTCGATGAACCGTAATGTCATATCTTCCATAAAGATGATACACTTCAATAAAGACTGAGATAGATCAAGTATAGCACGCCTCTAACTGATTAATGGATCTGTTGTACGGATTTCTCATTTGATGTTTTATCATGTCACTTTTTGAGTAGAGTGTGATGGAGAAAAGAGACCCGTGACATGGAATCTCTAAGCAAACTGCATCATGATCCGAACTCTCTTCTACACTTCTTCCTGTTGGGTTTTAGGTGAGGCAGAGAAGGCAGCGAAAACAAAAAAATTTATCCCCCAAACCCGGAACAAGGAAACGCGTCAACGTCTATATAATAGGAAAAGATGGTTTGTGGAATCATACCTTGTCCCGAGGCTTGCTCGGCGACAATACCTCACGGCTTGCGTGGTGTTCACCTCCGGTCTTGGACGGTGTCTGTGCAGCTCCTGGTCACACCGGGACTGACGACTCCTCTTACCGGGACTATCGGGATTGACAGTTGTCTTCCTGAGCGGAAAAAACCTCCCGCCTCTGTAGTAGTCCACACGGACCACCTGGAACTCCACACTCCTTGTCCCACAAGTAAGTGGAAGGAGTCGCACCCTCCTGTTGATGTACTAGTCGCCAACACACTCTCCTGCCTCCAGTTGCAACTACAGCTGTCCTTCCCTTACTGCACCTCCCTTTGCGGGAAGCACTTGCTCGGGCTCTCTCTTGGTTACCAAAACCAGAGAGAACGACAACTTTGCAGAGCAACTGGTTGCACTGAGTTGTAGTCTGAGAAGCCCCCAATACCCCTATATATATAGGAGGGTCATGGGACAGGGTTCTCCATCCTGGGCAATATGGGACTAAAGCAGGAGTAGAAGGGTTCGAGATTTTCCACAAAAACAACCAACTCGCAACTTGAACCGATCGTTTCATTTATGAAATGGTCGGTTGGGGATCTGTGTCGGTCGGTTGACACTCAACCGATCGGTTGGGACCCATGAGCCGGTCGGTTCACTTTCTGAATCGGTCGGTTCGTGGTCCTGATCAGTTCCCGATTGACTTTCCTGCTTTTGTTTCTAATTGGTATCGAATACCAATCCTTGTTCCAATCAAATTGGGCAAGTGAAACGCAAGGAAAATTCTCACCGACCTAACTTTCCCAACTTGCTTGGTTGCACCAGTTGAACCGATCGTTTCAACACTTGAATCGATCATTTCACTCTGACCATGAGCCGATCGACTCAACACTTGAGCCGACCGGTTCAACAACCTCAGTCGACCGGTTCAACACTTGAACCGATCAGTTGGGAGTACAGGTTGTGCATAATCAGTCAAATGCGATTTCAATCAATCTGATACTCCAATCAATATGTCCAACACCTTGAACATTATGATATTGAGATATCAATTGATTGAGTGTTTAATTGAACTACTAAACTCCTTTAGTAATCAATCTAAACATTTCTTGTGGACAAAAACTCCTCTTCCAGGTTAAATCCTATGTGTGTGACCCTGTAGGTCCATTTCACGTTGGCAGTGAAAGTCCATAACACTTATGACTTCACAAGCAAAGAGCGGTGCCTAGTCACACATCAGTGCTACCCAAGTGAAAGTAGAAAGTTGGAGAACAACTTTCAATCCTACAATCCGTAAATGGTGTTACAGTGAATGTATAATTCCTTTGTCACTGATATCCCGAATGAACTCGAGGCATGGATCAGTCATCCTGTCAACGTTCATTCACTTTCTTGATCTCAGAGCAGATTGAACGAGATATGTATGACATCAATATCACATACTGAT
Organism: Alisma plantago-aquatica; assembly: GCA_963693085.1. Taxonomy (NCBI): domain Eukaryota; kingdom Viridiplantae; phylum Streptophyta; class Magnoliopsida; order Alismatales; family Alismataceae; genus Alisma; species Alisma plantago-aquatica. Next base: position 295,182,883 of record OY856411.1, read on the forward strand.
TCACACATGCGTGCGCACGCCTATCTCAATCCTACTCATCAAGTGGCATTGGATATCAAACTCCCTCAGGAGGGACAAATCCCATATCTATCACTCACCCCTCAAAAGCCCCATGTGTCAAAGCCACCCAATCATCACCTTTATAACAACCCATGTTTCAGGACTGCGTTTGATGATGTCAAAGTGTGCCCAACGACATGTGTTGAGTGTAGTGATTTCAGGTCAAAGAATCACACTCACCACCATCACTGTGAGTACTGACTGTGACTACCATGTCATGGTTCCATGTGTCAAACTCACGGTGGGTCTGTCCGGTACACTTGTTCTCTAACAAGTACCTATGTGTTTGGTTTGATATCTCTATATCATGACTAATGAGATTCTGTCATCAACCAACACCACAATCTAGTCTTGTGTGTCATTGCTGTCTATCTACCTTCCACAATGACATCTGACTAGGGACATAACAAGAATGTACAAACTCTTAGCATCCGTATGATCTCATCGTTCAGGTCATGAATCTGAAGGCATACGTCATTGAGTACTGTCATTCTCTAGACATTCAATCTATTCTATCACTATCTCATATGACTGAACCAGAAAGAATTGGAAGCTTGCCTTTGATGTTTATCAAATCAATCTTAATGTATCCCACCAATCATCCCATGATTGGCTCTCAGGGCATACATACCAACAGACTCCCACTTGCACTGCGAGCCAATCACCCTTGAATCATATTCATAGTGATCTTCAAACATGTCCCACATGTTACTGTGCTCTAGTGCCAATATAATGGGTAATGGCAACACCTTGCCAAAGTCAGTATAAATTGCATGTCTCTCATCTCTTCACTGTATGTCACACGTATGAGATGGAGTTGCTGTAATATGTGATCTAGTATTCCTTTGCTAACCTTTAGCCATATTGCATGATCAAGGATTCCATACTTGTCATCAATGAGCGGAATATCTATAAGTTCATCTCATGAACTTCCAGATCCATATAGTATCTACTACTGTTTTCTAACGCATAGATACTCGACATTTCCTTTTAAACGGCTTTATTGGAACACTTCCAATTATCAACAACGTTTCACTTTTATATATCATATATATATTTTGCGATTAATTTTCTATCCTTTCGGAAGTTCGCATCAATGTAACTCTTTACATTTAACTCTTCCTTATCTCCATAGAACCAGCACTTCTCAAGTACTTATCAAGTTCTCATGGTATTCCAGTAACTCTTACTAGAAGTAGACAGACATCCACTCATCATGTCCCACATACGAGTTATCAGGATGAGCACATCATATTGCCATGTCATACATACAAGATGATGAATGCTGGGATGATTACATACAAGATAGATCCATATCTATTCTTAATGTTCACATTCTTCATAACAATTGGACACTTGGCCTTGGGATACTAACTCCATATAACATGGACAAGTTTTCTCCCACTGAATCTGTGCATACTGAACCCTTCAGTATAGATTGCCAATGTATGCTTTCTCTTTTCAGGTTAAGAGGTTTTCAAGAACTATCTCTATAGATCTCTATTCCTATCACATAGGAAACATCTCTATCTTCCTTAAAGATAATTTCCACTTTTGGATTTCCATTCTAGAACAATTCCATTTCACATCAATATGTGGAATGTGAATACGCTCCCACTAAATCACAGATCCCTTCTTTATGTTTGACATATTAGTCAAACACTTTGACTATATCATCAAAGTAAAGATCCAATTCTGAGTCTCTTGTACTCAATCAATCACATTGATTAGTCCATTGTAACTTATAGACTTCATTTGCATTAGTGGATTCATAAACCTTATAGGTTGTGTCACGTACACATCCTTGTTTTATTCCTCATAGGAATGCAGTTTTAGTATCCATATGCCAAATGTCTTAGTCATCAAGTTGCAATCAACAAGCATCATCCTTCTCAAAATGTTATCCATGTGTCTTAACACTTAAGACTCATTTGCACTTATGGATTTCATCCAATGAGTGCTACCATCAAGGCCATACCTTATGGTTTACATGGAAGTCATTTAAGATGTAATGGTTATCTACCATAACTCAAAATTCGGTTCCTCTCATTCATATAGGTAGTTGACTCATCACATGATCAACACATCATATAGATGATCGAGATGTATCTGTCAAGGATATAAGAACTCACAACTCCTTGTGATTCTTAATGTCCTTTATTAGTGTGGGGTATTCTTTTATTAAGAAGAATTCAGTTATTTGATAATCATTCTCTAACTCCTTAGAGTATGATTCCTTCTTGATTTAGACATCACCATGCCTTAATCATGAGTTCACTATGATACACTATCATAATCACTCATAAGGATCTCAAACATTTAGTCCAAGTATTTCATTCATTGATCTCATCAAGAATTAACACTTTACCAAATTTGCACTTCATCTATGAAAATCTTGAACACTTCAAGATATTCATATTGGTATTTCTCTAAACACCATTTGAAGTATTATCATTCGTTCCAATAGGTATGTAAATACATCACATGCATTATACCTATTAGGATAATCATTCTCCCACTACCTTTAGTGAAGATTGATTAATCATGTCCAAGATATTCATGTCTCTTACCGGTTCTCTAACCAAATGAGTCTAGATTTATCCATCATATGGAAACTAGAAATGAATTTCTCATGATTGATGCTAATTTGATTGTTTGAGTTATCAATAACTTTAGGTATCATTTTATCTTATGCATACCATGTATCACAAGATAAACAAGGCATTGCCACAAAGATCATATCTTTAAGATTGAAACATCAACTTTATTAATTGCCATCATTGTCATACAATATGCAAAAATAAAGTGTTTCTATCTATTGGCAATATATGAAATAGCAGTTCTCAACTCTATTTCATGCCCTTTAGGCTGAAATAAACAGAAAGATACTCCTATCTATGGAAGCAACACTTGCTCCAATGATGGGTACTTCTTTCTTTGTCCTTTCATAAAGGCCATCACTTCTTTGCGGATATTGCATATCATATATGACATATCCATATCTTGGTATCATATACCTCAGATAAAGAAGTGGTTCATTTCATGATACCTTAGGTGGAGATCTCCATCCCCTCCTTCATCTTCTTTTGTTCTTCCATATATAGAGGGGAATTCCCTCATACACCCTTTCCCCATGTGCCTTGAGGCTGAAGACGGCTTGGATTACTGGCTAGCATCAGAATACTTCTTTGCTTTGCCCTTGTCCTTGCCCTTAAGAATTACCTTTTCTTTGATCACATCAAAGATTATGGTTTGTCTTTCTTCATCTTTGCCTCTACTATCCTCAACATGTCCAACAACTCTGTCAACGCTTGTCAAAGTTGTTCATGTTGTAGCTTATCATGATTTGTATGATTCTCGCAACATTTGCAGTATCATACCAATAGCCAACTCTTGGCTCAGAGAGAAACCTTCTTAGTCAGGTCTTTCCACATACCCAATCACATTGAGTGTGTGAATACCTTACTGGATCTCCTTCTGTCATGATATACTAGGACAGTGTCTTGGAGACATCATATGTCTCATGTTGTCTCTACAACTCATAGTTCAGAGAACACAACATCAAGCACTCCTCATCAATGTCATCCTCAGTATGCTTCCATAAGCATACTTTCAGTCATTGATGTGGTGGGATTGAGTTCATCTGGTCTTGGTATAACTAGGACTTGGAGCTTTTTCTCTTTGAGAACACTTCTCATCATCCTAACCAGTCATGGAATTATGCCCATTTAATTTGTTGGTCTCAAAGACCGATCACAAATAAAGTGATTATTGTTGATTAACCATTTATTTTAACATAAGGAAATATATGCAATTTTAGTCCAAAACTCATTTTTGACTCATTTGATTGATTTGAAAAGTGACGATAAAATTAGGCCTTTAATTAATTATCGCTCCCACTATTTTACTTCAAATTGATAGCCCTCACCATCAATTCAGAAGATTGCAGCGTACAACCTTCTAGTGGGCAAGATCCTGAAATCCTCTAAGTCATGGACCAGCTTGGGCTGTCACCCACTACATAGATCTCTCAGGTAGGCAACTCTTGCCAATTGCATCATATGCAACTCTTGATAAGATGTCATATGCAACTCCTTGCCATGATCATCTCCATGACTCAAGGCGCTAGATCCTATCTAGGTCACCTTGTTAAGTCTGACCCAAAGCAAACACGATGAACATGCACCCTGCTAGGGAAGACCCACACATTCATCCTTCATGCTTCCACGAGATAGACGGTGCACCACGCTTGGGCGTGCCCACACTTGGTCGATCAAGCTTTTCACGTGTGTCGCATTTGGAAGGCATCTAAAACTTAATATTTAATGAGGGATTTGGTTTTTATATACATATACATATCCAATCACCACAATACATAGTACATATCATATACATGCTATATCCCACAGAAAACATGCACATACGATAAAAAGTGATGATTACGGCCATCCTAATGTGATTCCTTGAGCCAAGAGGAATCACGATCATCTAGGTCTACATCACATGCAACCTATACAAGACGAACTCTATGCTTTGCCTTCGGAGTAGATCAACTCATCACATGATTGACTTGCTCGTTCTGCCCGGTCGTCTGGGTGCCACCAGCCGATCGGTTGGCTCCTCCAACCGATCGGTTCACCTGGTCGTCGTGCATCTCTTCATGGCCGCCACCCGCTCGTCTCGCTCCTCGAACCAGTCATCAACCGATCGGTTCACTCCTTGACCCGATCGTCTGGAACGTCAACCAATCGGTTCACGCCTTGAACCGATCGTCTCAGCTGTCGTCAGATGTCCTCCGTTCTTTGACATAATAGGAAATAAAATCTATCCTAATTTACATTGCTTAAAAGGGAAACCCCGAGTTACATTTTGGGGGAGCAAAGGTAGGAAAGAATCTCGAATTATTTCGAGTTACATCAGGAATAGGAGAAGGATGATCGGTGCGTAGACCGAGATGCAAGCAACCACACACAACCATTCACAGATAGGGTTTATAGGCCATAACCACACTATACATCCACCACAAAACTCGTTTAAGGGCGACGCGTATCGAGTGCATTAATAATACATATCATATATGTAATTTGGGATTTGTGGATTTAGGATTGGACATGCATAAAGCCGATATTATTCGCATCGTATGCAATAAATAAAGGCGACAAACCAAAATCGATCATATCAATATTCCTAAAATATAGAGCAGTTGACGTGGCTCTGATACCACTGTTGGGTTTTAGGGGAGGCAGAGAAAGCAGCGGAAACAAAAAAATTTCTCCCCCAAACTCGGAACAAGGAAACGCGTCAACGTCTATATAATAGGAAAGGATGGTTTGTGGAATCATACCTTGTCCCGAGGCTTGCTCGGAGACAATACCTCGCGGCTTGTGCGGTCTTCACCTCCGGTCTTGGACGGTGTCTGTGCAGCTCCTGGTCACACTGGGACTGATGACTCCTCCTCTTACCGGGACTGTCGGGATTGACAGTTGTCCTCCTGAGCGGCAGAAACCTCCCGCCTCTGTAGTAGTCCACACAGACCACCTAGAACTCCACACTCATTGTCCCACAAGGAAATGGAAGGAATCACACCCTCCTGTTGACGTTCTAGTCGCCAACACACTCTCCTGCCTCTAGTTGCAACTACAGTTGTCCTTCCCTTGCTGCACCTCCCTTTGTGGGAAGCACTTGCTAGGGCTCTCTATCGGTTACCAAAACCAGAGAGAACGACAACTTTGCAGAGCAACTGGTTGCACTGAGTTGTAGTCTGAGAAGCCCCCAATACCCCTATATATAGGAGGGTCATGGGACAGGGTTCTCCGTCCCGGGCAATATGGGACTAAAGCAGGAGTAGAAGGGTTCGAGATTTTCCACAAAAACAACCAACTCGCAACTTGAACCGATCGTTTCATTTCTGAAATAGTCGGTTGGTGATCTGAGCCGGTCGGTTGACACTCAACCGATCAGTTGGGACCCATGAGTCGGTCGGTTCACTTTCTGAACCGGTCGGTTCGTGGTCCTGATCAGTTCCCGATTGACTTTCCTGCTTTTGTTTCTAATTGGTATCGAATACCAATCCTTGTTCCAATCAAATTGGGCAAGTGAAACGCAAGGAAAATTCTCACCGACCTGACTTTCCCAACTTGCTCGGTTGCACCAGTTGAACCGATCGTTTCAACACTTGAACCGATCGTTTCACTCTGACCATGAGTCGATCGACTCAACACTTGAGCCGACCGGTTCAACAACCTCAGCCGACCAGTTCAACACTTGAACCGATCGGTTGGGAGTACAGGTTGTGCAGAATCAGACAAATGTGATTTCAATCAATCCGATACTCCAATCAATATGTCCAACATCTTGAACATTATGATATTGAGCTATCAATTGATTGAGTGTTTAATTGAACTACCAAACTCCTTTAGTAATCAATCTAAACATTGCTTGTGGACAAAAACTCCTCTTCCAGGTTAAATCCTATGTGTGTGACCCTGCAGATCCATTTCACGTTGGCAGTGAAAGTCCATAACACTTATGACTTCACAAGCAAAGAGCGGTGCCTAGTCACACATCAGTGATACCCAAGTGAAAGTAGAAAGTTGGAGAACAACTTTCAATCCTACAATCCGTGAATGGTGTTATAGCGAATGTATAATTCCTTTGTCACTGATATCCTGAATGAACTCGAGGCATGGAACAGTCATCCTGTCAACGTTCATTCACTTTCTTGATCTCAGAGCAGATTGAACGAGATATGTATGACATCAATATCACATACTGATTCACACATGCGTGTGCACGCCTATCTCAATCCTACTCATCAAGTGGCCTTGCATATCAAACTCCCTCAGGAGGGACAAATTCCATATCTATCACTCACCCCTCAAAAGCCCCATGTGTCAAAGCCACCCAATCATCACCTTTATAACAACCCATGTTTCAGGACTGCATTTGATGATGTCAAAGTGTGCCCAACGACATGTGTTGAGTGTAGTGATTTCAGGTCAAAGAATCACACTCACCACCATCACTGTGAGTACTGACTGTGACTACCATGTCATGGTTCCATGTGTCAAACTCACGGTGGGTCTGTCTGGTACACTTGTTCTCTAACAAGTACCTATGTGTTTGGTTTGATATCTCTATATCATGACTAATGAGATTCTGTCATCAACCAACACCACAATCTAGTCTTGTGTGTCATTGTTGTCTATCTACCTTCCACAATGACATCTGACTAGGGACATAACAAGAATGTACAAACTCTTAGCATCCGTATGATCTCATCGTTCAGGTCATGAACCTGAAGGCATATGTCATTGAGTACTGTCATTCTCTAGACATTCAATCTGTTCTATCACTATCTCATATGACTGAACCAGAAAGAATTGGAAGCTTGCCTTTGATGTTTATCAAATCAATCTTAATGTATCCCACCAATCATCCCATGATTGGCTCTCAGGGCATACATACCAACACTTCCTTCATTTTTTATCTCTACGCTCACCAATCATGCCAAAGATTTAAGTTCGGTGTGGTAAACCACACCTCTGTCGAACTCTAAGTTTGGTGTGGTAAACCACACCTTTTTCTAGTGTAAACTAGAACTTTGCCGAACTCTAAGTTCGGTGTGGTACACCACACCCCTCTTTCCACTACCGCTTCTTCCATACCCCTAAATACATAACAGGGGTGTATCACCTTCTTTTCTTGATTCAAAGAGTATACAATGATGATTGTTCACATACCGAGGTTGGCAAAAAATCTACCCCGGTTCCAAAAAGAGGCTTGGCAGCCCAAATATAAAAAAATCCAAAAATACCCTTTTTCCCAAGCCAAGTGAGAATGAATAAAAGCCAGAGTGTGAATAAAAACATGAGAGTTGTGCCCTGAATAAGGATAACTGATAAAGGTCTTGCCCGGCCGGTACATTAGCTTCCCTCATGAAGGAAGATGTGTTGTGACTGGTAGTGAGACCCTAAGGATCCAAAAATGACCCTTTACCTCCTCCCGAAGAGGTAAAACAGCCAAAAGCCTTAAGCCAACCTATACACACTTCTGAGTTACCTTTAGAAAAAAGAAAAAAAATTGGGTGTAAGGCTAAGTCAACCAGAGTTGTGCATAAATCATTCAAAGCATCTCGATGAGTCAACTAATAATAAGAGTCTTGATTCAATCAGAGGAGAGACTCTTATCTTTTGATCATACCCCCATTCCCTCCTTTTTCAACACCAGTGACAGATCATATGCATATTGTTGATTCTGTGCATCTGTTCAAAGTCTCATAAAACTCTTTAACATGACCGATACAACAGAGAGTGAGAAGGAAGTACTTCACCAAAGTGAACTCAGAAATGAGGATATCATAAGATGTATTTCGTGATCTAAGGAAGCTTTAATTTTGTATCGATCTGAGCCATGACCAAAATTACGATATGACAATAGGATGAGGCAATCATGAGATGAACCATTTCATTGGCGAATGTTTTAAGTTTTTCATTTCTCAGGATGAGCAACGCTTAAGTTCGGTGTGGTGATGAATCCTCCAGACTAATCCTCAGTCACCAATTCAAAGGATTTTTGACATTTTTTCCTTAATTTTGTTTTGCCTCATTTTCCTTTTCTCTTTCTCGTGAAAATTATGACATTTTACATGCTGATGAGGTAATTACGAGACGAACGAGCTTTTTGTCGACTGTCTTAAGCTTTTTCTGTTCCTCGGGACGAGTAACGCTAAAGTTCGGTGTGGTGATGAATCCTCTAGATTCATCATTACAGTCGCCAACTCTAAGGATTTTGTGCCTCATATTGACTGATTTACCCTTGCTTTGGTTTACTTTGAGTATTTCCCTAGTTCCATGCTAATATTGCTTTAATAGTTCTATTTACAAGATTATTTGATCTTTTTATCCCTTACTCACTTCCCTTTTTCCCTGTAGATCACTCTCAACCATCTGATCGAGATCCAACGGTTCCTTTTCATCCTCGGTCTCGACCTTCATGCGGTCTCGACCCCATGCGGTCTTGACCTCCATGCGGTCTTGACCTCCATGCGGTCTTGACCCCCATGCGGTCTTGACCTTCATGCGGTCTTGACCTCATGTGGTCTTAACCTTCATGCGGTCTTGACCTCCATGCGGTCTCAACCCCATGCAGTCTCGACCTTCATGCGGCCTTGACCTCCATGCGGTCTCGACCCCATGCGGTCTCGACCTTCATGTGGTCTCGACCTCCATGCGGTCTCGACCTCCATGTGGTCTCGACCCCATGTGGTCTCGACCTTCATGCGGTCTTGACCTCCATGCGGTCTTGACCCCATGCGGTCTCGACCTTCATGCGGTCTTGACCTCCATTCCGTTTTCTACTCGATCTCAAAACCAAGCAGCACCACCGCCATCCCCAGTCCCAGGGAACACCACCGCTGCCCACGACGGCTTGTTTGCCACAAGCGCCGACGTCGTCTACCTCACCGTCATCTCCAGCTTCGCAGCAGCAACTAACACCTCTGCCAGTACTGTGAGCTGCTCCAGCAGCTACTGTCGTTTCCACCATTACTCCAGCCTCTATGGAGACCGTTTTCTCCATTTGCCCATGCAAACCGTGAGCTGTACTAACATATATCATTTGGTTTAATAGTATGGAAACCATTTATTCATTTTCTATCCACATGAATAATAAGTGACCAATGAAATTCAAGCCAAACCGAATGAGCTGCCAGTTGAAACCGTTTGGTAAAAGAATGTATGAAGACCGTTTGGATCAGCTGGCATCAAGACCGTTTTCCTTTTTTCTCTTGAACGAAGACTGAATAGGCATGCTGCGTAGACCATTTGATAATCACGCATGCAAACTGATTGGAGAAGAGATACTCGAAGACCAGTACTCCTCACATGCATGACTGAATAGAGATATGTCCACGTGAAGGCTGAGGTTTGTGGGAGATCAATGATCGAGTAAGTGTCGAGACCGTGAGGAGTGCATGAATGCATGCACACTGAGAAACCAAGACTGGGTAGCTTGCTTCCGCGGACATGCTAAACCAAATAAACAAATAGTGGAGAGAAGACCGGTAGGGGAAAGTTGACCGCATGAGATGAAAACCGAATGGAAAAGCAAAACCGAATGGCGGAAAAGCAAGGCTGAAGCCGAATGCAATTAGTGGAGAAACCAAGAAAAAGCAAAACTACATGGCCGAGCAGAATATGAAGAAACCGCATGGAGCATCCGTATGAGCTGAAACCGCATGAAGCTGCAGATCGTGTTAGGACGTGAAACCGCATGAAGAAGCTGAGAAGTGAAGACCGCATAACCCCACGTGGGCATGAGAATGCACAACGCAAGACCGCATGGAGCGCTGCATTCAAATGGAGTAGCAAGACCGCATGAGAGTAATTACATATGAAACCGCAAGAGCAAACCGTATGAATAAGAAACCGTATGGACAAAAGGCACGCATAAAGGGTGACCCCTGGGCCCAAGATATTTTGGCAAGCCTATAAATAGAAGGGTAGAGGCATGGTCTTCAGGGGATCTATCTGACAACAACCCAAGGCTTCCAGACTGAGACCAGTGCCGGGACGCCGCCAGACTGCCCGAACACAGTTTCTGACCAAATTTCACCCACAGCCCCATGATCCTGGTCTGAGCACAGATCTGGAAAGCTGCCAGACTGGGGACAGATCTAGAAGGTTGTTCCATCACCAACTCACCTCTACCATCATTCTACCATTGTTCTACCTCATTCTACCCGTGCAATCCCGGAGGTAGACACGACGATCGAGGCAGAGAGACAGGCGTCATCAACCACAACGGAGCAGTCCCGGAGACTGTGACGATCTACACTGGGCTATCACAGACTTACTCTTCTGCTCTGACGATGCTTTCTTTCTCTCTCTTCTCTTTCTTTGTTGCTCCCTCTATGAGGAGTGAGTAGTTTCATCCACTGGGGTGCGGGGACTAGCCCCGCTACCCGTGTTTTGTAATCTGTACTAAAAAAGATGTTATCTTTCTGATTCAATACTAAATCGTTTCATACATGCTCGAATGTTGGCCGCGTTCTTGTGTGCATCTATTGTCTTTCATTGTGGTTTGTCTACGACCACTCTTAAGACTCGAATACCGATTTAGTGTTGGTTTCTGGTGTGTGTATCCACTGCGCATCCGTTTCAGTATCTAGGAACGCTTCCCGAGGGATGGAGTAAACTCACCTCTATCGTTGCACTTCTGCACTATGAAATGGAATCAGTTGACGTACGGAAGTGCAACCTTGCTGGGTCGAGGAACACATTCCGCGGAGGGAGTGGTGCAAGGTATTTGACCATTCGTTCGGGAATGGCTGACGTTGCAAAACACCCACATTCCTCGTAGCTATATCCTCGAAATAGGGATAGTCTATAAGGATACTAATCGAATTGGTAATTATCGCTCACTTGTTAGTTTTTCGATACACGTTTCACGAGGTTGAGTAAGGTTCTCTCTTCAGAGGTTACATCTCTTCTTTGACACGTAGATATGTACTGGATGAGGGTTACTCAACCCGTGAAGGCTGTGTGCATTACTCTTGTCCTACAAGACATCGGTATTGTATTACATCCATGTATCTTGCTTACAAGTCTTGCTTTGGTTGGTACAGGTACAATACATGTGTAGTGGTGGTGAATACCCGCATCACCCCAGTGATCTATCATCATTTGTTAAATATTAGATTTTAATCCTTAAACTAGTTTTTATTCTTGCCTTTACTTTTGCATGTTTTAGGCTGAATAACTCAAATCAAACTTTTGGTCATAGATGATTGACTTAGATCGGTACGAAACGAGAAAAAGATACTCAGATTCTTAATGTTGTCCTTTGGGTTGGATCCTAAATCTGTACTATGATAAGGCTTCCACACTCTTGTGGGGTTGGAGCATTTATCTAGCACCAGTTGTAGGTAAACCTAGAGAGAACATCAGCTCCCTAGGGTTTTTGGTGCATATTAGGACTTCCATTGGAAGAGTAATCTTTTGGTGTAAGTTTTAGCTCCATCAAGGAGTCATCCTGACCATCTTCTCCCGGGTTTTTCATTGTACTTTGATATTTTTCTCATCTCTTTCCTCTCCTTCTATGTGTAGAGAAACCAAAATTTTGTAGGGCTAATCCTCAAATTCCTCATGACCCAAGAGTAGCTTGGTTTTGCACTATAATTGACAATTATGAATTCATATCTATTTTTCTCTTAAATTTTGGACATATCTCAACAACTACTTCATGAATTATCTGTTCTTGATTACCCTAGGTAGTTTATTAGAATTAATTTCTTTGAGAGAGGGATTAAGGGTTGAAAAATGTGTATATATATGTATGTATGTATGTGTAAGTATATATATGTATATATATATAAATATATATATATATATATATATATATATATATATATTAGACCATGCTTTGAGAGAAGGCCTACGACTATGAAGGGAATAACACAAAGAATCAGTAAAAGCACCTAACTAATAATTTAATTGTTATGAGAGTGGGGTTGGTATTAGATTAGGTACTGAATTGTGCTATGAGAGCGGATGAAACTTGCTACAGGTTTCTTGGTCCATGGTTAGGAGGAATAAATATTAATGAAATGATGTTATTAGCAAGGTGGACCATGGTGAAACTATAATCCTAAGGAATCCATTCCAACTGTGATCACAAACCCCATAATTTTAGTTTTCATTCTTGTAAGTAGTCAATTAATCAACCAATTACTCTTTTTTCATTGGTGTAGGTGATTAGGTCGTCGTTAGTAGTAGTTTATGGATTCATGTTTTCCCCGTGTTCGATATCCAGGCCTCTTTGGTCCTATATTACTTTGATATGTGCACTTGCATATTAGATTTGTAATTTACGCACATCACTAACTTAGACTAGGGAGGTCTTTGTCTTTTACAATTGATAATTTTAAAAAACTACTTGAATTTTATCCTCACCATCCATTCTATTATGGTTGTCTACCTTTCTCAAGTAACATCTATAGTGTATGTAACATTCTTCTAGCATCAATTCCATCACAATCTAGAATCCAAAGATTGAAAAAACCCACCTCAGGATCCTTCATGAACACATAGTTAAGATGGGTGAAGAGGAGATCAATTGCAAACTGGAATCCACACTCACAACACAAAGGGACAAACTCGTGGAACAAGCCAAAGATTTTTAGTAGGAAATTACAAGCAACTGAAGTAGAAGGAAGACAAAGATAAATACAAGAGTTATCTATCTACTCCTAGAGTTGTAGTTGTTTGCCACCCAATAACCCAACCAACCATTTTCAACACCTAATTTTGATAGCAAGATGTCGTGGGTGACAATGATCCAAAATAATAATTTTGTTGACGTAGTTGGAGAGGATGCACATGTCCATTTATATAAGTTCATAGATTTTTGTAGATTAAGTAATCAAGCTGGTGTGTTGGAGGAATCCATGAAGATATGATTATTCTACCATTTCCTCATAGAAAAAGCTAGAATGGTTACAAATCCCTACATGATGTCAACATCACCACTTGGAAGATTATTCACACTAGTTCCTAGATATGTTCTTTTCTCCCTCACTCATAAATCTACGACAAATCACCCATTTTGAACAACTCCCATGAGAAACTATCTTTGAATATAGAAATAATACAAAGAGTTATTTCACATACCCACTCATCATGGTTTTCCCTCTATACAACTAATATAAACTTCTATATGGGACTATATCATGATGTCAAGTAGTTTCTTGATGTCTACTTCTAATGTAAACTTCATAAGGCAATGCTTCAATGATGCATTAAAGGTTGTAACTAGGGGATAACATAATCATACTAATTGAGGTATATCACACTGAGAGGTGTTCAAGCTCACCATGGTGGAAAACAAGTCTGACCTATAAGCTTTTGGTAAATCATTAAAGTCTCTCTCTCTTAAACAAGAAAATCTCAACTTATATTTCCATAGGTATGGACAAGGAGTTTCATCTTCTTTTCAAGATAATGTAGCCAAGATGTCTTCTAGGTGTATAGTATAGAGTGGCATACTAGTATAAAATGCAACCACCTCTACCAAGAGATGATGAACATGCACCAACCACAATTCAATAGTAGTCTAATCATTGAAGAATTTGTTGTTTCAAGTCCATTATAGGGTAGGGGTATTACAACCCAAATAAATAAAGAAATCATCTATTCCATTATGGGATTTTGGATTGCGCTGAGAATGCATTTATACTTTAAGAAAGACTAAATCAAAACCAAGTTTAGGGTCCTCTTGGGTTCCAGTACAACCAAAACATTTTCCATAAGAACTTCAACCCTAGACATCTGAAACAAATTTAATCAAATCAACAACTATATTCCAATACAACAACCTACAATAATCAACCAAAACGTATCTTAGCATACGGAAACCAATAGAACATGCCTGCATCTAATGATCAAAATCACCTCGATTCTATTGAGAAGTTATTGGTATGCCAACAACTTACAAAAAGGCTATGGAGGATCAACTAGTGCATATCATTGAGTCATAATCCCTTCTAAAGGATATTTCATGGTTTAGAAAAAAGTAATACACACCATAAGGTGAAGTTGAAGGATGTGGCCAAATAGTACAAATTTCTACAACTAGATCTTCCTTCCTAATTCACCAATAATATGTTGATTCTTAAAGAGGAAGATGATTAGGAAGTGACTTGGGTGGTTGTTTTTATTGACTAGTAATAGATACTCCTAAGAGGAATGGAACATATAATTAAAAGAAGAGCAACAAATTCAATCTGGAGAAGACCCCAAAAGCTACACCAAGCTCTTGTACTCCCTAATTTCTATGTACCTATTGAAATTTTCATACTAGAGCTAAAAAGATCATATGTATATAGACTTAAGATTGATTATGCTCAACAAAGAAATTAAGAAACTACATGTAGACATATCCTTCCTTGACGTTCTTGCCAAAATTCCTTCATAGAACAAAAATTTTCAAAAAATCACCTCACTGCAAAGTACATAAAGAGGAGTATAGACTTGGAAGACAGAAAAGATGACATCTGACATTATCTAGAGAAATATGCCACTAAAATGTAGTGATCATGGGTCCTTTGACATATTATACTTTATTGGAGTCTAAAAATGCCAAAAAGGCCTACCAAACCTTGGGGTAACCGTTTCTACCATGCATTATAGATTATGCAAAAGACTTGGCTTCACCATAAACATCCTCTCAAATGACATAATGATTTAACTCATCGCATCATCTGTGACCACACAACTGGGGATATTAGAAAACATCCATGTGAGAGAGGGCACCAAATATTATGTCACATGTGATTTTTTCATCATGGACATAAAGGAGGACATGGGTTACACTCTCATCTTTGGGTGCCCTTTCCTTCCAATAGCCAAATTCGACACTGAAGTTGGAATCTTATCATTAAGTCTTGGGATAGACATTCTTGACACCCACATCTTTGGGAATATCAAGGGTCCTTCTTTATAGCAGTAATGTTTTCTCATTGAGTGTATGAAAAAGATTGCCAAACTACAACATGAGATGCCTATTTTGAGGACCCTCTTGAGATAACACTCATCAATCTAGTGGTCATGAGTTGAATGATGAATAGGTCTAGAAATTTCTCTTTCACCTAGAAAACATAGAGGAAGATCCTAAATATGTGTCTAAAGAGCTTAAATTTGTCTCCATAATTGAAGAATAAAAATACAAGGCACCCACCATGCAAAGATAAATGTTCTACATGAGGAGTTAAATTATGCCTTCCTACAAGAGCATAAAGTATATCTAGTCATCATTAATGTTGATCTCACTTCTAATCATGAACATCTACTATTGATCGAGATGAGAAACAAGCATAATGCATTGGGCTAAAAATCATACATTTAACCAGAATTAGTCAATAGTTGTGCATGTAATGAATATGCATTATTAACAACCACAAGCCTTACATTGATCCCCAATGTCATCTTAATCCTATCAAGAAGGAAGTGATGTAAAAAATGTTATCATCCTATTGATGGAAAGGATTATCTATCCCCAATGTCTTGACAAGAACAACCTAATCCCCATCCTCACTATGACTAGGTGGCCCATGTGCATCAATTACTAGAATTTCAATATTTTTCCTAAAAAGCATCACCTCTGGCTTCAATTTCTTAATCAAGTCTTGGAAAGGCTGGCACACCACAGTTATTCTGATACTTGAATGGAAACTCTGGATTCTATCAGAGCCCCATTCACTTGACTACTACGAATAAACTAATTTCATGTGGCCTTTTAGAACATATGCTTTCTGTCAAATGGCTTATGTTCTACAAAACCCTCCAGCTGCCTTCCACCATTTCATGACTATAATCTTCACCACCTATACTGAAATGATCATGAAAGACCTCATGGACAAATTCTTTGTCTTTTAAAATTCTTTTAAAGAAATCTTACAACATTTGTCCCTTATTCTTGAATGCTACAACGCAACACATCTGATGCTTAATTGGTAAATGTGCTAGTGAGGTAAGACATTGCTATTGGACCTCATGTTATCTCTAGAAGCACATAGTTGACAATGTGAAGATAGAAGTGATAAAAAAATCTAGCCCCTCCAACATTTATTAAAAAGTCTAAGAATTTGTAGGACACATTGGATTAAATAGGAGGTTCATATGTGACTTCATCAAAATTGCCAAGCCTCTCATTAACTTGCTTTAGAAGGATATTGAATTCATCTTTGACTCTGACTACAAGTAAGTCTTCATCTATCTAATGGAAGCTCACATCTCAACCCCCATCATACGTAACCTATATTGGTCTTTTCCTTTTGAGACCATGTGTGAGGTCACTAACAATGCTACAAGGGCCTTTTTGGGGTAGATCATCGGCAAAAAGCTTCATCACTTTTAAAATTCCTACAAGTTGATGGACTATGCATGAAGGAACTATGATGCAACTAAAACTGAGATTTTTGTCATTTCTTATGCCTTTGAAAAATTATTCTCCTATATTGTGGAATCACAAGTGGTAGTATACTCTAAGCATGTTCTATCAAGTACTCAATGCCAAGGAAGGATAAAAATCCAAGGGTATGAGATGGATCTTATTGTTTCAAGACTTTCATCTAGAGATTAGGGACAAAAATGACACATAAAATGTTGTTGATGGTTATTTCAGTTGGTTACATATTCAAAACGATGAAACAATTCCTATAAATATTTCCCTCCAAGATGACACCACATTCACCCCATGGATTACCTTATTGTGGGAATGATTCATTCATATAACACCTGGAACAAAAAGAATAAGTTTATGTCTAACATCTGATATTACTATTTGATGAAACTTATCTATTTTGGATGTGTTCAAATGACATCTATCTCTAGTTCCACTCTGAAAATTAAGCCCCTCTCTTTCTAGAATAACATTGTTCTAGCCCTATTACGGGCCACATGATCTATGAAAGATTGCCACCCAATTCCTTCAATATGAATTGATCAATATCTCTATCTTCAAGGATGATTAAAACTATGTCAAGTCATGTCACCAATGTCAACAATTCGACAACACGCAAGAGGGATGAGATGCTACTCATTCTTTAGTAGGATGTTGAGATGTTTGACATTTGGGTTGTGGTCTAATGAGCCCATTCCCCTTCTAGTATATCTTCTTCTACATTCTGGTTGACATTCATTATGTTTCCAAGTGGGTCAAAGAAGTCCCCATAGTTTCTACTAATTTCAAGACAATTATCAAACTCTTTAGAGACATCATTGCCCTTGAATTGGAATCCCACACATGGCCATTTTTGATGGAGGATCCCACTTTATCGAGCACATATTCGAAGAAATCGTTTGCATTACAATGTCTCCCATTGTTTTTCTACTCCATATGATCCACATACTAGTGGTCAATCGAATGTTTCCAATCACCAAATCAAATCCATTATGAAGAAAAAAGTTGGTAGGATAAGACAACATTAGGCTCATAAGCTGAATGACGCACTCTAGACATAGAAAACTACTTACATGAATCCCATAGGCACTACACTTTTTCTTTTACAATATATGAAATATTGTCACATACCTATAGAGCTTGAAGACATGTCCTGGTGGGAAATCTAACAACCCAATTTTTACCACTTGAAACAAAAGAAAATCAACCACTTTAACTATAAGATGTAGAAGAGCTATAATTGATGGTGTATTAAAATATATACAAGTCACACACCAAGACATGGCATGATGTACACTTGAAGAGGAAAGATATGCATGTTGCAGATCAAGTGTTACTCCAAAACTCTCATCTTTGACTATTCCCAAGAATGCTCAGGACCTGATGGTCAGTTTCATTCATTATCAAGCATATCTCCCATCACAGACCACTTATAATGTAAAGCAAGAAGAATGGTGGACTTAAATTCAATGTCCAACTCTCAGATGCTAATTCACAATCGATGACATGTAGGATAACCAATACCTCATGCTCCTTCCACATCCATCTGATTATAGATATTCAAGCATTGACCAATCAAAGTTAAACAAAGGCACTCCTCTGGAGGCCACCTGAGCATTACTTTCATAGGTTTAGCTAATTTGTTGTTTTGCACCATCATTGCATCAATCAGATGGTGCATACCATGATAAGATTACAAGTCCTAACAATTTTGATTGTAGGTGAATAATTGTTGATGAATGGGTTCTAACCACGACACTTGGTATAACTGACATGGTTCTTCCCCTCCATCTTGAATTAAGTGTTATCTCAAGGACAAGCAAACCTCTATGCATTGGGTGGAGGGTGGGTGGTACATGTTATACTTTTTGCTCACATGTATCCAACTGTCATGATTGATCTCATGATTTAATATTCACATTGCATGTTAGTAAAATATTTCAAAATTGAAACTTGAGTATGACCAGTAGTTGGGGACACCCACTCTCTCTCTTCCTTTGGTCCTTTCTCTCTCTAGGGCTTTAGGTTCTGATTGAGACAGGTTAAAGTACCCACCTCCAGAGGTGAGATAGATTCAAACATGACCACCACAGGTCTGTCCATGCAACATTGATGGAAACCTAGAACAAGCAAAGTGTTAATGTCACCATCCCTCACAATTGGATCAAGGTTTTTATGGGGCCATCTCTGTGCATCATAGGTGCTAGAGCCAATTACTTGAAGAAATCCTTCTCCAAGGAAACATATTGTTGTTTATGGACAAAGATAAATAAACCCATCATGGATGATATGGATGACTGTCATTAACTATCAACATTCATGTAGATACTGGGTCAATCATTGAATGTCTTGTATATCAAGGGTTGGATGTTTCATTCCTAGAGATCCAATGGAGAACTAGAGGTCTTCAACTTGAGTCAAGGCATCATTCTTTCTCAGTTTGGTAGTGAACATATTTGAATGTGGCTCAAAAGCATGGCCCATTGTTCTTTGATAATCATCTAGTTCTAGTCAGAAAAGGGACACATGAAGTAAACATCTAGAAGGCTGCTTTAAAGATGGAATTTGTTTGAGCCTCCCTGTCAAATGTTGAGACACACTAGTCATATAAGGATATAAATGTGATCACCAATGCTATTGGGGAGTCCATAACTATGGATCATAAGGTGGATGGATTGTTGTTGGGATGTGTTCGCTTCTACGTGATATTTCAGTAGATGAAGACCCACTGTTGGAAATGTTATCTCCTCACATTGTCATCAATGACCATTGAGGAAATAGAAAAAGAAAGTTCAAATATAGATTCCCTCATAGGGAGAAAGCTCAGTAAGAGAAACAACATGAAAACCACACCATTTATATGGACACTTCCCATCACTCTGAGACATTGGTGGAGGTGGAGGTAGAGGATTGTGATTGTTAACCCAACTAAGAGATTGAAGGACAAAAGGAATAATAATAAGTCTATTGAAACCTCATAGGATGTTTAATGAAATGCTAATGTCAACTTTGTTAACATAGTTAACCAGATTTATATCTTGGAAGATGTTGTGGATGAGGTGCAGGAGTTTCACACTAAAACAACAAAAGGTCAATCCAAGACTCACCCTAAGCTCTATGGTGAAGACTAAGAAGAAGATCCCTGACTCCAAAAGTGGAGAATAGTCACCACTAGCATTTTAATGTCCAACCTCTCATGGAACGTGCAAGGAATTTCATTGCCAAAGACTCAAAGGAAGCTGAGGAGAATCCTAGCGGAAATGCAGATGGAGTTGGTGTCTTGCTTTAAAACAAGGATAAAGCACAATACTACCAACAGAGTGGGATTCCTTTACTCTACCTCGTGGAATACTCTTTCTAAGATAGATAAAAAGGATGGCAGGAGGATTTCCATTGGTTGAGATTCAACATGTTAGAATTTGAAACTGATCAACTACACTAATCAGAAAATCATGACCAGTGCCTTCAACTAGGGTGGCTTCTCCGACATCATATCGAGGGTGTATGTTGAGGACCATGAGAGTCACAATGAAAAACTATAGAAGAGTGTTGCATAGAAAATGTAAGCTAACATCCTTTGTCTTGTCATAGGTGACTTCAATAGCATAAGGAAGAATAGGGATAAATATGGCGGCCTGAAGGTACCCGATCACATCAAGGAGAAATTTAAGAACACCATGATTTTTGATAACTTCCACGATCTTTGCTGCATAGGAGGGCTGATGATTTGGTCTAACAAGCAAAAACCTAGAAGAAGAATTGCGAGCCTCTAAGATAGATGTTGAGTAAATGAAGAATGGTTGGATGTCTTCTCCAATGCCATCATTAGGTTCAGATCACACCCTTAAAATGATCCTCCTAGATGCACTTTGACCACATAAATAATATCCAAAGTCCAAACCATTTAGATTCCTTAATTGTTGGTGTCAATGGGCGGGGTTCAAACAACTTGTCAAGAACAGTTGGAGCTCACCTACTCATGGCAACCCGATGTTAATTATGTTGAAAAAGCTACAACATACAAAAAAAGGAACTACATGAATGGGATAAAGATAAGGTGAATCTGCCCAATATCATGCAGAAAACTAAAAGGGAGTACAACAAAGCTATGCTTTCCATTAGTGAGGATCCTCTCTCACAGGAGGTTGTAGAGAAGGAGAAAGCACTGAGCAAAGATTGTACAAACTAGAGAAGGTTGAATAACTTTACCTATTGCAACACAGCCGACTTCAATGGATCTAGGAAAATGACCTAACACTAAAACCTATCACATTCATCAGAAAAAGAGATATGAGTTCATACTACACGAGATCATCATTACCAAAGGGTAGGTCGTAGAAGATATAAATGACATAGACAAACACACCATAGATTTTTTCACTAACTTTTACAACTATGGTCATCAATGCAGAATGTCATTTCCCCACTACCTTAAGCAGAGGGTCATTTCTTCCATGAATGAAGATCTGAGCAAGCAGGGTAGATACAAAGAATTTAATTATTTCCTGGACTCTATCAACCCCACAAAGGTGTCAGGACCAGACAGATTTGTCAACAAATTCGTCCAAACCATGTGGGCAACTATCAAAAGTGATATGTGTACTGCTAAGGGATCAATTACATCCAAACCACAACATGGTAGTCTATCCTATACAAGGTGATCTCAAAACTCCTCACCAATAGACTGAAAAACATTCTAACTTATATTATATCCAAGGAGCATACTTCATTCATTAAAGATAGACACATCAATGATTGTCAACTTTGAGCATCTAAATTCCTATCCAATTTTGATGTGAACTCTACCAAAGCCAAGGCTTGTAAGAAGATTGACATCGATAAAGCAAAGACTATGTGAATTTGGAAAATTTTTGAAACTTCACTAGAAGACTAGGTTTCTACAACAAATCGACTGACTTCATGATACAAACCATTAAAACATGGTCCTTCTTCATGTTGATAAACAAATTACCTAAAGGGTTGTTCAAATCCAGCAACAACCTTCTACAAGGAGATCCTCTCTCCCATCTTCTCATCACCATCATCATGGAAGGCCTGACATGCCTCATCAAAGAGGCAAATACCATGTTAGTGTGAATCTGTACAAAGTGATGCGGGTTAAAGTGCTCTCTCATTAGATATTTCCAAATAATGTCCTCATCTTCTTGGATAGCAGCCCAACAAACTTAGGTAGTTCAAATAGGTACTAACTAGGTTCAGGAAACTCAATTGCCTTTACATAAGGTAAATCTAATCAAAAACCTTTTTCTCTAAGTCCTTTTACATCATAAGGGGAAGATTGAAGGCAACGACTAGTATGCACAGAGGTATACTACCTACAAAATACTTGGGGTTCCCTATCTCAGGAGGGAAGGCTGTGATAAGTAATTAAAAATTTCTATGGATGGAATCTGATAGATAATTGAACTATTTTCCATCCTATGTATTTATTGTAAACTATGATCCAAAGCATAGTAAAATATTCGGTCGATCTATATGTGATACCTTACCCCAACCCAAATATCCTATGATCCCTCACAACAAGCTTCGTGTGAGGAGGTAGAGCACATGGTATATCATGGGAGACCTTAGCCAAAACTTTCAATCAGGGAAGGCTCTACCTAAAGGACGTTGATGATATTCTAGACTTTGGCATTTAAAAAAGGACTGACAATATTTTGTGTAAACCCAAAGTCATTTGGTAGTTTCATGGATGAGGGCCAGGTATTATTTATCTCTAACCCTTCCTAAATAAAGAAAACATTGTCGAGTGTGTAGAGGAATGTGTAGATTGTTTGACCAAGTATGCGCTATGTATCTGGTTGATGACTCAAGCAATTAGATCCATTTGCCAAACCACTTACCATGGATTAGTACGAACACATGACCTATGGTGTCATGATGGAAGTTGGTTTAAGGTAAACATCAATTTGCAAAATGGATTACCCTCCTATATATAGGTCTTCAGTGCAAGCTGCCAACACCCAAGAAAATGATATCCTAGGGTCTAGTAGAAAATATGAGATGTAGACTCTATGTGGAGATGAAGAGATTGAAAGTCATATATTTATGACATGCATGTTCTCTAAATACGTGTGGACCATTGTTTTTGTTAGAAATGATTGTGGATGAAATGATCTGCATGATTTGGGGGTGATTAAAAATTGGTTGCAAAACCAAGTTGACAACAACAAACATGTCTTGGCTTTCAGTAGTATATGTATGCTAGAACCTACTCCTTTTTGTGGGTGAAATGGAATAGGAGGAAACACAAACATAGAAAGAATGATGAGAGATGGATAATTAAGTTGATTAAAAGAGATATTGAATGGCAAAAAAAGACAAAGAAGAGGCAAAACAAGACTGAGAAGAAGATTGCCAATAATCTCAATGACATCATTAGCACTTATTGGGAATTTTGTAGATAAACCCATGTATAGTTTCTTATTGAATCCAATTTAACATGTACCTTTTTTTGTAAAGTATATCTCAGCTAGACCCCTTTGTTGGTAATACATATTTACTATTTTAAAAAAAGATATTTCAAAATTTTCTATTCTAGTGTTAAAAAGTCAATATCTATCCGACATAGATTCAAAAGTTTCAATTTGCAGTGATGCATGTTATCATCACTTAACTCCCACTATCCTAAGAGACACTCCCAAGGAGTTTAATATATTACTTTGGTAATTTATTTAGATTTTGTGTTACATGAGGATGATAAACACTTAACTTGGGGGTTATTTGATGACTACATATTCATTGCAGTTAACTGCACTTTTACCTTAGTTTTGCACTCATATTCCTCATTGTACTTTATCATTGTCTTCTAGTTAGTTTTTTTTGTTAATTTACAAGGTTTTGATCAAATTCCTTGATTTACATGGCATGCCAAGTTTCTTACTCTAAACATCAATGTAGACATCACGGAACAATCGATGTAGTCATCTACTGATGGAATTCTGATATGGACATCAATTTATGAATTTTTTTAATAGTCACTAATCGATGATGTCACAAATTGTATCTTTTTATGGAAACTGTGTGACCACAACTAATAAAAATCACACACGCACAACTAATAAAAATGATACGTTCATCCACCGATGGTTGTCTTCTAATGGAACTCCAACGACCAATAACTAATGATTACCCACTGATGGGAGTCTTGTTTTATGAGACCATCAATCGATGATTCCCCTTCACTCACCAACCAATTAGATATCTAGGCACTCATCAACTTATGAAATTCACACAAACATGGAGCTCAAAGAACTAACAATAGATGGTTGGGACAATTCCAAACCCTAGAATCCATCATAACTGCAAGTCCAAAATTCATATATCTTGAAAGAAAATGGTTCAAAAATACTTTAAGAATAGACCATTCTATCTTTTTCCTGGTGGGGATCTCATTCAAAAAGAGTTAAAATAGGTAAGAACTAGAATGACTAAGAGAAATTTCGAAGGCTAAAATGAAATTATAACTCCCTCAAATGTTGAAAATCTGACCAGATATAATCATTGGCTTTAGCTATAGGTCACATGATTCCTAATATTGCCTTTTTCGAGTAATTCTCTCACAAACACTACCTTTAGGATAGATAACTATCATACACCTTGTAGAGCAGATGAATACTCAACCACATTCACTGGTCTTGAATACGTCACCTTGTCCCTAAATACCATCCCAACCTCACCCATATTCTCGTATCTCTTATTTTTTTACCTTTCTCAATGAGGATATAATTTAGGAAAATGTTAATAAAATTTTCTAAGAACTAGATCATCTGACGATGTTTTTGAACAACCTTAAAGGAATTTGGAATCCCTTCGAATGACAACAGTTTTACAAATAGATGGTAAAACATCTACAATATTGGCCTTGGATATAGGATAATTTTAACCCCATTTTGTCATCGACTTCAATATCAATATTTTCTAAGTAATTTTCTCAAAAACTCTTACTTTGGGGAGAGAGAAATCTTAGATAACTTTAGGAGTGAATGGATACCCAACCATATTTTGTGATCTTGAGTTGGTCACCTTGTCCCTGGACACTGTCCTAACCTTAAATCTCCTACAATGATCAACCATGACATCATGCTCCCCAAATAACATGTTTTTGGAAAGTCACACATAGGTCCCTAGATTGGCATCTATATTTCTTAAATTTTGTAAAATCATAAAAAACATCATAGAAATATCAGACTAAAGTAAAAGAAAAGTATTGGATAAATTGTAAAATATGAAGTTTCTGAATCTATCCTTGAGAGGATAAAAAACCTACTCTTATAAGGAAGAAAAAAAATTGTTGATTACCATTGAGGCTTGATCATCATTTGGATCTACAATCCTGACTAAGATCCCAATTCTCTTGATTTCAAATCATTTTCAAAATCTCATGGTCAGATCGGATTCTGATTCATTTGGCATACAAAGTCCTATTACAGTTAGGCATCATCTCCTTCAATCTGATCTTGGGACATTATCCAAAATTGTACCATCAAGTTCTTGATCATGACCTTAAACTATACAAGACCTTGAACTAGACTTCACACTTCATTTAAACCCAACAATAGTAGGTATTCCCATTTGGTCCTGAATTATGGCCTTAAACTATATCTCCTTTATATGTAAAATTCCATCTGAAATAAATAATACTTTAAATTCAACATATAACACTCACATAAAGTAGAATAATGTTGCATTTGCATTCATCAAGCTTCTTTCTAGAATCAAAGTCCTAAACAAACTAGGAAATGTTTGCTAGTGTAGAAGAATTATGCAAGAACTAAAAACCATCTTGCATTAAATTGAATGAAATCCCTATTTTGGGTAGGCACCTCACAAATTTCTCTTTCATTATGGGTTCTACACCTGGTTTATGCCTCATTCCATTTCATACATGCATCTAGTAGCATCTAGGAATTGAATTCGATGTCCTTTCTTTCATAGACATTGTACATTTTATAATTCCTATCTTGCATAGGAAACACTTCACATTTACCTAAGGTTGTGATCCTATCCCAATTTTAATTCATCTACTAGGTCTTGCAATTGACCTAACTCACTCAAACATTCAGACCAACAAAAATAGAGATGATAGTTTTTCAAAGAATTTTCAAAATCAAACACTTTCTAGGATATTTTTTATTTTAGACTCAAATTTGATAGAATGTATCTTGATCATCATTCAATAGTGTTCATTTCACTTCCACATCCTCTTTCTCCCAACATGTGCAAGAACTAGTGACAAAATTGTATGTAGACCGAATAAGAACTAGAGCATCAAAAGAGATGTCCTCATATATCTAAGAAAAAATTAGAACTCTTTGAATAGCTCGTAAGGAAATAGATGAAGGACTAGATATAATGCCTGGCCTAATTATAGGATAACCCTAACGTTGGCTAATAACTTAACTCCCAATATTATCCTTTTATGAATGTTTGTCAAACTAATCCATCCATAGTAGGAAGAAAACTGCTTACACTTTTCACATAAACATTTTCCTTCCTCTTTTGCTTTCACCTTACCCATGTTGTGATAAAAATCAATAAGAGAAGTAGACATAGTTTAAACAAGATGTAAAACATCAGAGGTGATGTCCTCGAACATCTCAAATAAATCTAGAACTCTTAAAACTTATCGAGGACACTCTAGGTGACAAAAATCATTTGGATACAATCCTAAGCCTTAGTTTTTGGATACCTCAACCCTAGATGATTGCGCAACTCCCCATGTTATCCTTATGTCGGTTTTTCCCTCTAATCCACACCTAAAAGGAAAAAAATTAATCTCCATTGTTCAACTTCATTAGGTTCACTAGAATAACCTTAAGGAATATATCATTTCTATCCTTCATGAACAAATATGGGGGGAAGACATGGAATTCACCACAATCCCTATAAATGCGATTTTTATAGGCCTCTTTCGATAAATTTCCCATTTGGATTATCTTGATTTCTCAATCACACATATACTCAATGTCCAATATCTTAATCAAATCCATATCTTTTTATATAATAGAAAACTTGGACTCAATTCTTTTTTTATTTTCTTCCTTCCCATTTTAATTAGTTTATATATATCATTTAGCTTAATCCCACAATACAAACTATTTTTATTTGAGATATTTCAAGAACATTCATGCAAAATCTACATAATTGAACAATATAATTTCCTTTTTTCCTTCCTTGGAAGAATTAGGACAAATCTTTTGTTCGATCAAGTGCCACATTGAACAATCTAGTGTTCTTCTATGTGAATGGCCCTAAAATTCACCGTTCTATTGGCCTTCTTCTACAAACTTACCTATACCACCAGACCTGAATGTCATGCTACAAATGCCTCACATACAAGAAGTTCACAATGCCCCTTTTGACTCTCTTGAAGCTAGAGAGACAACTATCTTCCTATTTACATTTATGTACCCAAGTAACTAGATGATCCTTCCTCTAGTACAACCACTTTCTTAATACTAATTGGTTGTAGAACTGGTATAACTAACATTTCTTATTTTATACTACTTTGATCTACAATACTCCATAGTTGCTTAACTTCTCCATAGCATCTTAATATCTATGTGATTATTTAATCATTTTCTCATATATTTTTCATCTAATTAGACTAAATGTTGGTCTTTTAGTAGATTATCATTCATAATTTCATGACCCATATCTACTTGCATGTAATATAATTATTACAAAAACTACTTGATTTAATTGAATAAAAAAAATAGATCTTTCTCAAGTATAATGCTAACATCTCTCTACCATTTTCCACAGTTTATCTTGATTTCCAAGGATGGATCTATTTTCTTAATAGCGATGATGCTAAAGAAATAATCATCTCTATCACCAGAAAGATACAAAATATAAATCACTTTGTATTCCTTTTATCTCTTTATTTATATACATTAACTCAAAGTTTGATTTGTGCTTAATTTTTTTGGATGAACAGTACAATACCTATTTGACAATCAGTGTATGTGTGACAAACAAAATTTTCCCACTCGTCATAGGATTTTTGAACTTTATGTTTGTCAATGATTTCTAGTTATCATCCACCCTTGGATGGATTCAAATGCAATATTAGCAGGGAGTGGATCACCAAAAGCCTGGAGCAACCCCCAAGCCATGTGCATATGTATTCCATAGGATGTTATTACATCTTGGTGAAATCAAATAGGTAGGTTTTGATACAACTAGCACTGGTGAATAATAAAAAACTAACATCATAGTCATGAAAGAATAGGTTGTTGCACTGGTGTGGTATGGAAGAAGGCTACTACAATGGACATTGTCCATCCGATAATAATTCATTCATATGGTTCCCACCTTCTACGATATGGATCAATTTAAATGTTGATTCCTCTCTCAACTTTGACAAGTATACCATAGCAGATATGGCCATCCGTGGACAAGGAAATTAGCTTATAGGAATGTGGTTCGAAAGTAGAGACTACAAACAGTATTGATGTCGAGCTTCATGTTGTTCTATTGGAAGTGTATCATGTTATAGATAGGAAGGATTTGTAAGTAATGGTGGATATAGACTGTGCCACTATGACAAAAAATCTTGATATCTAGAATGAGAAGCCCCCCTTGTACGCTACCTTTATATGCTTGCTAAGGAGCAATTTTCTAGTTCCATGGAATGTGAAGAAAAACAAGGTTAATAGAGAGCTAAAATAGTAGTGGAGGGCCTCACTAAGTTCTTCTTTAAGAAAACAATACAGGATACCACTTATGTGCTCACACTAGTTATTGTTCATAATAATTTAGAACTAGACAGATCATGTAATGACTCTCAAAGTAAATTTTAAGTAGTTTGCATCAGTAATGGCATTCGTAATATCACATTTATTTCAATTAATAGTTTCAAATTTTTACTAGACCAAGGTGGGACGAGTGAAAGGGCATTCTCACTTATCAAAAATATGAATAAGTAAACACTGAGCATGATAACTAAATAAATTTGTATACTTGACATGTCTAATAATAAGATGTTAGTCCCCTTAGTCTTTTAGATAACCATTTAAAATTATGTTTATTTTTCATCAATGATTCAAATATATATTTAAATTATCCAATAATAAAAGACGTATTTCATTATCATAATTATGAACTGTAACAATATATTTATTTGTCACACATATAAAGTGTGTGTGATCATTATCTATCTATAAACTGAATAATTTCTGTGAGTAGAAAATTGGTTCTTTTCTACTTTTATGTATATGTAAACAAATATCATAACATCACAAAAATGTACTCAATCTTAAATGTATACACAAGTTAAGTCATTCAATTTCTATGAAAAATGTGTGATCAATACTAAATAGGTCTCGGATGATTGATACATGAAAAAAATCAGTAGATGAGATATGTTGTTACTACATGTATATTAATAAAATTAACATAGCTTTAGTGTTGTTAAATATTCTCAACTGAAATGCAAAATTTTCTAGTTCTTGAAATATAAATATAGACCAGAGAGGAAGGTCATTTCAATGTATTCAAGGCTGAGAATGATCACAAGCATAGGAAATTTTTTCAAAATTTGAATACTTTCTACTTTTAAATAATAAAATATGAAGGTCCTTAAAAATCATTGTTTACTTTCCCTTTCACTCTATGAACTTATGTCTACTACCTTAATTGAAGGATATATATATCTATCTATATATATATATACATACATATATATATATATAATATATATATATATATATATATATATATATATATATATATATATGGGCCTATATTTATTGCCCGTGCGGGTAGCAACCCACCCACCCTTCCGACCACTTTTTTTCAAAAAAAAAATTCACAATTGCAGAGGAACATTTTATCTAGCTCCCCAAAAAATTTCATCCAAAAATAATATCATTTGCCCCACCAAAATAAAAAAACCCATCCTTATATATATCTGTTATATATTTTGTACAGAGTTACTCTTTTAGTCGTGTAGTTACTTTCTGATGAATATATATTCATCATGAAATTCAATTATCACTTCGGGACCAATTCAATTCTATACATATTATTTCACTCAATATGAATCATAATGTGTAAAACTACTTAGCTGATTTGATTATCAAGGTTTTAACTAAATATTGTTCATTTAATGCAGGTTTTGACAAAACTGAACAAGTAGTCAAAGTCCAACTTCATCTCTGGCTCCGATCAAGGAATCTAACCAAGCTATTCCACCCATGCGATCTCAAGACCGTTTGAGCCCATGCGGTCCCAAGACCGTTTGAGCCCATGCGGTCCCAGGACCGTTTGAGCCCATGCGGTCCCAAGACCGTTTGAGCACATACGGTCTCAAGACCGTTTGAGCCCATGCGGTCTCAAGACCGTTTGCTGCGATTGTAAAGACCGAATGGGCAGTCAAATGTGCGACCGTTTGGATTAGCACATGCATGAAGACTGTTTCGCTACTGTGAAGACCGTTTGGCTAGTGGAGAATCAAGATCGGAACAGCAACGTGCATAGGAGCTACATGCAAACCATTCACGTGAACAAACAGTGCAAGCAAAACCACATGGCCAGTTGCTGGTTGCAAACCGCATGGTAAATTGCTGGTTGCAAACCGCATAGCCAATTAATGAGAAGACTGTTTGCTGCCATAACATGAAGATCGATTGCAAAATAACAAGAAAATCGTTTAGAGGAGAAGCATGTAAATCGTGTGAGCTACACACGTGAAGACGGAACATGCAAACCGAATGAGTGTACCATGCATGAAGCCATTTAATTAAGCACATTTCAACAAATGGTTTTGATAAAGTTGGCTTGCATCTACGTGCATGCGAGAGAGAAAATGCCATGGGACCGTTTGACTAGCCGCAAGATCAAATGGGAAAAGATCATGCTGATCGTATTATAAAGCATGTACCAGAATCGTTTAAGGCTGCTGACCAAAGCACATGCACGGAGCAAACTACGTGAAAAAGAAATGATGACTGTTTGTTAATATTGAAGAACGCATGAGCTGCAGACCGCATGGCCAATGGTTTGAAGACCGCATGAGCCACAAGACCGCATGGCCACTTGCCAATCCAAGACCGCATGGCCAATGGCTTCAAGACCGCATGAGCGAGATATTTAGCAAAGTCGTTTACTATTGATGCAGGAAACCGTTTGCTGAAATCACGTGCATGCACACTATTCAAAGACCGAATGACCACAACAACCCAAGACCGTTTGCTGCATATTTACGTGAAGACCGTTTAAGTGGTTGAATAGGAGACCGTTTAAATGAGATATTTTTCAAACCGTTCGCTGCTGCCAACATTAAGACCGAATGGTGAATGAAACCGTTTGATAAAGATGTACGGTACAAACCGTTTGCATGAGATATTTAGCGACCAAGTCCAAGACCGTTTAGGGGTAGTCTTGGGCCTATAAATAGGACCCCAAGGGTCCTTATTTTAGCATCGGATCTAGACGCCGCCAGACTGCCCGAACACAGTTCTGATCTAAATCCAGTCCACTTTACGCCAGTTCCATTCCACCGACTGCCCGTGTTGCAACCAAGGAGGCTGAGGAGAGAAGGAAGAAGGAGCGAGGGAGACTGTCTGGTCTGTCTTGGCAACTCCCGTTCGCATCCAGATCTGCTCCGACATGACATAGGAGGCCATATCTTCTTCACCGAGCTGCGACTACCTTCTGCGATGAGTTCATGGCGGATTTCTCTCTCTTTCTCATTCTTCTTGTTTCTCACATCATGAGCGAGTAGTACCTTTTTGCTGGGGTGCGAGGACTAACCCCGCTTCCCATGCAAATCATGTTCTTTTTTTAAACTCTCCACGACAATGTATATAACTTCCCATTCCGTTGTTAGTTGGTATGTTAGTAGTTGATTATCTACTTGCTTTCATCTTGTTCTGTCCTATATTGTGAAATCTTCTTTATGTGGGACGGAATGGCAGTTTACAAGGTTTGACTCTTTGACGAGAACTTCTGATAAGATTCCTTGAGGTCGTAAGTGTATGATCCGTTAGGGGACGAGACATCTAGCCTACGGTGACGCTTCTGTGGTCTAAACATCCCTCAGGGAGGACCACAACCTTAGTTGGATTTTGTATCGTCTTTGTTTATCGTCGATGTTAGTTTGGAGGTCTATCACCTGCTTGCTTATCGATTAACGCAGTTGACTCCCAAACTAGAAATAGAATGAGATTTCTTCGGAGCCGTAAGTAAGTGATCTGGTTGGTGACGAGACATCTGATGCCTAAGGTGATGCTTAAGTGAACCTAACGCCCTCACGGGGGGTTATGCAGCAGCTCCAGTTGGATTGATATATCTTGCCTGGTTTGTTTATGATTGAATGTGTTTGCGCATGTAGCGGTGGTGAAACCCGGTACCATCCCAGCGATTCCATATCATTGATCTAAACTCAACTTTAATTCAGCTTTTACTTTCTTGCGATTAGTTTAAGTAACCTCAAATCAACCAATCGTTCTAAATATTAGTTTTACTTGAGCTAGATTCGACTGACAAAGATTCTTTAAAAGGTTGTCCTTTGGGTTCGATCCTTAACTATACTGCGATAAGACTCGTCCGCTTGCGGGTGGCATTATTTCACTTTGGTTTTGGTAAAAACTCGGGGATTTCAACCCCGAGTGAGTTTGTTAGTGCGTTCAAAATACGACATCAAATTCTGGCGCCGTTGCCAGGGACAGCGAAATCAGTCAGTCAAATCTAGTTCTTTTAAGACTAATCTAGGATTTTGCCTTTTCTTTTGAAACAATCGATCATCTACTTGAATTTGACTCTACTTTGTGGATCTCATTTTCAAAATCTTTCAATTTTCAAGTACAACCTAAGGCATAGTGTATGCACCATTCGGACAACCCCGGACTCACAACGAGCTTTGATCCCGAAATAGACAGAACTTTCAATCGTTAGATCAGAGAGAATCAAGCAAGGATGGCTCAAGAAGAAGATGTAGCCCGAAGGGTGGCTCAAGACATCAATGCACAAAGAGAGAGGCTCATGCAAGAAGCTAGGGCTGCGGTTCAGCAGGAAATCCTAGCAGCACAAGCAGCAGCGCAAGCTGCTGAACTACAAAAGGATCTTAGAGAGTTCTCAATCCTGAAAGTTGCGAATGTTCACCATCCAATACAACCTCCTCCCATTAACGCTGCAAATTTTGAGATTAGGGCACATTGGATCACGTTACTTCAAAACAACCCTTTCTATGGCAAACAAGCGGAAGATAGCCAAGAACATCTTCTGAGATTCATCGATCTATGTGCTCTGACAAAGCAAAATGGAGTCACTGATGATGCCATTCGACTCTGTCTTTTCAAGTATTCCCTTGCTAATAGAGCCATAAGTTGGTACAATTCATTACAATGTGAAATACCCATCACCACCTGGGAACAACTCCAAAATGTGTTTCTGGAAAAATTCTATCCTCCATCTCTCACATATGAAATTAGGGGCTGGATAACAAATTTCACTCAAGTCCCTGGAGAAACTCTCGCTGAAGCATGGGATAGGTACAAAGAGCTTCTACGCAAATGTACACACCACGAAATTCCTAAGAATCAACTCATCGAAATTTTCTATAGGGGTGTGGATGATGATATTAAAAGGTTTCTAGATTCCTCATCTGGTGGAAACTTCATGCGTCAAAGTTATGACAGTGCATGGAGAGTCGTCACCCTGGGAGCAGAAAATCAAGCCAATTGGGGAAGATCTGTAGGTAAACGAGTCTTGAAGGTAGCTATGGACGAATCTATTCCCGAGTACAAGTCTATCGCTGAAACCTTGGAAGTCTTAGTTACCAAGAAAGACCATATTGAATCATCTTTAGCTGCTATTGGAAGAGGACGTTCACCCACTCGGCAACCAGAACAGGTCAAGTCCACTTCCCTCTTCTGTGAAGCATGTAAGAGCACCGATCATTCCACTTTATCATGCAATGTTCTCTATGACGTTGTACTGAGCAATGTATGTGGACAAGGAGATAATGGTCAGATGGAAAATCTTAATGCTATCAACACTATTCCTGGGCAAAGTTATTACAATCCCAATCAGAATAGGAATCACCCAGGTTTTCAATATGGAAACCCCTCTGGAGCAGTAAACTCGCATCAATTTGGTTCAAACAATCAATCAAGAGGCCCACCAGGATTCCAGTATAATCAACAACAAAATTTTGGGAATCAAGGAAATTTCAAGGGGAACTTTCAGAATAGGAACTACAACAATGATCAAAATAGAATCTTAATCAACAACAAGGGCAGCAAGCAAGACACGTCTCTTCTGATGACAAGCTATCAGCCATTGAAAAGATGTTGCAAACTCAGCAAACCATGATAGCTAACCAACAAGCTCAGCAGAAAGCTATTGAATCTCAACTAGCTCAACTTGTAGCTAGCATAAAGCCACCTGCTAGAGTCTTTGCTGGACAACCCGAGAACAATCCTAAGAACCCTGAACAGTTGAAGGCAGTCATCACCAGGTCAGGAAAAGACTATTCGGATCCCCCAGTAGAGACACCTGTGGTTATTATAGACGAAGACGAACCTGTGATTATCCAAAACTCAACAACATTAGAGTCTCAATCAAAAGAAGATAAGACAGATAAGGGAAGTCTTGAGAAATCTACTAATGAAGAAACTGAAACACCAAAACCTGATATTCCTGTATATAAGCCTCGTATACCCTTCCCAGCATGTCTAAGGCAAACCAAGCTTGATACTAGATTCAATAAGTTTAAAGAAGCTATGAAGAAACTTCATGTTGATATACCCTTTTTGGATGCTCTGGCTGAGATACCAGCCTGGACTAAGTACCTAAAGTCACTCCTCACCAGGAAGTATATAACTGAAGAATATGAGACAGTAAAACTGGCTAGAACTACATCGGATATCATATTGAGAAAGATGCCAAAGAAACAAAAAGACCCAGGATCCTTTGGAATTTCATGTCACATTGGTGACTCATCATGCAAGAAAGGATTGGAAGATCTCAGTGCAAGCATCTCTATTATGCCACTTAGCCTATGCAAAAGACTAGGATTTGTAGAATTGCTTCCTACTGGTATGACTATACAACTTGCAGACAATTCGATAAAACATCCGTTAGGAATTCTCGAAGATGTCCCAGTCAAGGTAGGCAAAGACACATATGTTCCATGTGACTTCGTCATTATGGATATAAAGGAAGACGCCAGATATCCTCTCATCTTTGGTCGTCCATTCCTCGCCACTGCAAGAGCCTTGATTGATGTTGAAGATGGTACCTTACTACTCAGATTAGGCAAAGAAACTCTCGAATTTAAAGTTTTTGAAAGTATGAGAAGACCAAGTATTCAGGAAGAAGTGTATCTGATTGACTGCATTGAACAAATGTCACTTCTGACTCAAGAGTATCATGAATCAAATGATCCCTTGGAAATTCCTCTAACCAACCCATCAGTGGATGAACCAATCGACGAATGAGTAAAGGAATGCATCGAATCCCTCGACTCTGCTAAAGAAGATGTAGAAGCCACTAGTGAAGAACTCAAAGTTATCGAAACTACAGAAGAAACAAGCGAAAAACAAGAAGCTCCGATAATGAAACCCCTGCCCGAAGGACTAAAGTACGTGTTTTTAGACAATATCAAGGTTTGCCCAGTAATTATAAATTCCGATCTAACAGCTGAACAAGAAGAGAAACTTCTGAAGGAATTGAGGGAAAGAAAGAAAGCCATCGGTTATAAATGAGTTACCTCACTAGGATCAGTCAAGCATTATGTATACACAAGATCCCTTTGATGGAAGATCACAAACCTACTATTGAGCATCAACGGAAATTAAACCCAAATATGATGGAAGTGGTCCGTAGCGAGGTCATTAAATTGCTCACAGCAGGAATAATCTATCCGATATCTGATTTGCCATGGGTAAGACCAGTGCATGTTGTCCCGAAGAAAGGTGGAACGACTGTTATACGGAATGAAAACAATGAACTCGTCCCCACTCGAACAGTCACAGGGTGGAGGATGTGCATAGATTATAGAAAATTGAACACGGCAACTCAAAAAGATCATTTTCCTAAGCCCTTCCTTGATCAAGTCTTACAAAGGTTGGCTCACCAAGAATATTTTTGTCATCTTGATGGTTACTCTAGATTCTATCAAATACCCATACATCCAGATGACCAAGAGAAAACAACCTTTACCTGCCCATTCGGAACATATGCATTTAAAAGAATGTCGTTTGGTCTCTGCAATGCACCTGCAACTTTCCAACGTTGCATGGCTACAATATTTGTCGGTCTCACCGAAACCATTATGGAGGTTTTTATGGATGATTTTCTGTATATGGAGATTCATTTGATTCATGTCTTAAGCACCTTTCCCTGGTCCTCGAACGTTGTGAAGACGCACATCTTGTGCTAAATTGGGAAAAGTGCCATTTTATGATAAAAGAAGGCATTGTCCTCGGTCATAGGGTCAGCAATAGAGGAATTGAAGTAGATAAAGCCAAGATTGAAGTGATTTCTAAACTGGCTACACCCAAAAATGTAAAAGAAGTTCATGCTTTCCTAGGCCATGCAGGATTTTACAGAAGATTCATAAAGGATTTTACCAAGATAACGAAGCCAATGATGAACCTATTACTAAAGGATACTGATTTCAATTTCAATGAAGAATGTGTCAAAACCTTCAACACTCTGAAGAAGGCCCTTACAACCACCCCCATCATTAGAGCTCCTGATTGGAATCACCCATTCGAAATCATGTGTGATGCCAGTGATTATGATGTGGGTGTTGTGCTTGGACAATGTATAGAGAAGAAACATTACGTGATTTATTATGCATCGAAAACCCTCGATGGAGCCCAGAGAAATTATGCAACTACTGAGAAAGAACTTCTAGCAGTCATGTATGCCTTTGACAAATTCAGATCCTACCTTATTGGTTTGAAAGTCATTGTCTACACAGACCACGCTGCCATTCGTTACCTTCTGGAAAAGAAAGATGCAAAACCCATGTTGATTAGATGGATCCTCCTATTATAAGAATTTGATTTAGAGATAAGAGATAAAAAGGGTACCGAGAATGTTGTAGCAGACCACCTCAGCCGCATCCACACTCAGGATACTGAGAAGATTCTGATCAATGATTCCCTGCCAGATGATCAACTAATGAAGGCCTCAGAAGCTATACCATGGTACTCGGATTTTGTGAACTACCTTGCTGCTGGCGTTATCCATCCTCAATGCACTGGGAATGCACTAAAGAAATTTATGCATGATGTGAAACAATATCACTGGGATGAGCCATATCTCTTTAAACTAGGTGATGATGGCCTGTATAGACGATGTATCGCTGAAGAAGAAGCTCAACTTATTTTGGAACAATGTCACTCAGCGCCAGTGGGAGGACATATGAGCTCTAAAAAGACTGCTTTGAAGGTTTTGCAATGTGGATTCTTCTGGCCAACCATATCCAAAGATTCCTACGATTTTGTCCTATCATGTGACAAATGTCAAAGAACAAGTAATATAACAAAGGGAGATGAGATGCCACTGAATCTATGGCAAGAAGTAGAGATATTCGATGTTTGGGGGGGTGGACTACATGGGTCCATTCCCATCTTCTCATGGATTTTCATACATCCTAGTGGCGGTGGACTACGTCTCAAAATGGGTTGAAGCTATACCAACCGTCACTAGTGATTCGAAACCCGTCATCAAATTATTCAAAGACATTATTTCCCCCCGTTTTGGAGTGCCATGAACCGTGATATCTGACGGAGGGTCCCACTTCCTTGAAAGAAGCTTTGAAGCTTTACTAAGAAAATATGGTGTAACACATAAGGTAGCCTCACCTTACCATCCACAAACAAGTGGACATGTAGAGGTCTCTAACCGTCAACTAAAGGCTATTCTGGAAAAAACTGTAGGACGCAATCGAAAGGATTGGGCAACAAAAATCAACGACGTCTTATGGGCCTATCGTACTTCTTATAAAACTCCCATTGGGACTACACCTTTTCGATTAATATATGGAAAAGCTTGCCACCTTCCAGTCGAACTGGAACACAAGGCATGGTGGGCAATTAAACAATTGAATTAATTGAACTTTGATATGAAAGAAGTTGGCCAAGCCAGGATTGTGCAACTCCAAGAGCTGGATGAACTCAGGATGACAGCTTATGAGAATGCACGAATCTACAAAGAACGTACAAAACTTTGGCATGACGGACATCTGAAAAGAAAAGACATACAAGTGGGAGACCAAGTTCTGATATTCAACTCAAGATTGAAGTTATTCCCAGGAAAACTCTGCTCACGCTGGTCTGGACCATACATCGTCAAGAGCATCTCTCCACATGGTGCATTCTCATTATGGAGTGAAAAGTCAGGTGAATTTGTAACAAATGGTCACCGCTTAAAGAGATATTTCACCTCAACTGACATAGGCACTAAAATAACGCTGGAACTCACCAATCCAAAGGATCCACCATGAAGCTGAAGGATACAGTCGAGCCATCGACATAAAATAAAGGTGCTTGTCGGGAGGCAACCCGATCAATAAATTTGTTTTACACCCCTTTTCAAATTAGAATGTTTCTTCAATTTTGTTTTTACCTTCTAGTTAATTTTTCATTAAATAAAATTAGCATCACAAGATGCTATTTTAAGATTTAATTGCTCTTTCCCTTTAAGATTTTCAGATAAAAGGATGTTCGCTGATTGGTACGCAACCACATCTGGTGGTCATTCTGGCATAATTTTCCCCCTCCATCTTGGGTTTAGGGTTTGCTCGGGATGAGAAAATCTCTAAGTTCGGGGTGGAGGGTGGGTGGTACGTACCTCACTTTTCACCTATACCCACCCTTTTCATACTCAAGTTTTCACTATCACATTCTTGATAAAAAAATTCAAAATTTTCAATTTTTTTTCAAAATTCTTTAATGTTTTTTCAAAAAGATTGAACAGATACTTGATGAATTTTTGACACTTTCTGGTTTCATTAAAAGTCACTAACTAAATTGCTATGCTTTCTCAATCATTATATCCTCCTTATTCGAAGTAAATCCTCAAAAGGACCACTTTTTGAAACAAGCCTTTTGATTGAAATCATCTTGTGAAGCTTATGATTCCTAACCTCATGATACTTTTTGCAAAGATGATAAGCATTTGTCAAACTGATAGGGATCAAACGCATCGTGCTTCCTGACTGAATAGTGGAACAATAACATGGAATCTCCACTGGATCCTCATCAAGTAATTATTTGAGCAGAGTACGAAAAGGAGAACAACCTGGTACATTGAATTGTAAATCAAGTTGCATTCTGATCTGAACTCTCTTCTACACCTCTTCTATCATCTTCGTATCCCTCCATTCATAAAAAAGAAACCAAAATAGTCGAATATGTGCCAAACCCTAAGTTCAGGGTGGCACGCCACTTCCCTCTTTATCCGCTTCTTCCATACCCCTCGCAAACAAATAGGGGTGTACCACCAAAAATGCAATCTCAAGTCGAATAGAGGAGAGATTTGCAAACAAAAGATGCCAAAGTGCACACAAAAAGAAATGCAATCTCGAGTCGAATAGAGGAGAGATTCGCACACAAAAAATGTAATAAATGAAATTGCATAGCAAATAAAAATCTCGATTCGAATAGAGGAGAGATTTACTTCTTCCTTCCATACCACCTTTCACTCCATTTTCTACCAAATGGCACCATGCATGCCCCCACTATCCTGAAAAACACCAGTGTCAGCTCGGATGCACACTTGTTGTTCTGCGGGTATCTCTGGACTCTTACAAAGCTTTTTGACATGCTTGTTGTTGGAAAAAGTGAGGAGGAAGTGATATTGGAAAACGAACTCAGGAACGAAGATATGGTAAGATGTGTTTAGTGGTCTCAGGAGGTTGAGATACTAAGTCATATTGAGAAGAAAGAAAACATTCGTGATGTGAAGATGAAGCAATCACATGAATTGAAAGTATTCATTTGGCGACTATTTTAGATTTTGTGTTACTCGAGGATGAGCAACGTTTAAGTTCGGGGTATTTTGATGAATGTATATTCATCATGAAATTCAATTATCACTTCGGGACCAATTCAACTCTATACATACTATTTCACTCAATATGAATCATAATGTGTAAAACTACTTAGTTGATTTGATTATCAAGGTTTTAACTAAATATTGTTCATTTAATGCAGGTTTTGACAAAACTAAACAAGTAGTCAAGGTCCAACTTCATCTCTGGCTCCGATCAAGAAATCTAACCAAGCTATTCCACCCATGTGGTCTCAAGACCGTTTGAGCCCATGCGGTCCCAAGACCGTTTGAGCCCATGCGGTCTCAAAACCGTTTGAGCCCATGCGGTCTCAAGACCGTTTGCTGCGATTGTAAAGACAGAATGGGCAGTAAAATGCGAAACCGTTTGGATTGGCACATGCATGAAGACCGTTTCGCTGCTGTGAAGACCGTTTGGCTAGTGGAGAATCAAGATCGGAATAGCAACGTGCATAGGAGCTGCATGCAAACCATTCAAGTGAACAAACAGTGCAAGCAAAACTGCATGGCCAGTTGCTGGTTGCAAACTGCATGGTAAATTGCTGGTTGCAAACCGCATAGCCAATTAATGAGAAGACCATTTTGCTGCCATAACATGAAGATCGATTGCAAAATAACAAGCAAATCGTTTGGAGGAGAAGCATGTAAACCGTGTGAGCTACACACGTGAAGAGGGAACATGCAAACCGAATGAGTGTACCATGCATGAAGCCATTTAATTAAGCACATTTCAACAAATGGTTTTGATAAAGTTGGCTTGCAGCTACGTGCATGCGAGAGAGAAAATCCCATGGGACCGTTTGACTAGCCGCAAGATCAAATGGGAAAAGATCATGTTGATCGTATTATAAAGCATGTACCGGAATCTCTTATGGCTACTGACCAAAGCACATGCACGGAGCAAACTACGTGAAACAGAAATGATGACCATTTGTTAATATTGAAGAACGCATGAGCTGCAGACCGCATGGCCAATGGTTTGAAGACCGCATGAGCCGCAAGACCGCATGGCCACTTGCCAATCCAAGACCGCATGGCCAATGGCTTCAAGACCGCATGAGCGAGATATTTAGCAAGGTCATTTACTATTGCTGTAGGAAATCATTTGCTGAAATCACATGCATGCACACTATTCAAAGACCGAATGACCACAACAACCCAAGACCGTTTGCTGCATATTCACGCGAAGACCGTTTAAGTGGCTGAATAGAAGACCGTTTAAATGAGATATTTTCCAAACCGTTCGCTGCTGCCAACATTAAGACCGAATGGTGAATGAAACTGTTTGATAAAGATGCACGGTATAAACCATTTGCATGAGATATTTAGCGACCAAGTCCAAGACCGTTTAGGGGCAGTCTTGGGCCTATAAATAGGCCCCAAGGGTCCTTATTTCAGCATCGGATCCGGACGCCGCCAGGCTGCCCGAACACAGTTCCGATCTAAATCCAGTCCAGTTTATGCCAGTTCCATTCCACTGACTGCCCGTGTTGCAACCAAGGAGGTTGAGAAGAGAAGGAAGACGGAGCGAGGGAGACTGTCTGGTCTGTCTTGGCAACTCCCGTTCGCATCCAGATTTGCTCCGACACGATGTAGGAGGCCGGATCTTCTTCACCGAGTTGCGACTACCTTCTGCACCGAGTTAATGGTGGATTTCTCTCTCTTTCTCATTCTTCTTGTTTCTCGCATCATGAGCAAGTAGTACCTTTTCGCTGGGGTGCGGGGACTAACCTCGCTGCCCATGTAAATCATGTTCTTTTGTTAAACTCTCCACGACAATGTATATAACTTCCCATTTCGGTGTTAGTTGGTATGTTAGTAGTTGATTATCTACTTGCTTTCATCTTGTTCTTTCCTATATTGT
This sequence comes from Alisma plantago-aquatica, assembly GCA_963693085.1. NCBI lineage: Eukaryota > Viridiplantae > Streptophyta > Magnoliopsida > Alismatales > Alismataceae > Alisma > Alisma plantago-aquatica. Next base: position 295,224,824 of record OY856411.1, read on the forward strand.
GAAATCTTCTTTATGTGGGACGGAATGGCGATATAGAAGGTTTGACTCTTTGACGAGAACTTCTGATAAGATTCCTTGAGGTCGTAAGTGTATGATCTATTAGGGGACGAGACATCTAGTCTACGGTGACGCTTCTGTGGTCTAAACATCCCTCAGGGAGGACCACAACCTTAGTTGGATTTTGTATCATCTTTGTTTATCATCAATGTTCGTTTGTAGGTCTATCACCTGCTTGCGTATCGATTAACGCGGTTGACTCCCAAACTAGAAATAGAATGGGATTTCTTGGGAGCCGTAAGTAAGTGATCCGGTTGGTGACGAGACATATGATGGTTAAGGTGATGCTTACGCGAACCTAACGCCCTAACGGGGGGTTATGCAGCAGCTCCAGTTGGATTGATATATATTGCCTGGTTTGTTTATGATTGAATTTGTTTGCGTGTGTAGCGGTGGTGAAACCCAGTACCATCCCAGCGATTCCATATCATTGATCTAAACCCAACTTTAATTCAGCTTTTACTTTCTTGCAATTAGTTTAAGTAACCTCAAATCAACCAATCGTTCTAAATATTAGTTTTACTTGAGCTAGATTCGACTGACAAAGATTCTTTAAAAGGTTGTCCTTTGGGTTCGATCCTTAACTATACTGCGATAAGACTCGTCCGCTTACGGGTGGTATTATTGCACTTTGGTTTTGGTAAAAACTCGGGGATTTCAACCCCGAGTGAGTTTGTTAGTGCGTTCAAAATACCACGTCACTTTCTTATCACCAAAGTTACGTTTTTGACAAAAGAGTTACTTTTGTGGCCAGAAGTGTTACTTTTTTGGCTGCTGGGTAGTGAAACTCCAGGATACCCACACGGGGAATGAATAAACGACATATATATATATATATATATATATATATATATATATATATATTATATAGAGTCAGGCTAGAATACACTCGAGTGTACGGATCCCATGAATACACTCAAGTTTGTTTTCATATTAAGACTATTTTTTTCAAAATGTAAATCATTGATCTTCACCGCCATACTATAACTAGGCTACATACAAATTTTGAGCCCATTTGGATGAGTGTAAGTCACTCATCCAAGGGCAACAAAATCGACGCGCGAAACTAATTTGAAATGCATAATTTTTGCGGTCTTCATAACATGAGCTATACATATCCAAATGTGCTCAAATTTTGCATATGTGTTGCTCACGAGATGTTTAAGAAGATCAATAGATTAGATTTAAAAAAAAATATTTCCTGACTCTCTCTCTCTCTCTCTCTCTCTCTCTCTCTATATATATATATATATATATATATATATATATATATATATATATACACACACATACATATATATACGTATATATACATATATATGTATATATATAAATATATACATATATATGTATATATATATATCTATATATATATACATATATATATGTATATATATGTATATATACATATGTATATATATAGGTATATATATATTTATGTGTATGTATATATATGTATATATATATATATGTATATGTATATATATGTGTATATATATGTATATGTATATATACATATATATGTATGTATATATATATATATATATGGTGTTCATTGACCCGTGCGGGTAGCCTAGATTTTTGCTACCCGTCAATTCTGAATGTAACCATATGGCAAACAAAGTAACTGGAAGGACCAAAAAGTAACTATGTTGATAACAAAGTAAGTATATGACTAAAAAAGTAAAACTGGGTAGAATATACAGGAAATATATATGTAATTGTATTTTGAAATCTGCTATTGCAAATCGAACTATCTATGCACAAAAAGTAATAGTTTGCAAGGTAAAGTAACCCTGTATATGTTGAAAGTAAGAAATTTGAAAAAAGTAACCAAAATAGGAGGCGGGTAGCTACCCGCGTGGGTATTAAAGATGAGCCATATATATATATATATATATATATATATATATATATATATCGAAATGTAAAATATTTTATGATGACTTTGCATCATTCTGAGGAAGAGGATGATTGAAAATATGATAATGAATTAAAATAGCCACCATTGATATATTTTTGTATCCATTGAGAAATCTTTATAATTGCCTTAACCGATAATAAATACATAAAAATTATTACGATCATGAAGAAACAACAAAGTAGATGATGCACAATAAGGAGCTCTAGAAGATACAATGGGTCAATGAAGAAGATATATTTTATTGTAAAAAATGTAGAGTTACCTTGGATCACTTGGAAAAGGATGAGTATGTAACTTCATATAATAAACCATATGTTTTTTAGAGGAACATAGCAGGTGAACAATGTATTACTGTCTTGGTAAATCTGTTGTTTAAATTCTTCATGCACTAGAATATGCTAAGGCTAGATACTATCCATTTTATAAGAAAATCTTTTCAAAACAGCACCATTCTTATAAATTTATTTAACTTGTACATTGGGGTATGTAGAAGAAAACCATTACCATCAGAAGACATTTCCTACTGCATAAAGCGCTAAAAAATAGGCTTTTGGATGGAGAGAGACAATAATATAATTGGGGATAGTGAATTTAGGGAGACCGTGATATTTATATATAAAAATGTGATAATGAACGAGAGATACTCTATTTTTTGTGCTGGTATGAAGTATGTGTTAAAAGGGATGTGGTATTGGCTGCATGTGTCATGAATTACAGTAAACATGGAGTAAAGAGAGGACTTGTATATGATTATGATGGAGATAAGAAGTAACTTAATTAATGTGCATGGATAGAATTAAAGTAGTTGTTATAAAATTGAATAAACTCATATAAAACTTCTTTCTACACCCATAACTAGTGAAATAATGTATATGACATTACTTAGCATTAGACAATGAATGTTCATGAAAAAGAATAATTACAATAATACATATTTTATTAGAATCCAGATTTTCAAATGAATCCATAGGATGGCATTCTCACAAGCCTTATTTTTTCCTTAGAACTAACAAAGTTTAGTGTAGGTGGGTTTAAAGTAAATTAATCGATTTATATGGCAATATTATCATCTTAACGCCTAGGCTAGAATGAAAATTTATCTGTGGAATACTCTACATAAGAAACAATAACCATTTTGGAACCATAAGATATATAGATCACATTCCCAAGGACATAGATTGGTGTTTGCAAAAGTTTACAATATTCTTTTCATTGGGAAATGCAGTTTGATTCTCCTGCTTGTTATACCATGGTCATCCATGTATATAATTTTCTTATTAGAATTAGGTGCTTTTTAAACATGTGTACTCACTTCATCCATTTAGTTTAAACATACAATTATTGTCACTTCTACATTTTTTGCCTATAGTGGAGCTTATTATAGCATTGGTTCGATAACAAAAGCCAAGATAATAACATACATTGTCAGTCTTACAAATAAAAGAGTTGATGCATATTGATATTTGTCAATTAGGAAAATTTTTGAGTCTCACGTTAGCTTTCATTTTGGTTCTCCATACTGAAACCAATGTTATAAGTAGACCACAAAACTAAATAAATTTTGAGTCAAGAAATGTAGTGTCAATTTTTGCAAAACAACATTATTGAATTCACATGATGCAACCTATGAAATGAATGTTAGCTGAATATTGAACAGAACAATTATTCTACAAAAATCAACACTATAGGATTTAGGGAAAAAAATCATGTATCAAGTTGTAAAGTGTTCTATTCTCTACCAAAATTGACACTATTTTTATAAATTACATCACTTTTTAAATGTTTAAAACTAATATGGTGTTGAAAATACAAGTTTAATTTATGACAGAGTCAACATTTTTGTAGAACCAATGTAATGTCCTAACTTAAAACCCAACAAAATCAGTTTCCTCATTCGTCTCCCACATCCATGAATCCCCATTTCTTTCTTACATTCTATCAACATATTAGTTAGTTACACTACTTGGTCTAATCTCTTCATCTTCCTTGTTTCCTCCACTTTCCTTGAAACCAACCATCCTTCTTTTTACTTCCTCACGATGCCTATCGTGGATATTTTCAATTGGTCGTCAATTTCTTACTATTTTTATCATTTTCGATCCCATATTAATTGGTGTCGTCATTGCTGTTCTTTATTCTTTCTCCAGACATTGATTCTTTTTTCTAACTTCTTTCATCTACCCTACTCCATTTAGGTACATCTTCCTTCTCATTCTTTTTTGTTTGATTTTTAAGGATCTTGAGACCCTTTTATATTTGTGTATTCTACTCTAGGGAACACAAGTTGAATGATGATACTTAATTATAGCATGATTTGTTGTTTTTATTTAGATATATCAAGCTACTAAATCCTACTTGTTTGGTTTGTTATTGAAATATATATGCCCTAACTACCTAGAAAGGACTTACATATATTGTTGAGAACATAGCTAAGTTTTCTATGATAAATCATGTCTCTTGATGTATATTTTGATGTTAATGGGCAAATGAATTAACCCAAGTTAACTTAAATAATATGTAAAGAATAGGTATTTGACCTAAATTTTTTATGTATATAAAAAATATTAATATATTTTCTTGGCCTAGAAACTCATCCAAGATTCTGGTTAGGAGTAAATTTTGGATAGAGTATTGTTAGAGACTATTCATGAATGCTTAATCGCCCTTATGATGTAAGTGCATAATGTGTGTTTGGTTATAAAGAAACTTTCGGTAGTCGTTTCAATATACGTTTGATGAGTACATATGTAGGTGGTATATTCTCATCTATATTGGAGTAATTGGAGAGATAATGGGAAAAGCTACAAAAATTTCTTGAAAACTGAACACACAATATAGACTTGTTATTGAGATTAAGAGATCAAGTATTGCACATGTATTAAAATTTTGTCAAATATTAATAATTGAAATCACAATTCACACATGTTTTAACCTAAAATTGACCTAACACCTAGATTCAATTTTCAGTTGCCTTAGTTTTCATTATGATTATAGAATAGATCAACATTTCATTTACACTAAATCACTACACTATCGAGTTCAAAAAAGGTCTGTATGATTTTATTTGATTTACTTAGTAACATACGACGTAACGTGGAGATAGGTTCTATTTCCCATATAGAAATTGTGATAACAATTGGAATGTAGACATTCTTGAGGATGTTGAGATCATGTCATATGCATTAGCATTATTCAAGGCTATAGTTAATTTTACTATCATGAAAAGAATTGTACATGATGTAAAGAAACCATTATATTTGGGATGTAATAAGTTCATGAGTTTGATCAAGTGTTGTTATTCTATACTCTAAAAGCTAACAATATCAGAACAATAAAAGTTTTCCATCTTTGTTGTCTTTGTTGAAATAAATTCTTTTGAAGGAAACACATTTCTGGTCTTGACATACGAAGAAAGGAAAATGACGTTACCAATGAGAATAGATGCTATGAAGATACACACATGAAAAAATTAATACATCTAATTCTAAAAGGACTATAAATTTGAAAGATTGTCCAAAAGTTTGGGCATCAAGATACAACATGACGACTTTAGATACGACGACTAATGACTCTTCTACCAAGGTGGTGTGGTATCTACCGATGATGCCATATTTTTAACACTTCTCTAATTTGAAAGATGCCCAACATCTATCTTTGCATACCGAGTTATAGGACAATGATGATGGAGTCCTACAATAAGCATCTGATTCACCACAATGGATCAAAGTTTATACTAGCAAGACACAATTCATATCTAAGATTTCCTCCCAGGAGGAAAATTGCATAAATTTAAATGATTGGAGAACTAAATCATAAATTTTCATGTCATCTTTCACATAAGGTGAATGACAAATTTATTATTAAGTCTTCTATGAGTTAATTATAAATTAATTACTTAATTAACTTTGGCCCTAGTTGTCAACCTAGAATCATGCTAACTCTATTGATACAACTAATTCAATAAATTTAAAATAATATTTTAATTAATAAAGAAATACATTAAATGCACTAATTGACTACTTAACTTAGAAATAAGGAAAGAAATATCAAATCTTTTCTAGAAGTGAAAGTAATATCAAAGTTGTCTTCCTCACACCTATTTGAGCCAATGTGTCAAATTGTAGTGAATTAAACTTCATGTACCCTCCTATTACTTGAATAACATTTCAGAGGGTTTATATGTATTTATGGTATTAATATACCAATTGAACCAAGGTTCCCATTTAATATGATGTAATGTCACCTATGTTACCTCACCATCATCGTTCTCCCTTTAATGCACATCTTGTGCCATCTAAAGGAATTTGTTGCATTATACCCCCTCACCTCGACTATTTCCCACCTCTTCACCTTCTCTTCCCCACTTCATTCTCTCCTATATCTTCCCCTTTGTTTATCCCTCTCCCCTCATCTTCCTAACCCTAGACGACCCTCCTTCCAATCTTTTGTGCTAATGATCATTAATCTGAAGAACCATCATTGACAAGAAGCACTGCTATGCTGTCACTGCCCTGAAGGTGATACACAAAGGGAACGGAATGCCCTACTCTTTCACTTCACCCCTAATAACAGTCGAACACAAGCACATTCCTTCTGTAACTCCTCCTCACTTCTTCACAATCATTGTTTCAATCTTTCTGATGAACCACTTCCTTGCTTACTTGATACACACTAATGTTTCCACAACTAAAATCACTCTCCCTTACGCCAATACCATGACAATCAGGCATCCCAACCACTAAATGTAGGCCATCGTTTCTCTTTCCCCTACCTCCTCCTTCTCTATTGTCATTGATGACATGCATAAGCTAGATCTAAAACATGACTATGCATATACATATCCCACCCTAAGTGATCACCTCATCACCTTGAAATCCTATGCCATAAAGAACATCATACATCTAACATCAACACCTATGTTCAACATGTACTCTACATAGAGAGAAACATCTTCTCCACCCATAAGATTCAAATATGATTGGATCTGGTGGATCAACAACTAGACAGAGAGGATTGTTGTAGACCCATTAGGTCACTAGTAGTTGGATCAGGTCTAACCCGAGGAAGGAGAACACACAAGGAGTTCCTAGTGAAACAAACCTCGAATTCTTAAAAGATCTATAAAATATATTAGTGGATACCTATACCAAGTTATTCTATGTCAGTGCCTACCTTGTAGTAGCATTTTTATTTCAATATCTCATTACCTAAAAAGATAAATATGAGATGGTATTGGGTAACAACGATTCAAATTTGAGTGTGCATAGTAATTATGGGTAACCCTAACCCTTTGGCAGTTTACTTAACTTTATAACAATACAATCGATACATATGCATGTATATAAGTTATTTAATCGATATGATGTAAAATTACTATATTGTAGATGATCTCATAACCTATGGTATACTAAGAATAACCTAATAGTATTTTGGTTTTTGTATGTAGTAGCATCTATGCATACATGTTGGCTTCCTATATGTAAATGTGTATATATTTGTGTTGTGTTGTGTAGTCTCATTAGAGTACTTACCACCTACAGAATGGAGAGGAAAGACAATAGATACTAGACCTTTTATAAAATGACTATGGATGGACTAATGATTTGGTTAATGGATGATGATTATATAAGGTTACTTACTAGTATATTGGTATTAGTAGAGGTCTAAAATATTGGTAGATTATGACCAACTTAGAAATTACTTACACTCCTCAACCATGTACTATATGAATATACATGCATATGACACGGTGTTTGGTGACAAAGAATATAGATCCAATGAATTATTAATAGTAATATTACCATGATTTGATTTATCAAAATAATAACATAATGAATCTTATATAATACTATGACATTTAGAGACACAAATTAAATTCTTTAGGCTTAATGGAAAGAATGATAAATTCATACACAAGTGAGAACCTAGGATTTGTAATGAAAATACCTCACATACTCTACTGAAGCTAAAATCCAAGACTAATAAGGATATTTTGACATTATAGCTAATTCCATTTGTCATCCCATGTATGAGTTATGAGAGTAAATAACTCTAACCACCCAGATTAAGTAATAAATACTACATTAATCATAATTGATATTATTAATGGGTAATTGTGCATTAATGTGTGAACACAACACTTCTAGTTGAGAAGACTGAAATGTGAAGTTAACTCCTAGAGATAGGGTTACATCATGAAGATCGGGTGTGTTCCATCCCTATTTACATTTGAGTATTGAGTACATTACAACCCATTTATCCATAACAAGGAATTTTTGAACATTTTTCCTTTTTGATGCAATATATATACCCCATGATACAAAATCTTTGTTTTGCTTATATTCGTTGATGATTGGGTTTATTACCACTTTTTCCATATTTGCATTATGGAATATACTGATTATGACATCACTTCATCTTGCCACACTATTTGCATTCTTGTTATTATAGTAGTGATCTAGAGTAGCATTACTGTTATATAACCATATTCTTTTTATATATTGGATACTGGGATTTACTCCCTCATGGTATCGAGGTATTAACCCCCCTTATCCTTGAAGGATTGAGGTCTTACTCACCCTAGCTCCCTGGCTAAGGATCCTATAGTGTCTCCACCCTCAAATAGATTCACATAGTCTAAACCACATGAACTTTTTCATATTGTTGTTATTTATTAGGCAAGATCTTTGAAACAATTATATTGTTCTCATAATTTTATTGACTCATTATTTTGTTGTACATTATTGAACTACATCCTTTTGAATTTACCTACATGATGTAAACCCCTACCATACTGGAATCACTTTTTTTCTCCTACATATCTAATAATGCTCAATTATATTTATTATGCACATAGAAGTGTTCTAGTGCATACCTTTTCTTTGTCTTCCTTTAATGGGTGTTGTTCCCAAACCCATACAGGTGTAGGAACTAAAAAGAGCATTGGCTCAAGAAAATCACATACCCTACATGGACATAAGTGTAATTTTGAATGGTTAGGTTACTCTCTGTTAATGACATTAACCGTTACCCTCTGCAACTGACATTGATTGTAATTAGTTCAAGATTTTGTAATACCACCCTTTATGGTGAGGGACAATTGGATATGAAATACAATGTACCTTTGTAAAAGTTGTTTATGCTTCTTATTCATTATATTTATCTATAATATATACCGTTTGGGAAAAAATCAAATAACTCATTTCCTCCTTATTCTAGAGTAGGAAGTTTTATATTTCTCAACTCAGTGAAGAGTGGACCCCCTTTTAATCCCACTCCTTACATTTTAAAACTGATGTATTTGTTTCATCTTAGTTCCTCAAATATTGGTCATATTTTCCATGGAAACATGATGTTTTTTTAATTCTAAGAAGTATAGGGAGATACTTAGCCATTGGTTTGTTTCTAAAATAGATCACAATGAGGTATCTTTTTGAATTAGAGGAGTTAAATGATGATAAAATGCATGTATGCAAATGAATTTTTTGAACACCTATGATCAAAATTGTTAGGACCTATGATTTTATCATGTGATGTATTATCTAATTGATGTTATAAAGGTCTAAAATTGATTAAGTAGCTTAAAATATATGAAGGTAACCTTGTCTTGAGAGAAGAATGTAAATTTTTTAGTTTCTATCTCCTTGATTCATCCAAATAAACTCTACATTTTATCTAATAAGAGACTACTCACTCATAGAAACATAGATATCCCTTATTCTAGCATCATTTTCTTCAGCATGTTGGTCATTATCATAGGAATTTAGACTAGCCTTCTTTTCAATAATAATAGTGATGGTGAGTGTTCTTTAAATTAATCTATTGATCACCAATGGAACTTCTATTTCATGGGTCTATAGATTAAATTGAACTCCTTCTCCTAGAATATATTCTATACTTTAGGTTTCCAATGTACTCTTTGTTTGATGTTGATTTGAGAATTATTCACAAATTATCTTAGTCCATACAAGCATTAATGAGCCAAAATGGGTTTTTTCTTATTTCTTTTTGTTCTTAAATAAACTATAATGTACAACTGGTTTATTATTGTACTAAGTACACTTCAAGATATTCATTAGGAAATCAATCTAGGAGTCTTGGTGAGTGGGGCGTCAAATCTAATCTATAGCTTATATTGTCATCATCTTCATGTTTTCTGTTCCATGTGAATCATGGTCCTTCAGGTTAAAGTTTGTAGAGATATCAAGTTCTCATTGTGACATTTATGTCATGAGTATCTACTGTTGAGGGTGCAAATTTGGGTTTGTGTTCTAGTGTGAAATACACAACATTGTAGTCACCTTTAAGAGCCACATGCTAACTACTGTTGAGGAGATGTTGATAAGTAGTTGTATAAATTTCCTATTTTTATGTAATCATGCATTACATAGATATTGGTGATTCATTATCTATGATTATTGTTAAGCTTGACCACATTTTCTAATTATATTGTCATTCATCATAATAGGATCCCAATAATAGCCGCCCAACTAAGAGTCTGGGTGGCATGATTTGAACACCAAGCAACACCATGTCATAAATGATGTATGAAATTCTAATTTTTTGTATTTATTCTTTGTTTTATTTAGAATGAGAAAATTAGGTTTAAATTGTCATATGACATCCTGAATCTCTTCCATATTAAAAATTTTGTTTAAGCGACAAATGTTCCATGAGTATCACTATTTGACGTAACATGGAAAGTCGATGTCAGGATTCTATTTTCTTTCATATGTATGTTTCACTTGTTTTTGAAGGCCCTAAAATATATTATTCAATGGAGGTGGTGTGCTAACCTCTCAAATTTGATATTTCCTTTGGGATGTCTTTCTTGATAGATAAATATCAGTTGATGTAATGTTTGCATGCTATAGTTTATTCAGCTCTACGATAGATGTAGCAGAGTATGTTTCACCTAATATAGATTACTCAACATTTCTTTCTAGAAGATATAATTCATCCATAAATGATGTGATTATTAACATGAACTCTATCTTAGCCTATGAAGACTGTCAATTATCACATTCTATCTATTCTCATGGGTTTTTTTTTTCTTCTAATTTTCTATTTGTTTTTCTATAGGGTAATAAGGAAGGAAGAGAAGGTAGTGAAAACAAATGTTTTTATCCCTATTCCTTTACCAGCAAATTGCATCAACAATGATGTATCTAGGAAGGAAGGTAACAAGTGGTATATCTGGTCCTGGAGCAAGTCTAGTGATTACTCTTGTTTGGTGATGTGCACTCTTGGCAAGAGGCACACAAACAATAGGTGATGACCACCTCCTAGGTGGTGGAAATGACACTGACACCTCTACATAGTCCACATGGACCACTGAGAACTCCTATCGTTCTTCTAGAACTGACATGAAGGAGTTGTTCCTTAGACATCAACGTGCTAGCTCTGACTTGCTCTCCTTTGTTGTCTCTCCCTTTTATAGGTAAGACTTGCTCGAGCTCTCTTGTTACCACAACTATGAGAGGACAACAATTGTCAGACGTTATTGTTGTGTCTCCTGAATGCCATGACTATCCCTCATTATATAGGATGGCCAGGATCAGGATTTCCAGATTATCTGGGAATCAAAGAGACATAATTTCATGAATTTTTTGGAAGCTACAAACCATGAACTGATTGGTTCCTCACTAGACGAATCAGTTCACATGTGAAAGGGTCAGTTATAAGCTTGAATTGATGGTTCACAATATTTCCTATTTGTGAATGTATCGGCTTTCATTATGATGATTAATGCACAACATGATGTCAACATCAATCCTTGATCCAATATCATTCATCATTGAACCAGGCTATTCATAAGTTGAAGCGGTCATTTTAGACTTTGAACCGGCTAATTAACTAACTGAATCGGTTGATTCATGTCCCACTTTAGGCAATGTTCAACCAATGTAGTTCAAATTGACCTAACACTTGAATTGATCATCTCAACCCTTGAGTCGGTCGACTCACAGTCCAGTCAACTAGTTTTCAACCATTATTGTTTAAGTTGAATACCTAAACACTTTTGTGATCAAGTTAAACATCATTCATGAATAAAATCCTATTCTAGGTGCATCTATGTGTGTGGCCTGATAGGTTCCAATTTATGGTGGCAAATAAAGTCCATAACCAATCTATTACATCACAAGCAATGAATGGTATCTAGCAACATATCATTTATACCCAAGTAATCAGAAAATCATAGAACAAACTCAACCTACAATCTGTGATCAATGTTACCATGATCATATAGTTCGTTTTTCTCTTATATCTATATTGAACTCAAGGCATGAAATATTCATCCTCTCAATGTTCAATCCATGTTCCCTGAACTAGAGCAGACTGTATGAGATGCATGAGAGCTCACATATCACATTTTGAGTCACACACGTATGGCTATACATTTCCCAGTTTTTCTTATCAAGTGGCCACAATATAATTCTTATGTAGGAGGGAGAAATCTCATCTACATCACTCACACTCAATCCCCATGTGTCACGATGCACTCGAGCATCATCTTCATGGATACCCATATTCAAGGTCATGACAGATGATGTTAAAATAAATTGAACAACATGTGATGGGTGTAGTGACTTCAGGTCTAACAAACACAATCACCACTACCAATACATGAATTGATTCTGACTACCATTCTAGCGTCTCCATGTATCACTCTCAGGATGGGTCTGTCTAATATACTATTCTCTCACTTGTACTTGTGTGTTTGACTAGATATCACATATCATGACTAGCAAAACACACTCTAGTCTTATGTTTGTTCAGGTCCTCATCCTAAAGGCACATGTCATTGAGTAATACCATTCTTTAGATATCTACTATGTCTATGTCATCATCTCATGATTAGACAAACATAATACACAAAATTACATTTATAATTATCATAACAAGTATAGGATGCCCCATTACAATCAGCATATGATCATCTCTATGGGCATACATACCAACAGACTCCCATTTGCACTTAGAACCAATCACATACAAATCTTATTCCAAGTTATCCTTAGCATGTCCATTATATTTCTGATGTGCAAGTGCTTTTATAGTGGTTAGAAACATTTTCATGACAAGCAAAACACACTCTAGTCTTATGTTTGTTCAAGTCCTCATCCTAAAGGCACATGTCATTGAGTAATATCATTCTTTAGATATCTACTATGTCTGTGTCATCATCTCATGATTAGACAAACATAATACACAAAATTACATTTATAATTATCATAACAACTATAGGATACCCCATTACAATCATCATATGATCATCTCTATGGGCATACATACCAACAGACTCCCATTTTCACTTAGAACCAATCACATACAAATCTTATTCCAAGTTATCCTTAACATGTACATTATATTTCTGATGTGCAAGTGCTTTTATAGTGGTTAGAAACATTTTCTCTTAGTCGGTATTTTGCAAGTTTTCACATCACCTTAATGTAAGACTTCGTGCATGAGATGGAATTGATGTAGTATGCTATCTAATATTTCTTACCTATCTAGTATCTCTATTGTTTTCACAATATTTCGACTATGTCATTAATGGTTGGAACCTCCCACAAGTTCATATACATTAACTTCTTGATCCATACATTATCCTCTACTATTTTCAAAACAACAATGTAACACCTGGGACTACTGCCCGAGGCTCTAGTAGAGTTTCAGGAATGACGACTGGCCCCACAGACCACCACTAGCCTTAACTATGTGCATTATCATCACTCACGCGCAAGCCAGGATAAACTTCACAACTGGTCACCCATCCAAGTACTACTCCAAGCTGAGCACGCTTAACTATGAGGTTCTTTAGAGATGGACTCCCTGAAAAGGAGGTGCACCTTGGTGATATGGGTAGTCCAATCATTCCTTTTAAGATCATGTTATCTCAGGCCTCAAATCCTAGGATGTTACAATCTCCCCCACTTAGACTCTTGACTTCCTCGTCAAGGCTCAACTATATGGCCTCATAATCTTTCCCCATTTCAGTGTAGACCCAAATGTCCCATGTACACCCAGCTCCCGATCACGGCTACCAACACAAGGGCGGCGATCCTTTCTCCAAATGACCCAAATCCTAGGATGTTACAAACAAGGTACTAGACTTCTTTTTTAGAATTAAAAACATTCTCTTGCTCGAAACTTTTCAAGCTTACAGTTGTATTTTAAGATCAAACACAAATTTAGATTGCGATCATTAATTTTCTTTGTCATTTTGGAAGATTGCATCAATGTAACCCTTTACACCCAACTCTTTTGTATTACTATAAACAAGAAAATGATCCTTTTAGTGCTTCTCAAGTATTTAAGGATGTTCTTTATGGCAGTACAATGACTTTCACTGTGATCTGACTGATATCCACTTGTCATGTCTAATACATACAAGACAACGGGATGAGTACATAATAGATTTTCTCTCATTGAGTCATGCATGTTGAACCCCTTTAGCATCTTGACAATGTATGCGCTCTTACTTAGGTCAAGAAGCTTTTTAGATATATCACTATAGATCATAATTCCTAAGATAAGGATGCTTCAGCTACATCCTTCATAAAGATGGTACTTCTTTTCCAAGTTTTAATATTTGCATGATAAGGATGTTATTCCCCATCATTATGTGGAATGTAAATATGCTCCCACTGACCCTTTTGTAATCACATATATCATCTTCATTTTGACTAAATTCAAACTTTTTGACTATCTTGTCAAATTGAAGGTTCCAACTCTATGATTCTTTCTTTGATCCATAGATTAACCTTACGAGCTTATAGACTTTATTTGCAATAGTTGGATTTGTAAAACCTTTAGGTTGTATCAAGAACACATCCTCTACAATATTCCTTTTAAGGAATGTGGTTTTAACATCCATTTGGAAAATCTCATAGTCATGTGAAGCTACAATGGAAAGCATGATCCTTATGTATTCAACAATGGCAACTGATGAAAAGATTATGTCATGTTCAACTCCTTGAACTTGCGTGAAATTCAGTTTCAACCAACCTGTCTTATAGGTTGTACATTACCATCAATATTGGTCTTTTTCTTGAAGACCCTATTTCACCCTATGGGTCTTACCCCTTCAAGTAAATCCACCAAGGTCATAGCTTGTTGGTTTACATGGACTCCATCTTGGATCTTATGGCCTCAAGACATTTCTCAAACTCTGGTCCTTCAATAGCTTCTAGGTATGTTGATGGCTCATCATCTATGACCAACTCACTACCTTCTTGAGCCACAAGATATCCTAACCTTTTAGGCTCAAGGTGTGTCCAATTAGATCTATGAGGTTTTGTTTACATAAGGAACTTGAGATTCCACAAAAATTTGCGATTCTCCTTATTCCTACTATACCTCTCTAGGTTCAATATTTTCTTGTTGGTCTTGAACTTTCTGAGTTCTAGTATTCTCCCATTGATTCTTTGGAACTAAGTTACCCTTTAGTAATACAACCATCGTGGAAACAAAATACTTTTGATTTCAAATTGTAATATAAAAGTAATATTTAAAAAATAACATTTATGTATTTGTGGAAAAGATTTTCAAGAAACTATTTTCTTATATAAGCTTACATTCCTAATCCTTACAGAATACATATTGGGACACTTCATGTTCCATATCCCATACGATGTCTTTTGAACTATTTCATATAGTACATTGTTTAGTGTAAAGCATGTGCCAAAAGAAAGTTGGAAGATCGTCTAGATTTATTTATGATCGCACCATGGCTAACAAGGTGTGATTTCTTCTATCTAATACATTATTATGTTTCAGGTGGAGTTCATTGTGATACATTATCACGATCTACCAGAATGTCCTCAAACTCTTGATTCATAGTATTTTCCATATAAATCATATTGAAATATTTTAATACTTAGACCAAGATGGTTACATACTTCATTCATGATATCCTTGAATACTTCAAGATATTTAGACTTGTATTTCATTTAATACAAACTACCATATATATTGAGATTGTCAACAAATATAATGAGGTATTGTTAACCACCTCTATCTTTTATCCTAAAATGACTATATATATCAGTATCAATGAGCATTAATAGATTACTCACTCTCCCACTACATCTAGTAAAAGGTGTTTTTGTCATATTTCCCAATAAATAAGACTTGCATGTCCCTATTGGTTCATTAACCAAAAGAGTCTAGACAACAATGTTTATGGGCTCTAGAAATGAATTTCTTATTTATGCACATTAGATGATAATGCTATAGGCATTGTTTGAGTCACTGAGTCATTCAATATATATTTGTCTTTAGAACTATCAAGTATATACTATGAAATATAAGACACTTCCATAAAAGATCTTATCTTTTGAAACAAAACATCTATTATTTATAATACTCTTGTGCATAAAAGATACATGATGTTTTCCATTAATGGCAGGTACATAACAACAATTTGCTGATTCTACTACATGCCCAAGAATAATATATTCCAAATGTTGTGGCAGCAACCCTTGATCCACTCAGTTCTAGCTTACTTCTTCTCGGGTCCTGAAGTGGAGATCTCTAGCGCCTTCTTCTTCCTGAGTGTTTTAAGTGAAAAGGACAAATTCCTTTTGCATCTTCCCTTCTCCTTATCTCGAGCAAAGAAGATTTGGTCTTCAACTTATCATCAGAACATTTCTTGGCCTTTCCTTTGTCCTTGACTCCCCTTTCCTCATCAACATGTGTGCTTCAAAATTCATCAACATGCCAAGAAATTCAGACAACGGTTTGTCCAAGTCACTCAAGTAAAAATACTCAAAAAATTAGCTATATTCTTCTAGCAACAATTGTAGAATCATATCCATGGCCAACTCTTGGCCTAAAGGAAATCACAATCTCTCTAGATGTTCCACAAGTCCAATCATATTGAGCACATGGGGTTCTACTGGATATCCCTCTATCAGTTTGCACCAAACAACTCTTCAAAGACATCATACCTTTCTTGCTTTACATGATTCTTAGGATGTGTTACTATCTCAAGAATCTACATGTTTTCATGTTTTTTATGTAATTCATAGTTCATATAGCCTAGCATAAGCATTTTGATGTTTGAGGCGTCATTGGCATGCTTCAAGTAAGCATCCATTTCAGCTTTAGGAACATTTGGAGTGGATTTCTTTTGGAGCTGGTGTTTCAAGGACATAGATCTTGCACTCATGACTGAGAACATTTCTCAAAGCCCTAAACTAGGTATCGATGTTTATCCTATTTATCTTTTCCTTCTCATGGACCGATCACAAATAAAGTGTAGTTGTGTTTGCCATTCATTTATACAAAATAAATTTTGCAACTGTCAAAATAATTTTTGATTTTATTTGATAAGTTTGACGATATTAATTAGGCCTTTAATTAATTACCACTTTCACTATTTTGTTCAAATCAACAACCCTTACTATGAATCCAGAACATTGCAACATACAACCTTCTGGTGAGCCAAGATCCAAAATAATTAAGGTAGGTAACATTTGCCAATTTCATCTCATGCAATTCTTGGATAGATGGTGTGCACAACTCATAGTCACAATCCATTTGTATGCTTCTAGGTACTTAATCATAAGGTCACTTAGTTAAGCCTGACCCAAAATCCAACAAGATAGAATATGCACCATGGTAGATCAGACACATATATCTACCATCAAACTTCCATGAGATAGACGGTGCACCATGCTTGGTTGATAAAGATTTTCATGTGTGTTTCTTGTGGAAAACATTTAATACTTATTGTTTATTGATGGATTTTATATATAAATACATATACATATCTAATCACTACTGATGCAATCCTATTTTAGGACTCCATCTTGTGTCATATTACATTGCAGTCACATCTACAATTGTTAGATTGCATGCCATTTCCCTCAATATGTGTTTTACTATCAAATGCACTTAAAAATGGTTTTTGCATGTTCTATAGGTACTTTGGCCACTACTTGATGAAATGGAGAGAATATGGTTGAATCTAGGGTTTCCCTAGGCTTGGAGGAGCCCACAATAAGGCTAAAACTACTCCTAACCTACCCCAAGTGGTCAAAGAATGTATTGAAGCAATAATCTTCATGGATGGCCAAGTTCAAGACCCAAATATAGGGGAAGGACCATAGAACGGCCGTTCTACTATGGAAAGAAAACATTTAATACTTATTGTTTATTGATGGATTTTATATATAAATACATATACATATCCAATCACCGCTGATGCAACCCTATTTTAGGACTCCATCTTGTGTCATATTACATTGCAGTCACATCTACAATTGTTAAATTGCATGCCATTTCCCTCAATATGTGTTTTACTATCAAATGCACTTAAAAATGGTTTTTGCATGTTCTATAGGTACTTTGGCCACTACTTGATGAAATGGAGAGAATATGGTTGAATCTAGGGCTTCCCTAGGCTTGGAGGAGCCCACAATAAGGCTAAAACTACTCCGAACCTACCCCAAGTGGTCAAAGAATGTATTGAAGCAATAATCTTCATGGATGGCCAAGTTCAAGACCCAAATATAGGGGAAGGACCATTGAACGACCGTTCTACTATGGAATGGCCATTCTGGGACATATCACAATCAGTAGAACCTTCAAACTTGTCCCAGTTGGCCAGAGCAACCATGTTAGCTAGAATGCCCATGTTGGGAGTTCACATCACAGTCGTGCTTGCCAGAACGGTCATTCTACCACTCCCAAAAACCCAAAATTCCCCTATTCATTCCATTTTTACACCACAACCATTCCCATCCACAACGTTCATGCTACCCACTACCCACCATGGCTGTGCTACCCAAAACTTCCATGCTACTCACAATCTTACCTGATTTTCTACATTGTTCTACCCATTTTACCCCCACTTGACCTAATGCTTCCCCACCACCTATATATACTTGGGTGGTAGTTCTAGCACCAGGTTAACCACCCCTAGATACCTTCTACTACCTCCTAGCTCCCCATTTTCTCCCCTTAGCCATTCCACTCCTTTTCCACCTCCATTCCACTCCATTTCACCATTTCCACCACCAAAACCCTGGTTTCCTAGTGTTTTGCCCCAATTCCACCATCATCCCATGCCCTTCCACCTTAGAAGAAATAGGAGGGCATCCTGCAGCAGTTAAAGTGGAGGATTTCTCCATATACACTGAGATCCATGGCTTCTTCTAGCTCTTTCTCCTTTCTTTTTGTATTTAGCATTTCCATGAGTAACTAGGCCCCTTGGGTGGGTTGTTTGGGGTCAAAAATCTTACTTTAATACCATTTTGGAGGGAAATGATATGTAAACATTGTAATTACGTTTGTTAATGGTTATGTTCTATTTCTATCTCACTCTTCATTTATTTCTTGTTGGTTTGTGATTGAAATTGTCTAGGAATCTAGGGAAGTTGCTTATATGTGTGAATTTTGGGATTTTCTACTAGTTCCAATTCATGGATCCCTAGCTAGCTACCCATCCTCCTACATGCTAAACAATTCTCATAACCCTAGTTGAGAGATCTACGTTGCTAGTTTAGATGAATTTGGTGTGCTTAAAATGGATCTTTCTCAAGGCTAGAATGTGGGTGATGGGAGGCCTAAAACCTCACTTCCACTCCCATTACTAACCTCAACCCCTAATCATCCTAAGATAATCTAACCTTGAAACCTAGGCTTTTAGAGACTCTAATTGAATTACACCTAAACCCTAACCCAATTGAGCCTCACAAGGGTAGTAGGGGGTGTTAGGGACTATTTCCCCTGTACACAACCTAGCATGTCCATGGCCAGTTACTATTTTAGGATAATTTATTAGATTCTATCTTGTTGTTTGGTTTGATAATCTACATGAAAGTATAATGTTCACATGTCACCCCCAACCTAATTCATAAGTGCATCTTCTAAACAACCCACATCTCTCTTACTTACTTTAGAGCCCTAATTTCCTTCTTGCTTAGCTAGTGTTAGATTAGTTAGCTCTTTATTTGCTTAGTTAGATTCTTTACTTGTTCTTGATTTGTTCTTGCTATCCAAGGTGTTTCATTTCTCTTTTTCCTTATTTTCTAGTTTAGTGTAGTGTAGACCTCTTCTTTCTTGCCTTAGCATAGCTTGTCCTTTTATTGCTTGCCTTGTCTTTTCCTACTCAGTAGAATTAACTGTCTAGGGTCAACTTAGGTTTTCATCATGCTTGTCTTCCTTTACTTGCTTGTTTGCTCAACCCTTCGTGTAATCAAACAAATCAACCTTCAAACCCTTCAACCCTAGACTCTACAGTAGGAGCCTAGCCCAAAAACTAACCTAGCTCTAGTACCCCATTTTCTCCCTATGGATTGATCCTATACTTGTCACCCTCCTATACTACAACACGACCCAACGCGCTTGTGGGTGTAGTGTTTTAGTTTACATGAGTGTGTTAAGTTTAGATCTGTTATAAATTCAAAAATTTAATCCATGGTGTGTTTCTGTTCGCGGGGTTGCATCTATTCAAACTCCAATTGAGTAGTGTGTAACTGCATTGGCAGAAATGCACCTAGCTTTCTGGCGCCATTTCTCGGGAACAGAAAGATCCATAGCTACCAAGTAGTTGTGGTGTTACCTCTTCCCTTTGGCACCATATTTTTCCATTTTTTTTTATTTGCGAGAGAACCACCCGCACGAGCGCCACTTTTGTGACCCCCACAGGAGGTGTAAACTCTCGGGGACCCTGCCGCCCATACCGGGTATCCCAATTCAGTCGCATCATTGGCCGGCCGACGCGTGGGCTAATTCACTTATGGGGCATAGCCAGGAGTCGAACCCGTGACCTCTCGCAGAGGCCTTGCGAGCCGCACCGCCTAAGCTATGCCCCACCGGCTATTTTTTCCAATTGTTTTGTTGCATTTGAGAAACAAACCAAGCTTTCTGGCATTGTTTCCGGGTAGAAAGGTGTTCGGCCTAGAAAGTTAATTTTGCTTTGATCTTTTCCTACTGCCCTCATCATTTCTATTCTTTATTCATTATTCTTTTTATTCTTTTTGCATATTGTTTTAATAACTTGCCTTCTTTTGTTTGGTTGTTCCTTGTTCATGTGACAAGCCACTCGAAGAAGACAAGATGGAAGGCCAAAATGCAAAAATCCATCCATTTCTTCCACTGCTCTACCTCCAAGGCTATCTTAAGCCTTACACACCCCCCACCACCTCCATTTCCACAAACTTTGTGATGACCACAATCAGACCAACAACATAATCACACAAAACTATGTGAAAATCATTAACTACAGATTACCGTAAATCACAACAAAAAATTATAATCTTTTTTCCATGTGATCCATTACCAGGAAATTCTTTTCAGAAGGAACCAAACCATATATACATCATGGTTCACTTTGTACATACATTGTTCCATCACCTTGCAAGGATATGAGATAATGAATGCTTTATCAAAACATACACAAAAGCAACATTATCCATCAAGGCGTGTTTGCCAAAATCTCAGATCGTTCATAAAACTATTTACGCACTATCTCCCAAAGAACCTGAGAGTATAGGGACGACACATAGTACTATATATCTACAAGACACATAACAACACATTCAACCTGAGATGTTACTATTGTTCTTATTGTTGCTACCCTCTCTCATCTACAAGATCTCTACCTCTTCGTCCATGTCCACCTAAAAAGTTGTGAAACCATGGGGAGATACAACAAGTCCCAACGAGAGATATAAATCTCCGCCAACATTATTATTATCACAGTTAAAATGTTATAAATGAGAGAAAAAGAAACCTATATTGAATTAAACATGTATATTTCTTGATTATATGCAGAGTAGAGAAGTCTCAATATCTCAATAGTTCAAGAATCTACTGATAAATAGATCATTTAACCACTATTAAAAGGATTATGAAGAATATGCATAACTATTATAAATTAAATAGTATAAAACAAAGTAGGATTTCACCCACTATTTTCGTATTTGATCCTTAAACAAATATGATACACATCTGATTATATATTTAATCAATCAATCGTATGCCCTGAAGAGATGGGAATATACCTTCCATCTCTAACTAACCACTGTGTAGTAAGCATTAGTGCCATATAGGTCTATGGAAGAGCCAGAATCCATGACCTCTCTTTTCTCAGTCAGTACAAGATCATTGGTAGTGGCATTATGAGGCAAATTGCATTATATCTAGCCTGGTGTATAGAGGTTCTTCTCTATAGAGATACAATGTGTAGCTTGTTCTCTTATCAAGGTATGACCCATAATCTATCATGATTATCTCAGGGCATGGTCTGTAACCAATCTTGATTGTTTATTGAGTCACAATACAACCAAACTCTTGTTAGGATATGACCCGAAGTCAATCCTTTTCTTCAGGGTATGGCCTATAGCCAATCCTGTTAGTTAAGGATACAAGGAGATATGTCAACTTGCACCCTACATATTCAACAATATGCATTCTGAGTGGAACTCGTTGCACCATCCAACAAATCCTAACATTGAATGGATCTATGGCCTGGGCAACTACATTTTTATTTCACTTGATAGATTAAGTGCATTACATCTTCTTTTAGCATCAATCAAGTTACAAGCATGAATTGTAGATAAATGCTACCTAAAAAGGTGTAACATATCTTTCAAGAAATCTTGTATCAATTGGAACATATCTTGTTACACTCATGTTGGAATCTCAATCCCCTGAACACTTTATTGGGAATCTTATCCCTTCAGCATTATCATTATCATGATCATAAGTTTGGGTATCAAACCATCAATTCATTATTGAACAGTGACACCTCTCATTAGGCAACAATCATCTCTAGGTCATCAGACCCATATAGCATCTTTCATGTTGTTCGAGTGTATCACATGGCTCACAAGGCCTTATATAATTTGTATAATGCTAAATCATCATAGCTCATACTTTCCTATGCTCATCATTTCATAACACATGCATGGTTAAGATTTCATAGAAAATGCAATATCAAGTAAATATCATGTCCATGCCATAAAAAGAATCATTCAAATTGCAACCCCCTCATAATTAGGGTTAGGGTTTTTCCTTGTGACTGATTTAGGGGTTTTAAGTGCATATTTATCAATCAAACCCTAATTCACATCATGAGAGTTATATTACTTCCATAAGTGTTCAAGCATACTTCATCAAATGTCATCAATTGATTACCAACATGAAGTATTACCTTTCTCATGTGAGTAGTACAAGTTTCTCTCTCATCCCTACTCGGGTATTGACTTCAACATACTTATTACTTTGATTTAACCTTCTTTAGGGTTATCAACCTACACTTATTAAAGTGTATCGATCTCATTACATGCAAGATGTATCACTTGATTATATTCTAAGTGTATTGACCTACACTCATCAAGGTGTCATCCTACACTCTAATCCTTGTGTCGGCCTAGACACATCCACTGGTGTTGGACTAGACACATCTACTTATGTTAGCCAAGAGATATCAAATGATATCAGTTTAGATATGATTAGAGTAGTATCGTTTGTATGATGCTTGAGGTATATCGGCCATAGTATATTTTTAGATATCGACCACCCTGCCTCTTTGTATATTGGCCACCATATCCCTTTGCATATCGGCCATACCATCAACTAGGGTATCAGCCTCACCATCAACTAGGGTATCAACCTCACCATCAATTAGGATATCAGACTCTCTATCAACTAGGGAATCAAACACCTCAATGAAATAGTATATCAACCACTCAAAATCAGCTAGGGTATTGACCAAGCTAACCCTTTGTGTATCGACCATTGCTCCATATGAGATATCGGTCTCTAGGGTTTTTACTGTATCGGATGAACCCTCATTCAACACCTTAGTTCTTTCACCTATAGGCCTTACCACTACTTGATGTGTCTGGAAAGACTTCTAAGAATGTGATGCCCCTACTTTCACAAAGTATGTAGGGCTAAGTATATTGCCCATCGCACATGGATCAGGCTAGAGGAATATTGATTTGTGAGTGTATCAGATTAGGGTTAGGATTGGCCATATCAGCCTCTACACTCAACTAAAGTATCATAGTTTGATATTCCATCTTTGCTAGACATCTCTTGGTCAAGAAAAGCTAATGCCTTTGAGGCATATTGTTTTTAAAGCATGTAACATATCAGCCTAACAACAACATATTATTTTAAAGCATCACAAGTCATATTTGTCATCCATGTTATTGTATAAATATGCATGTGTAAATTTAGATATCTTATAGATATTGGCCTGCCTTATTCTTAGCATTTATGTGTTAATTTATACAATTAAAAGAATCAATAGTTCTACTTATATTACAAACCAAAAGGATATGATTTCATGTGTATCAGTTTCCATACCTATACCCTTGGATGTTAATTCACATCCCATGTCCTAAAGCTAACTAACCCATATACTTCCTCAAGTTGTGTGACTCAAAGATATTGCAATTCAGCTTATAAATATCTGAAAATTTCTTTTGAAAAAAACGTTTCATTGCAAAGACACCCCAAAGAATAAGTCTATGTGGTATAGAAACCAATGCATTTAATGTTCCACATTTACACTAGATAGATGTGGATCCTATAATTGCAAAAGCCTTGAAAATGGAAAACAACTAGATTAAAAATGCAAGAAAAAACTAAGATGGATGGTTGTTCCAACAGCCCCCAAGCTTGAATATGACTATGACCACATAGTCAACATCCAAACTCATGAGGTAGAATAGAAGTATTGTGATTCGAATGAAGGAGGTGGTTGAGGTGGCATTGTGGGGTCATGGGGAGGAAACATCCCTTGAAAAGTAATGTCGAATGGAGGCATCGGTGGTGGCTGTGAGTATCCTCCAAAATACCTGTCATTCCAGAAGTGGTCAACGAACAACTGCTGATACTGCTCCATCCATTGCAGGCACTGGTGCATGTTCTCTTGGTTGGCCAAAAGAAGACATTCATTTTTATAGATCGCTTGCTGGTTCTGGTACAACCGTCTGTGGACATCCTGTATTCCCGCCAATGCTGCATAATGTTTTTGTTGCCCATTTTGAATATCCTACAACATGCCAATATGCCTGCCATATCATATGGATCATGCTCCTCCTGTGAAGGTGGTGAGGCAGACAAGCTTGAGGCAGCGTAAGTGTGTGCACACTTGCGCGGGACCAATATCCAGTATGGGGATGGTAGGCCCCACCTCTACAATGTCATTGACGTCATGTTTCTGCTCAAGGTTGGTGGGGGATGCTTCCTATGCTACTGCATGTTCTTCCTCAACGTCAATTGGTCACCTGAGATACTCGACAACTCATAGATTGGAGACAGGGTCAGGGAGTTGACACTCCATGTACTATCCTCCCACTATGAAACACACATACATCGAGTCAAACTATGTGCTAAGGAAACCTTCCTTCTTTAAATGTTAGAGATCTAAAATCTTCATTGTCACCAATGGCGTGAGGGAGGACAGGTCAAGATAGAGGTTCATCACAATGGGGAAAATCAGCCCCCCAAAAAGGATTGATTCTTTCCTCTCCACCATTCACCATACAGTGATCATGTAGAGGATAAAGAAGGTTCCTAAGTTGATGGGTTCTCCCTCCAATGGCCTATAAAGGAAGAAGAGGTCCATTTTTTGGACCTTCCCTTGGCTTTGGCTGGAGTAGGCAAAGATGGTGTTGGTGAGGAAGGGATGTAGAATCCGATCAAATGGATGCTCAAAGTCAGTGATGGAGTTGACATGCCTATTGATGCAGAAACCCTCTAGAACTCAGTAAAATGCTCCCATGCAAGGTCATGGTCAAAGTTAGAAGGAAAGGAGCATTCTGGAACATACGTCCAGTTGAAGATGTTGTTGAATTCCCACAATCTGATGGAGTAGTTGTTGTTGAAGAGGCATAAGCTGAATCTTTCTTCTCTCCATTCTCCTCCCAGTTGTTGCTCGGGGGTGATGAGGACATCCAATGAGGGCAGGATCTCACAAAAAAGTTCCGCGTAGGTAGGCCAGTGGCTAAAGAATGGGTCATCCACCTCCAATAGTTGATGCTCACATACCCAACACATGTTATCAACAAACCCTAATCACTCTATGAGGGCACGATCTCTATATCGTGTCAGTATCATTGTCCACTTCATCATCTCCTGGTAAACCTTCTTGATCTCCAGGGTGGGGTGTTGGATGCAGGTTGGTCGAGGGACCAACTCACCTTGCTCCGTCGAAGAAGATGCACCCCTCCTTAGTTCCATGGCAAGGATGTTACAAGAGGGATGGAGAAAATGGAGTTCAGATAAGATCGTCGACACCCAGTGTTATTTTCTCAGAGTTGCTTGAGGAAGTGGGGATGAAGGTGTGAAGACAATGATCTTCCCCGACCTCCTTATATAGCTTGTGGCTGCCCAACTGTGACAAACTCTGTACTACCGATTTAAAGTTGATAGTATCAAGATTTCTTTACTCACTTAAACAAACAGATCAAGGTACCTTTTTTACATAAGAAATGAAAACAACAACTATGAAACTCAAAATAAAGAATAGATGAAAAGAACTGAAGGTTGGATTTCCTCCCAAAAAGCGCCCTTATTTTACGTCCTAGGCTAGACATGATTAATCATGGGAATCTAAGCAAGCTCATTGAGCTTCACCTCTTCTATCCTTCTCTCCACTTCACCACCAAAATAATGTTTCAATCATTGGCCATTAACAAGGAATGACCCAACCCCACCTCCTATCTTTTCAGTCCCATGAGGAAAGACATGCAAAACCTCAAATGGTCCACTCCATTTGGGCCTTAACTTTCCTAGATGTAGCTTAAGCCTAGAGCTGAATATAAGAACTTTTGTCTCAAATTAAACACCCTATGCAAGATGTGACGGTTGTGAATCTTCTTGGTTCTCTCCTTATAGATCCTGGAATTCTTATAGGCATCCATCCTCATTTCATCCAACTCATTATACTCTAACAATCTTTTCCTACGTGCTTCATCCAATTTGAAATTCAGCTTTCTCAAAGCCCACTTTGCCTTATGCTAAAGTTCCACCAGTAAATGACAAGCACACCCACAAACTAACCAAAACGGTGTAGTTCCTATAGGTGATTTGTAGGTTTTCCTATATACCCAAAGAGCATCATTCAATAACATACTCTAGTTTGTACTGTTAGTTGAGACTGTCCTCTCCAAAATATTCTTCAACTCTCTATTTGACACCTCAACTTGTCCCTGTGTCTGTGGTGGTAGTGATAACCCACTTAGTGTTTCACCCCATACTTACTCAACAAAGCTCCAAACTTCCTATTGGTGAAATTAGATCCACAATCACTAATGATCAATTAAGGATCACCAAATCTGCAGAAAATATGATCTTTAACAAAACAACACACAACATGTGCATCATTGGTGCAGGTTGGAATTGCTTCCACCCACTTTGATACATTATCAACAGCAAGCAATATATA
The DNA here is from genome assembly GCA_963693085.1 of Alisma plantago-aquatica. Taxonomy (NCBI): domain Eukaryota; kingdom Viridiplantae; phylum Streptophyta; class Magnoliopsida; order Alismatales; family Alismataceae; genus Alisma; species Alisma plantago-aquatica. The sequence continues at coordinate 295,252,225 of OY856411.1, forward strand.
TAGATTAGAATTCTAGGACACGAAAGGGCCCATAAAATCAATGCCCCACCATCAAACACTTCAATCTCTTGAAAAACCTTTAATAGCATTCTATGTCATTTAATAGCATTCTGTGTCATTTAGATATATTTCCTACACGTTGATATGCATCACAATGAAGAACAAAGTTGTATGCATCTCTACAAAGCATTAGCCAATAAAAACCACTCTCTAAGACCTTAGCTACTAACCTAGATCTAGCGTGATGCCCCTTTGTAGGTAGAGAATGACAATGTGACAAAATTCTCTCAAACTCACATTCGGATACACATTTCCTCAAAATTCCATCCCTACACTGCTTAAGCAGTATAAGGTCATCCCAGATGTAAAATCTCAAAGAATGGAAGAATCTCTTCTTCTCTTGGTATATCCAATCCTCATGCATCTCTTTACATGCTAAATAATTAGCAATATCTGCAAACCAAGGATCCTTGGCTTTTAGAGTAAAACGTTGCTCATCAGGGAACTCCTCCACAATCGGGATATCTAAATCTATCTCATCCACCCATTCAAGACTAGATAGGTGGTCAGCTACAACATTCTCCACTCCTTCCTTGTCCTTACTCTTTATGTCAAATTCCTATATCAGTAATATCCACCTAATCAGTCTAGGTTTTGCATATTTTTTCGATAATAGGTACTTGATAACAGTGTGATCTGTCAACACAATCACCTTGCCCCCCACTAGATATTGGCAAAAAAAATCAAATGCAAAACCAACAACCAAGAGTTCCTTCTTTGTGGTTGTACAATTAAGTTGAGCATCATTTAAAGTTTTGGATGCATAGTATATGACTATAGGAGCCTTGTCTTGGTTTTGACCCTACACAACTCCCAATGCATAATATGATGGGTCACACATCAGTTAAAATGGTTGTCTCCAATCCGAAGCCTGCACAATGGGTGTGGAGATTAGCTTCTCCTTTAACACCTTGAAATCTTTCAAGAATTTTTCATCAAAACAAAAATCAACATCTTTTTCTAGCATTTCTAAAAGAGGTTTTGTGATTTTTGAGAAGTCTTTTATAAACTAACTATAAAACCTGACATGTCCTAAAAAGCTCCTCACTCCCTTCACTGATATCAGTAGAAGTAGCTAGGAGATGACCTCTATCTTAACCAGATCAACTTCCATGCCCTTATTAGATACCTGACGTGTATTTTACTACGCGCTTAAACGCAAGTATACGCGTCTAGTAATATAGGCCTTTGTGAGGCCCGAGTCGAACTCAGGGATACGTGAATTATTGGAGACTTCTACTAACTAATCGCAATCAGCTAGGCTGAATAACAAAGTAAGGGTTGTTGTCAAAATTAAAAGAAAATCAAATGAAATAAAGAAAACAATTGATTAAAGGTTAGTTTAATCAATTCAAAAGGATATCTTTAGGATGGCGGTTTCACCGCGGGTCAACATTGTATTAGGCTTTATATAATTCCTCACTCTTCTCTCTCTATCCGGGTAGTGGCCTGAAAATAGAATTACCCACTGTTGTGGTGTAATTCACTACTTAGGTTTAGGTTGATTCCACCGTCGTAGTAATCATTCCCCTAAACTAAGCGCATTATAAACGGTCTCTCAGTTCCCACCATTAATTTTACAACTCCTTTGTCAAGGGTATTATTGATTAATGTAGGTTTTGTCTCTTTTCAACCGTTAATCCTTCTGTCGAAGTGATTAAGGGCATTAAGTTATTATTATGGTTATCAAGCATAACAATATATATGGAGAAAACGAATCTATACCACGGATTTGAGAAGGAAAAAGTGAATTATCAATATAAAATTGTCATACAATGCATTCCCGGGATACTCCCGGTCCTAAAGATGGAGGGTTTTAGCCTCTCATGTTCATCTCACACGAATACATGGTAGAAATAGGGGAATTCATAAGAAAAATGTGAAACAAGTGGGAAAACCCCTGAACGGAGAAGAACCAGCAGATCCTTGGCGTAGAATACAAACTTCCCCTCCTGTCGGTGGTGGAAATCGTCTTCGGCAGCGTCCAAATCACCCGGGATGAGCTTCTGGCCTCCGTTCTTCTTTCTCTCCTTCCTCGGCACTCGTGCAATGCGATATGAGATCCCCCTCCCCGTCTGGGCGGCCGTCATTAGGTATAAGTCCCTAATTAGGTCGTCAAATAACAACAGCCGTCCGATCGAGATCAAAACAGATCCAACGCATATTTGCCGGCGTCGATACCATCGACGCGGGTCGATGGTATCGACCCAGCGGATTAGCGGCAGCTTTCCTTTCTTTTAGTCTAAGCGCCTGTGGTCATCTCGATACCATCGACTTGGGTCGATGGTATCGACTCTCTTTAGCGTCGGTTGTTGTCGTTTAGCGACGCTGTAGCTCTCCATGTGTCGATGGCATTGACTTGGGTCGATGGTATCGACAGTTTCCTCGCCAGCAATCTAAAGGGATCTCGATGCCATCGACTTGGATGTCGATGGTATCGACTCTGTGCTGCTCTTCTCGGCTGGCAACCTGTGGCTTGGTCGATGGTATCGACTTCCGTCGATGGTATCGACGGAAGCAAATACTTGTTTTTCCTGAAATCTCACAACAAGACCAAGTAAATCCACACAAATAATAATATTATGATAAATAATGCTCAAAATAGTAAAACAAAGGGGATTTGACATAATATGAAGGCAAAGACCGAAATGAGTGAATTATGCAATATTATCCATAAAAATGAGTAATTAGAGCACAAAACACATATGAAAAAGGTCTATAAATGCGACTCAAAATTATCGCATCAAACTCCCCTAAGCTTAAACATTGCTCGCCCTCGAGCAACTAATCCTTAGAATAGAATTGCAGATGTCAACTAAAAATCAACACACCAACCCACATCCCATGTGACTCCCACTGAACGTTCTCAAACCGGCCTTCTCTAACCACAGAACAGTAATTACCCTAAAGGCGACAATAATCATAAATAAGAGAAATTATCCTTAAAACCGACGAACACTATCACATAAGGCAGTTAACATAATAAAATTCGCCGATTCAGCATTGGCGCATCTTGTGATCGCCTACACTACATTGCTCGCCCTTACTACCATCTACATGGAAGCAGTTCTCCTGATAATCATTAGTGAGGAGAAATTCACGGTGGCCTACCAATCCGAGCAACGGGTGGATGGAATGGGTGGTTCATGGAAGAACTTGGAAGTATTGCACAGTTTCAATATGCTTAAAAACAAAATGTCCTAAATGATGCAAATGCACATTAGAAATGCCCTAATGCCTAAAATTGGGTGAAATGATGCATGCACTACCCTTCCACCTCAAAATGAGATGGAAATCTACTTAAGCCACATCATGTACTCAATTTTCCTGTAATGCGAGTGATATCATGTTCCTTTCTCCCTCTTATTCCATTTTCTTCTAAATTCTCTTTCTCTTTTCTTTTTTTTCAATTTTTTTTTTCAGATTTTCAGAATTTTTTTCTTTCTTTTAGCCCACATATCCATAATTGCTTAGAGATACATGTATAAGGCCATTTTCTTCACGATTGGAAATCTTTGCATTATTTCGAGGGTATGGAAAAGTTTAGATCACTTTTTAGGAAAAACTGAGGTACATGGTGTACTTAAGCACGAAAATCATGAAAGTTATGAGTGCAACTACATGACATGCACCTAAAGGTAATGTGCATGAATCACTATATATTTTCCGTTTTATGCAAAAGTATGGAAAATATCAATGCAAGTCCTATCTAAATGCTATGCACACAAAAGGAGTTAAAACTGTACTTTACTTCCAATTCTTAGGTGGATTAAAAAAAATGAAGTGGAATGATCACAAGATTAAGTGACTGAACCTTAGAAGAATATTATGTGTCCCTCCTTACTGCCATGTGTAGTAGTTCAAAGGGTTCTCTCTCTTATATCCAATTAAGGTATCATTACCATTTGATTAGGTTAGGCTCAAACAACCGTTACTATCCACTTTTCATGAGTCAACGGGGGTGTGGGTGTAACATATTGCTTTAGAATTGACATAATCAATCATTTTCATAGGACAAGTTTCCCAAGGACAACCAAGTCAAGCTATCCAAAAGACACAAAAAATTTTAAATTCCCTTAACATTTCCCATGAAAACAGCGAGATGACAATTTTTAAGACATCCACGGTTACACTAGATAGATGTGGATCCTAAACAAAAACTAAAATTGCAAGAACAAATAACAAAGCAAAAACTAAAAATAACAAAAGAAAAGATAAAAGATAGAGTTGTTCCAGCCACCCCCCTAAGCTTGAATTTGACTATGGCCTCATAGTCAAAAACCAACATAAGGGTGGAACAGTGATACCCTGGTCAATCCTGCGGAGGCGGTGGTGGATATTGTGGTGTCGTAGGATCCCAAGACGGGTACTCCCCCTGGAAGCTTGGATCATATTGGGTCCTCGGCAGAGGCTGTGGATAGCCTCCAAAGTAATCTCGACTCCAGTAATTGTCGAAGAAGGGCTCCTGTTGCGTCTCTATCTGCTGCAACTGGTTGTGTATTTTCTCTTGGTTGGTGAGGATGAGCCGCTCGTTCTCGAACATAGCCCGTTGATTATCAAGTACCCAGCTCGTAGTCTCATGAATGCCGGTATACGTAGCCATGTGCTGCTGCTGAGTCTGTTGGATATCCAGCAGCATGGTGTACATCCCCTGCATGGAATAGGGATCCTCGGCTGGCTGCTCGTGCTGTGGTGATGGCGGCGGGGGCTGAGATGATGAAGATGCACCCAGATGCATCCTAGGATGCTTTCGTGGTGCCACACGTGCACGAAGAGGTGTGAAAGCCTCCTCTTCCTCTGCAGCCTCGCCTTCTTGCTCGTCACCTCCGCCTTCTTCTTTGGAGGACTCGATGGCTATGATTGGCCACCTGAAATGTTGCGCGCCCTCGATGTTGAACACGTCGTCCGGCAGTGAGCGCTCCTGATAAGCTTGGTTGACGTGGCAATGTGCGTATGCCAACCCGTCCCGGAGAAGGATGAGGTTTGAACGGTGCAAGTGTTTCACGTTCACCTTGCTCCTCGTAGAGATCGGAGTCATGGACTGAAAGTTCAGCCCCAAGTAAGACGCCAACTTGGTGACAAGCCCACCAAAATGAATCGGAGCCTTCCTTGTACTCCTCTTCACCGCCAGGACGCGCTATAGCTAGAACGCCCCCCAGTTGCACTCTTGACGTTTCAGGAGTGCGTAGAGAAAGAACAGGTCACTCTCCTGAAACTTGCTCAAAGCAAGATCACTTCGAGCGAAGAATGTCAAGCTCAACATCCTATGCAGGACCCGGACGAACGAGTGTTCAAAATCCGCTACCGCTGCATTATGGTAGCTCACAGTCTTTCCCGCCGGCACTGTAACTAGCTCGGCGAAGATTTTGTCGTAATCGGTGCGGGCGTCGGGGCATCGGTGATCGTTGTGGCCGTGGTTCCAGTTGAAGATGTCGTTGAACGGCTTCAACATGATGTTGTAATTGTTGTTGAAGAGTCGGAAGGACACCCTTCCCTTGATCCACTCCCGGTCCGATGCTACCACGTCGTTTGGTATGACGCAGACGTCGAGAGACGCCATGAACTCCGCCACTAGTTCCTTGTAGGTGGCCCATTCGCCGAAAAATGGCTGCCCATCCTGGTGATATCTCATCTCAGCGTAAAGTCGACCCGTGTGCCGTGCTTTCCCGGCCAACACGTAGGCCAAGTTGGCCTCGAACCCCAGCTCCTGGAGCATATTCCGGTCCACATACCGGGTTGGCTCGAACTTCCGCTTCATTATCTCCTCGTAGACCTTCCTCGCCTCCATGGAAGGATGAATTAGGCGTGGACAAGAGACGGAAGTGGTTGGGGGAGGAATGAACTCCTCAATCTCCATGGGATTAGCTTGCGATGAAGAGGCTCCGGCAACATGCACCATGGTTGTGAGAAGATGGGATTAGAAGAGAGCTCGGTGAAGATGGAGAAGAATTTCTCCGCTCGGTGAAGATCTTCGCTCGATGTCGCTTCTCTTCAGTCTTGGAAAGCTCGGGGGAGTGCTCGGCGCAAAGGAGGATGCTTGCTCTGAAGGTGTGACGTCAAATGATGTTGCAAGTCTCCTTAAATAGACTTGGCCGGCGCCACTGTTGACCCGTCGATACCATCGACGCGGGTCGATGGTATCGACGCGTCTCGCTGGTATCCGCCTCCCTCGCGAGTATCGACGACTGACGTTTGTTGGATCGAGAAACCCGGATTGCTGACGTGTCGATACCATCGACAGAAGTCTATAGTATCGACGCAACACCCAGATCGCTGACGTGGACTCGCTATCGTCGTCGATGTCTTGGCGCGGATCGGTGACATGGATGTCGATACCATCGACGAGGCCGTCGATGGTATCGAGTTGACTGAGCAAAATTCGTCTGAACTTCTCCAGAGATCTCGATGGTATCGACTGGCATGTCGATACCATTGACATTTTGTTGCGACCTGCCTGCAGGTATGTCGATACCATCGACGGGGGCGTCGATAGTATCGACTCAGTGCGATTTTTTTGCAGCTGTCAACCTGAACCCATGTCGATACCATCGACCAGTGTGTCGATGGTATCGACCCTGCCTGTGCCTGCACATTGAACAAACGGATCAAGGTATCTTCTTTAAACTAAAATTTAAACGAAATAAAAGCAATCTAGGACTACAATTAAACTATCCTAATGTACCAATGGTTGGGTTGCCTCCCAACAAGCGCCCTTCTTTAACGTCTTAGGCTAGACGTATGACAGTCATCATCTTTTCACCTTGGGGACTGCACTTAGAGGATCATGCGGTAATTTGAATTCAACACGATCTCCTCCAATGCCCAAAGACAAAGTACCTCTCCCTAAGGCAGTCACAACGTCTGCCGTTGCTTGAAACGGTCTTCCTAGGAGAAATTCACAACTTTGGAGTGGTGGCATATCCATGACGACAAAGTCCACAGGAAATATGAATCTATCCACTTTGACGAGAACATCTTCACATACTCCATAGGGTCTCACGGTAGACCCATCTGCCAATTCAATTGTTGCAGCCAACTTCTTTATCTCTTTTAACCCCAGCTTTTGAAATGTAGCCAAAGGCATGAGATTTATACTAGTGCCGGAATCACATTGCGCTTTAGAAACATGTTGACCACCTATTGAACACGGAATGTAAAAACCTCCTGGGTCCTTTCTCTTCTTTGGTGAACTCCTGTGAATCAACGAGCTCACCGTCTCATTCATCCAATAAATTTCATCGTCTTTTATTTGCCTCTTCTTATTAATGATTTTCTTGATGAACCTCCCATAGGCGGGTACTTTCTCGATCATCTCCACTAATGGAATATTGATGTGGAGTTTTCGGAATATCTCCAGGAATTTTTTAAAGTGACGATGCTCTTTCTTTGACTTAGGATTAACCACATTTGAAACATCTGCTGCCTCAACACGCCTATGAGGTGGCACATAAGAGCTTTTCGGGGGTACCTCCCCTAAGCTTGCTTCAATTACTCCCTCCGGCGTGGGCTTTGGTGAAACATCATCAACATTAATATCAACAATAGATATATCAGCACCTTGACAGACAGTCTTGACTTGCTCTTCTCACCTAGGTGGAGGCGTGACCACCAAGGGCTCTTGGCGTCTTTTCCAAAAAGAAAAAGTGCTTCCGCCTGGTAGTCCATAGTAAGTGCGTGGATATGGTATCGCCGGTGTTGCATTCACATTGAAAGTCATTTTTCTTTCTTCTACAACTTCTTGCACCTGATATTCCTCCTCAGTGCTTACCACAGACATGTACTTGACCTGATGGTGTGCTTGAGCCACATTTGCATTCTTGGCTGGTTTCTGTTGGTTGGCGTGCTTAATGGCCGCCACTTCACTCGAAATCTGCGCCACGGTGGTCTCTAATGCCCGCATTTGTGCTCCATGGCTTTGCAGCGTCTGCCCAAACTTGGTTAGAATATCACCTTGAGATTGCAATTGTTTTCCAAACATGGCCATCATCTCTTGGTTTTGCTGGACCATTTGAGTTAGTAATTCAGTGTTCTTGTCCTCGGCTTTCTGCTATGGCTTGGCATCCGGATCCTATAGAAAATTGTTCCGATCCTTCCATGAAAACTTTTTATCTTTCCTCCATGCATAGTCATTGTTTCTATAGCCCTGTTGTTGCATGAATTTCACTTGGGCCTCCCCATCATCAGATGCATCCTCCTTAGTTAGCACCTTCTTGGCTAGAAGATCTAACTTATCATTCATCTCCCTCACTATTCTGGATTCACCAGCAGCCTTGACATGTTCCACAGCCCCTCTATCACCCCATGACTGTTTCCTAGCCATGTTTTTCAGTATCTCCCAACATCTGGTATCCGTATTATTCAGAAAAAATCCGGATCCGGCTGAATCAAGATTACTTCTATCGTGCTCGGAGAGAGCAAAATAGAAGATTTTCACTTGTGTCTCCTTGTCCAATCCATGATGTGGACATCTCCTCAACATGACCTGGAATCGCTCCCAAGTCTCAGAATATGTTTCACCCGCTTGTTGGGTGAAGTTGTGAATCTTCCTAATCATGTCATTGGTCTTCTCAGGAGGGAAAAACCTCTCGAAGAAAACCTCTACCATATGATCCCATGATTCAACAAACTCATCGTCGAGGTTATGTAGCCACTCTCTCGCTATTCCTGCCAGGGAACTTGGGAATAACTTGAGGTACAGAACATCCTGTGGGAACCTATCTATCTTCACCATATCACAGTTTTCAACAAACTGACTAATGTGTGCCACTGGATCCTCATTCTTCAGCCCGTGAAATGCGTTTGATTTAACCAATTTAATCAATGTTGGATCGATCTTGTAGGTTGGAATGTTGAGCCCCTGTTTCTTTATAGGCCCCTTTGAAGCTGATGAAGAAGATGCTTTGATCTTCTCCCATATCGTCTGTGGTTCGGCCATTTCTTCTGCTTGCTCTTGCTCAGATTCAGAAACTATGTAGCTTTGGTGCTCTTGCTCGTAGTAGTCCTCGTCCTCTGGTCCCGAAGATGGAACCTCAGGTGTGCGATTCGCGTAGTCTGTGCTACGTGTATGCACCATGCAAAGTACCTGGAATAAGAAGATCGGGATTTAGTACTATGCTTTGAACGAGTAAACACAATTATAGAGAAATTTAAGAATATTTAAAATTGTTTCAAAATAATAAAAAAAATGTGGCCTAGAGTGGCCGCTCTTAGCACTCAAAGTGCCAATAATTTGCCGTATCCCCGGCAACGGCGCCAAAAACTTGACGTGTATTTTACTACGCGCTTAAACGCAAGTATACGCGTCTAGTAATATAGGCCTTTGTGAGGCCCGAGTCGAACTCAGGGATACGTGAATTATTGGAGACTTCTACTAACTAATCGCAATCAGCTAGGCCGAATAACAAAGTAAGGGTTGTTGTCAAAATTAAAAGAAAATCAAACGAAATAAAGAAAACAATTGATTAAAGGTTACTTTAATCAATTCAAAAGGATATCTTTAGGATGGCGGTTTCACCGCGGGTCAACATTGTATTAGGCTTTATATAATTCCTCACTCTTCTCTCTCTATCTGGGTAGTGGCCTGAAAATAGAATTACCCACTGTTGTGGTGTAATTCACTACTTAGGTTTAGGTTGATTCCACCGTCGTAGTAATCATTCCCCTAAACTAAGCGCATTATAAATGGTCTCTCAGTTCCCACCATTAATTTTACAACTCCTTTGTCAAGGGTTTTATTGATTAATGTAGGTTTCGTCTCTTTTCAACTGTTAATCCTTCTGTGGAAGTGATTAAGGGCATTAAGTTATTATTATGGTGATCAAGCATAACAATATATATGGAGAAAATGAATCTATACCACGAATTTGAGAAGGAAAAAGTGAATTATCAATATAAAATTGTCATACAATGCATTCTCGGGCTACTCCCGATCCTAAAGATGGAGGGTTTTAGCCTCTCATGTTCATCTCACACGAATACATGGTAGAAATAGGGGAATTCATAAGAAAAATATGAAACAAATGGGAAAACCCCTGAACGGAGAAGAACCGGCAGATCCTTGGCGTAGAATACGAACTTCCCCTCCTGTCGGTGGTGGAAATCGTCTTCGGCAGCGTCCGAATCACCCGGGATGAGCTTCTGGCCTCCGTTCTCCTTTCTCTCCTTCCTCGACACTCGTGCAATGTGATATGAGATCCCCCTCCCCGTCTGGGCGGCCGTAATTAGGTATAAGTCCCTAATTAGGTCGTCAAATAACAACAGCCGTCCGATCGAGATCAAAACAGATCCAACGCATATCTGCCGGCGTCGATACCATCGACGCGGGTCAATTGTATCGACCCAGCGGATTAGCGGCAGCTTTCCTTTCTTTTAGTCTAAGCGCCTGTGGTCATCTCGATACCATCGACTTGGGTCGATGGTATCGACTCTCTTTAGCGTCGGTTGTTGTCGTTTAGCGACACTGTAGCTCTCCATGTGTCGATGGGATCGACTTCGGTTGATGGTATCGACAGTTTCCTCGCCAGCAATCTGAAGGGATCTCGATGCCATCGACTTGGATGTCGATGGTATCGACTTTGTGCTGCTCTTCTCGGCTGGCAACCTGTGGCTTGGTCGATGGTATCGACTTCCGTCGATGGTATCGACGGAAGCAAATACTTGTTTTTCCTGAAATCTCACAACAAGACCAAGTAAATCCACACAAATAATAATATTATGATAAATAATACTCAAAATAGTAAAACAAAGGGGATTTGACATAATATGAAGGCAAAGACCGAAATGAGTGAATTATGCAATATTATCCATAAAAATGAGTAATTAGAGCACAAAACACATATGAAAAAGGTCTATAAATGCGACTCAAAATTATCGCATCAATACCTTGTCCCAAGCACTATACCCTCACTCACCATCATATGGCATTTCTATCAATTCAAGACTAAGTCAGTGTCCTGACATCTTTGTAGAACCCTATCTAGATTATATAGACAATATTAGAATGACTCTCCAAACACTGAGAAATCATCCATGAACACCTCCAAGCTTCGCTCCACCATATCAAAAAAATGGTGAGCATACAACGTTGGGAGGTGGTAGATATGTTACAAAGGCCGAACTACATCTGTCTATATGCAAATGTGCCATAAGGGCAGGTGAAAGTAGACTTCTCCTGATCCTTTGTCTCATTCAAAATCTAATTATAACTAGAATACCCATCAAGGAAACAAAAATGTGTGCGACCGGTGAGTCGGTCCTAAATCTAGTCAATGAATGGAAGGGAAAAATGATCCTTTAAAGTGAAAACATTCAAATGTCTTTAATAAATGCATACACATCACCCCGTCACTAACCTAGTTGAAAACAACTCACTCACAGAATTGGTTGTGACGGTGATCCCCCTTTCTTTGGAACTACTTGTCAGGCTCACCCACATAGAATCAGAAATAGCATAAATTATACTTGTTGATAGGACCTTGAATACCTATTTCTTTACCACCTCATTCATGATGGGATTGAGTCGCCTATGAGGTTGAACTATCGCATTGGCTCCATCTTCTAGCCATATTTTATGATGGAACTGACTAGGAGAGATTCCCTTAATGTCTTCTACCAGCCACCCAAATGTGGCTTGATGGTTCTTCAGAACAACCAATAGTTATTGCTCCTCCTTACTACTCAAGGATGATGATATAATGAGGGGAAGATTCTCTTCTGTAGCCAGAAATACATACTTTAAATGTGGCGGTAGTGGCTTCAACTCCAAATCTGGTGGGCTCAACAAGGATGGGACAAATGGTTGAGGAGGTGGTCCAAGATCTTCAAAATGCTTTGTATAGTTGGAGGGTAGCACTTTCATCAATAGTACACACTCTTTGAATGAGAGGCTATGTGTATAGTCATCCACTTGATTCATCAAACACGCATCCAAAGGTAATTCTGGATATTCCTACACAAGAGATTAAGCAACGACCTCTTCTATTGTAGATGGGAAAAATTCTTCATCATCATTCTTCGGATAGCGCACTACTTTTGCTAATGAAACTACCTTGGTGTTATCCATGAGGATGAATACCAGTGTGCCCTTATCTACCTTAGTCATCACATGGGCCATGTCAAGAAATGGCTTCCCTAGAAGCAAAGACATCTTTCCCTCCACTTGTTGCAACATGTTGCACTATGCTTTGTCACCTATAGCTTTTGATTACTCATGAATCTTGATTTCTAACCGTCCGTCCTTAATAACCATGGTCAAACGTCCTCTTCCCATCTCCAAAATCATGTCAACTGTATCTTGGAATGGCCTTCCAAGTAAGATTTCATTGTCATGATCATCCTGTATTTCCATTACCATGAAGTCTGTAGGGAAAACAAATTTGTCTACCGTTACCAGAACGTCTTCACAAATGTCGTATGGCTTCACCACATATTTGTCAGCTAATTGAATAGTAATATTTCTTTTCCTGGGCTCCTTAAGACCTAACTTTTTGAAAGTTGACATGGACATGAGATTAATGCTTGCCCCTAAATCACAAAGAGCTTCTCCAAACTTGGTCTTCCCTATGAATTAAGTAATGTTAAAACATCTTGGATCTTGTCTTTTTGGCGATAGCATTCCCAGTATGAACATGCTCACCTTTTCCTGCAACACTACTACATCACTATCAAGTATCCTCCTCTTCTTGGTAATTATGTCTTTCAAGAACTTTCCATACAACAGTATCTTCTCAATCACATTAATGAGTAGAATGTTGATGGATAATTTTCTAAAACCATCTAAGAACTTCTTGAATTGCTCGTCCACTTTATTTTCCTTCAATCTATTTGGAAGAGGCACCAGGGTCAATAGTGTCCTCTGGTGATGTGGGATATATGCTTTCTTTCTTGTTTCCTCCACATCATCAACATGTCTCTCTACTATCTTTTCCTCTGATGTAACATCTGGTTCATATGCATCCACTATCACTGCCTAGTCTATAACTCATATAGTTTCACCTACATCCAAACTAGATGGTGCACCATTAAGCAATTTGCTGCCACTATGGAGTAAAACTACCTTTACTTTTTGATTTCCAGAAGGCACATTGGTGTTGGCTAGGAACCCCTACTGGCTTGGCTACTTCACTTTAACCACTTCTGCTTCTATTAGAGAAATATGTGTCTCAATATTGTGGATATGTGCCCCATAGTTCTAGTGTTCTCTTTGAGTATGACTGATAAGAACTTCATTTTGGCTAACTAGCTTCCCAAGAATTTCTTCAATACGGTCAATCTTACTGGGACACACGTCCTGTTGATATTGTGATTGGACACTACCATGTTGCGGCTGGGATTGTTTCACCTGAGATGGGTCTTGTTGAAAATAGTTGGGGTCCTTCCAGGAGAACTTAGGATCCTTCCTCCATGAATAGTCATTATTTCTGTACAGTTTTTGTTGGTGTGCAAATTTTCATTCCTCCTCCTCTCCTTCCAAAAAATGTCCATCCTTAGCACTTAACTTTTTGAAAATTAAGTCTATCTTTTCATTCAGTGTGGAAATGACCTTAGACTCCTCGACACTTTTGAGTTTTTTCGGGCTTTCTCTCTTATGTCCCCATGTTTGATTCTTAGACATGCTCTTTAAGATCTCATGACAGCGGGAAGGTTTGTTGTCAAGGAAGAAACCTTCTCCTGCTCTATCAAGCATAGTCATCTTTCCCTTGTATAGACCGTACTAGAAAATATTTTCCTATCCTAACAAGTCAATTTTGTGATGGGGGACCTTCTACAAAATATTTTGGAATCCCTCCCATGCTTCAGAATATAACTCATCAGCCTCCTATCTAAAATTATGAATCTTCTTTACCAGGTCATTCGTCTTTCAAGAGGAAAGTAGCACTCAAAGAAAGTATCAATTATTTGCTCCCACATCTCAATGGACTCATCATCAAGGTTGTGAAACCATGACTTAACATTGTCTACTAAAGATTATGGGAACAACTTCAAGGATATGACATTCTCATGTATCCTCTCTATCTTAATCATATCACAACTCTCGATGAAGTTACTGATGTGCATCATAGGGTCTTCAAAACTGTGGCCATGGAAGGCTAGTGACTTGACTGTTGAGACCAATCCTGGATCGATCCTGTAGCTGCTGACATTGATTGCATGTCATTTGATTGGCCCTTTTTAGTAGTAGTAGAAGAAACCTTGACCCTTTCCTAGATCGTCTGTTCTTCTGCTTGGTCACCCATTTCAGCTGGTTAAGGTTCCTCAGGTGGATCAGGCCCTTCAAGCAGAGGTGTTGGTGGTGGTGTTCAGTTTAATCTGTCCATAGATCTTTTGTACTCCCATTCTTTGTGAAGAAGTTGTGCTTGACCAAAACCCGATGAAGACAACTCATCATAATTGTGGGCTCGAGTGTGCACCATGCACTAGTACCTGAAAATAGTAAAAATAGTTGTAAGAGCACGCTACTAATCTTATAGACAATAAAGACATTATAATTCAGCTTTAAATGAAATAATAAATAACAAAAATAAAAAAAATGGCTGAGAATGGCCGACCACAACACTCGTAGTGTTGGATGTTGTCGTTACCCCGACAACGGTGCCAAAAACTTGACACAGAAATACTATGTGTCAAACACAAGTAAATGTATTGAGTAATATAGGCCTTGTGAGGCCCGAGTCAAACATAGGGAAATGAAATCCAGAGAGTACTACTAACTATGATCTAATCATCTAGGTTGGTAAATGGTTGAAATTGGTTTTAAGTAACTAAAAGCTATGCAAAAATGAAACAAGAGTGACAAATAAGTTAATTAGAGTTGAACAAATTCCTAACGATAGTGGTTTCACCATGGACAACATGTCAACTAACCTCTAAACACTAACATGCATCACTTCTACTCTTAGATAAAGTGCACTACCCACTCTTACAGTGTAGTTCACTACCTAATCTAATGCCAATTCTATTTTCATATCAATTGCTTGATTTGTTAGGTGTTTTGTGATAAAATCTAAGTTTCTCCTCATGTTTATGCTCCACCTTTCACAAAGAGCGCAATAAATGGGTAAACCTTTGCTTTTTTATGAAAGCATATTCATCCCAATTTTTAGTTGCATTTTTAGTCTAATTTAGCATCCATATAGATTAGTTTTTATTAGAAGAGCTTTGTTTTTTTGGGAAATAGGTAAATATATTTCCAAAAGAACCTGTACAAGGACATGACCTACAAACTACAAAATGTATACATGGGGTTGTTATCTACAAAAGCCCCAATATCTTTTATCTTGCCCAGACATACATGAAGCCAAGCCTTTTCTACATTTGATGGACTGAAATAAAGTACATGTTATTTTCCCGATAACCTCTTCCTCATTGTAGGTCTTTCTGCCATGATTTCTATTGTTTCTCTCCTCCTAGACAAAATAGCATACATGTCACACCTCGATCTCACAATTTCCACAAATCACAAGATTAGGGTATGAATTAAGGAGTTAACGTAATACAAAGATCACCCTTAACTTTTTTTCTTTTTCAAACTCTTTGTTTTCACACATTGAACCACATAAACAAACTTTACAACAGAATTAAACTTTTTATTTCTCTAATATGATCTCAACATTAATGATACCCATCTATATATTCATTGTGTTTCTCACACTTCCAAGTACGTACGACATGTTAATCAGATACATTCTCTCTTATCAAGGCAACAAAGATAAAAAACATCATTTATAATTCTCTCACATCTATACAAGGACCTAGAGTGATATGGACCGATTGAACTTAACTAATCTCATTCTTAACTCATGAGGTCGATCTACTCCGATGCTTTGACCTTCTTCAAGTCCATGTGGTTTCCCTAAAAATTTTGAGTAGAGGGGTGAGCCTACTCGCTCAGTGAATGAAAACTTCAAAGAAATGGTCTAAAGCACTGATATAATTACATTATATCTTTGAGCAACTGATATCAATTATAACAACAATGATTACTACATTGAGCAGATCTAAAAAAATACAGTTAAAATAACAGAGAATGTAAATATTACATTTAAAGAACAACTACTATGAAACTGTATTCAAATCTTTCTTAACTCTTTTTACTTATAATAAACTCTTTAAACCTATATGATCATATTTTATCTTATAACCTGATCATATGCAGTGTACTCTACATATGAGACTCATCGTGTACTACGATCACACCGTATAAGACTTAGTGGATGAATCTGGGAAATGCTAAGTCTGACTCCTGTCCTGGTCTACTACAGGAAAATTGGCTCTCTGGCCTCAGCACTCCTATGGTGTCATAAATTGGACTCCTACTCTAGGTTGAATACACAGGTCGAGGGTCTGAGATGCTCTGTAGGCCTCCGGGTTACCACTGGGACGTCTGATTCATGTTGGGTAACTTATTTTTTCTTAGGAGACTTCCTCAAGGGCTTTGTCTCCCTGCACGCTCTGCGGGACTCCCGTATACTGGACGCACTGCCAGGGTAGTTCATTTCGTCCCTAAGGTGCATACCTCTCATAGGGATTCTACGGTGTTCAGGGATATTTTTTTTGGTTGGTAAAAAGTCATGTTACTATATAAATTCCAAAAATTTTGAGTACAAAAAGCACCCCTATTTACATACTCAGGTGACTAATCAACAACAAAGAAGAAATCTAAAGCCATGGTATATAAAATGCTAGGTAGTTAAAAGACCACCTACCAGAAACAAAGAAAGGAAGAAACAGAGTCTAAAAAAACCATACAAAACCAGGGTGACTGAATGAAGTAAACCTAAACTACACAAGACATCACTAGCATGAAAAACACCTAGAAAGAGTGAAGCCAGAAGGCTTAACTTCTACCCGTCAAATGCTCTGATCATAGAATTTCCAATCTGCTGAATATCAAATTACCAGGACCTCACCTCTGATCGGTAAATTGTACAAAAGCTCACATAATGATCACATAAGTACTAGTAATATCCTCATCCACAAAGTATACTTATTAATCATCTACGAACCTTCACATTCACCACAGAACCAGAGCTTTAATATTGTCAACAAGACACTTAGAAGGCGAGAAACCAAACAACTGCTTCTACCTAGGACAACTATTGACCTTGAGATCCATCATGAGATATGGTTCAAGATCATCAGACAAACCAGCAAACACCATGAATGTGTTCCATCACGCTATAGCAGGAGGACCAGTGAGGAGAAGAAACTGCCTCCATCAACTCAGTATGTGCAATACCTTGTGGCTAAAGACTAGGCCCAGATGTGACTCTCCTCGTAGAGAGGAGAAGAGCACAACCCTCAACTTGTGCCCTTGCCCATAGGGACAAACCATCAAACACCTTGCAATTGGCCTGTGAACAAGCCATTCAAACACCTTGAAGGTGCTCCTGTATGCATCAACAGAGGGGACCAAAGAGGAGGAGAAGACGCATTCTACCTTCCCTTGAACCCCCACCACCAGAAACACATGATTTCAAAGAAACATATTGTTGAATAGTATGAGGGTGACCCATCCACGCCTGTAGTGAAGCACTAGAGGATCACTAACTTCAACCACGAACCCCTTGATGGTCGCCCATCTCCATTGCCCAAATCTGAGGAAGAGGCCTGATATCATGGTTCGCTGGTGGAGGACATGCCACCAAACCACCCAGCAGGGGCTCTGCCACCATCTCCACTGCCAGGCACATCTAGGCGGGGGCGGAACCCCAGAGTAGACAAGGCCCGTGCACAACACCATGTCATGGTCGAGGGAAAGCCCTATGCAGGACGACGCTGCAGTGAATCCAGATGCCCGCCGAGGAACCATACTCCACCTTGGAAGCCTAAGCATGACCAGATGTATGCGATGGTGCTGTGAACCTGTATAAACAGGTCATATCTCAGGGGGAAGGTGGAACAGGTGCCAGGATCGGAGGAGCAAAATATGTGAGCGATGACAGGGGAAGGCTCTTCTCCACTTGTCTCACTTGAACGAGAAGGAGTCGATGACTCGAAGGTTCTGACCTCGTCAAATCTCATCTCTCGCATCGTAGCCCGACCCGCATCTTCTAGGACTGAGAGGGCACCCGTCGGGGCAGCTGGATTGCAGCTTGACGCTTTTCCTCGAGGAGTACATCGAAGCTTCAATCGTCGTGGTTGATAAGCCAGGGGGAGGGCACGCCTGAGAAGATGCCCCCTCCCCCCAGCGGTGCTGCTGGGTAGAGAGAAGTGGGAGCAACCCTAGAGATAGAATGTGTTGTTGCTATGTCACACCCCAATCAATGTTTAGGGCTATTAAGTCTATTAATTTATTATTCCTAGAAAACTCTTTCTACATTGTACCTTTCCCTTACTCATACTTGACTCTGGCATCTCTATGGTATCACGTCTATTTATTTGAATATATAATACAACATGTATATCATTCTAAACTTGGTAGAGTAGTATATTCAAAACAATATAATATACTTAGTAATAAACATACTATACATGCAGGAAGACTAAAATTCTTAAATAAATAGAATACATGTCAACTTGGCACTTCGTACACTAAAATCATGCAATTGAACTATTAAGCATCACCACATATCATACTGAGAACTTTGATATCACAATTACTTGATTCATTGAACACCCTATCCTTAGGGTTACATTTACCTCATTCACTTATCACATGGCAACACCCTATCCTTAGGGTTTCATTTGCCTCATTCACTTATCACATGGCAACACCCTATCCTTAGGGTTTCATTTTCCTCATTCACTTATCACATGGAAACACCCTATCTTTAGGGTTCCATTTGCCTCATTCACTTATTACATGGCTCTCATAAGGATTTCATATGATATAAACATTCACTGAATAAAGACTGCTTTCAACAAATCATATAAAATCAATATATGTATGAAACCTTAGAACTGAGCTGAATTCAGGTTTCCATGCCATTCACTTAGATATCATGCATCAAGAATAACATTATAAAAATAAATTCTAAGATGTCAAGATAAACACTTCAAATGGATTTCATAATATCTATTTGCAAATTTCCAACTTTTCACTCATCTAGGGTTTCAACCCTTTCTACTGAGATATAAAGAAAACACTATTAACATCACATGAAATCCAAGATAGTATCTGACATGTATGTACTATGCATTCATATAAACAACCATTCATAATCAATTAGATTCAGATAAACAAATTTCTCTATTTGATTATACAACAATTTCAATCATAGTCGAAAATTCTAAATTTTAGTTTACTCTTATAACCTCTGTAATTACTTAAGGAATTCTCATTAATATGGATTGTATCCATTTCTTATATTATTTTATCATCTGAAATTTATCAAAATAGAAGAAGAATCCATTTCATATCATTTTACAAAAAGTAGATCAAAAGGAGAATTTAGGGTTTGTTTGTCGGATACGGAGCATTTGAAGATTTTGGATGAATTAACTAAATTTCGTGAAATATAATGTTTAAAGGAAGTTCCCACTCACCCTAAGGAGTGATAACACCTTAAAAACGTATCCCATATCTGAAAATCTCGAATCCATATCAAATCCCTAGTAATTCACCCAATTCTTCTTCCTTTCAACTCAGAAACCCTAAAAATGAGGAATTATGAAGAAAGAGTGAGAAAAGGGGAAATTTTGATACCATTTTAGATCAAATCAGAGGAGGGACAGAATCTTGATATGTGAAAGAAGATTCACCATGAAAAGCTATGCAAAGAAACTAAACTTGATTTCATCATATCTCAGATAGTGAAACCCTAATTCAACAATTCCACCACTTTCTCCTCTCAAGCTCTTACTCTCTCTCTCTCTAATATTTCATTTATCTAGAATGAATTGCAAATTATGAGAGATGATAGGGTGTTGGATTGATCCCATAGAGTAATTGAGCTGCTTGAGTCAATTGCACTTTGACCCTTCACTTAACGTTTTCTTATTTCAACATATTTTTCTGTCATAAAAAGGTTTCTGTAATTCGTGTATTATAGAGATCAAACATTATCCAAAAATTATGATTATTTATAATTTTATTTATAATTGAGTTACTAATAATAATTTAAAATTTAAGATCATTCTAAGCTCCCATTAAAGAATTAAAAATCAAAAAGTTCATTGTTATCCAGAATTCTATAGAAATGTCAGTTATTGTGATTCATCTATTTTAGAAATCAAATTTTCCCCAAAAATTATGATAATTTATCATGATGTCTTAAATTCACTTTTAGAACTCTAGTAAAAATTTTAGATCATTTGGAGTTATTAATAAATAAAAAAAATCAAATACTACACTACTATATTGCAGTCAACAGCATGGTCGGACGAAGTATATCTTGGCTGAGAAATAGGTCATAACATTCTCCACAAATTCTGATATTTTTCAATAGTGTTCACATTTAAGATATCCAATTTATATACAAATTTGAATTCAATCAGAGATACACATAAAATACTAAAAATCATTTAGTGAGACACTATAGTTATCAAATTCTATATTCATATATCATCAAAACCTTAATTTGGGCCGATTAGGGTTCCTAAATCTTAAACCCTAATTTTTTGAATCAAAGTATGATTAAATATTCTCATTATATTTAAAACATCAAAGCTTAGCAACCATCACTAATCAAGCTTTTAAAAATGATCAACTTAATTAAGCATACAATCATCCAAGTAAACCCTAATTTCAGTCGACTAGGGTTTATATTTCTCAAACCCTAACTTTTCAAAGTAAAAGCACACTTAATGTTCTTATTTGGTTTAAAACATCATAATTTAATTATCATCATTAATTAGATTTAAACAATGCTCAATCTAATTAAGCATGTAATCATCCAGGCAAACCCTAGTTTACCAATTAAGCTCAGATGTGGTCATAAGAATTCTTCCCCCCTTAAAATGTTTCATCCGCGAAACATAAATGTGCAAGAAAAGTACATTCAAGATTTCTTTTAAGCTTCTGAAATCTTACATGTCATTATATTCTTGTATTTCATATTGAATGCAGTTTTTAACATTAAGTCCTTTAATTCTTTACTAAATCACAACATGTTTGAAATAGTTCTCAATGATAACAAATAAATTCTTTATGCCACAGTCAATCATAGGATAGAGAGATAAACAACCATTTCAATATTTTCATACTCTTTGTGGTGTTACCTCAACACTGATAATTTGATCCAACTATCTCAATTCATATGGCTCAATACGTACTATTGTTCTGTATTACCTCTAAGTCACAAAAGAGAGTTGACCATGTTGTTTTGAATTTTACTATTGTGCTACTCAAATAGCAAAATAGTCTTGAGTTGGAAGACTAAATTCAACAACAATTGTATAATACTACTCACGACATCCCCATTGTCTCATGGATGCATAAGGTGAAGCATCACCATCACAACTCATATTGTTCTCAAGTATGGACCCACACATAATTCAAGGTGTAACCATCGAGTTATAGCATACTAGGGTTTCAACAACAGTAACAAATTACTCCATGATTGTATTAGTCATTCAAGGACTATTCATACCCAGTTACCATCACTTAGTTATATAAAAGCTAGGTATAACAAGCTATACCTCATTAGGGTTACATATCAATACAATATGGTTATCATCCCTTATATTCATATGAGTGAATAGGTAAGACTGCCTTATTAAGGGTAACCCTCCATTTATTCCATCATCATTCAACCCATATCACCATACCACAATTTTACATTACTAAGATGGATTACTGGTATGAATGACTATAACTATCAGACACCTTTAATTAACATATTGCTTGCACATGTACACTAAAATCATACGTAGAACCAATTTACATCCCTTAATATACCTTCAACACATTATACTTCTAAAAACAAATTCACATATTACTAAAATCCATTGTTTTCTCTTATCTCTCTCTTCATTCATTACTACTTACTTTTTGCTACTTATCCTTCTCATTTTAATCATGTATATTAAACATCCTTAAAATTTAAACATACAAGGTACAAATAGATTATTCATCGTTCTTTCTATTACTACAAGAATTTATTTCATATCGCATTTCACTCATATTGTATTTCTTCTTTTGTTCAAAATACACCTTTTATATTTCAAATCTATTTCTTATCATTTTCTCTGAATCATTTCCATATTGTTTATCTACCTTTCAGATTAGCTACCTTTAAACCTTGGATTACTATCAGTGCTAGTTTACTTCTCATAGGGCAAATCTCATAATCTTGTTTTATAGAGATGCTAATATTCAAGATCAAAATACTAGTGACAACCCTTGAACTACTACAACTCAAAACATTCTAGGGTTTGGTCTATATCAGTAGCATGACGCTATTATGGTGTGACTTTGCTCCCTTAATTTGAAAGACAAACTTTGGATCTCACAAGTTTTACTAAAGTCTTCTTTATCTTATCAATTGAATTTCTTTTCTCTTACTTGACCATTCAGATGGATTACATTCTCAATTACCATGCTAGGGTTTCATCATCATATTGTATGTCATTATTACATTCACTAGATGTCTCTACCATGGTGGTTATGCATCATATATGATTCATTTTCTTACCACTTCATTCCCACATTGCTCTAATTAAGGAAGATATTGAAGAGAATATGATTCTGAGACTTAGAATTCTTATCTTCAAACATTCATTAATACATTTCTCATATGTAGGTTTAATTAGTTATCAACAAGGATACTTGACTAATTAACACTTTCTTGAATCTCGCAACCTCTTTCTTTTATAATCTATATTACTCCATTATGTTTCAAACCCTTCCATACTTTCCATAATCCCCTTACCATATACTGCTATTCCACATGTCATCTTTAACTTCTAGTTTTCTCTTATAATCACGTTTCCTCTTTTATGTGTATGATCATGTATACCATGTTGCATATATTTCTTTTCATCCTTCTACTAATGTAAAGTTAAAATTCTAAATCAATATTCTCTCTACTAGTTTCACCTCATGTTTAATACATTACATATTCTTCATTTTAAATCAAAAAGATCATGCATGGGTCAAACTTAGTATCTTTTTCAATCAAGTTTTTCCCTCCTAAATATAGTCTACCTTTGTATGAATTATTCATTGGTTAAGATACACCTTTGTTCTTCTTTTAGAAACTAGTTTGTTGTTCTATAGAGACTTGGAATTCAAAGACAGTAAGGATGAATGTATTAACTTCACAATAAAGGTATACATTCCATGCTCTCAATTATATCATAACCCTCATTTCTTAATCAAGCTCATCATTTCCAATATTTATCTTTGTTTTAACCTAGTTTCTTATCCTAGTCTTATGATTTACATGTTCATCTAATTCTCTTTACTTTAACTCTTTTGAAGACTCTTCACTTATATTTACTTATCATATACTTAACTCTTTTCTTCTATTTTTCCTTTGTTTTGGAGTACATAACAACATTGTACTCGATTATGTAGTCCATTCCTCATGATTGATTCTTACTATCTTGGTCCTTACATACTTTTCTCATATCTTTTCCACACTTCATATTTAGAGTTCATAAAATACTAATCATTAAACTTTATCTGAATCTTACGTCGTGTTCCTTTATTCTCAATTAAGGGTTTCTAATATGAGGCCCCAAAGTTGGATTTCAGATATCATTCCAACTGATTGTTAGCTATTCAAATCTTTCACATATGTTTCTAGATCTTAGTGTATGTGCATTCTCACTATGATGTGTGTCTAATTTATCTAGAGTCTATTCTTATTATATTGTTAATAGGAGTCATTAGATCCCAGTAATGCATCTTGCCAGTCGAACCAGGCCGAACCTATAGTCCTGAAGCCAAGAGCTACTCAAGATTAACCAACTCCTATTAATATCAAACATGAGGAAAGAATATCCACTTAGGGCAAACTCATTTAAACATAACTTCTGGTCTACTTAATACAAAGAATATAAACAATAACTGAATCACTTCATGATACACAAGAATATAAAAGAATCATATATATTCTATAAACTAATTATCTAAATTCATACATATAAGAGCATTTCTATTGATCTCCAATCAAATAAGCAATATAAAGCAAAATTTGTAGCACATTCTATCTTTATGATCTTATTTCTTCATTACATTGAGTTTCCTAACCCTAATATTTCTAGGGTTTCTCTCCAGCCTATCCTTCCTCTGCATACTTGGCCAGGGCATCCAGAGAAGAATAGATAGAGTATCTTGATACTGGTCAATCTAAGTATTCAGATACCTAGCTAGGCCATCCAAATACCCAGACTTCCCAAAGCTATTAACACATCAACTCCTAATACCACACTTATGACTCTAACTTTCTATCCTAATGGTCCCTGATGACTCAACCTAAGCTCTGATACCAAGCTGCCACACCCCGATCTCATAATTTTCACAAATCATGAGATTATGGTATGAATTAAGGATTTAACGTAATACAACGATCACCCTTAACTTTTTCTTCTTTTTCAAACTCTTTGTTTTCTCACATTGAACCGCATTAACAAACTTTACAAGAGAATTAAACTTTTATTTCTCTAATATGATCTCAAAATTAATGATACACATCCATATATTCATTCTGTTTCTCACACTTCCAAGTACATATGACATGTTATTCAGATACATTCTCTCTTATCAAGGAAACAAAGATACAAAACATCATTTATAATTCTCTCACATCTATACAAGGACCTAGAGTGACAGGGACCGACTGAACTTAACTAATCTAATACTTAACTCATGAGGTAGATCTACTGTGATGATTTGTCCTTCTTCAAGTCCATGTGGTTTCCCTAAAAATTTTGAGTAAAGGGGTGAGCCTACTCTCTTAGTGAATGAAATCTTCAAAGAAACAGTCTAAAGCACTGATATAATTATAGTTATATCTTTGAGCAACTGATATCAATTATTACAACAGTGATTACTACATTGAGCAGATATAAAACAATACAGTTAAAATAACAGAGAATGTAAATATTGCATTTAAAGAACAACTACTACGAAACAGTATTCAAATCTTTCTTAACTCTTTTTACTTATAATAGACTCTTTAAACGTATATGATCATATTTTAGCTTATGCCCTGATCATATGCGGTGTGCTCTACATATGAGACTCGTTGTGCACTATGATCACACCATACAAGACATAGCAGACACACCTAGAAATGCTAAGTCTGACTGTTGTGCTGGTTTGCTATAGGAAAACTAGCTCTTTGTCCTCGACACTCCTATGGTGTCATAAACTGGACTCCTCCTCTAGGATGAGTACACAGGAAGAGGGTCTGAGATGCTCAGTGGGCCTCTGGGTTACCATCGGGACGTCCGGTTCATGTTGGATAACCTATTTTTTATTAGGAGACTTCCTCAAGAGATTCGCCTCCCCACACGCTCTGTAGGTGCGTTCCGACCCCCGTATATTGGATGCACCTCCAGGGTAGGTTGTTTCATACCTAAGGTATAGACCTCTCATAGGGATTCTACGGTGTTCAGGGCTCTTAAGTCCATTATTTTATTATTCCTAGAAAACTCTTTCTACATTGCACCTTTCTCTTACTCATACTTGACTCTAGTATCTCTATTGTGTCACGTCTATTTATTTGAAGTTATATTACAACATGTATATCCTTCTAAACTTGATAGAGCGGTATATTCAAAACACTATAATAAACTGAGTAATCAACATACTATACATGCAGACAAACTGAAATTCTTAACTAAATAGAATACATGTCAACTAGGAACTTCATACACTAAAATCATGCAATTGAACTATTAAGCATCACCACAACTCATACTGAGATCTTTTATATCACAATAACTTGATTAATTGAACACCCTATCCTTAGGGTTACATTTACCTCATTCACTTATCACATGGCAACACCCTATCCTTAGGTTTTCATTTGCTTCATTCACTTACCAAATGGAAACAACCTATCCTTTGGGTTTCATTTTCCTCATTCACTTATCACATGGCAACACCCTATCCTTAGGGTTTCATTTGACTCATTCACTTATCACATTGTTCTCATAAGGATTTCATACGATATAAACATTCACTAAATAAAGACTGCTTTCAACAAATCATATCCAATCAATATATGTATGAAACCTTAGAACTGAGCTGAATTTAGGTTTCCATGCCATTCACTGAGATATCATGCATCAAGAATAACATTGTATAAATAAATCCTAAGATGTCAAGAAAAACACTTCCAATGGATTTCATAATATCTATTCGCAAATTTCCAACTTTTCACTCATCTAGGGTTTCAAACCTTTCTACTGAGATATCAAGAAAATACTATTCACATCACATGAAATCCAGGATAGTATCTGACATGTATGTACTACACATTTAGATAAACAATCATTCGTAATCAATAAGATTCATATAGACCAATTTCTCTATTTAATTATATAGCAATTTCAATCATAGCCGAAAATCCTAAATTTCAATTCACTCTTATAACCTCTGTTACTTAAGGAATTCTCATTAAGATGGATTGTATCCATTTCTGATACGATTTTATCATCTGAAATTCATCAAAATAGAAGAAGAATCCATTTCATATCATTTTACAAAAAGTAGATCAAAAGGAGAATTTAGGGTTTGTTTGTCGCATACTGAGCAATTGAAGATTTTGGATGAATTAACCAAATTTCGTGCAATGTACTATTTAAAGGAAGTTCCCACTCACCCTAAGGTGTGAAAAAACATTAAAAACGTATCCCATATATGAAAATCTCGAATCCATATCAAATCCCTAGCAATTCACCCAATTCTTCTTCCTTTCAACTCGAAAACCCTAAAAATGAGGAATTATGAAGAAAGAGTGAGAAAAGGGGAAATTTTGATACCATTTCAGATCAAATCAGAGGAGGGATAGAATCTTGATATGTGAGAGAATATTCACCATGAAACGCTATGCAAAGAAGATAAACATACTTGATTTCATCATATCTCAGATAGAGAAACCCTAATTCTGCAATTTCACCACTTTCTCCTCTCTAGCCCTATAGAGCAATTCATTCAGCAATTTTAGGGCTAGAGCTGGAATGAATTGCGAATTATAAGATCTGCTAGGGTGTTGGGATGACCATATAGAGCAATTGAGCTTCTTAGGTCAATTGCACTTTGACCCTTCACTTAGCTTTTTCTTATTTCAGCAGATTTTTCTATCATAAAAAGGTTTTTGTAATTCATATATTTAAGAAATCAAACCTTCTCCAAAAATTATGATAATTTAGCATGTTGTGTATAATTGAGATAATAAGCTTTAATTAAAATATGATATTATTCCAAGTTCCCATTAAATAATTAAAAATCGAATAGTGTACTGTTGTCCAGAATTCTACAGAAATGTCACTTACTGTAATTCGTCTATTTCAAAAATCAAACTTTCTCCAAACATTATGAGAATTTTTCATGATGTCTGAAATGTACTTTAAAATTTTCAGATCATTTGGAATTACCAATAAAAAATTAAAAATCAAATACTACACTGATATATTGCAGTCAGCAACATGGTCGGTCGAAGTATATCTCGATCGAGAAATAGGTCAGAACATTCTTCAAAAATTATGATATTTTTCAATAGCGTTCACATTTAAGATATCCAAATTTATATTCAATTAGAGTTACACATAAAATACTAAAAATCATTTAGTGAGACACCACTTATCAAATTATGTATTAATATATCATCAAAACCCTAATTTGGGCCGATTAGGGTTCCCAAATCTTAAACCCTAATTATGTGAATCAAAGTATGATTAAATCTTCTCATTATATTTAAAACATCAAAACCTAGCAATCATCACTAATCAAGCTTTTAAAAATGATCAACTTAATTAAGCATACAATCATCCAAGTAAACCCTAATTTCATCCGACTAGGGTTTATATTTCTCAAACCCTAATTTTTTAAAGTAAAAGCACACTTAAAGTTCTTATTAGGTTTAAAACATCATAATTGAATTATCATAATTAATTAGATTTAAGCAATGATCAATCCAATTAAGCATGTTATCATCTAGGTAAACCCTAGTTTACCAATCAAGCTCAGATGCAGTCATAACAATACACCTATGATGCATATCCCCCTAATGGCTATATTCTATTTACCATTGAGTTTAGATCCCAACTTGGTTATCGTATCCTTGATGTTGTCTTCAAAAAATTGACCCCACTCGCATTTGAGGCCCACAATAGCCCGGATCCTTCTGAAAAAGCTGCAAGACCCAAAGAGATGATTATGACACTCATCCTCTCTATTACATAGCACACACTTTGTGTCCACCTGCATACCCCATCGACTCAACCTGTCCATGGTAGGCAATTTGGCCTGAATTTCTCTATAAGTAGTTGTTCTCCATTTGGGGATGTGATAGTGGTTCTATAGTATTCTGCACCATTTCACATCATCCCCTCCATAGGTGTTGATCCATGATGTAGCCCTCGAGTCCACCAGAGAGGCAATACCATTAATATCAACAATGTACACATTTTGAACATTATCCCAATGCTTACACATGTTACTCCATATTCTTGAGGAAGAGTTGTCAAACCCTATTAGAATCCACTATATCTTTTATTCATCCACTAAGTCCATATGGTATCCCTTTCTCTGAGAAATCTGTCGATTCTTCTACCATAACTTTCCTTCACTAAATGAATAGGGGAGGTTAGGTTCAGTCTGCCTTTGCTGAAGGGTTTGGCGATGGTGTCCCAAGACACACCATGCCTGCTACCACTCCACACAAAATTAGACAGAAGCTTCCTCATGTTATCAGCAGTAGGGGAGGGGATATTGCAGACCTCATACCATAACCTCATCATGGCTTGAAGAACCGATCTAGTTAGAAGAAGTCGACCAGCCATCGATAGACGTAAGGCCAACCAACTATCTATCTTGGCCCTCAAATTATCTAGGCATTGCATAAAGTTAATGGAGGAGCCTTTGCTACCAGCCATAGAGGCCCCAAGGTACCTCATAGGCACTCTGCCTATTTTTATCCCCACAACATCTCGTAGCCTCCCTCTCCTTGCATCACAAGATTTTGACAGATAGATTCTAGATTTTATAGTGCTTATATGAAGGCCAGTGTGGTACCCAAATCTAATCATGACTCTTTTAAGCTCCTTCAACCTATTGGTGTGGCTTGTAGTGAACAACATGACATCATCAACAAATATCAAGTTGAAGATGACTTTGGCATTGTTGACTCTAAAAGGTTTCACTTTTCTTCTTCTTTCCTCTTTATTCATCATGGTGGTGAGTCCCTCCATCATGATGATAAACAATAGGGGGAGAGAGGATCCCCCTACCTAAGTCCATTCGAAGCTGTGAATAAGCCCAGTGGTCCCCGTTTAGGAGAATTGTGAAGGAGGTGGTGGATACGCTCTGTTTGATAACTTGGATCCATCTCTCATTGAACCCTATCAACTTCATCACATCCCATAAGGAATCCCATCTCACATAGTCATATGCCTTCGTAAGATCCCCCTTCAAGCAGGCCTCTGCAGTGTTGTATCTGGTCTTGAACCCAGTGAGAAATTCAACAGCCAAGAGGGTACTGTCAGATATGCTTCTGTCTTTGATGAACACACTTTGCTCCTTAGAAATAATGGTAGGCAGAACCTTCTTCTGTCAATCTATAAGAACTTTAGAAACTATTTTGTAAAGTACATTACAACAAGAAATTGGCCTATAGTGAACAATGCTTTCAATTACATCTTTCTTTGGAATTAATTTGATGAATGAATGGTTGACAGCCCGTATCATGTGGTGGTCGTTTAGGATCCATCTCACAACCTTAATGATGTCATGCTTGACCAGGTATCACATAGTTTGAAAAAAAATTCCATTCATACCGTCAGGCCTAGGATCCCTACTGGCATCAATGGAAAACAAAGCTTTTTTTATTTCTCCTTCATCAACCTGCGCACACAGCATCGCATTCGCTGACCCATCCACCCTCTTGCCAGGTAAATACTCAGAGTAGTTGTTTCTGCTTCTATCCTCCTGATTCTACAACTTGTTAAAGTAATTAATAGCATTTAAGGCCACCGCCTCTCTGCTATTCACCACCTGACCGTTTTCATCCAACAACTCATGTATGGATTCTTTCAGTTCCTTCTTCTTTACTGCCCTATGGCAGATCTTGGTATTATGATCTCCATCACTCACCCACTCCATTCTGGTCCTTTTCCAGTAATACATTTCTTCAGCCTTTTTCAAATTTTGTAGCCTTTCTTCTACTTTGTAATCATCTTTAATCAGTTCATCATTTAGGGGGTCTTGCCTGATCTTATCCATGACTTGCTTGTAATTGTTTTCTGCCTCATTGATTAGATTACTTAAGTTGATCTTCTCTCTGCTCCACTTTTTCAGTGCCTTCTTCGTATTCTATATTTTCTTTAAAGCTATGAACAGATCATTACCTTCGACATTTATCCTCCAATTGGTCTCGAGTATTCCTTTGAAACCAGGCCAATCACACCATCAATTAAGAAACTAGAAAGGTCTCTTAATCATAGGTTTATCAACCAGATCAATCTTCATCCACAAATGGTCACTTAAGGGGTTAGAACCCATTTTGATGAATGAATTGGGCAACATGTTCAACCATTGCTCATTAACCAGACCTTTGTCAATGGAGCTAGAAATCCTCATGTTCTTCGCTTATTTAATTGACCAAGTGGTCCTCCCTCCTACTTTGTTCAGTTCAATCAGTCTGACGTCTTCAACCATGTTTTTGAAAGTAGCAAGAATCCTTTCAGGTACATTCCTACCCCCAAACTTCTCATCTGATCTTCTAATATTATTGAAATCCCCTATAACGAGCCAAGGGATCTCATGTTGAGCAGTCCCACCAAGCTTTTTCCACATACCAACTCTATCTCCTTTCAAGTGTACACCATAAACACCTGATAGAATGAAAGAAACCCCTCTATGGTTACAACAGGACACTGTCATAACCTGGTCTGAAACATTGATTTCATCTACCTCCCATACTTCACTTTTCCCCCCAATAATTATGCGTCCTCCCTCTCTCTGTTCCAGATTAGAGAAGGACTCCCACCCTTTGGGAAAAAAGGTACTCACTCTTTCACTTACATTCCTTTTGATTCTAGTTTCAAGAAAAAAGACAAGCAATACACCAATCTCTATAATGCCTTTTCTCAATTCCCTTTGGCTCCCTACCAAAGAGGCCCCTCGCACATTCCATGCAAGGATGGACATTAATTATCTTTTGTTGTCCCACCCCCTATGTCCTTTCTAACTTGCTCCTGGATCATCATCCGCCATCTGGTCCAACACTGAGAATGGGTTGTCATCACTCATTCCTTTAGTTTCCTTTACTTTATCTCTTTTGTTGTGGGGTCACCTACCCATATCTTGCCTTCTTCAACCTCCTGCGTGGTGCCATCCACTCTAACTGTAACATCATCCATAACATCAGCCACCTAATGGTCATTGTAGTTTTAACTATATCTGTTGATTCATTGACTACCACCACTTCAGAGTCCTGTTTGACTACCTTTTCTTGATATGGAGGGGTCTGGATTTTCCCATCCTTAAGGTTATGCCTCGGGGGGGGGGGGGGGGGGGGGGGGGAGGTCAAGTATGATGGGCGGAGAACGAAACATGTTGTTGCTCCTTTCACCTGGGCATTCCTCTGTATTGTTGTCGAACACCTTGCAAGTACTGCACCTATTAGGCAAGGCTTCGTACTTGAACTGCACTTCCCATTCGTCTCTGTTGGGAAACTCCACCATGACTTCCGGGGGTGGTTCCTTATCTACTGAGATGTCGACACAAAACCTTACACAACCTTGGACCTGTTAGATCTTATATCAATATCTCGGGGAACCCCTACGACATGTGCAATGATATCAATGGATCGAGACGTCCAGTGCTTCCCCACATCCGGAAGGGACACCTAGACAGGAGCAGTGGTTAAGGCGGCTCTACAAGTATCAACTTGTGGCATCCATTTCTGAATGAGCACTAGCTAATCATCAAAGAACCATGGCCCCTTCATCATTGCAGCGTTGCGATCAGCTTCATTTGCAAACCTGGTGAGGAAGAGGCCTCCATCCAAAGTAAAGACCTCAATCTCCCCCTTAGGTCACCAATGTCGGATCATCCACCCCTTCAGTTGTTGGGGGTGACACTTCTTGCCAAGGATCTGGACGATCATGGAAAACCAATGGTAATCCTCCATCTCCTCCATGATTGGGTTACAAAACCGCATCCACAGGCGTTCATCCCCATCCTTGAGGAACATGATTTTGGGGTCAATCTCCATCGAGCCCTGAAGCTTCAAGGGAGGACCGATAACTAATTTCACCCAATCACGACCAACAGTGACATCGGCATCAGGTGCAAACCAGTTTTCAGCTTTGTTGGAACCACTATAGCCAACGGGATGGGTGGAAACGGAAGGGGGCGGGGTGCCCCCAGTTGCCATTATCGCAAGCTGACCTAGGTGAAAAATACAAAAGATATTTGTTTTGATCTACTTAGGGTTTTATGTTAATTTGTAGGAATTGGATACTTTTTTTTACTCCCTTTACAAGTGTTGAATTCTATCACTATGTAGCAAGTTTTCCTAGGGGTCCCATTGTTGACCAAAAATTTCAAGCACTTTTAGAAGGCAAATTGATACACAAAAATTTTGTCCAAGACCAAAGTTGACATGTCGATCGACATATAGATTGACATCAAAATTGCCCAGCAATTAAGAGGTGGATATCCTTGTCGACCTATCTACTTAACATATTTAATGTTTGACAATAGTGTCGATCCCCTTGGTCGACATCCACGCTGAAAGACACATGGATTCATCGATGATCAAGGTCGACAGCCCTGTCGACCCCTCTCCTCGACAATGTCATCGAACAACAGCTGACAAGTAAATTAGCAATCGATCAACAATCATGTCGACACGTTTATCAACAACCACAACTACTCGACAATGTTGTTGACCCTCAAGGTCGACAATCCCATCGACCTTCATTACCAATGACAACAAGTCCAAGCATCAAAACTTGTCGGTTGACAGTCACGTCGACTAACACACCGATCGATCGACAATGATTGGTCAACAACCTCAACCCTATAAATAGGCCCCTAGGAAGCAGTACAACTCATCTCAGATTTTATGGAGACAAAAATGCTGAAACACTGCCGCTAAGATCAGAGCAAGGATGAGGCTTGTCGACCTAACTAGTTCTATCGACCTAGCTAGTCGACACCTATCGACCTCAAGCATAGATTGATAGATCTCCTTCATCTGCAACTCCAAAAGCCATCGATCTCCTTCTCTAAGGTGATTGATCTCTTCCCTGAGTTGCCATCCCTCCATCTACTTTCTCTACAAGCTAGGGTTAGTTACTGGATGAGAGAGAAGGAAAGAAGTCAATCATCGCACACCAAGATGAGCCACTTACATCACCATCATGACCATGATGGCATCCTCTTCCTCTTCTCGTGATATAAATCTCTTCATATCAAGGGATTAGTCATTTCACTGGGGTGTGGGGACTAGCCCCACTTCCTATTTCTTGCAATTTCATTCATGTTCCAATTCTTGTATGAACTCATATAATTCATAGCCAATCATTTATTGAATGTTTTTTGGACTAATCACCTGCTTTATGTGATTTATATAATCTTTTACTATGAGAACTTCAATGTTTAAGAGTTTGAATACCGATTAGCTTTGGTTGACATCATGACGAGAACTTCCGACTGAATGTCTTCGAAGTAGTGGACAGAGGATCTATAAGTAACAAGACATCGATCTCGATCTTACAAGGATATCTACTCATGCATGTTTCTAACGCTAAAAGGGGAAACATGCATAACTTCAATTATATCTTCATACATGTTTGGATTTGAATGATTGTACCGATTTGAGTAGTGGCGGTGAAACCCAATTCCACCCTAGTATTTCCATACATTGATAACTATAACCTTAAATCTAGCTCTTTTTATTCTTCAAATCTTAGGTTAATCAAACCAATCTCAATTTATGTGATAAATACTAGTTCTTACTGAGTCACTTAGATTTGATAGTTCTTAAAAACATTGTCCCTTGGGATTTGACCCTCAACTATACTGCGATAAGATATGTCTGCTTGTGGGTGGCATTATTTCACTTTGATTTTGGTAAACTCTATGAATTATATTCCTAGTGAATTTGCAGTGTGATAATATTCCATGTCACTTTTCCAACACTTAACCCTTCTTTCAAATGATTAAGGATCTAATTATCTATCTATAGTTATCAAGAACAAATAGAACATAGAAATTTCATAGGTTTATATACAGAATTTAGGAGCAAAAGCTATATTAATGCATAAAAGTTAGGTACACTACATATTTGGGTTACTACCAGATCCTAAGCCCCTGTTTGGTTAAGGACCCAATGGATTCTCGACGGTCATTTTGTGCCAGGTCAACACAATATCGTCCGGGTTAGCTTCTATCAGCGTTTGGTTTGTTGTCCCAAAATGACACCGTTTTGGGGTTCTATTATCCCAAAATCTAAACCAACTCGGTCCTGGTCTGAACGGGATTGCGAATTGTAATCCAAATTAGGTATTGTTAGCTCATTTCTCCCTCCAACACCCTTGACTCCCCCTGAAATTACTTTGTCTCACACCTCTCGCATTGTAGCTTCTCCCTAGGAAGATAAAAGCCAATGCCTTCTCCCAAGAAACCTACCATGTCGTCTGCTAGCAGTGAAGATTAAGTGGTTTACCCTCAGACCTGATGGCAGAACATGTTCTACGAGGTGAAATAGGAGGCGAAACCCTATCTCTGATGGTCTACCCTCTTCTTTATTCCCTAGATGTGTGAGTAGTATCTGCCTCATGGGCGGAAAAGGTGGTAAAAAGAGGAGAATTGAAAGGCAAACAACTGCTAGCAGGTAAAGGCATGTTGTCATTAGTCTAGTCATGTCTTCTTCCATCAATTTGACCATTCTTTGCCAGGTTTTCAAGGAAGAGGTGGGAAGGGGAAGAGGCGAGAGAGAAACCCTGTCACTTGGGGCCTTTGTTTTGCTATAAAATAGGGGTTTCCTTAATAAAACTTCTCATACTATAGCTACACATCATTCTCCAGGTAATCACAGACATGACTGGTTCAAATTCCTTTACCGACCTCTCCTCGCTGCTTAGGTGGGTCATCTTCTCCAACAAGTTTTGTTTGTTTTCCCATTTTTTCTCCTGATGTTGGAATCATACTAACGATTATTCATTATTTATTTGTTATTTTCTTTGTGCTACTCAATCGATCTAGATGTTGTGGTGAATGTGGGTACTTTTCTTCAATCCCAGGTATTCCATCCCTCTATTTTTTGTTATCTTCTTTCTGATCCCCAATTAGGGGCACAATGTATCCCAATGCAAATTGAAACTCTGTAATATGAATATGAGTGATGAGTTTGGTATATGTTTTGATTTTAGATGTATAACAACCCAAACATAATTGAGCACATGCTACTATATAGATTAGGTCATGTTGACGAATTTCAATATTAATATTAATGTACATCCATAAAAAGAAACCAATATAACATGTCTTCATTTTAAAATTTCATCAACATAGTGGTGGTAAAAACATCATCCTATTACATCTTGGTTCGGGAATAGTCTTGTTTGAAGTTGTGGAGATGCATTTTTTATTTTGTTATGTAAGAAATGATTTTATCGTAGTGCATGACCAATGGTCCTATATAGAAAAATATTGATCAATATTTTGGGTAATCTAAGTAGTAGATATTATAATATCAAAATTATATTTTTGAGTGCTTGATATGGCATATCCTCATCACCAATCATAGATATCTGAAATCA
Organism: Alisma plantago-aquatica; assembly: GCA_963693085.1. NCBI lineage: Eukaryota > Viridiplantae > Streptophyta > Magnoliopsida > Alismatales > Alismataceae > Alisma > Alisma plantago-aquatica. The sequence continues at coordinate 295,288,174 of OY856411.1, forward strand.
TTACAACATGATCAATTCTCTTCTGTTGGAACAATTTTGAGTTACATATATGGTCATCTACTTCTCTTTGTTAATATGTGAACTTATAACTTGGTCCATCCACTTCCTACCGGTGTTTGTATATTCTTGACTTTATTTTTATGAAATTTATTCCTATCTTAAGTTCAACATTCAATGCTAACCATTTATTCTATTCTCCCACACAATGGAATATAAAGCACCCCAAACTACTCATAAACCTCCTCTCCCACCAAGGCAGCAATATCTCTATAAATTGCATAATACGTGCTATATGAATATATACATCTTGTGATGATCCTTGTAGCTATCTTTTAATCTCATAAACCATGACCACTCAATAAATAAATTTTCCTTCCGCAAAACATTTCTATAATGAGGGTCATCTTTAGAGGCAACTGATAAATGAGTCAACAATGTTTTGGCTAGGGTTGATTTGAATTTGTTTCTGATCCTAATATGAGCTCAATGACAAACCAAGATGTGAAACTCATTAATGAAAGTTGATGTCACAAAATCCTACTAGGAGAACCATGTTTTGGTATAGGAAAGACAATGAATGGCTTCATGTGGTTATTTGACTCATTTTCAAGAGTGTGGTACACAAGTGGTCAGGGTGTGACAAAGTGATTACATGCATTATAAAGATATACCAGTCTTTAAGTTTTAGTAAATAAAAATGTTTATAATTGCTAAGTGACATTCAACACAAGGTGAAGAAACACAAATTTACATGTTGTAGCTTATGCATGTTTGTAAAATAAGGTCCCTTACTTCTTGTGCGATGTTTTTGACATACTTGAATGTAAATTTTTTCACCATACATTTACATGTGTTCTTCAATATCTATATGGCACTTAGATAGATTTTGATGTATGAGTAAATAATTTATTATACAATTTATTCTGATATGTTCTGGATACTATTGTATCTATATAGCATGGTTAAACATTTCTGTAAGCCATTATCTCTAAGTTGTAAACTTGTATTTGTTTAGCACCCTTTGTTATGCTAAACTCATCTTAGAAAGATAAGGGAATTAGTAGCTAAATATGGTTTAACGATCATATAGTTATTCACATATTTTTTTAATTGTACAGAAAGTTAAAAATCTACCCCTTTCAAGGGTGTCACATTTTGGATAACAATATAACTTATTATCCCAGCTCAGTCACATGGAATCTCAATAGGAGGGTTAGGTAAATGGATCAAGAAATGCCAACCACTGCAAATACATGACACATATGTGACACAATGTATGAGAAAAAAATGTCGAAAGCAAATAGTTACTTCTAAGATATAATCTTTAGTTCATGCAAAAATATATTAACTTGTACATACCAATGGTTGACTTAACCATACTTTTTAAATAATATGATTGTCCTACTTTAGGAAGTACAAAATATTGTAGTCTATGATTGTCCTTCATCACAATTCAAGAACAAAATGCATGTTGTATACAAAGATATCTATCTGTAAACTTTGATTAATCAGGAAAAGGCATGGTATAGTTTGGTAGTAGGCATGGTATAGTTTGGTAATTGTTGGTCATTGTATCATTTTGGATTTGCATTTTTAAAAAGATTTTACTTCTCAATCTTCAGGGATCTGAACATAGCTGTTACAACTTAGATCATCTCATTGCTGCATTTGAACTTGAGTTAGTGTAATGACCTGTACTTTTGAGTGCCCAAAAGACCTTATAGTCGCAGATCATTACTCATAAATTCTAGGATCAGATTCAAGTAATAATACAAAATAGCAAACAATCTCCATTAATGAACAAATACTTATATGTTTGCATAAAAATCACCTCTAAGGAGTTACATAAATTTTAGAGAGAATCAACTTATTCATGTGTGAAGATATACCACTATATCTAAACCTCTTTAGTTTCTTTCATATGTAAAATCATGTCCATGAATCAAGTATATCTGGTACCTAAAATGCCGACAAACAAATACATGATCAGTATATTTCTATACTAGTATGTGGGTTCATCCAATAATCACAAGTACACACATAAACAAACATATTTTATTTGAACATAAGAACATAAACTTGCTTTCATATTCTCATCCATATTTAGTGTACTACCTCAGGTGTAATCATTGTCCCTCCTGGGCTCGTATGCATTACCCTTAAGATTAGTCTAACCTAGGGTTCACAATATTGTTATTTACTTAACATGATACTCAGAGGAACTTTATGATTTGTAAGAAGTAAATAAACAAGCAAGCAATTTATCATGCGTTCAATCTCATCGAGAAACCTCAAAAAATTTAGAATTTGAAAAATGTATTCATAAGCGTAACCATGTACCTTATGCTAGTACAGAAACCATGTACTTTAAGAGTAAATCCAAACATCCATGCATTCAAAGCATTCAATCAACATCATCTGAAACATGCATACTACATATCTATCACCATGTATTCTCATTATATTAATCATATCTAGATTTTCTCCTAAACTGAGGGTTAGGGTTGTCTCATGTTTGGACTAGGAATAAGGGTCATAAACCCTCATTCCATCATATCATGATTTCTAAGATTACAACCTTTATTTAAGCATATTAGGTGAAACCCTATTCATCATCTTAAGCATATTAGGTTATTTGTGATACCTAGATCATATTACTAACATTAAGATCATAGCAAGGTATTCACATTGGTCTCAAAAATCTAAATATACATGTGCACAATTATTAATCTAGAAACATAAATTATTCATCATTATAAAGGATTTCCTCATTATACATCACAAGATTAGGTATTATCTCAATATAATCGAATCTACTTAGTTAAGAATCGTATAAAAGGAATCCAGGTCTTTCCTTTATATTAACCATATCAAAACATGTATTTCATATACTTATGGAACAGGAAGCATGATTAGACTCTGATTATATTTTGTTTGGATTCCTCTCATTTTTCTAAGCATTTTGATATATAGTTTTGTCTATCGTTTGAGTTACCATTAATTAACTACATTTAATACAAGTTTAACTAATTTGGACAATCATAGATCGATATGTCACAAACTAAGGCATTATCTCTCTGGCCATGTGGCTGGGATACAACTAATGGGTGCGCGCCATCTCATGTGGATCTCCAATTTGGCCATCCCCTATTACCCAGCAGAAAGACATAAATGCCCATTTCACAGTGATTCTACCGATCACGCGGATTAGGGTAATACTGCACTTTCCTCACAGGGTTTTTTATTCTGCTTTGGTCTTGGCTTCATGCTAGTTTCTATCCATGGAGTAGTCAACTATGAATTTGACTCAGTTCTATTTGACAAGGATCACTAAAGTAAGGACTTGGGCATCTTCACCAAGCTATGTCGAAGTGGGCAAGCCATAGAAGGTAGGTTGTTGTGGCCTAGACGACCAGGACCATGGTGGCAAGGATAGGCTATGGAACAAGATTAAAATGAAGCAACTATAAATAAGGTTGTTATCAGGTATGTTAGACAATTTGGTTTCCACTTATTCTCCTTTCTAGATGCCCGCAACTACCCACCATGCCCAGGGTACCCGCCCATCCAAGTCCATCACCGTCGGGCTTGCAGGGGGCTTAGACTGGTCGCTTGAGGTTCCAATTTCCATTGGGTAAAGCAAGGCATCCGAAAGTACTCCATTTTCACAGCCGAAGGTGTCTTTAAGGCTTTTATAGGTGCTTGGTTTGTAGAGCATGGTGGTGGTGGGCATAGACTCAACATCCAGACATAGGTCTTATTTGGGGGTTATTACACCCTGGTGCGATAAGACCAACTTTGGGGCTAGTATGATTCAGTTTGATCTCCTGATGCTAACTAGACTATTATTCATCGATGATACAAATCACAGAGGCGAGAAGCCATGGGAGGTGGGGACCCAAGTTTGTGCAATCAAGAGGGAGGAGTCAGGGTCAGGGTGGAGGGTTCTCTAACCTCGGTTCTTCCCGGGTGCGAGAGTCCTGCTCTGACTTGAGTCTCCATCTTAATTCTTTAATAAAAACTCCTATTTCTAACAATAATTATAAAACCCTCATTTAAGTTCCTTTTTATCTCAAATTTTATAATAATGTTAACGTCATCCTTAACTTCGATTATAACAAGGATACAGGTTCAAATTGTTTCTTAATCATCAACAACTTGGTTTCCAAGAAAACTGTGGATAATCCTTCCACTAATTATCTAGGCCACATATCATCTTGGAACATTCTAGAAATTCTCCCTTTATTTTATATTATGATTATCTATCAATAAAAAATACTTTGGATACCTATTTGATAACACCCAAATTAGCGCATATTTTCTATGCATTTTATCTATAGTTTTGTGCCACTTTAGTCTTAATATGCACTCTTTTATTCATGTTTTATGTTTTCTGTCTCTCCATTAGATAATGTAGTAAAAATTGCCAATAATGTAGCTAATTAGCTTGTTTTAGACTTGCACGCACCGAAACTAGCCAATTTTGGGACTCTCAAGTATCGAACCTGAAAAGACAAGAATTCCAGCAGCTGGCCGATACGACTGCCTGATAGGGCCTGGCCGATACGACTGCCCGATAGGGCCTGGCCGATACAGTTGCCCGATATGGTCTGGCCGATACGGCCTGCCCGATATGGTCTGGCCGATACGCCTGCCCGATACGGCCTGCCCGATATGGCCTGCCCGATATGGCTGGCCGATACAGCTGCCTGACACTCCTCCTGCCTGACACGGTCTTCGAGCGACAGTCATATTGGCCGGCCTGATGCCTAAAGATCGAAGCCACGGATGAAGGACACGTGGACCAATAAAAGCTACAACTCTCATCAACTCTTTGCCTATAAATAGCAGCTGCCAACCTACAGAGCAGAGGGGAGCCGGAGGGAGGACCCTGTAAGAGCTAGTTCCTAGACCAAGAAGCTAGTGTGTCGAGTTCCCCAAAAGTTTGTTGCCCGATACGGCTGCCCGATACAGATTGCCCGATACGGTTGCCCGATACGGACTGCCCGATACGGACTGCTCGATACGGCTACCTGATATGGATTTCCCGATACGGACTTCCTGATACGGCTGCCCCATACGGACTGCCTGATACGGACATCCCGATACGGTCTAGAGAGAGAGAGAGCCGAGGAGTCCAGAGGGACAAAGAGAATACCCAAGGGCCGAGTTCCGACCTACACAGAGGCTGAGGAGCGAGAGCCACCTCTCCTCTACGGGCTATATCTCTTCCCTCTTCTCTTTCATTCTACTGCATTCCTTTGTTTCTTGTACAAACGATGTTTATCCATCTTTGTTCGGTGCCAGCTATGCTTTTCTATAGCTAGTTAGCTACTTATTGGCTATGTAGCCCGATCTGGGCATGTTTATATACTTTTTCCTTAAGAAAGTAGATTCATATTAGATCAAGTATGTTTCTTGTTCTATTTTCTCTTTCCAAGTTATGATTGCTAGTTTGGTTGATCTCTTACTCGCTTGAACTGTTGTTTCTGCCTGTATCGAGAGATCCATTGTAGGAATAGCTAAGAGATGATAGTTTGGATCTGAACCCGAGAGGAGGACGATCCAAGGTATTCTGTTCCTAACACCCCAGAATATCCTAAGACCTGAGAGGGAACTTAGTGTATTCTGAGGTGTTGATATGTCATTCCTCGAGAGAGGGTCATTGACATATTGTTGATGGTTTTAGTCACGCATCGCGAGAGCGAGTGGGACGACCCCACAGGACATATGCCACCATGCATACTAGATGCTTGCTTTGGTGTTCAAAGGTTGTCTACGCCCGAGAACGAGTGCATTGACTGCCCCGTTTGTGGTTACATAGCCAGGAACTCTCTTTCTCTGATTAGTAGACTCACGAGCTCTGTTTTGTTTTGTTTTGTTTTATTTCATGACAACCCGCTAGACTAGTTCTAGCAATTACATTTATCGACTATCGTCTCGGCTTATCTGACTAAAGAATAAGATCTGTGGCATCCTAAATGTCACCACGTCCCTGTGTTCGACCCCGTATATCTACTTCGACCCCATAATAAAGTTGTGGGGGCCTAGAAGGTTTCAGGTTAAAAATTTAAATCTTGATTCCTTCCTTTGTCCCGCGTTCATTTCCGGATGTGTTAAAAAGGCCGGTCAACTTTTGGCGCCGTTGTCAGGGACGTGGTTTTCCACGTTTACACGCATAGTAGATTTTTGTTCTGTCACTATAAGTCTGTATATACATGCATAGTTTTCCTCTTGCTTTACACATACTTGTTCATATATACTAAATCACTTTTCTTTTTCTCATACCTTTTTCAGCCATGGACCTTGCTTCCGCAAGACAAGTCATCTTGTCCACCTGTCCTCCCGAGTTTTTCCGCAGTTTTGACTGCTGGCAAATAATTGAAGGTCATGCTCTGCAACTAGTCGAGTTATACTCACCTCCACCGTCGTCATATGTTGAAATTCCAACAAAGGAGACTGCCAGTCAACCATCGATTCATGTGCTATCATGGGATCAAGAACTGATCAAAGCAGTGGAGTTAGCTGGAGAAAGTGTCAAGGCACTCACCTCCCTAGTTCCTCATCTCCAAGAAAATGTCGCTCCGCTCCAGAAACTATTAGACAAGCAGGAGAATCATCTCAAAGTAGTCACCGAAGCTGCAGACCGCAGTAGTAGTATGCTTCAAATTGTGGAACAATGATTCATCCTAAAGCATCAGTTTGATACAGCGGGTTCCCCATATATGTGCATGGCAGAATCAACGAGTCTCAAAAACATTGCTGCTCAAGTACAACAACTTCATGATAAAGATGTTGAACAAGGCAGGAGGCTCCAAGAGCTCATCGATCTGGTTACAATTCGGTTACAACTGCCATCACAAGACAATGAAGATGTTAGTCATTAAGACCATCCCATTGGGTATGAAGTGGAGTATGAATCACCATTCTATTCAGACCATCAACTGGATTCACCAGGATTTTTCTGTGAAGACCAACCCACTTGGGAAAGCCCTTCATTCTATCCAGATGACCCAGCTGATGAACCAATGGAAGAAATGAATCATAGACATGAATGGGTCTATGATGACGATGATGAAGACTCTAAAAGCCAAGTTTCCTCACATCCAGAAGGTTGGCTAGAGGAATCAAAGTCAAATATTAAACTAGACCAGAGTGACATCTCTCATATTGAGACTTGTCATTTCTCTTTGAGCAGTATGCCAACCATGGTTTGGAACAATTTGTTTGAAGACGACGATGACGATGACAGCTGCTCGACATGGAGTAGTGAGTATAGTAACGAAGATGAGTTGGAGCAGCACGAGCCATCATTCGCCACCACCCCTTTACAAGGCTTGGTGGACGTCAAGGGGGTAGGATGGACAGTTCACTACAACATGGCTGCTGAGCATGAAGACACCCCTGACTCCACGCCAGGTGATAAGCTTGGGGTGGTAGAATCACAAATAGATTCTTTAGGGGGTACTTTTTGTTCAGAAGATGATTGGATGACTCAAACGGTACATGAAGATTTATCTGAGCATCCAACCTCAAGTGCAGAGATGGAGAGAGAAGATATGAATTCTCAAGATGACGTCCAACCTCTCTCATCTATTTCATTCTATGTCGACATCCCAAGACCTTCATTTTTATATTCATATAATGAAAGGTACCTTGAGGATGATTTTCCAAAGAATTCATCCCAGTGCAACTCAAATCAATTCCAGCACAAAGATGACTTCATCGAGTCGCCAGATTTTACTTTTCTTCTTCAGACTCGGCAGGGCCAACACATCCGCCTATTCTACTCATATTATGTGGAGGAACCCGTCGGCAAGACACAGGTGACACTGGACCCAAAACTCAGAATTTGGGATCCCAGTGTCGGTATCATGGGGCAGCCACCCCCTTTTCTATTACCCACCCTCCCGCCCTTTTATTACAATAAATTTTGCTTTTCATGTTCTTGTTAGTTTCTTTCCTCTAACTATTTTATTTCCTTGCATCCATGCATCATCTTTAGAACTTCAATAACTGTTGTTAAACTCATGCATTCCTACCTCACTATTTCAAGTTTGAGTCTTGCTCGAGGATGAGCAAAATTTTAAGCTTGGGGTGGTAGGCTTCGCCCCTCTTTTCTCCTCACCCTTCTTGCATGCATGTTTATTTCCTACATTCAGTTTTAAATTTTCAAAAAAAATCAGCTTTTTTGCTTCGCAATTATGGCTATGTGGTGCAACTCTAATAGATAAATGCTTGACTTTATGCCTAATTGCACAGTTTTTATCTTAAAAATTGATTGACCTCTTGCTTGACTTACTCTTTGACTCTTTCCTTGAGTGTGGTAATAAATCTAAGGTTATGTCCCTTTTTCATAGCTTAAAGCTAAATTCCCTTGATCTATGTTGTGAATGACAAATTCATGGTAAAGGACCGTTGGAATGAGCTAAATCATGATTAAAGTCTCCTAGCTGTGAATTTGACAAGCTTGCCTCTATTCTAAGGATTCTTGTATCATAATTGCTACTTCTCACACAGGTATCAAGCAGATTATGATGGGCTTTGAGCTATGATCAAGATGAAATGTTTCTCCTTGATGGACTACATACCTTCTCACATTAGATTGAGTCAAAAAGATGAAAAATATAAAAATGTGCAAAAGAGGCTTGGCCGCCCACAAAATCCCAAATATATATATATAAGTTCTCACCCAAGCCCAAAAATAGAATGCAGATGATAAAAGACTGAGTGTGAACAATAAATGAGCGATGTTTTCTCTTTTAGGAGAGTTGAGGATGGTGCCCAGCCGGTGTATGACTGCGCTCACGAACGCGGATATGTCGTGCCTGGTAGTACCACTCCAAATTCTCATTAGAGAGTCACTAGGAACCCCTACGAGACCTATGAGATCATCTCAGTAGCAGGGTTGGTTTGAGCACAGTACGAGGAGTTCATCTCATTGCTTTGGACCAACTGGTTCGGACTGCAGGGACTATTGCTTGTTACATGGACCAACCTGACGCAGATCGAGATCCTCAGAAGTCATTAGAGTCTTTTTGCTTTGTTTCTTAGGACATGAATAAGTGAGAGGCACGTTGTTCCAGATTGGTATGCATGGATTCATGGTGATGGCTCATTGCTCATCACCTGCTTGATCACCTAAATGACAACTCTTTCATGTTTAAATAATTATGATTCAAACCCTCATGAGTATCGGCAGGCTATAGTTAATTTTCTTAATCTTGCCTGGACACTCTTTGATCTTGCTTTGGCAGGAGTGTGCTTGTTTGGTGGGGGTTTGTTCTAAAATGACATGGATCAAGAGTATTGATGCTTTAAACTATTTTTCTTAACTTTAGCATTTATTTCCAAGCTTAATTTGGATGTTATCTTTTGTTCTTTGAGCACAGTCTTGCTTGAGGACAAGCAAGTTTTAAGCTTGGGGTAGTTGATAACACCCAAATTAGCGCATATTTTCTATGCATTTTATCTATAGTTTTGTGCCACTTTAGTCTTAATATGCACTCTTTTGTTCATGTTTTATGTTTTCTGTCTCTCCATTAGATAATGTAGTGAAAATAGCCAATAATATAGCTAATTAGCCTGTTTTAGACTTACACGCACTGAAACTAGCCAATTTTGGGACTCTCAAGTATCGAACCTGAAAAGACAAGAATTCCAGCAGCTGGCCGATACGGCTGCCCGATAGGGCCTGGCCGATACGACTGCCTGATAGGGCCTGGCCGATATAGTTGCCCGATATGGTCTGCCTGATACGGCCTGCCCGATATGGTCTGGCCGATACGGCTACCCGATACGGCCTGCCCGATATGGCCTGCCCAATATGGCTGGCCGATACAGCTGCCTAACACTCCTCCTGCCCGACACGGTCTTCGAGCGACAGTCATATTTGCCGACCTGATGCCTAAAGATCGAAGCCACGGATGAAGGACACGTGGACCAATAAAAGCTACAACTCTCATCAACTTGCTGCCTATAAATAGCAGCTGCCAACCTACAGAGCAGAGGGGAGCCGGAGGAAGGACCCTGTAAGAGCTAGTTCCTAGACCAAGGAGCTAGTGTGTCGAGTTCCCCAAAAGTCTGTTGCCCGATACAGCTTCCCGATACAGACTGCCCGATACGGACTGCCCGATACGGTTGCCTGATATGGTTGCCCGATACGGACTGCCCGATACGGCTACCCGATACGGACTGCCCGATACGGACTGCCTGATACGGCTGCCCAATACGGACTGCCTGACACGGACTGCCTGATACGGTCGCTCGATACGGTCTAGAGAGAGAGAGAGCTGAGGAGTCCAGAGGGACGAAGAGAAGACCCAAGGGTCGAGTTCCGACCTGCACAGAGGCCGAGGAGCGAGAGCCACCTCTCCTCTACGGGCTATATATCTTCTCTCTTTTCTTTCATTCTACTTCATTCCTTTGTTTCTTGTACAAACGATGTTTATCCATCTTTGTTCGGTGCCATCTATGCTTTTCTATGGCTAGTTAGCTCCTTCTTGGCTATGTAGCCCGATCTGGGCATGTTTATATACTTTTGCCTTAAGCAAGTAGATTCATATCAGATCTAGTATGTTGCTTGTTCTATTTTCTCTTTCCAAGTTATGATTGCTAGTTTGGTTGATCTCTTACTCGCTTGAACTGCTGTTTCTGCCTGTATTGAGAGATCCGTTGTAGGAATAGCTAAGAGATGATAGTTTGGATCTGAACCCGAGAGGAGGACGATCCAAGGTATTCTGTTCCTAACACCCCGGAATATCCTAAGACCTGAGAGGGAACTTAGTGTATTCTGAGGTGTTGATATGTCATTCCTCGAGAGAGGGTCATTGACATATTGTTGATGGTTTTAGTCACGCATCGCGAGAGCGAGTGGGACGACCCCACAGGACAGATGCCACCGTGCACACTAGATGCTTGCTTTGGTATTCAAGGGTTGTCTACGCCTGAGAACGAGTGCATAGACTGCCCCGTTTTTGGTTACATAGCCAGGAACTCTCTTTCTCTTATTAGTGGACTCACGAGCTCTGTTTTGTTTTGTTTTGTTTTATATCCTGACAACCCGCTAGACTAGTTCTAGCAATTACTTTTATCGACTATCGACTCGGCTTATCTGACTAAAGAATGAGATCTGTGGCGTCCTAAACGTCACCACGTCCCTGTGTTCTTCCCCATATATCTACTTTGACCCCGTAATAAAGTTACGGGGGCCTAGAAGGTTTTGGGTTAAAAATTTAAAGCTTGATTCCTTCCTTTGTCCCGCGTTCATTTCCGGACGCGTGAAAAAGGCCGATCACTATTATGATCCTGAATATCCACAAAATCCAAAATCATGACCGAGGGACCCATATGTAAACCCCAATTCACCAATTGGGCTGAAGCAATCCCCTAAGGCCCATGAGCCACATCTTGGGTCTTAAAAATGTTCCTTGAGCTCCACTGCATTCCTGGTTACATATTGAAGGTTTTGATAATCATTGCACCTTACATTATCCTCATATAAACTCCTATGCTCAAAATCACATTATCCACTTAAATTGATCATTTTATGTGAGTCTAGGGTTTGGAATTATCAAACAAGGTCCCTCAATCCTCTTCCTTATTATATGTTCCCTAATTTCATTTAGCCTTGAAATCTATAAATTTCAAGGATGTAACATTCACCCCCTCCTTTTAGGGAATTTTGTCCCCAAAATGCAGGCATACAAAGCCTAGGTGAATGATAACTCATATTATTTTCATATTTAGGGTTAGAACCCTACTTAGATATCTCTAACCAATTTCCTTATTATGCCAAAACCCGTCATATTACTTAGTTAGGCACTTGAATCGAGATTCAAGTATATCCCCCTATTTAGGGTTCACACCTTATCATCTCTTGATGATTTCATTCTTATCTGTGATTTCAATTCACTTGGCAATTTCTCTCTTCACCTAGGTTTCCAACCTATTATTCATTATTTTCACATAAGGGTGAGGTGGCACCTCTAACCCTAGCTCATGTCATTACACATTCAATGTTGGATGTTCATCATCTTTCTCTCAATTTTTTTGCATCAAATGTGTTTACCCTATCTCCCTCACTCATAATGGGATGAAATATACATTTGACTGCATCCCAAACACAAAGTTCATTATGTTATAAGAGCATAGATGGTACACCTACACATTATCTTTTTCACATTTAAGTTGAATCATACTCGATATGACTCTAAACTTACTTGTTCTTAATTTCATAGAATTCTTATATTTCATGAAGTCAAGTGTCCTTTTTCTTACTCTTAAGTTAGGGTACAACTTCTCTAAGTTTTCCTGACTTCATTACATCTTTTATATTTACACCTCACATATTATAAGTCCTAGCTATTTCCTTGAGGTATCTAGGCATATAGGTACCTTTAGAGTGATCTCATCCTCATGAATCAAGGGAGTGCCTCTCACATTCACCCTTTAGGCTACATGATCATCATAGAGGTAGCTAATCTCCTAAGTTGTGTACCTTGGGAAAACCTAGCTTTTACCTCCCGACCACATTGTCATGTGCATTAAATACATATAAACTCTCAACCCATCAATACTATGTACCTTTAATACACCCTACTTGACCCTAGGATTGCATTAGTTCTCTACCCTACCCAAGGGTTTCTTTGAGATGTCAAATCTCTATTACTTTTAAGCAAATTATCCTCTTATATAATTCTTTAACCCTAATTGCCTTCATATCTCTCTTTGAGTACACATTATGTTGTATAGTCCCAACATTGGGCTCGGGACACCTTTCCTCCAGGGCTTGGTGCCATGTTGGTCTTCCCTCCTGGGCTTTACCTTATGTGATCTTCCCTTCCAGGGGTTTGATTCTAAACATCTACACTGTGGACTTGGACCACCTTCCCTTCCCAGGCTTGGTGACGTACTGGTCTTCCCAATCCTAGGGTTGACCATTTCCTGACCTTCCCTCCTGGGCTTGGTCATCCAATCAGGCCACCTTCCCTTCCTGGGCTTGGTGCCATACTGGTCTTCCCAATCCTAGGCTTGACCAGTTGTGTTATTCAGAGATGGCATACTTGGGTTCAAAGAATATAAGTGCTTTCATCTTTATATCTTTAACTCTTCACCTCTCTAGGTGAGGATTAATATTATCTCAATACTTAAATATGTTTATTCACTTACCTTTTAAGGGAAAGTCCTACCCTAGGGTGCCTTCTTGGCTCATAGAAGGGGGTTATCTCTCTATCAACAACCTGATCCCAAGATCCAAGGTTTTGCCTCCCTCTTAGGTCATATTTCCACTCTTGGGTTGACCCACCCTAGGTTGGCACACTAATCCTAAAGGTTTCACACATATCTTTTTTTCTTTCATCATTATGCATAAATTTTATCATTGTAGTTTATCCACCCATGTTTGCTTAATCTCTAGGCAAATCCTCATGGGTTATGTCCATTCAATGAACTTGAGCCACCTTCCCCTCCAGGGTCTTGGTGCCTACATCGACTTTCCCCTGCAAGGGCTTGGCCATCATCACCACATTTCTTGAGACAACATGAGGGGTTTGAGCAAGTTGTACTTAAATTTTCATCTCCATTTATATATAACTATTGGGTTCTTATATTACTTAAGACCTTTTACATAAATATCATGTTCTTTATACATACATGCATGGGAGAATGGGTCACCTAAACCCATCCCTTTGTCTTTCTTACTGCTGATTTAAAATTTCATATGGGTGGTGTTTCATATCACCACACCATTCTCATTATTTAACATTAATTTTTTAGAGTTAGGGTTAGGGACTATACTCTATCTCTTATAGTTTCCATATCCCTTGTCCTACCAGAGTTTTCATACCCTAATCCAAGTCCTTCATCAATGAAAGGGCTTACCCATACTTGTATCTTTCTAGTGTGTACTCTCTTTAGAGGGACCTACACAAAAGGTTATATATTTTCACATTCACTTCTCTAATTAACAATTTCTTTTCAAGGCTTATTAAGCAAAGAGATGAGAAGTAGACAAAATGTAAGATGAGACACCTAAAAAAATACATTATACCTTTATAATTTTTCTCTTATATTTCTAAGGATGATTTGAAATTATGAACTATTAAATATTAGTTGATGAATCTGTGCTTTGATACCAAATGTAACTACCCACACTTTTGAGTGTCCAAAAGACCTTAAAGTCACAGATCATTACTCATAAATTAGAGGATTAGATTCAAGAAATAATATAAAAATAGTAAACAATTTCCATTAACGAACAAATACTTACATGTTTGCATAAAAAGCTCCTCTAAGGAGTTACATAAATTTCAGAGAGAATCAACTTATACATGTATGAATATATACCACTATATTTAAACCTCTTTAGTGTCTTTAGTGTCTTTCATCTGTAATCTCATGTCCTCAAATCAAGTATATCCGGTACCTAAAACGCCAACAAAAAATATGTGGTCAGTATATTTCTATGCTGGTACGTGGGTTCATCCAATAATCACAAGTACACATATAAACAAACATCTTTTGATTGAGCATAAGAACATAAACTTAATTTCATATTCTAACCCATATCTAGTCTACTACCTCAGGTGTAATCACTGTCCCTCCTGGGCTCGTGTGCATTACCCTTCAGATCAGTCTAACTTAGGATTCAAAAAATAGTTATTTACTTTACATGATACTCATAGAAACTTTATAATTTGCAAGAAATAAATAAACAAGAAAGCAGTTTATCATTCATTGTATCTCATCAAGAAACCTCAACAAACTCAGAATTCGATACATGTATTCATAAGTATAACCATGTGCCTTATGCTATTGCAAAAACCATGCAGAATAACTCATGTACTGTAAGAGTGCATCCAAATATCCAAGCATTCAAAGCATGCAATCAACACCATTTGAAACACAAACACTACATATGTGTCACCATGTATTCTCATTATATTAATCATATCTAGATTTTCTCCTAATTTAGAGTTTAGGTTTGTTTCATGTTTGGACTAGGAATAAGGGTCACAAAACCTAATTCCATCATGTCATGATTTCTAAGATTACAACCATTTAGGGTTGTCTCATGTTTGGACTAGGAATAAGGGTCAGAAAACCTAATTCCATCATGTCATGATTTCTAAAATTACAACCTTTAGTTAAGCGTATTAGGTGAAACCCTATTCATCATCTTAAGCAAATTGGTAATCTGTGATACTAGATCATATTACTAGCATTAAGATCATAGCGAGGTATTCACATTGGTCTCGGAACCCTAAACATACATGTGCATGAATATTAATCTAGAAAAATCAATTATTCATCATTAGCAAGGATTTCCTCATTAGAAATCACAAGATCAGGTACTATCTCAACATAAATGAATCTACTTAGTTAAGCATTGTACTAAAGGAATCTAGGTATTTTCTTTATATTAACCATATCAAAACATGTATTGCATATACTTTTGGAATAGGAAGAATAATTAGACTCTGATTATATTTTCTTTGCATTCCTCTCATTTTTTTGAGCTATTTGATCTTCCCCTCCAGGATCTTGATCCTAAACATCTGCACTGTGGACTTGGGCCACCTTCCCTTCCTGGGATTGGTGGTGTACTGGTCTTCCCAATCCTAGGCTTGACCATTTCATGACCTTCCCTCCTGGGCTTGGTCGTCCACTCAGGACACCTTCCCTTCCTGGGCTTGGTGCCATTCTGGTCTTCCCAGTCCTAGGCTTGACCAGTTGTGTTACTTAGAGATGGCATACTTGGGTTCAAAGAATATAAGTGCTTTTATCTTTATATCTTCTTCACCCCTCTATGTGAGGATTAAGGTTATCTCAATACTTAAATACGTTTATTCACTTACCTTTTAAGGGAAAATCCTAGCCTAGGGTGCCTTCTTGGCTCATAGGAGGTGGTTAACTCTCTAGCCAAAACCTAATCCCAAGATCTAAGGTTTTGTCTCCCTCATAGGGCATCTTCCCACTCTTGGGTTGACCCACCCTATGTTGGCACACTAACCCTATAGGTTTCATAGATATCTTTTTTTCTTCTTTCATCATTATGCATAAATTTTATCATTGTAATTTATCCACCCATTTTTGCTCAATCTCTGGCTACCCCCTCATGGGTTCTATCCATTCAATGAACTTGGGCCAGCTTCCCTTCCAGGGGCTTGGTGCCTACATCAGCCTTCCCCTCTAGGAGCTTGGCCATCACCACCACATTTCTAGAGACAACATGAGGGGTTTGAGCAATTTGTACTTAAATTTTCATCTCCATTTATATATAACTATTGGGTTCTTATATTACTTAAGATCTCTTACATAAATGTCATGCTCCTCATGCACACATGCATGGGAGACTAGGTCACCTAAACCCATCCCTTTATCTTTCTTACTCCTTATTTCAAATTTCATATAGGTGGTGTTCCATGTCACCACGCGATTTTCATTATTTAGGATTAACGTTTTAGGGATAGGGTCAGGGACTATACTCTATCTCCTAGAGTTTCCATATCACATGTCCTACTAGAGTTTTCATACCCTAATCCAAGTCCTTCCTCTTTGAAAGGGCTTACCCATACCCATATCTTTCTAATGGGTACATGTAACATATTAGATCTCAGACCCTACCTTGGAAGTTAAAATTTTGAACTTAGCCAAACAAGGTTGAAGGTTAGACCTAAATAGATGTTTAGTATAACACCAATGAGCTAATGCATGTATTGATCACCTTAATGTAACCTAATGTTGGCACATTAATCTTAGGTTTATAATGGATACATAAAATATGCCGCATAACTCATTTTGGTAGTAATATGAAGATAAGAAACTTAATTGGATGAATAATTTAGATAATGGGCGGTTAATGGTCCATATGACATACCTCATAATAAGAAGTCTCAAAAGTGGAAAAAAGTTCAAATTCGAAATCTACATATTAAAATTTGCCTACATGTCAAATTTCATCTAATTTGGAAACCTTGAAATATTAGGATAAGTTTAGGAGAGAGAAAATGAGTAAAAGGCATAATTAATGAATAATGTGATTATATAACTTCAAAATATGGAACTAATGGAAAACTCATATCCAACACATCAAAGATAACTTGTGGATGAAGTTTGGTCCAATTTGGATGTTGTTTGTGCAAGTTCTGCAATTTTAGGTACATTCTGGACTTTTCTAAAATTTACCCAATTGGGAGGTTTTCTTTGCAAATTATAACATGCATTATAATCCTTATATATTCCCTTACCATTCTTGAGATTTTGAACCATAGGGCACCTAGTTGCACCTTGGTTTGAAGGTGATTCTTTCCAAGGGCATTTTAGGGATTACTCTCTTTATAAATGAGCTTATCTTTAGAAGCTATCAACCAATGGGGTTATTTCTTTAATTGTAGGTCGGTTGGGATGGCCTATAAGTGTCCATAAACTAACATTTGTTACTCAAGAAGCCTCTAAGATATGTCCTCTTGCATGGCCATGAAATCCCTAGGTTAAGGACACATGGAAAGCTCCATGGACACCTCATGCTTGACTTCTTCCTTATCCATAAAGGTTTGCATGTCCATAGGCACCCTTAGCATTGGACACATGGAAAGTAACTTGAAACCTTGTTCTTGTCTTATTCCTTATCCATAAAGGTTTGCATGTCCATGGACACCCTTATACATGACACATGGAAAGTCTCATATACACCTCATACTTGACCTCTTTCCTTATATAGCCATATCTACCCCTTCCCAACTCCCAATTTGAAAACTCTTGATCTCATTTATTACCTCTAGCTTAGAGCATCATTCCTACTCTAATTTTCCATGAAGGTTCTGTCCCAAGGTAAAATGAGGTGCCTACCTTGGTGAATAAGGCTCCTAGGGTTCCAAATTTCTCTATTTAGGATTTCTTAAGATCCTCCATGGTCATTTTGACCAAAATTAGTAAGTATTCTCCTATCCTTCCCTATTTTCATGTTGTTAGTCTTCCTTCCACCTTCCTCCAAGTCGAAACCATGGCCTTCCATAGTGAAACCCAACCTACAACCCATAAACACCTCATCTCCATGTTCTTTTGTTAGGGTTTTTCACCTCTAAAGTGGAGAAGGTGCTTCTTGCTCGAGATAGGAGCTTTTTTGGATAAACCAGCCTCTCTAAGCTTGGGAACCTTACTTATTGGTCCTGTCCACCTTCCCTAAAGGTTCTTTGTAGGCCTAGTCTTGGATCTAGGACTGACTTAGAATGTTTAGACTCTGAAGTTGAGGTATGATGTATCCCCTATTCTTCTATGTTGAGCAATTCACCTATGCGTATTCATTCTCTGTGTCCTATGGACATTAGCCTATACACAATGTCTTTTCTTTTAAAATCATGGTTTGTGTGAACTACCTTATTTGATATTGATCATGTGATAATGGATATTCTTTTGAACTCTTATCTTATGCTTTGTTCATGACAGAACTCTAAAAGATGACATGTGATGTCTTTTGCCCACTTATGAGGTGGATGTATATGTTGGTCACTTATGTGGTGACTAGTTTATATATTCTAACTATACTTTCTATTTACCTCTACATTTAACATGCCATGTGATTCAATAGAACTACAGTAGTGTAATTGCATTGGTTTTTATGGTAGATGTGTTATTTCCTGCCGAGTAAATGTGATATTCCCTACTCTTTTGGGAAGGAAAGGAACCTCATACCCAGGGAAAGATGTGTGATTCTTGATACATGTTTTATATATTTGGTAGATTGGCAGTATTCCTTTCTCTATCAGGTTTCAAGTTTATGAGACTTGGCTACCTTTGTGTTTATATTGTTCTAGGGCTATGCTTATCTCACATGCAAGCATGTTGATGATGATTGTAGGGGTGTGTGCCCTAATTTCTTTACATGTGCTAGTATGGCACACCTTTATTATTTTAATTATGGCAAGTATCTCTTTTGTTATTGAAAATCATTTCTCTTGATACCCAATTGGGTTGTCCTTATCTTTTTCATGTGAAGCATTTACACTTTGATGTCCTTTATTCCGTATATTGCTCAATTTCCTATTTAGTATCCACATACCAGTCTTTGTTGATGTCATCTATTTTCTCTTCTTGCTGGGGTATGCTTACAACCCTAGGTGAAGGACTTGGATGATAAGGCATGAAGTTTTTGACTACCTTAAGGAGTTAAAGCTTGGAGAAAAAGTTGTTATGGTTTAGATTTCACTCCACTTAGATCCTTATGTTGTATCATACATGTAAACCCTTATGGGATATTATGATGTACTTTTGTATTTTGTGAAAATTGAATATAGTCATTATTTTTATTCTGCTGCTACACTTTGGTTGTTTCAAATACCATTTATTGAAGTTTGAAAATGTTGCACCTATTCCATCATACCTTTGAGTGTGTTTGGAATGGATGTTTTATTCGTTAATTTTTTTTAGTAAGGGGGTGATCCCACCTCCTTACAGTACCCTCTCTAGAGGGACCAACACAAAAGGTTATATATTTTCACAATACTTCTCTAATTTACAATTTCATTTCAAGGCTTATTAAGAAAAGAGATGTGAAGTAGACAAAATGTGAGATGAGACACCTAGAAAAATACATTACACTTTAATAATTTTTCTCTTATATCTCTAAGGATGATTTGAAATTATAAAATATTAAGTATTAGTTGATGAATCTATGCTCTAATACCAAATGTAATGACCCACACTTTTGAGTGTCCAAAAGACCTTAAATTCGCAGATAGTTACTCATAAATTCCAGGATCAAATTCAAGAAATAATATAGAATAGTAAACAATTTCCATTAATGAACAAATACTTACATGTTTGCATAAAAGGCTCCTCTAAGGAGTTACATAAATTTTAGAGAGAATCAACTTATACATGTGTGAAGATATACCACTACATCTAAACCTCTTTCGTGTCTTTTGTGCCTTTCATCTGTAATCTAATGTCCACGAACCAAGTATATCTGATACCTAAAATGCCGACAAACAAATAGGCGGTCAATATATTTCTATACCGGTACGTGGGTTCATCCAATAATCACAAGTACACATATAAACAAACATCTTTTATTTGTACATAAGAACATAAACTTGCTTTCATATTCTAACCCATATTTGGTCTACTACCTCAGGTGTAATCATTGTCCCTCTTGGGCTCGTGTGCATTACCCTTAAGTTCAAATCTAACCCATGGTTCAAAATATTTTTATTTACTTTACATGATGATCATAGGAACTTTATAATTTGCAAGAAGTAAATAAACAAGCAAGCAATTTATCATTCATTCAATCTCATCGAGAAACCTCGGCAAATTCAGAATTTGATACATGTATCATAAGTGTAACCACATACCTTATGCTATTGCAGAAACCATGCAGAATAAATCATGTACTGTAAGACTGCATCCAAACTTCCAAGCATTAAAAGCATGCAATCAACATCATATGAAACATCCATATTACATATGTGTCACCATGTATTCTCATTATATTAAACATATCTAGATTCACTCCTAAACTAGGGCTTAGGGTTGTCTCTTGTTTGGACTAGGAATAAGGGTCACAAACCTTAATTCCATCATGTCATGGTTTCTAAGATTACAACCTTTAGTTAAGCATATTAGGTGGAACCCTATTCATCATCTTAAGCATATTAGGTTATCTGTGATATCTAGATCATATTATAGCATTAAGATCATAGCAAGGTATTCACATTGGTTTCAAAACCCTAAATATACACGTGCATGATTATTAATCTATATACATCAATTATTCATCATTATCAATAATTTCCTCATTATACATCACAAGATCAGATATTATCTCAACATGAACGAAACTACTTAGTTAAGCATTGTATTAAAGGAATCTAGGTCTTTCCTTTATATTAACCATATCAAAATATGTATTTCATATTCTTTTGGAACAAGAAGCATAATTGGACTCTGATTATATTTTCTCTAGATTCCTCTCATTTTTCTGAGTAATTTGATATATATTTTTTCTATCATCGGAGTTACCATTAATTAACTACATTTAATACAAGTTTAACTGATTTGGACCAATCATCGATCAACATGTCAGAAACTAAGGCATTATCTTTCTATCCATGTGGTTGGGCTCTAGCTAATGGACAAGCACCATCTCAACATGAATCTCCAATGTGACCATCCCCTATTACCCCATGGAAAGACCTAAATGCCCCTTTCATAGTGATTCTACTGATCATGCAGATTAGTACTGCACTTTCCCTGCAGGGGTTTCTTCATCCATTTTCGTCCTGGCTTCACGCCATTTGCTAGCCATGGAGTGGTCAAATCTAATGTTGACTTTGTTCTCTTGGATGGGGATCACTAAAGTAAGGAGTTGGGCATCTCTTTTAGGCTGTATTGAATTGGGAAAGCCACAGAAGGTAGGTTGCTATGGCCTAGACCACCAGGACCATGGTGGCGAGCATCGACTATGGAACAAGGCTAAAATGAAAGCTACTAAAAAGTAGGGTGTTACCTGGTATAGAAGATGATTTGGTTTCTAGTTCTTCTCCTTTCTAGATGCTTGCGACTACTCACCATGCCCAGGGTACCCGCCCATCCAAGTTCATCACCGTCGGGCTTGCGGGGGGGGCTTAGACTGGTCACTTGAGGTTCAAATTTCTATTGGGGAAAGCAAGGCATCCAAAGGTACTATGTTTTCATGGCCGAAGGTGTATTTAAGCCTTTTATAGGTGCTTGGTTCATGGAGCATGGTGGTGGTGGCCACAGAATCAAAGTCCAGACATAGGTCTTATTTGGGGGTTATCACACCCTGGGGTGATGAAACCAACCTTGGGGCTAGTTAGATTCAGTTTCATTTCCTAATGCTAATCGCTCTATTATTCATTGACAATATAGATCATAAAGGTGAGAATCCAGGGGAGGTAGGGACTCCTATTCATGCATCGAGAGGGTAGAGTCTGGGTCAGGGTGGAGGGTTCTCAGGCCTCGGTTCTGCCTAGGGCCAAGAGTCTTGCTCTGACTCGACTCTACCTTTTTTCCTTTATCTTTTATTTCTTTAATAAAAACCCCTCTTTATAACAATAATTATACAACCTGCATTTAAGTTCCTTTTTATCTCAAATTTTAGGATAATATTAACATCATCCTTAACTCCGATTATAATAAGGATACAAGTTCAAATTGTTCCTTAATCATCATCAACTTGGTTTCCAAGCAAAAAGTGGATAATCCTTCCACTAATTATCTTGGCCATATATCATCTTGGAACATTCTAGAAATTCTTCCTTTATCTTATATTATGATTATCTATCAATAAAAAATACTTTGGATACCTATTATGATAATGAATATCCATAAAATCCAAAATCAAGATCCAGGGGCCCATATGTAACCCCTAGTTCACCAATTGGGCCAAAGCAATCCCTAAGGCCTATGAACCACATCTTGGGCTTTTCAAAGGTTCCTTGAGCTCCACTACATTCCTTGTTACATATTTGAGGCTTTGATAATCATTGCACCTTACATTATCCTCATTTGAACTCCTATGATCAAAAACACATTATCCACTTAAATCGATCATTTTATGTGAGTCTCGGGTTTGGAATTATCAACCAAGGTCCCTCAATCCTCTTCCTTGTTATATGCTCCCTAATTTCATTTAGGCTTGAAATCTTTCAATGATGTAACAGTTAGAATTCTTATGGTAGTCAATAAATGTTGTAGGATTTGTAGTCTTTGTACAATACATTTTGTTCAACACAACATTTTCCATATGCTTAAATGTATTTGTTATTTTATGGAATTCAATATGTTTAGCTGGCTTTAGGAAGGGGTACAAATTAGTTTACAATAATGGTTTGTCTCTCTTTTATTTGATCCCCCATTATTGGGATCCAACAACTAGATTTTTGCATTTTATTCTTCAACAATTACAAATATTATTGAATCTTAGAATCCAACTCTCGCAATTTAACAATTCTTCAAAATGAAAACCAACTTTGGCATGAAAAGTCTAGAAAAAACTGAACTGAAATGAAACCAAGGAAAGTTGAACATGATTTTCCACATGAAATTTATGCTATTTGGTATGTGACTTTTATGTTATATGAAAATATTCTTTATTCTAAATTCCAACTACTGCAATGATGCTAAAGTTCAATATGAAATCCAGCTTGAACTGACTTGTACATACAAAATATGTGCTTCTATGATATATTGGTTAGTCTAAAATCCAACTCTGAAATCCAACTCCTTGCACATATAATACTCCTCAGTCTGACCATTTTATGTCAGCAATCCAAAATTTGGTCCCATCGTCTACATTTTGATAATATGACGTTTGACTAATCACGTAGTTGTACCCAACTTCCCCTAAATTTAACATGATTGTCTGGATTTGATATTATGTTACATTGATGTCGTGTTCTATTGCAACAAATGTGCTACTATGATGCGCACCTAAGCTTGCATTAACACGTAGGTTGAACAACTTTTAATCTGAACAACATACTGTCATGTTGTATTGTAACACATGTTATAGTACGTCTTCTACAGATCCCAAGATCCATATTGTATGGTCGAGGGAGTCCAATGAGGCTCTAGTTTTAGCATTGAGGAGGTAGTATGACATAGGTAGGAGTATAGATAGGTAGTTTACTAGGGAGGCTTGAAGGGAGACACTCTGTGACTCGAAGAATAGGATGGAGAAACCAAACTGTACATTGGACCAAGTGAAAACTCAGTGGAAGAACCTGAAAAAGGAATTCGCAAAGTTGAAGCTTGTGACCAATAAGAGCAGTGTTGGATGGGATGAGACTAGGAATATGCCCATACATCCAGACACCCCAGAGTGGAGGGAGACACTTTTGGTATGCAAAGAATAGCGCACCAACCTAACATTCATGTTTTGTAATTAAATTTATCCTCGTAACTAAAACTTTTTGACAATAGGGAAACAAGGAACTAGCAAGGATGATTAGCCGACCCTTCTACCATTGCCATGACATCGAGTTAATGGGCGAAAGGAACAATTCTAGAGGCCATTATGCAATGTCTTCAACAGACAAACAACTTCCATCAGACGTCTCCTCTAAGGATGATGTTGTTGTCGACTTGTATACTTCTGATACTCCTGTAGTTATGACCACATCTAAGCTTAATTGGTAAACTAGGGTTTACCTAGATGATTACATGCTTAATTGGATTGATCATTTCTTAAATCTAATTAATGATGATAATTCAATTATGATGTTTTAAACCTAATAAGAACTTTAAGTGTGCTTTTACATTGAAAAATTAGGGTTTGAGAAATATAAACCCTAGTCGGCTGAAATTAGGGTTTACTTGGATGATTGTATGCTTAATTAAGTTGATCATTTTTAAATCTTGATTAGTGATGGCTGCTAAGTTTTGATGTTTTAAATATAATGAGAAGATTTAATCATACTTTGATTCACATAATTAGGGTCTAAGATTTGAGAACCCTAATAGGCCCAAATTAGGGTTTTGATGACATATGAATACAGAATTGGATAAGTATAGTGTCTCACTAAATGATTTTTAGTTGTTTATGTGTAACTCTGATTGAACTCAAATTTGGATATAATATGTATAACTCAATATTTCATTTTATTGAAAAATTTAAGAATATTTATATGTTCTTTGAAAGTCATTCTCGTTCGAGCTATACTTCAACCGACCATGCTGACAGAATGTTGTTTAGTAGTATATTGTTTGATTTTTAATTATTTATTGGTAACACCAAATAATCTCAAAATTTTACAAGAGCTCTGAAATTCAATTTCAAACATCTTGATAAATTATCATAATTTTTTTAGAAGTCTTTATCTCTGAAATACACGAATTATAGTAACAGTTTCATAACAAAAAATTCAGCTGAAATAAGAGAAAGTATAGTGAGGGGTCAATGTGCAATTGACCCAAGAAGCTCAATTTCTCTATATGGTAAACCTAAGACCCTATCAGATCTCATAATTCATAATTCATTCTATAGAAACTAAATTCTATAGAGAGAGGGAGAGTTAGGGTTTGAGAGGAGAAAGTGGTGGAATTGCTGAATTAGGGTTTCTCTATCCGAGATATGATGAAATCAAGTAAGTTTAGCTTCTTTGCATAGCCTGTCATGGTGAATCTTCTCTCACATGTCAATATTCTGTCCCACCCATGATTTGATCCAAAATGGTATCAAAATTTCCCCTTTTCTCACTCTTTCTTCATAATTCCTTATTTTTAGGGTTTCCGAGTTGAAAGGAAGAAGAATTGGGTGAATTGCTAGGGATTTTATATGACTTTGAGATTTTTAGGGATGAGCTACGTTTTTAAGGTGTTTTCACAATTTAGGGTGAGTGGGAACTTCCTTTAAACAGTATATTGCACGAAATTTGGTTAATTCATCCATAATCTTCAATTGCTCAGTATGCGACAAAGAAACCCTAAATTCTCCTTTTGATCTACTTTTTTGTAAAATGATATGAAATGGATTCTTCTTCTATTTTGATGAATTTCAGATGATAAAATAATATAAGAAATGGATACAATCCATATTAATGAGAATTCCTTAAGTAATTACAGAGGTTATAAGAGTAAATTGAAATTTAGGATTTTCGGCTATTATTGAAATTGCAATATAATTAAATAGAGAAATTTGTCTATCTAAATCTCATTGATTACGAATGATTGTTTATATGAATGTGTAGTACATACATGTCAGATACTATCTTGGATTTCATGTGATGTGAATAGTGTTTTCTTGATATCTCAATAGAAAGGATTGAAACCCTAGATGAGTGAAAATTTGGAAATTTGCGAATAGATATTATGAAATCCATTTGAAGTGTTTATCTTGACATCTTAGAATTTATTTATACAATGTTATTCTTGATGCATGATATCTCAGTAAATGGCTTGGAAACTAAATTCAGCTCAGTTTTAAGGTTTCATACATATATTGATTGCATATGATTTGTTGAAAGCAATCTTTATTCAGTGAATGTTTATATCATATGAAATTCTTATGAGAGCCATGTGATAAGTGAATGAAGTAAATGAAACCCTAAGGATTGGTTGTTTCCATGTGATAAGTGAATAAGGTAAATGAAACCCTAAGGATAGGGTGTTGCCATGTGATAAGTGAATGAGGCAAATGAAACCCTAAGGATAGGGTGTTTCCATGTGATAAGTGAATGAGGCAAAAGAAACCCTAAGGATAGGGTGTTGTCCTATGATAAGTCAATGAGGTAAATGAAAATCTAAGGATAGGGTGTTCAATGAATCAAGTAATTGTGATATCAAAGTTCTTAGTATGAGATGTGGTGATTCTTAACAGTTCAATTGCATGATTTTAGTGTATGAAGTGCCAAGTTGACATGTATTCTATTTATTTAACAATTTTAGTATGCCTATATGTATAGTATGATGATTACTTAGAATATTATAGTGTTTTGAATATACTTCTCTGCAAAGTTTAGAATGATATACATGTTGTATTATAAACTTCAAATAAATAGATGTGGTACCATAGAAATATCATAGTCAAGTATAAGTAACGAAAAGATACAATATAGTAAGAGCTTTCCAAGAATAATAAAATAATAGACTTAGGTGTTGTAAACATCGTAGAACCCCTATGTGAGGTATGCACCTTAGGGGTGAAACAAACTAACCCTGGCAGTGTCCAGTATACGGGGGTCAGATTGTACCAATAGGCGGTACGGGGGACGAAGCCCTAGTGGAAGTATCCTTAAATTATAGTTTCCACTATCCAACATTAACCAGAAGTCCTAGTGGCACTAGAGTATAGAAAAGTGTGTCCAACATCAACCAGAAGTCCGGGTGGCACTAGAGTATAGAAAAACCAATAGGTGTCTTGACTCTCCGCATGTGTGCTTAGGTTAGAGGAGGAGTCCAGAGGACAGAGAGCCATTACACTATTGCAGACCAGTGACGTAGTTAGACTTAGCATTCCTGGGTGTGTCAGCTAAGTCTTGTACGGTGTGATTGTAGTGCATTGTAAGTCTCATATGTATAGTACACTGCATATGATCAGGGCATAAGCTAAAATATGATCATATAGGTTTAAAGAGTTTCTTTTAAATAAAAAGAGTTAAGAAAAACTTGAGTACAATTTCATAGTAGCTATTCTTTAAATGCAATATTTACATTCTCTGTTATTTTAATTGTATTGTTATAGATTTCCTTAGTGTAGTAATTACTGTTGTTATAATTGATATCAGTTTCTCAAAGGTATATCTGTAATTATATCAGTGTTTTAGACTATTTCTTTGAAGTTCTCATTCACTGAGCGAGTAGGCTCACCCCTCTACTCAATAGTTTTAGGGAAACCACATGGACTTGAAGAAGTTCAAAGCGTCAGAGTAGATCTATCTCATCAGTTAAGTATGATATTAGTTAAGTTCAGTCGGTCCTTGTCACTCTAGGTCCTTGTATAGATGTGAGAGAGTTATAAATGATGTTTTGTATATTTATTTCCTTGATAAGAGAGAATGTATCTGATTATCATGTCGTATGTACATGGAAGTGTGAGAAACAGAATGAATATATGAATGTGTATCATTAATGTTGAGTTCATATTAGAGTAATAATAGTTTAATTCTCTTGTAAATTTTGTTTATTTGATTGAATGGGAGAAAATAAAGAGTTTGAAATAATAAGAAAAAAAGTCTAGAGTGAACTTTGTATTAAGTGTAATCCCCATAGTCATGCCCTAATCTCATGATTAGTGGAAATCGTGGGATGTGGGTGTGACAGCTTGGTATCAGAGCTTAGGCTGAGTTTTCAGGGACCATGAAGTTAGTAAGTTAGAGTCATAAGTGTGTCAGATAGGGGATGTTATGATGTTAGCTCTGCGGATTTGAGTATTTGGATATCCTTGCCTGATATCTGAGTACTTGGATCAACCAGTATCAAGCTACTCTGTCTATTCTTTCATGTATATCATGGCTAGGTATACAGTGAAAGGATGCGATAGAGAGGAACCCTAGAAATATTAGGGTTAGAAACAAGATAACTAACATGAATTAAGAGCATAAATATAAAATGAGATAGAACTTTCATTTCATATTATTGTTTTATTGGAGATGAATAGAAATGCTCTAATATGTTTGAATTCAGATATTCAGTATTTTGAAATATATATGGGTCTTTAAGATTTGTTGTACACTATGCAGTTGTAGCATTTGTTGATTACATTTTTTGTATCAAGTAGACTAGAAATGATCTTTGAATGAACTTTCCTAAGTGGATATTTTTCCACATGTTTGAGATTACTAGGAGTTAGTTAATCCTGAGTAGCTCTTGGCTTCAGGACTGCAGGTTTGGCATGGTCCGACTGGAAGGATACATTACTGGGATCTAATGACTCCTATTAACAGTATAATAAGAGTAGACTCTGGATAAATTAGACCCACATCATAGTGAGAATGTACATACACTAACATGTTGAAACATATGGGAAAGATTAGAATATCTAAGAATCAGTTAGAACTGATATCTGAGATTCAAATTTGGGGCCTCATATGAGAAATCCTTAATTGGGAATAAAGGAACACGACATAAGGTTCTGATTAATTTAAATGATAAGTATTATATGAAATCTAAATATGAAATATGGGAAAGATATGATAAAAGTATGTAAGGTCCAAGATAGTAAGAATCAATCATGAGGATTGGATCATATAATCGAGTACAATGCTTTTAGGTACTCCAAAGCAAAGGCAAAATAGAAGAAAAGAGTTGAGTATACAATAAGTACATAGAAGTGAAGAGTCTTCAGAAGAGTTAAAGTAAAGATAATTGGATGAACATGTAAATCATAAGACTAGAACAACAAACTCAGTTGAAACAAAGAGAAATGTAAAAATGATGAGCTTGATTAAGGAATGAGTGTTATGATATAATTGATAGCATAAAATATATACCTTTATTATAAATCATAATAAAATCATCCTTATTAACTTTGCATTTCAAGTCTCTAATGAACAACAAACTAGTTTCTAAAAGAAGAACAAAGGTGTAGTTTAACAAATGAATAAGTCATATAAAGGTAGACTATATTCAGGAAGGAGAAAACTTGATTGAAAGAGAAACTAAGTTTGACCCATGCATGATCTGTTTGATTTAAAATGAAGAATATGTAATGTATTAAACATGAGGTGAAACTAGTAGAGAGAATATTGATTTAGAATTTTAACTTCACATTAGTAGAAGGAAAAAAAGAAATATGTGCAACATGGTATACATGATCATACACATGAATAAGAAGCATGGTCATAAGAGAAAATTAGTGTAAAACTACTAGAGGGGGGGTGAATAGAGTTTTTGAATTATTTTAACAATTTATTGAATTCAAACAACCACAATTGAAATTAGAAGAAAGAGACAGGTGTTTAGAGCGGTTCCAACTATAGCAAATACTATAGTTGTCAGTCCACTACCCGGTTGCTTACCCAACCGGGATTTGAAAGTATTTATTTTATTACCTCTCGAGGATTTATACAAAATACAATACTTTCCTTTACACCCTTTGAACAGCCTTCACCCTGAAGTAGGTGCACCAACTTTGAGGTAGCCTTCTATGAAGTAACTCCAAGCTCCCCCTTGAAGTAGCCTTCCTCTCTAGAAGTAACCTCCCGTTGCACCAGCCTTCTGAAGTAGCTCAAAGTCTCCTTCTTCGCCAAGAAGATATTCACCCTCTCCAATCCGCAACCTCCAACCTAGGAGTAGCAAGGAGAGTACAAACAATAATAGGGAACAAGAAAGGAAATAGAAATTACAACTTATCCTTTAGAGCCCAAGGCTTGATTTGCCTAGATCAAGCGTATAGATCTCCTAACCAAGTATGTGAACTTGTGATTGTAGTGGGTAGGAGATACTAGCCTATAGGACACGAATTATGAGCTAAGGAATGAAATGGCCAATTGTCACAATGCTCAAATTGCTCACAAACAGATTGCACAAAGTATACTCAAAGGTTTCTCAAGTGTAGCAAGTGTAAAACAAGTAAGTTTAGGTGTCCTATGGCTTGTCCTATTTATAGGAATGGCCTGAGGATGCTTAAGGACGTTCTAGACAACTTCTAGGGGTTTCTAAGTGCTTAACTAGCCGTTAGGTACAAATTTGTTGCTTTAACAACGGCTAATTAATTAATTCTGCAGTTGCTGTCAGAGACCATCTCGGTCGACAAATGGTCGACCGAGACACCTACTCGGTCGAACTTTTGTCGACCGACAGGCTCTCTGGAACAAGTGATTTGCAACGTCTTTCATCAACTGCCAACTAACTTGTCTGTTGTGTCTAACGGCTACTTTGGATCTTTCTCGGTCGAGAAGATTGTCGACCGAGAGTGTCTCGGTCGAGGAGTTTGTCGACCGAGATTGACCCTGTTTCAAGGTTTCAATTTATGCACTAATTATGTGTGTAAGTGTGCATAAGTAATCCTATTTGAATGGGATGACTTGTCTAACTGTGGTGTTTAGCTAGGGAGAATCTAACGCTTGATTTACATGCAATTCTAAGTACTTGTACATTATATTTTTGTACAAGTTTTTACAACAGTGATTACATTGCATGAAATTATAAATATGTAAGCTTGTAGATTTTCCCTTGTTGCTTTGTCATCCTGCACACTCAAGTAGCTCGTTAGATTAATAAGAATGAAATGTTTGTCATAATCAAAACAAAGGGATTTATAGATGTCCATTTAGCCAACAATCTCCCCCTTTTTGAAGATGACAAACATTTCCAAAATATAAATAAAGGAAATATAAAACATATGAGTTTCATACCTTTAGATTACCTTTTGTAGCTTTTTCTCTTGTGTATAAAATGTGTGCTTATTATTCCCCATGAATTATGGAACATGAAATCCAGATCATTTGGGAATATAGCAACTTTCAATGTAAAGCCAAGAGTTTATTTATGAAACTCTTTAATTGAGTTTTACATAATTATTAAATTTTAGTTTTATATTTATCTCTCCCCCTTTGTCATTTCAAAAAGATAACCGTTAAGAATAAAAACTCCCCCTTAATTAGATATCCCATCAAATCTAATGAAAAAGATGTCCATTTAAAAGCCAAAAATGTAAACAAGAGTTTTTGTTTAAGTAGCACAAATATCAAAGAAAACATCCTCCAAAGGAGTGATAAGCAATTGCTTCCTAATGTTGTTAAATTGATCTAGTGGAAGCGGTTTTGTAAAAATATCAGCCAATTGATCTTCCGTATCAACATGATGAAGGGAAACATGATTTTTGGAGATTGGATCCCTTAAAAAATGATGACGGATTTCAATATGTTTAGCTCGGCTGTGTAAAATAGGATTGTGTGCTAAGTTTATGGCGCTTGTGTTGTCACAAAAAATAGGCGTAGATGAAAGATTAAAACCATAATCGCTTAACACTTGTTGCATATAAAGCACTTGAGCACAACAAGACCCAGCTGCCATATATTCAGCTTTAGTTGTAGATAGGGCAACCGTATTTTGTTTCTTGCTAAACCAAGATACTAAAGCTCTCCCTAATAAGAAACAGCCACCACTAGTACTCTTGCGATCAAGTCGACAACCATCATAATCCGCATCAGTATAAGCTTTGAAATCCAAGGATTGTCCTTTTGGATACCATAAACCAAAGCAAGTAGTACCGGCTAGGTAACGAAGAATTCGTTTAACTGCTAGAAAATGAGAATGCATAGTTTGTGATTGAAATCGAGCACAAAGACCAACAGAAAACATAATGTCCGGTCTAGAAGCCGTTAAGTAAAGCAAACTACCAATCATGACTCTATATAAGGAATCATCAATAGGTTCCCCATTTTCATCCTTATCAATTTTGACAGAAGTAGCCATAGGAGTAGTAGCATGTTTGCATTGATCCATCCCAAAACGTTTTAAGAGTTCTTTAGTATATTTTTCTTGGCTTATGAATATTCCGGCAGATGTTTGCTTAATTTGAAAACCAAGAAAGAAAGTTAGTTCACCCATGAGGCTCATTTCAAATTCTTTTTGCATAATATCACTAAATTGTGTGCACAATGAATCATTTGAAGCTCCAAAAATAATGTCATCAACATATATTTGCTCAACTAGGAAATCAGATGTATATGTTTTGAAAAATAAAGTAGAATCTGAATTTCCAATAGAAAAACCATTATCAAAAAGATATGTTTTGAGCCTTTCATACCAATTTCTAGGTGCTTGTTTTAAACCATAAAGTGCTTTCTTAAGTTTATAAACATAGTCACCTTTTTCTGGAATTTCAAAACCAGGTGGTTGGGCAACATAAACTTCTTCTTGAATGATGCCATTTAGAAAAGCACTTTTGACATCCATTTGATAGAGTTTGATGTTTTTATGGGCAGCAATAGCTAGTAACATTCTAATGGCTTCAAGTCTAGCTACGGGTGCATATGTTTTATCAAAATCTATTCCTTCTTGTTGATTATATCCTTGTGCTACTAACTGAGCTTTATTCCTTATTACTTCTCCTGACTCATTTAGCTTGTTCCTAAAAACCCATTTAGTTCCTATTATGGTTTTATCTTGTGGTTTAGGAACTAAATCCCATACATCATTTTTAGTGAATTGATTCAATTCTTCTTGCATTGCTATTATCCAATAGTCATATTTAAGAGCTTCAGATATCTTTTTAGGTTCAATGATAGAAACAAAAGCCATGTTTGCAACATCTTTAAAGGAAGAACGAGTTTTGACTTTATCATTAGGATCTCCAATAATTAATTCTTGAGGATGATCTTTAATAAGTCTAGGTGTAGGTTGTGGTTCAGTTTGGTGATTATTTGTAGCACCTTTCTCACTATCGTTTGGTATGTTTAAATTTTTGAATTGATTAGTGAGATCTATGATTTCTAGATTTTCAGATGGGGATTCTTCATGAAAAGAAACATGAATAGATTCCTCAACTTTTCTAGATATAGTGTTATATACTCTAAAAGCTTTGCTAGAAGTGGAATATCCCAAAAAGAATGCTTTGTGTGATTTTGAGTCAAACTTATCTCGATCGTCTTTGGTATTTAAGATATAACATGTGGAGCCAAAGGTATGAAAATAGTCAACTCTAGGTTTCTTAGAATGTATTAGTTCATATGGAGTTTTCTTTAAATGAGAGTGAACAGTTACTCTATTTAGCACATAGCATGCAGTGTTTACAGCTTCAGCCCAAAAGGTTTTGGGTGTGTTATGTTCAAGCATCATAGTTCTAGCCATTTCTTGTAGTGATCGATTTTTCCTTTCAACTATACCATTTTGCTGTGGGGTGCGTGGAGCAGAAAAATTATGAGTGTATCCTTGAGATGTACAAAACTCTTCAAATGTATGATTTTCAAATTCCCCACCATGATCACTTCTAATGGTACATATTTTATTTTGTAAGAGATTTTCAATCTTGGAACAAAATTGCATAAAAACATGAATAGTATCATCTTTAGTTGCAATAAAATGTACCCATGTATATCTACTATAATCATCAACAATAACAAAATAGTATCTCTTACCACCGATTGATTGTGTCCTCATTGGTCCAAATAAATCCATATGAATTAATTCTAATGATCTACTGGTGCTAAGTACATGTTTTGATTTGAAAGATGTTTTGGTTTGCTTTGCCATTGTGCATGGTTCATAGTTTTCAACTTGATCAAAAGATAAAGTAGGCAATCCACGAACAAGAGTATATTTAACTAACTTTTTGATAACATGTGAACTAGCATGTCCTAGCTTTTTATGCCATATTTGTAAGGTATTGTCATTTGCAAGCAAGCATTTTCCCACTACTATTTTCATAGAGTTAGGTTTAAGAATATAAAGATTTCCAACTCTATTTCCTTCATAAACAACATTTGTAGTATTTTCTATTAATAACTTGCAGCAGGTTTTGTTAAATAAAACATCATAACCACTATCACATAATTGGCTAACACTTATCAAGTTATGGTGCAAACCATCAACAAGTAGAACATTCTTAATTTCGAGGTTTGTACCAACATTACCTATTCCAACGATTTTGCCCTTACCATTATCTCCAAAAGTGACTGTTCCACTTTTCTTTTCTTCAAAAGTTTGGAATGCATCCTTGTTTCCGGTCATATGTTTGGAACATCCACTGTCAACCACCCATTCCTGCATTAAAATGTAGATTTTGGTACCCATGTGATGGTCCGATATGGTTAGAATCATTTAAATACAGATTTGTATAAAAGTTCTGAATCAGAAGTCCAGTCGGTCGACAATTGTTCGACCGACATATGTCTCGGTCGACAATTTGTCGATCGAGAAGATTACTGTAATACAAAACCAGAAAACACAGAAATGTAGCTCGGTTGAACAATTTTCGACCGAAATAATTGTTGTAAATTTTGATATGTTACAGACATTCGGTCGGTCGACAATACTTCGACCGATTAATGGTTCGGTCGACAATTCTTCGACCGACTAAGTTTCTGTTTTAGTACAATAATGCAGAAAATTACCAATGAGCATAAAATCTTTTGTTTAGTTGAGATAAGACAATATAAATAGCAAGATTGAGCTTTTTGGTCATATCTCAACTAAATTTTATTTGTCTCTACTAAGTTTGAGGTCTTGGGACCCAAACTAATTCGGAATCCTTAGTTTTATAAGGGCATGAAAAGGAATAGTTTCCAAGACGTAAACAAAAATGGCAGGTAATAGAGTCAACTTCATTTCTCTTTCTAGCCATTGTGTTCTTGGGTACAAACCTAGTTTGAGTTCTTTTAGGTTGATTTTTCTTTGGAGCATATCCCAAACCTTTTCTTCCGTTGAAAACAGTACCAATACTTAGAATGTTATCAAGTATATCTTTTCTTCTTAACTCATGAAGTTCTCTTTGCAGCTGAGCAATATTATTCATTTTCTTGTGTAAATCTTTTCTTGCTTGATCTAAATCAGATAGCAATGAATCTCTTTCTTTTATAACATTTTCATAGTCTAGATGGTTACACAAAATAGGTTGAGTCTGAAAATCTTTTAGTTTAGCTAACAAATCAGTCTTTTCTTTAGAAAGAAGATCAACATGTGTTTCTAGAGTGAGTAGCTTTCTAGTGTAATCATCTAAAGATGTTTTTAAAGATAAATTCTCAAGATCAATGTTATTCTTTTCAGAAGAAAGATTTTCTAATTTAGCAATTTGCTCATCATTTGATTTTATAGACTTCTTTAGTTTCTTCTTGACATCAACATACTTGTCATGAATTTCTTGTAGACTAGTGACTAACTCTTCTTTAGAAAGATCAAGTAGGCTTACCTCTTGAGAGTTTTCATCATCTTCTCTTGCCATTAGACAATCCACGGTTTCTTCTCCGCTTTCACTGTCACTTGATTCGTCCCATGCAGCTTTATAGGCTTTTTCTCCCTTCTTCTTGTGTGAGCTTTTCTTTCATTTCTTTGCTTTAGGACATTCATTCTTGAAATGCCCTTTCTTTCCACATTCAAAGCACCTAGGAGGGGTAGAAGAAGAGCTGGAAATTTTGTTAGATTTAAATCTTTTGTATTTCTTACCATTTACTATCAAGGCTTCTTCTCCCTCTTCTTCACTTGACTCCTCACTTTCTTGTGTGACAGCTTTTGAAGCTTTTAGAGCCACATCCTTCTTTTTTCCTTGCTGAAGTTCACGTGCTCTTCTTTCTTCCTCTTCTAGAGTTGCTTCATGAGCTTCTAAGTTGCCAATAAGTTGCTCCATTTTCAGTTGAGTGAGGTCGTTTGCTTCTTCAATGGCTGTCACCTTTGGCTTATATTTTGGAGGAAGTGAACGAAGGATCTTTGATACCTGATCTTCTTCAGGAATAGGTTTTCCTAATGCACTCAAACCATTAACAATAGTAGAGAATTTTGCAAACATTTCACTAATTGACTCATTAGTATCCATACGAAAGTGTTCAAATTTTTGTTTAAACATGCTAATCTTGGAATTTTTGACTTGGACTGTACCTTCATAGGTTATGGACAGTCTATGCCAAATATCATATGCTGTGTCACAATTAGATATTCTATTAAATTCTCCTACCGAAATAGAACAATATAAAATGCTTACAGCTTTTGCATTCATTTGGGCCAGCTTTACCGTGTTTGCATCCCATTCCGCAAATTCATTTTGAGGAAGCATATATGGAGTAGACACCATTCTCCATAAATCCCAGTTGATGCCTTGGAAGTAGAATTGCATCCTTCTCTTCCAATATTGGTAGTTTGTTCCATCGAACGCTGGGGGCCTAGCAACAAGTGTCCCTTCAATGTTGAGGTTGTTGAGTACTCAGTCACCCATTTCTTCAAGACCTTGTTAGGGTTCCTTGAAGCCTAGCTCTGATACCAATTGTAAAACTACTAGAGGGGGGTGAATAGAGTTTTTGAATTATTTTAACAATTTATTGAATTCAAACAACCACAATTGAAATTAGAAGAAAGAGACAGGTGTTTAGAGTGGTTTCAACTATAGCAAATACTATAGTTGTCAGTCCACTACCTGGTTGCTTACCCAACCGGGATTTGAAAGTATTTATTTTATTACCTCTCGAGGATTTATACAAAATACAATACTTTCCTTTACACCCTTTGAACAGCCTTCACCCTGAAGTAGGTGCACCAACTTTGAGGTAGCCTTCTATGAAGTAACTCCAAGCTCCCCCTTGAAGTAGCCTTCCTCTCTAGAAGTAACCTCCCGTTGCACCAGCCTTCTGAAGTAGCTCAAAGTCTCCTTCTTCGCCTAGAAGATCTTCACCCTCTCCAATCCGCAACCTCCAACCTAGGAGTAGCAAGGAGAGTACAAACAATAATAGGGAACAAGAAAGGAAATAGAAATTACAACTTATCCTTTAGAGCCCAAGGCTTGATTTGCCTAGATCAAGCGTATAGATCTCCTAACCAAGTATGTGAACTTGTGATTGCAGTGGGTAGGAGATACTAGCCTATAGGACACGAATTATGAGCTAAGGAATGAAATGGCCAATTGTCACAATGCTCAAATTGCTCACAAACAGATTGCACAAAGTATACTCAAAGGTTTCTCAAGTGTAGCAAGTGTAAAACAAGTAAGTTTAGGTGTCCTATGTCTTGTCCTATTTATAGGAATGGCCTGAGGATGCTTAAGGACGTTCTAGACAACTTCTAGGGGTTTCTAAGTGCTTAACTAGCCGTTAGGTACAAATTTGTTGCTTTAACAACGGCTAATTAATTAATTCTGCAGTTGCTGTCAGAGACCATCTCGGTCGACAAATGGTCGACCGAGACACCTACTCGGTCGAACTTTTGTCGACCGACAGGCTCTCTGGAACAAGTGATTTGCAACGTCTTTCATCAACTGCCAACTAACTTGTCTGTTGTGTCTAACGGCTACTTTGGATCTTTCTCGGTCGAGAAGATTGTCGACCGAGAGTGTCTCGGTCGAGGAGTTTGTCGACCGAGATTGACCCTGTTTCAAGGTTTCAATTTAGGCACTAATTATGTGTGTAAGTGTGCATAAGTAATCCTATTTGAATGGGATGACTTGTCTAACTGTGGTGTTTAGCTAGGGAGAATCTAACGCTTGATTTACATGCAATTCTAAGTACTTGTACATTATATTTTTGTACAAGTTTTTACAACAGTGATTACATTGCATGAAATTATAAATATGTAAGCTTGTAGATTTTCCCTTGTTGCTTTGTCATCCTGCACACTCAAGTAGCTCGTTAGATTAATAAGAATGAAATGTTTGTCATAATCAAAACAAAGGGATTTATAGATGTCCATTTAGCCAACAATTAGAAGTTAAAGATGATAGGTCGAGGAGTAGTATATGGTAAGAGGATTTTGGAAAGTAAGGAAGGGTTTGAAACATGATGGAGTAATATAGATTATAAAAGAAAGAGGTTGCGAGATTCAAGAAAGTGCCAATTAGTCAAGTATCCCTGTTGATAACTAATTAAACCTACATACGAGAAATGTATTAAGGGAATGTTTGAATATAAGAATTCCAAGTCTCATAATCATCTTCTCTTTCATATCTTCCTTAATGAGAGCAAGGTGGGAATGAAATGATAAGAAAATGAATCATATATGATGTATAACCACCATGGTAGAGACATCTAGTGAATGTAATAATGACATGCAATGTGATGATGAAACCCTAGCAGGGTAATTGAGAATGTAATCTATCTGAATGGCCAAGTAAGAGAGAGGAAATTCAATTGATAAGATAAGGAAGACTTTAGTAAAACTTGTGAGATCCGAAGTTTGACTTTCAAATTAAGGGAGTAAAGTCACACCACAATAATGTCATACTATTGATAAGGACCAAACCCTAGAATTTTTAGAGTTGTAGTAGTTCAAGGGATATCACTAGTGATTTGACCTTGAATACTAGCATCTCTATAAAACAAGATCATGAGATTTTCACTATCAGAAGTAAACTAGCATTGATAGTAATCTGGGGTTTAAAGGTAGCTAATCTGAAAGGCAGATAAACAATATGGAAATGATTCAGAGTAAAGGATAAGAAATAGATTTGAAATATAAGAAGTGTGATTTTAAAAAAAAAAGGAGAAGTGCAACATGAGCAAATTGTAATCTAAAACAAATTCTTGTAGTGATATCAAGAATGATGAATTATCTATTCTTATCTTGTATGTTTCAATTTTAGGGAATGTTTAATCTACATGATTAAAATGAGAAGGATAAGTAGCAAAAAGTAAGTAGTAATGAATGAGGAGAGAGATAAGAGAAAACAATGGCTTTTAGTAATATGTGAATTTGTTTTTAGAAGTATAATTTGTTTAAGGTATACTAAGGGATGTAAATTTTTTTACATATGATTTCAGTTGTACATGTGCAAGCAATATGTTAATTAAAGGTGTCTAATAGTTTAAGTCATTCATACCAGTAATCCATCTTAGTATTGTACAATTGTGGTATGGTGATATTGGTTGAATTATGATGGAACAAATGGAGGGTTACCCTGAATAAGGTAATCTTACCTATTCACTCATATGAATAGAAGAGATGGTAATCATATTGTATTGATATATAACCCTAATGAGGTATAGCTTGTTATACCTAGCTTTAATATAACTAAGTGATGGTAATTGGGTATGAATAGTCCTTGAATGACTAATACAATCATGGAATACTCTGTTACTGTTGTTGAAACCCTATTATGCTATAAATCAATGGTTACACCTTGAATTATGTGTGGGTTCATACTTGAGAATAGTATGAGTTGTGATGGTGATGCTTCACCTTATGCATCCATGATACAATGGGGATGTCGTGAGTAGTATTATACAATTGTTGTTGAATCTAGTCTTCCAACTCAAGACTGTTTTGCTATTTGAGTGGAACAATAGTAGAAATTCAAAATAACATGGTGAGCTCTATTTTGTGACTAAAACGTAATCTAGAACAATAGTACATATTGAGTCATATGAATTGAGATAGTTGGATCAGATTATCAATGTTGAGGTAATACCTCAAGAGTATGAAAATATTGAGATGGTTGTTTATCTCTCTATCCTATGATTGACTGTGGCATAGAGAATTTGTTTGTTATTATTGAGAACTATTTCAAACATGTTGTGATTTAGTAAAGAATTAAAGGACTTAATGTTGAAAACTGCATTCAAGTATGAAATACAAGAATATAATGACATGTAAGATTTTTAGAAGCTTAAAATAAATCTTGAATGTACTTTTCTTGCACGTTTATGTTTTGGGGACGAAACATTTTAAGGGGGGAAGAATTGTTATGACCGCATCTGAGCTTAATTGGTAAACTAGGGTTTACCTGGATGATTACATGCTTAATTGGATTGATCATTGCTTAAATGTAATTAATGATGATAATTCAATTATGATGTTTTAAACCTAATAAGAACTTTAAGTGTGCTTTTACTTTGAAAAATTAGGGTTTGAGAAATATAAACCCTAGTCAGCTGAAATTAGGGTTTACTTGGATGATTGTATGCTTAATTTTTTTATTTTTTATTTTTTAAAAAAATTGGCCATTCTATTCATCCTGTGGCCTGGGCTCGATCCTAGGACCTCTCACTAACAAACTCGTATGCTTAATTAAGTTGATCATTTTCAAAGCTTGATTAGTGATGGTTGCTAAGTTTTGATGTTTTAAATATAATGAGAAGATTTAATCATACTTTGATTCACATAATTAGGGTTTAAGATTTGGGAACCCTAATCAGCCCAAATTAGGGTTTTGATGAAATATGAATACATAATTTGATAAGTATAGTGTCTCACTAAATGATTTTTAGTATTTTATATGTAACTCTAATTGAACTCAAATTTGGATATAATATGTATAACTCAAGCATTCATTTTAGTGAAATATTGCAGAATATTTGGATGTTCTTTGAAAGACATTCTCGGTCGAGATATACTTCAACCGACCATGCTGACAGAATGTTGTTTAGTAGTATATTATTTGATTTTTAGTTTTTTATTTATAATCATGAATGATCTGAAAATTTTACTAGAGCTCTGACAGTGGATTTCAGACATCTTGTTAAATTTGCATAATTTTTGGAGAAGGTTTGATCTCAAAAATACATGAATTACAGTAACAGTTTCATAACAGAAAATTCAGCTGAAATAAGAGAAAGTATAGTTAGGGGTCAATGTGCAATTGACCCAAGCAGCTCAATTTCTCTATATGATCAACCAAACACCCTAGCAAATCTCATAATACATAATTCATTCCAAAGAAATGAAATCCTAGAGAGAGAGGGAGAGTTAGGGTTTGAGAGGAGCAAGTGGTGGAATTGTTGAATTTGGGTTTCTCTATCCGAGATATGATGAAATAAAGTAAGTTTAGCTTCATTGCATGGACTTTCATGGTGAATCTTCTCTCACATGTCAAGATTCTATCCCTCCCCTGATTTGATATGAAATAGTATCAAAATTTTCCCTTTTCTCACTCTTTCTTCATAATTCCTTATTTTTAGGATTTCTGAGTTGAAAGGAAGAAGAACTGGGTGAATTGCTAGGGATTTGATATGACTTTGAGATTTTTAGGGATGAGCTACGTTTTAAGGTTTTTTTACACCTTAGGGTGAGAGGAAACTTCCTTTAAATAGTATATTGCACGAAATTTGGTTAATTCATCCATAATCTTCAATTGTTCAATATGCGACAAACAAATCCTAAATTCTCCATTTGATCTACTTTTTGTAAAATGATATGAAATGGATTCTTCTTCTGTTTTGATGAATTTTAGATGATAAAATCATATAAGAAATGGATAAAATCCATCTTAATGAGAATTCCTTAAGTAATTATAGAGGTTATAAGAGTAAACTGAAATTTAGGATTTTCGGCTATGATTGAAATTGATTTATAATTAAATAGAGAAATTTTTCTATCTGAATCTCATAGATTATGATTGATTGTTTATCTGAATGTGTAGTACATACATGTTAGATACTATCTTGGATTTTGTGTGATATGAATAGTGTTTTCTTGATATCTCAGTAGAAAGGGTTGAAACCCTAGATGAGTGAAAAATTGGAAATTTGTGAATAGATATTATGAAATTCATTTGAAGTGTTTATCTTGAAAACTTAGAATTTATTTATACAATGTTATTCTTCATGCATGATATCTCAGTAATGGAATGGAATCTTAAATTCAGCTCGGTTCTAAGGTTTCATACATATATTGATTATATATGATTTGTTGAAAGCAATCTTTATTCAGTGAATGTTTATATCGTATGAAATCCTTATGAGATCCATGTGATAAGTGAATGAGGTAAATGAAACCCTAAGGATAGGATGTTGCCATGTGATTAGTGAATAAGGTAAATGAAACCCTAAGGATAGGGTGTTGCCATGTGATAAGTGAATGACGCAAATAAAACCCTAAGGATAGGGTGTTGCCAGGTGATAAGTGAATGAGGCAAATGAAACCCTAAGGATAGGGTGTTGCCATGTGATAAGTGAATGAGATAAATGAAACCCTAAGGATAGGATGTTTAATGAATCAAGTAATTGTGATATCAAAGTTCTCAGTAAGAGATGTGGTGATGCTTAATAGTTCAATTGCATGATTTTAGTGTATGAAGTTCCAAGTTGATATGTATTCTATTTATTTAAGAATTTTAGTCTTCTTGTATGTATAGTATGATGATTACACAGAATATTACAGTGTTTTGAATATACAACTCTTCCAAGGTTAGAATGATATACATGTTGTATTATAAACTTCAAATAAATAGATGCGGTACCATAGAAATATGAGAGTCAAGTATAAGTAAGGAAAAGATACAATATAGTAAGAGCTTTCCAAAAATAATAAAATAATAGACTTAGGGGCCCTGAACACCGTAGAACCTCTATGTGAAGTCTGTGCCTTAGGGGTGAAATTGCCTAACCCTGGCAGTGTCCAATATACGGGGGTCGGAACATACCAATAGGCGGTACGGGGGACAAAGCCCTAGTTGAAGTCTCCTTAAATTATAGTTTGCAATGTCCAACATTTATCAGAAGTCCTAGTGGCACTAGAGTATAGAAAAGTGTGTCCAACATCAACCAAAAGTCCTGGTGGCACTAGAGTATAGAAAAGCCAATAGGTAGCTTGACTCTCTGCCTGTGTGCTTAGGTTAGAGCAGGAGTCCATAGGCCAGAGTGCCATTACACTATTGCAGACCAGTGACGTAGTCAAACTTAGCATTCCCGGGTGTGTCAGCTAAGTCTTGTACGGTGTTATCGTAGTGCACTGCGAGTCTCATTTGTAGAGTACACATCATATGATCAGGGCATAAGCTAAAATATGATCATACAGGTTTGAAGAGTTTCTTATAAATAAAAAGTGTTAAAAAAAACTTGAGTACAATTTTGTAGTATCTATTCTTTAAATACAATATTTACATTCTCTATTATTTTAACTGTATTGTTTTAAATTTTCTCAGTGT
Organism: Alisma plantago-aquatica; assembly: GCA_963693085.1. NCBI lineage: Eukaryota > Viridiplantae > Streptophyta > Magnoliopsida > Alismatales > Alismataceae > Alisma > Alisma plantago-aquatica. The sequence continues at coordinate 295,331,138 of OY856411.1, forward strand.
AGTAATTATTGTTATTATAATTGATATCAGTTGCTTAAAGGTATATCTGTAATTATATCAGTGCTTTAGATTGTTTCTTTGAAGTTCTCATTCACTGAGCAAGTAGGCTTGCCCCTCTACTCAAAAATTTTAGGGAAACCACATGGACTTGAAGAAGGTCAAAGCATCAGACTAGATCTACCTCATGAGTTAAGTATGAGATTAATTAAGTTCAGTCGGTTCCTTTCACTCTAGGTTCTTGTATAGATGTGAGAGAGTTATAAATGATGTTTTGTATCTTTGTTTCCTTGATAAGAGAGAATGTATCTAATTATCATGACGTATGTACATGTAAGTGTGAGAAACAAAATGAATATATGAATGTGTATCATTAATGTTGAGTTCGTATTAGAGTAATAATAGTTTAATTGTCTTGTAAATTTTGTTTATGTGATTGAATGTGAGAAAACAAAGAGTTTGAAATAATAAGAAAAAAAGTCGGGAGTGAACTTTGTATTAAGTGTAATCCTCATAGTCATGTCCTAATCTCATGATTAGTGGAAATCATGGGATGTGGGTGTGACAGCTTGGTATGAGAGCTTAGGTTGAGTTGTCAGGAACCATTAAGTTAGTAAGTTAGAGTCATAACTGTGGCAGATAGGGGATGTTATGATGTTAGCTCTGGGTATTTGAGTATTTGGATATTCTGGCCTGGTATATGAGTACTTGGATCAACCAGTATCAATCTACTCTGTCTATTCTTTCATGTATATCCTGGCCAGGTATACAGTGGAAGGATGGACTAGAGAGGAACCCTAGAAATATTAGGGTTAGAAACAAGATAAGTAACATGAATTAAGAGCATAAATATAAAATGAGATAGAACTTTCATTTTATATTGTTGTTTTACTGGAGATGAATAGAAATGTTCTTATATGTTTGAATTCAGATATTCAGTATTTTGAAATATATATGGGTCTTTAAGATTTGTTGTACACTATCCAGTTATATCATTTATTGATTACATTTCTTGTATCAAGTAGACTAGAAATGATCTTTGAATGAGCTTTCCTAAGTGGATATTTTTTCCACATGTTTGAGATTAATAGGAGTTAGTTAATCCTGAGTAGCTCTTGGCTTCATAACTACAGGTTTGGCCTGGTCCGACTGGCAGGATGCGTTATTGGGATCTAATGACTCCTATTAATAGTATAATAAGAGTAGACTCTGGATAAATTAGACCCACATCATAGTGAGAATGTAAATACACTAAGATGTTGAAACATATGGGAAATATTAGAATAGCTAAGAATCAGTTAGAACTGATATCTGAGATTCAACTTTGAGGCCTCATATGAAAAACCCTTAATTGGGAATAAAGGAACACGACATAAGGTTTTGATTGAGTTAAATGATAGGTATTATATGAACTCTAAATATGAAATATGAGAAAGATATGAGAAAAGTATGTAAGGTCCAAGATAGTAAGAATCAATCATGAGGATTGGATCATATAATTGAGTACAATGCTTTTATGTACTCCAAAGAAAAGGCAAAATAGAAGAAAAGAGTTGAGTATAAAATAAGTACATAGAAGTGAAGAGTCTTCAGAAGAGTTAAAGTAAAGAGAATTGGATGAACATGTAAATCATAAGACTAGAATAACAAACTTAGTAGAAACAAGGAAAAATGTAAAGATGATGAGCTTGATTAAGGAATGAGCGTTATGATATAATTGATAGCATAGAATGTATACCTTTATTATAAAGCTTAATATATTCATCCTTATTAACTTTGGTTTCAAGTCTCTAAAGAACAAAAAACTAGTTTTTAAAAGAATAACAAAAGTGTAGTTTAACAAATGAATAAGTCATACAAAGGTAGACTATATTCAGGAAGGAGAAAACTTGATTGAAAGAGAAACTAAGTTTGACCCATGCATGATCTGTTTGATTTAAAATGAAGAATATGTAATGTATTAAACAAGAGATGAAACTAGTAGAGAGAATATTGATTTAGAATTTTAACTTCACATTAGTAGAAGGATAAAAAGAAGTATGTGCAACATGGTATACATGATCATACACATGAATAAGAAACATGGTCATAAAAGAAAATTAGAAGTAAAGATGACAGGTGGAAGAGTAGTTTATGGTAAGAGGATTATGGAAAGTAAGTAAGGGTTTGAAACATGATGGAGCAATATAGATTATGAAAGAAAGAGGTTGCGAGATTCAAGAAAGTGATAATTAGTCAAGTATCCTTGTTGATAAATAATTAAACCTACATATGAGAAATGTATTAAGGAAATGTTTGAATATAAGAATTCCATGTCTCAGAATTATCTTCTCTTTCATATCTTCCTTGATGAGAACAAGGTGAAAATGAAATGTTAAGAAAATGAATGATATATGATGCATAACCCCCATGGTAGAGACATCTAGTGAATGTAATAATGGCATGCAATGTGATCATGAAACCCTACCACGGTAATTGAGAATGTAATCTTTCTGAATGGCCAAGTAAGAGAAAGTAAATTCAATTGATAAGATAAGGAAGACTTTAGTAAAACTTGTGAGATCCAAAGATTGACTTTCAAATTAAGGGAGCAAAGTCACATCACAATAACGTCATGCTACTGATAAGGACCAAACCCTATAATGTTTAGATTTGTAGTAGTTCAAGGGATATCACTAGTGATTTGACCTTGAATACTAGAATCTCTATAAAACAAGATCATGAGATTTGCACTATGAGAAGTAAACTAGCATTGATAGTAATTTGGGGTTTAAAGGTATCTAATCTGAAAGGTAGATAAACAATATGGAAATTATTCAGAGTAAAGGATAAAAAATAGATTTGTAATATAAGAAGTGTGATTTGAACAAAAGGAAAAGTGCAACATGAGCAAAGTGTAATTTAAAACATATTCTTGTAGTGATATCAAGAATGATGAATTATCTATTCTTATATTGTATGTTTCAATTTTAGGGATGTTTAATCTACATGATTAAAATGAGAAGGATAAGTAGAAAAAAGTAAGTAGTAATGAATGATTAGAGAGATAAGAGAAAACAATGGCTTTTAGTAATATGTGAATTTGTTTTTTGAAGTATAATTTGATGAAGGTATACTAAGGGATGTAAATTTGTTTTACATATGATTTCAGTTGTACATGTGCAAGAAATATGTTAATTAAAGGTGTCTTATAGTTTAAGTCATTCATACCAGTAATGCATCTTAGTATTGTACAATTGTGGTATGGTGATATGGGTTGAATGATGATGGAACAACTGGAGGGTTACCCTGAATAAGGAAATCTTACCTATTCATTCATATGAATAGAAGAGATGATAATCATATTGTATTGATATGTAACCCTAATGAGGTATATCTTGTTATACCTAGCCTTGATGGTTACACCTTGAATTATGTGTGGGTTCATACTTGAGAACAATATGAGTTGTGATGGTGATGCTTCACCATATGCTTCCATGATACAATGGGGATGCTGTGAGTAGTATTATACAATTGTTGTTGAATCTAGTCTTCCAACTCAAGACTATTTTGCTATTTGAGTGGAACAATAGCAGTAATTCAAAACAACATGGTGAACTCTCTTTTGTGACTAAAAGGTAATACAGAACAATAGTACATATTGAGCTGTATGAATTGTGATAGTTGGATCAGATTATCAATGTTGAGGTAACACCTCAAGAGTATGAAAATATTGAAATGGTTGTTTATCTCTCTATCCTATGATTGAATGTGGCATAGAGAATTTGTTTGTAATTATTGAGAACTATTTCAAACATGTTGTGATTTAGTAAAGAATTAAAGGACTTAATGTTGAAAACTACATTCAAGTATGAAATACATGAATATAATGACATGTAAGATTTTAGAAGCTTAAAATAAATCTTGAATATACTTTTTTTGCACGTTTATGTTTCGGGGACGGAACATTTTAAGGGGGGAAGAATTGTTATGACCTCATCTGAGCTTAATTGGTAAACTAGGGTTTCCCTGGCTGATTACATGCTTAATTGTATTGATTATTGCTTAAATCTAATTAATGATGATAATTCAATTATGATGTTTAAAACCTAATAAGAACATTAAGTGTGCTTTTACTTTGAAAAATTAGGGTTTGAGAAATATAAACCCTAGTCGGCTGAAATTAGGGTTTACTTGGATGATTGTATGCTTAATTAAGTTGATCATTTTTAAATCTTGATTAGTGATGGCTGATAAGTTTTTATGTTTTAAATATAATGAGAAGATTTAATCATACTTTAATTTGCAAAATTAGGGTTTAAGATTTGGGAACCCTAATCAGCCCAAATTAGGGTTTTGTTGACATATGAATACAAAATTTGATAAGTATAGTATTTCACTAAATGATTTTTAGTATTTTATGTGTAACTCTGATTGAAATAAAATTTTGATATAATATGTATAACTAAATCGTGCATTTTATTGAAAAAATTTAGAATATTTGTATGTTATTTCAAAGTCACTCTCGGTTGAGATATACTTCAACCGACCATGCTGACATAATGTTATTCAGCAGCACATTGTTTGATTTTTAATTATTTATTGGTAACTCCAAATGATCTAAAAGGTATTCTGGAGCTCTTAAAGTGGATTTCATACATCTTGATAAATTTTCATAATTTTTGGAGAAGTTTTTATCTCTAAAATACATGAATTACAGTAATAGTTTCATAACAGAAAATTCAGCTTAAATAAGAGAAAAAATAGGGAGGGGTCAATGTGCAATTGACGCAAGCAGCTCAATTTTTCTATATGGTAAACCTAACACCCTAGAAGCTCTCATAATTTGTAATTCATTCTAGAGAAACGAAATCCTAGAGAGAGAGGGAGAGTTAGGGTTTGAGAGGAGAAAGTGGTGGAATTGTTGAATTAGGGTTTCTCTATTCGAGATATGATGAAATCAAGTAAGTTTAGCTTCTTTGCGTATCCTTTCATGGTGAATATTCCGTCCATCCCATGATTTTATCTGAAATGGCATCAAAATTTTCCCTTTTCTCACTCTTTCTTCATAATTCCTTATTTTTAGGGTTTCCCAGTTGAAAGGAAGAAGAATTGGGTAAATTGCTAGGGATTTGATATGACTTTGAGATTTTTAGGGATGAGCTACGTTTTTAAGGTGTATTCACACCTTAGGGTGAGTGGTAACTTCCTTTAAACAGTATATTGCACGAAATTTGGTTAATTCATCCATAATCTTCAATTTCTCAATATGCGACAAACAAACCCTAAATTCTCCTTTTGATCTACTTTTTGTAAAATGATATGAAATGGATTCTTCTTCTGTTTTGATGAATTTCAGATGATAAAATCATATAAAAAATGGATACAATCCATCTTAATGAGAATTCTTTAAGTAATTACAAAGGTTATAAGAGTAAACTGAAATTTAGGATTTTCGGCTATGATTGAAATTGTTGTTTAATTAAATAGAGAAATTTGTCTATCTGAATCTCATTGATTACAAATGATTGTTTATCTGAATGCATAGTACATACATGTCATATACTATCTTGGATTTTGTGTGACGTGAATAGTGTTTTCTTGATATCTCAGTAGAAAGGGTTGAAACCCTAGATGAGTGAAAATATGGAAATTCACGAATAGATATTATGAAATCCATTTGAAGTGTATATCTTGACATCTTAGAATTTATTTATACAATGCTATTCTCGATGCATGATATCTCAGTAAATGGCATGCAAACCTAAATTTAGCTCAGTTCTAAGGTTTCATACATATATTGATTGTATATGATTTGTTGAAAGCAGTCTTTATTCAGTGAATGTTTATATCGTATGAAATCCTTATGAGAGACATGTGATAAGTGAATGAGGTAAATGAAACCCGAAGGGTAGGGTGTTGCCATGTGATAAGTGAATAAGGTAAATGAAACCCTAAGGATAGGGAGTTTCCATGTGATAAGTGAATGAGGCAAATGAAACCCTAAGGATGGAGTGTTGCCATGTGATAAGTGAATAAGGCAAACGAAACCCTAAGGATGGAGTGTTGACATGCAATAAGTGAATGAGGTAAATGAAACCCTAAGGATAGGGTGTTCAATGAATCAAGTAATTATGATATCAAAGTTCTCAGTATGAGATGTGGTGATGCTTAATAGTTCAATTGCATGATTTTAGGGTATGAAGTGCCAAGTTGACATGTATTCTATTTATTTAAGAATTTTCATCTTCCTGTATGTATAGTATGATGATTACTCAAAATATTATAGTGTTCTGAATATACATCTCTGCCAAGTTTACAATGATATACATGTTGTATTATAAACTTCAAATAAATAGACATGGTACCATAGAAATATCAGAGTCAAGTATAAGTAAAGAAAAGATACAATATAGTAAGAGTTTTCCAAGAATAATAAAATAATAGACTTAGGGGCCCTGAACACCGTAGAACCCCTCTGTGAGTTTTGTGCCTTAGGGGTGAAACGACCTAACCCTGGCAGTGTCCAATTTATGAGGGTCGAAACGTACCAATAGGCGGTACAGGGGACACAGCCCTAGTGGAAGTCTCCTAAAATTATAGTTTGTAGTATCCAACATTAACCAGAAGTCCTGGTGGCACTAGAGTATAGAAAGGCGTGTCCAACATCAACCAGAAGTCTTGGTGGCACTAGAGTACAAAAAAACCAATAGGTGGCTTGACTCTCCGCCTGTGTGCTCAGGTTAGAGGAGGAGTCCAGATGCCAGAGTGCCATTACACTGTTGCAGACCGGTGACGTAGTAAGACTTAGCATTCCCGGGTGTGTTAGCTAAGTCTTGTACGGTGTGATCGTAGTACACTACGAGTCTCATATGTATAGTACACTGTATATGATCAGGGCATAAGATAAATATGATCGTATAGGTTTAAAGAGTTTCTTACAAATAAAAAGAGTTAAGAAAAACTTGAGTACAATTTCATAGTAGCTATTCTTAAAATTCAATATTTACATTCTCTGTTATTTTAACTGTATAGTTTTATATTTGCTCAGTGTAGTAATTACTATTGTTATAATTGATATCAGTTGCTCAAAGGTATATTGTAATTATATCAGTGCTTTAGACTATTTCTTTGAAGGTCTCATTCACTGAGCGAGTAGGCTCACCCCTCTACTCAAATTTTTTAGGGAAACCACATGGACTTGAAGAAGGTCAAAGCGTCAGAGTAGATCTACCTCATGAGTTAAGTATGAGATTAGTTAAGTTCAATCGGTCCCTGTCACTCTAGGTCCTTGTATAGATGTGAGAGAGTTATAAATGATGTTTTGTATCTTTGTTTCCTTGATAAGAGAAAATGTATCTAATTATCATGTCGTATGTACATGGAAGTGTGAGAAATAGAATGAATATATGAATGTGTATCATTAATGTTGAGTTCATATTAGAGTAATAATAGTTTAATTCTCTTGTAAATTTTGGTTATGTGATTGAATGCGAGAAAACAAAGAGTTTGAAATAATAAGAAGAAAAAAAGTCAGGAGTGAACTTTTAATTAAGTGTAATCCTCATAGTCAAGCCCTAATCTCATGATTAGTGGAAATCATGGGATGTGGGTGTGATACCTGTCAATATAGATAGCACCAATGATGCAACAGACACATCCTTTTTTGGCACTCAGATGAGGGAGACAATGTCGGAATAGATAACCAAAGTACTGGCACAAGGACTCCTACACATAGGTGTAGGAAGCGAACATCAATGACACCTGAGCAATGCTCTCTATCCAACGATGTGGTATCTAAATTCACAAAGGTGTATGAAAAGGTGCACGAGTTAGGGACCAATGTAGCCACCCAATCCCTTGAAAAGGAAGAGTTTGCAATCATTTTGCAACATTTCTATGATACTTTCCTAGATTCCCATACCTATGTTTTTACTACTCTTGTTAATTCCATGAAGGAGTCAGCCAACCGCAATATCTACCTTAGCCTCTGACATACCCCGCACAAAGTTATGATCTGATTGCTAGACCATTGTGAATGGTCCCACCTTCCATGACCCCCTCTTTTGGGCCGTCTCCACAAGTATTTCCTACACAATCCCTCCCTTGGCCTTTTAGCAACACATCAGGTATGCCATCCATGTGTCATACTTCCAATGATGATGTTGGCACAAGTGGGACTAGCAGAGGTGACACACCATAGTTAGACTCAACACCATCAGTTAGTTATTTTTTGAATTATTTAATAAGTATGAGAACATTAACTACATTTGGTTATTGTTGTGCTTATTTTTTTAATATTTAATTCAGTAGTGAACATGTTAATTTGATATTCATATAGAATTTAGTTTCAGTTCTGTTTATGCACACCATGAGTTTTTATATTATTCTTATTATAGAAATCATATTTTAGTTTTGTCTTCCTTATAGTTGTAGGAAACATGTCTGGTACCGACCACACACGTACACTAGATCTAGTTATAGAATTTTGGATATCGTTTCTGGGCTAGCAAATCATATTGCTAAACAAATAGTTGACTCAATAGCGACCACCATCTTGGTTGACGAAGAAATAATACATCCATTACCTAGGTCATTTAGTATTAGGAGTGGTCATCAAAAAGTTTTAGAAATCATACATGGAAATGAGAAGAGGGCATATGACTATACCAAATGCATCGACATATAGTTTTAGCCCTCGTGGACAAGCTTGAGAGTTGTGACTTATTACATAGTAGTAGAGGTGTCTCATCTATCAAGGTTGTATGGTACTTCCTTCAGATGGTTGGCCATGGCCATACCAATCATGTTTTAGCTGAGGACTACATTCACTCTGGTGAGACCATTAGCAAAAAATTCAATGAAGTATTGGATGGGGTGTGTGGCATGTGTAACAAATATATTGTGATGCAAACCACAACCACAACATCACACGGTCACATATTGGAGAGCCCAAGGATCTACCCTTACTTCAAGATAATAGTTTTTTATGAAAAATGGTGATTTGTGGTAACATTAGAATGCAAGATTAACAAGTCACTGTCTTATTTTAGGTTACCATTGATGCAATTGATAGGACACATGTCCCAGTTTAGGTTAGATGCAATAAGCATAACCATTATCAAAATAAAAAAGGGTATGTATCACTGAATGTCATGGCTGCAGTAGACTTCGCAATGGAGTTTACGTACATCCTCACAGGCTGGAAGGGTTCTACAACAGACTAAAGGATCCTACAAACTGCGTGGACTACAGGTGGTTTCAAAGTACACACCAAAAAGTATTACCTGGTTGATGTAGGCTACACCAACACCCTCCAATTCCTTGCACCTTATCGTAACACAGCTTACCATATTGTTGAGTATCTAGGAAACAGACACACGTAGATCAACAAGAGGGAGATGTTCAACCACATACACACACAATTACACAATATTGTTGAAAGAGCCTTCAGTGTGTTGAAGAGGAGGTTTGCTTACCTAAAAAAAGGTGTGATGTATTCTATGCATTCACAATGTCGCCTAATATTGGCGTGTTGTATTCCACTCAATTTCATACGACTCCAAAATGATGGTGATGTTATGATGGATGATTGGTAAAAGACAGTTTGCCAACTGACCTCCCAAGAACTGCGGCCGACTTGAGTTCCCTCCAACAAACAACTCAAGTTGATGCTCAAGAGGGTGATGTAATGCATGAAAACATTTCTGGTTTAATTTGGGAAAATTGATGACCTTCCTTTGTATTTGTTATCTTTTTTGTAGTATTTTTAAACTCATTTACAACTTGACATGTTCTCTAATCCTTGTTAGATTTGTTTCATACAATGTTTCTATGGATCCTAATTATAAATGTCACATTATGCTTCATTAGATTGTCGTAAAATGGAAAATGGAATGTCGTCATGTCCATGTGGCCTCCAATGCACCGTATGAATCTACATGGATGCCATAGATGCAACAAATGTACGATTTGAAGACAAAAACCCCCACATGCCGTATTTTACATGTGGTAGGATTCTTGTTCCAAACAAATGTCGTATGATGTTGGCCACGCAGCGAGTACAACCTACTGTGGCCACCCTTACTGTAGTTAGGGATGATCTATTAATACAACTTACTCATGCACGCAATGAATGTAAGCATTGGTCTGTACAATGTGACTTCGTCTGATCGACAAGGACAAACATTGATAAGCTAGTTGCAAAAATTTCAAATTTGAGGAAATGGCACCTATATCTTCGTGCACTACTTAACCTATCGATCGATAGTGACTCTTCAATAGAGGAAGAGGGCTATAATACAACATAGTTTTAATATAGTATGATCTATCCAAATAAACTTCAGTTGTATGTTAGAACAGTCAGTTGGTCCTATCAAAATACTCTTCAAATTAGATTTGAAATCTATGTTTTGAACCCGACATTATGCTACTAATCAACAATCATTTTTTAGATGTCGATGAATCCATTTGAATTTCTGAGGTGTCATTGTGGTCTAGTTGCAGCCTTACAGATTAACATAGAGGATGTAGGGTTATATGACTCTGGCATTCTGAGTGAAAGGCTGGGTAAAATGTATTGGATATGTCCTACTAGTCGGGTGTGATAGTAAATCCATAAACAAATAGTTGGCCTTGTGTAGGTTGCACATTCGTTGTCATTAACATAAACTTGGGAATACATTTTAGGGAAAGGATCGATGTAAATACTTCCATTGGGCAGTCGATCTCCCTCCAACAACTGATTCTTTGAAGGCTGAGATTATGTTACTAACTGGTGAGTGCAAGTCAGTGTGGGGCCAAGCGATGAACATGAAGGACTTTTTTGAAATCCATCACAGCTCTGAAGATATATACACCTCCAAAAAGTACGAGTATGAGATTCTACAAACCACCGTTGACAAGATGGAGGAAATTTGTAGTCTTCTTTTGGACATTCCTTTACCTCCGATGATGCCATAACATTGAATAGCATAGTTAGATTTAGATTGTCCTATCAATTTAGATTGTCTATCGCTGGATGTTATTAACATTATAAACTTTCTTAATTCATCCACTATTATAAACGTTGAATTACATTATAAGGTTGCTAATTTTTATCGTAATGTTGTTGAATGTTTTATTTCAAGACCAGATAGAAGGGTGTATGTTATATAAATATGAATAATCATATTATATCTGGATAATTTTGATATACACCCTTATATCTAAAATATATTACATACAAAATCTGTAATATGGCTGGGCAACCAGCGAGCGTGTTTTCTTTATGGCATCTAGAGCACGATCAGATCCTACTTGATTCCATGAGAAGTCAGTATGACATGGGGAGATGTGTCTGTGGATTTTATACTCAAGAGGCTTAGATGGAGACATGATGCAACATTCAAAACATAACGGGGTGCATTTCATATCTTTAGACCAGTTGAAAACCAGTTGGAAGAACCTAAAGAAAGACTTTATCAGACAAAATTGTTTCCTTTTGGCAAATTGATTGCCTCCTCATCCCTTAGCTCTATATGTGATCCCCCCAAGAGTTGTAGAACACTTAAACAATGTTGAAAACAACAACAATGGAGTTGCAGGAGTAGGTCATGAGGGCAACGAATGAAGTTGCAAGAATACCTCTTTTTACTACTTTATGTATGCTCTATTTTTACTTTCTACAATTGGACCCCTGGGTATGGTTTCTGTTAAAGATGCATCATAAGCTTGCTATTTATATATGCTACTTTTATCATAATGTTGGGTTTTTATGGCTTCAGTAGATATATGCACATTAAATCTTTATATTTGAAATTTCATATTATGTCCACACCATTGTAGAATAAACCATTACTATTGCGATATAATACATATAGAATTTATACTGTATAAATCAATGCTATATAAAATTATATATTTATTGTAAATTTTAATCTTATATTGCACATTCAACATAGTTCTATGGTCATCATTTTTAAAACTATTATGTAAGAATAGGAAAAACTATTCTGTAAGAACAGGACATGACAACGAGATCCTAACTATGTTGCCAAATATAATCAGATTGGATCATGACCAGTAGCTAAATAGAATCAGATTGCATCATGACTCAATCCTATCCAACTGACCAGAATTAGACTAGGCTGCCAAATAGAATCAGACTAGATCCAGATTAACCCAATCCATATCTACTGACTAATCCTGACTATCCCAGACTAGACTATAGAATCCCAATACCGAACCAATAAGGTGCTAAGGAATCAAGGGGATTAGCCCCACATGGTTTCCATAGAAACATACATAGAAAGGAAGGAGAAAATGTGGGAAACATTAGAAATATAAAGTAACCCCGAGAGAACAGCTGATCCGGATGATTCCCTTCAACGTACATGCAATATTCTATCTTTCGACTGCAGAATCACCCACTGTAGGTGCTCAAATCGTCCCGGACATAGCCTTCAGCATCGTTCTCTCCTGTCCTTGTTATCTGGTGTCATGCAATGAAAAATGGCTCAATCCTTAGGTATGGCTGCCCTCTCATTAAGTCATAAGAGCCACTTAGGGTGTGAAATAACGCCAGCCATCAGATTAGAGCACTTTCATTGGATCTCTTGATTGGGCAAAATCAGTAGTACTGACTGTTCAGTTGGTAGTATCGAGTTCTCAAGATGGTCGCACACAATTCACACTATCTATACTACCAAATAGTGTTGATAGTATCGAGTCTCAATTTTGAGCCGAGTCTGTCTCTCTGTGGTAATTTTGGTGGTACCGACTGAAGGTACTTAGTACTACCGAGATTGCTCGCTTCCTTTCATGTGCCTCTCTGACATGATTTTGGTACTACCGAATGGAAAAGTCAGTAGTATCGAATGTGAGTGATTCATTGGGTCTTCTATAGATGTTATTTAGATACTACTAACTTGTGTACTTGGTAGTACTGACTATGTGGGACTCTAGTGGTACCTAAAAGGCAACAAAAATGTACATAAGTACTTGAGATGATCTCAAACCATTCAAAAAAATATTAGAATTGTGTAAGTTTTATGCATTTAAGTGAAATCGGATAATGATAATATTTCATGCATATAATCATGTAAGTAACAAATAGGTGCACAAAACCATCGAAAATACACCTACAAAGGTGACTAAAAACCAATGCATCATTGCTTTGACCTTTCCCTTCTTTCTCCTCTTCAGTCTTCACTAAGGTACAAATACCCCTGTCATCTTACTTTCTTCTTCAATAGTTTGGTTTTCCCATGACAATCTAGGCTGCAATGCTTCATCAATTTACAAAAATCGATGAGATTTTTACTGCACCAAACTTTGTAGGATTTGATATCTTCTCTTCTTCTCTTTCTTCATGAAGATCTATGTCTTGCATTATGCATTTTGGATCTAGATGCATGTAAGAGAAGCTCCTTTTCTTCATGTTATCTTGATGATCCTTCATCTTATTCCGCAATGAGATTTGTTCATGGTGGCTTCTATTCTAGGGTTTTCACTTTAGTAGTCTTAACCTCATTTCCTCCTTTCTCTAAACTAGTTTCGCTTAGATCGTGTAGCTAGATCTATAGTAAGCTTTACAAAGATGAAATCTCATACTATGAGAAACATTATGACTTTCTTTAGGTATTGTTTTTGGATCTTGTAGGGTAAATCTAGAGGTTTTTTCATGGTCATCTTTGACTGGACTCATTTCCACTATGTGTAAGGTGTGTGATATATCATATGATGTATTTACTACTTACATAATACATGCATACCCTAATGTCATTTTAGAACCCTCTTATGTGCTAAAAAAGGAATCTTCATATCGATTGAAAAATAAAGGGATAAAAACATCCATGTTCATCTACATATACTACGTATCTTTTCTTGTTGATAAAGTATTTTTAGTTAGTATGCATGTACTTAGATCTGATCTATAATGGTAAATGAACCTAAACATGTTATCATTATTATGTTCTTATGATACTGGAAATTTGTGGAGTTATAAATATATATATATATATATATATATATATATATATATATATATATATGTATCCTTGCTGGAAGTTAGCTTTCCTATTACTTAAGTAAAGTAACCACTATGACTTTATGTTTCCTTGAAGTGTTGTTCTTTTCCTAGTCATGAGGAAAGGGGTAGATATCACATGAGTATGATTTTTAGGAGTGGCCTTAAATCATTTTAAAAGTTCAATATTATTTCCATGAGAGGCCTAGACCTTTCAATGGCCTGTTATGCAATAATACGGCCTCATGGAGCTCAAATATTTTTATGCCTTGAAGACTCCTTGTCCTAATCCTAATCCTAAATGGTGTGGTATTCCTATTTTCCGTCTTGCCTTGGTTTGAGTCCAACCCATGTTCCTACTTGGATTTTGATTAATATTCCTATTTGGAGTTGGAGATGGCTCTGTATGCATGCAACTTGGACTCCTATTGTTTACTAGAGTCATGTTAGGATTTTCTATTCCTAGTTGAAGCCTTATGACATGGAGCCTATAAATAGGACCCTAGGGACATGAGATTTTCTTGTACTAAAAAGTACCAATGTACAATGTTGTACCAAAGAGAGTTCTCCCTATTCTGTGGGAATTACCTTCTCAAGGTTTTTGGTCTCTTTGTCTTTGAGAGTATCTCTCCTTTGTAATCTTCTTGCAATAGTGAAATTCTATTCTCCTCTAATGGAGTAGGTCATCTAGACTTAACTACATAAATTTTGTGGTTTATTGTTTTTGTGGATTGTTATTCTTCTTTTCATTGTGTATGTGTTGCTAGTTGTTTATTCCACTACGTCGACTCAACAAATTGGTATTAGTGCATGTTGATCAACAACAATGATGAGAAAAAATGACGTCTAGAAGATTGACCTCACAATCAACTTCGGGTTATGCCAGATCAAGATGTGAGGCATTTTGGTTCAATAGGGCATCGTTAAAGCTTTGTTGGGAGTGGACAATATGCCAACCTCCTTGACTATTGAGCAAAAGCAAGAGATAGATGATCAAATCCTAATTTCCATCTAGTTGTTACCTTCGTGGACGGTTCTTGGTGTAGTCGCTAAAGAGAAGACCGCTAGAGACTTGTGGTGGAAGCTTGAATCTCTCTACATGACATAGACTATCCAAACAAAATTGCATCATAAGCAACATCTATATATACGATTGTACATGGTTGAACATACATCTATTCGTGATCATATTGATTAGTTCAACTCCATCATTATGGATTTGGAAAATATCAATATAAAAGTAGAAGATAGAGATGAAGCCTCAACTCTTTTATTCTCCCCCCCCCCTCTTCATACAATCATTTACATGAGACCACTGTCTATGACAAAGACTCCATCAAACTAGAAGAATTAATGTCTTCTCTCATGTTTAAATCTTTGATGGATAAGGAATTGGTTGTTTCTTCTAATGGAAGCCAAGAAGAAGCTCTCTAGGGAAGGGGTCTACCAAACAAAAAAGACAACAATGAAGAATGCAATCGGTCTATGTCCAGGCATAATAACAACAAATCATGTAAATACTTACATGTAAAGATGTCAAGAACGACCTAGTGGTGCCAATATCGTACAAGAAGATAATGATTTTGTTCGCATGTCATTCTCTACTTCAAGATATCAAAATTTATTGGATTCTTGAATCTGGTTGTTCCTTTCACATGTGTCCTAGAAGGGAACGGTTCTCTACATATGATACAGTTGAAGGTGGAGTTGTTATTATGGAAGATGATTCTACCTACAAGACTATTGGGATTGGATCTGTTTGCATCAAGATGTTTGATGGTGTTATTAGAACCATATACAATGCCCATCATGTTAAAGGTCTTGTTAAAAATCTTATCTCTCTAGGAACACTTGAAGAGATGGGTTTCTCGCTTGCTGCAAAATATGGAATCATGTCTATGTAGAAAAAGATGAAATTGTTGTTATCAAAGGTCAAAATAGATCAAAAATCTTTATTCACTTATTGGTGAAATAGTCATTGGGACAACTGTTGTTTCTTTTTCATCATCCACTTTTGATCCGGATACCACCAAGCTCTGGCGCATGAGACTTGAACACATGAGCGAGAAAAGTCTTGCTATGTTCTCAAAGATATAAGGATTTTGTTACTACTTCTAATACATGTCCTTCTCCTAGTGTCACCTAACAAGTGAAGCTAGAGACTGTTGATGTGTCATCATCACCACATTGCAATTTAATACCTCCTATTTCAATTAGTCAAGATACCTCAAAAAATGTTGAAGATGAGGTACCTAATGCATTACCTTGTGCTGTTGTTGATGGAAGAGAAAGAAGACATATTAAGCTACCATCAAGACATTCAGATTATGTTGTTGCTTATGCTTTAGCAATTGCCAAGGATACCACTATTGTTGGTAGCCATCTACTTACATTAATGTTATGGTGTCTCCATATTCTGCTATGTGGGTTGTTGGTATGAATAAGAAGATGAAACCTTCTTCATAAGAATCAACTTTGTGATTTTTTCAAGACAACCGTTGATATGAAGATCATCAACAGAGATAGTCATGCTGATATGATCACACTTATTTGGTTGTTACATTCTCAAGGATTTTGGTCTCTCTCTCTTTGAGTGTATCTCTTCTTTGTAATCTTCTTGTAATAGTGAATTTCTCTTCTCCTCATGTGGAGTTAGTCATCTAGATCGAACCACGTACATCTCGTATTCATTGTTTGTGTGGATTGTTATTATTCTTCTCATTGTGTATGTTTTGCTCGTTGTTCTCACCGCTGTGCCAACTCAACAATATTAATACATGGCATTGTACATATGAGAGGTGTTAGAGTACACAACTTTGTTTTAACAAATTGATTTGTATTATGATACTCTTTATATCTTCAAGAGTTGTAAAGGGCTCAGTTAGTAAGTTAGTTACTTTTTCATTGAGGTAAAATCTACTACTTTCTCATTCATTAAAATCGCAAATAGGAATTACAATTCAACAAGGTTGAAAGTTAGAATGCATAGAATGAGTATGTCCATTCAGATAGGGGGAGTTTGTAGCATCATGGGCATGACGATTGTCGTCTCTTCTCACAAAGACCAATATACAAACATGGAACATTTGACTACATTTAAGGGTTTCATTGGAGACCACATCAAGGTAGCAGCAGCTACCCTGGATATTTTGGATTCGATAGATTAAGATGACATCAGACTCAAGGATAACATGCATCTCACCCATATTTGCACCAACACAAACTCCCAACAAAGCAGCATCAGCTTTAGCAATAGTTGAATCATTGAGCCCACTAATTTTCTTCTCTACCATAATGAAGATATTTCCTTTATCATCTATAACCACAACATCGAGGCTCGAACCAATCCTTATAGTCCACACATCATCAAATTTGATTTCAGTGTAGACCCAAAATGGACCATGGACACCCAGATCCCATCCACAGCTCCCAGTGCAAGGGTGGCTCCATCTCGTCTCAACAGATATCCCTTTCTGACTTTCGTGGACTGCACGATATAAAACTAGCATGCCACTTGTGCATGTGTGGGTCCCACCAGCTGGAGGGGAATTGAATCTGATACCATTTGTAATGACTGAGTCCACTACCCAAGGTTCTAGTAGAGTTTTAGGAATGACGTCTAGCCCCATAGACCATCACTAGACTTAACAAGAGCTTTATCCTCACTCACGTGCCAACCATGATAAACTTATGTACTGGTCACCCATCCAACTACTACTCTGGGCTGAGCACACCTAACCACAAAGTTCTTTAGTGATGGGCTCCCTAACAAAGAGGTGCACCTCGGTGATATGGGTTTTCCAATCATTCCTTTTAAGATCATTTTTCCGAGACCTCAAATCCTAGGACATTACAATTATTCTTTAGCAAGAACAATAGTCTAAGTTTTTCTTCTACGTTCCATAGCTAGATATTGCAAGAGATAATTAGAAGGATCTTTATCCACAATAGTCTGGGCATTAAAGGATTCACATTCTAGTATCTGGACATTTTTAGAGAAGTTACCAACAAAATTCTTGTTCCAATAATAAAGGGAAGATCAAATGTCTTTTAGTTTAGAGTAGACTCAGAACATAGGAAAACCTTCTTGAGGGGAATTCTAACATTTGTTAACAATGTCACAAAAAGCTTCTTTTTCAGTCTAGGCATTTATGAATCTAAAAGTGGTTTTTAATTTCTTTTTCTCACTAATAACCAGATTAAGAATACGATGATCACCGACAATATTTGGATGAAGAATATATTTGAACTCAGAAAAATAATTGGAAAAGGAGTTATTATATAGAGTCATTCATTTAAATCTAAGAGGTTATGAAATTATTGCCTTCTTTATGGTTATCCCAGGAAAAGAGTGAACCATTCAAATTAAGCTCAAGCAGACAACATTTCAGGATACAATCATTGAAATTGTAATGTATTTACTAGGAGGATCTTTTCCCATTTTTTTACAATCTTTTCTAACAACATTAAAATCACCCAATATAGTGCATGGCTCAATGATGCCAGGAGAGATAGATTCAATGCCTGCCCAAAAATGATACCTAATAGAATCCAAATTGTCACCATAGATAGCAGTGAGAAGGAAATTATACTCAGAGAAAGAGACTTTGGAGTGGACCATCTGATCATATTCATAGATTTTGACTATCAAACAATCATCATGTTTCCAAATAACAACAATTCTCCCTAACTTGTGAGAGTTGTGATTTGAGATCCATTGATACCCTTCAAAATACTTATTAAGAAGCTTATTCATTGTCTCCATCCTAACTTTAGCTTCTATCAGAACCATAAGATGACGCCTAGACCTTTTTATTTCCTATTGGATATTAAAATCTTTTAGGTTGATACCTATAACATTCTAGGAAATAATGTAAAAGGAAGGCCTATCAATTGGAACCAATGTTTACCAATACTTCATTGGTTTTAGCAGGAGAATCCATGTTACCATTAATAGTTATACTTGAAATCTATTATCAAGAGAGGTAGTGACTGGGGAATCATTGGCTACTTTACTTCCTTGTAGGTTTCTATTCTTAGCCTTCTTGGTTCTTTCGGGGTTCTATGTGAGTCCTAATCTCATTGTATCATATAAGATCATCAAAAGTTGGATTTTAAGCATGATATTCAATGCCAATCAAGAGAAATTGGGGGGAAATGAATAGAGGGTTTTGAGTGAGGTTATTAATATAATATAGCTCAAAATAAGATTATGGATACAATTGAATGTGTTGAAACTCTTTCATCCTTCATAGTCGTTTCATCCTCAAAATCAAATCCTTCTTAGAAATTTGATTCATACTAGGTTTTTATCTATATATCTTCCATTATATATATATATATATATTTTTTGGTGAAGTCAGGGAGCTTATTATTCATCCCGCCTCCCTCAAGAAAGCTAAAACATTGGAGTTCATACAATTTAAACTAGAATGCTCGGAATTAAACCTGGTAGTACTACTACCATTACACATTTCTGAGCTAATGATATTCACTAGCTCCTTTGGGATAGTTCTATGGGTTAAGAGTCCATCCTGGGTTTTTGGGTGGCATTTAGCCAGGGTATCCGCGGCCATGTTACCTCCTCTATGAATGTGAGTCACCTTCCATTCTCTCTTCATTTTCCTTCTGATTTCAACAGTCCATGGAGCCAACCTCAGGTTCTCTTCAGGTTGCTTCCCCACTGCTTTACTTGCTTCAGAAGAATCTGTTTCAATAGTAGCATAATCTACTTTTAGTTCCTCAGCTATACTTGCTGCAAATTTGATAGCTCAGATTTCTGCCAAAAGAGCATTGTCGGTAGAGATCCTTTTACTCCATCCTCCTTCCCATTGTCCCTCACTGTTCCTACACACTACAATAATACAAGCTTTCCCATTTTTATAAGCTGCATCTACATTGAATTTCAGTTCTTTGGATGAAGGTGGACACCAGCAAACATCCATGCACTTAGACCCCTTGAGGCTATTAATACCTTCACGCGCCTCCCCATTGAATGAAGCCTCCGATCGAATTTGGTTCACTTGGCATCCCAGCAGCGTTGTTATCTTCTCTAGCACCTCTTTACTCCTGTACCTCCAAATGTAGTGAAAACCCATGATTATCATGTTGGTTACTCTAGTTTCCTATGTCAAACTCCATTCCAGCCATTTCCATAGGTTTTTCTCCCCAAAGAAACGGTTCCATAACTGCCTTTCTATCAATTCCTTCCAGATGGGAGCCACTTTTCCACAGTCCCTCAGGGCATGGAGCACGCTCTCCTCTTATCATCTGAATTGGTGGCAGCTGCTATCAGTGGACATGTGCCGAATTGTTCTTCTGCTGTTTTTCAGTAAGGCGTTATGGCCTACCAACCATAGGAAAATCCTCACCCTCTCAAGGGCCTTTATCTTTCACACCAGGTCCCATTTTCCTTCTACCTTAATGTATTTCGAACTTCTCAACCTTCTGTAAGCAGATTGGGATCGAAATTGTCCATCATCTGTGTGCGCTCAGATGATGATATCCCTACCGTTTGTATTGTTTGGTACCTTGACTTTGATAATTTCCTTCAGATCCTCCTCCATCACGTACTCTTTGAGAAACTCCTCATCCCAATCATTGTCCAAGTTGACAAGGCTTGCTACTTTAAGATCTTCAAACTCTAGAGGAATCAGTTTGTAGGTCATGTCTTTCAAGGTATGAGCCATGCTCCACCATCTATCTTGCCATACATTGAGTGACTCGCCACTGATAGGGTTCCAGAAAGTGTTTTCTTCTATGAACTCTTTGCATTTGAATGATGCACGACCCAATCTTGATATGTTAGGGATAAGTATACTTTCTCTGTTCAACATCCTGTACTTCATGCTTTGACACCAGATCGAGTTCCTTTCCAACATGAATTCCCAAAAATGCTTACTAATGAGAGCTAGGTTCCAATCTCTCATGGCCTTGATGCCCAGGCCCCCTTCTTTTTTACTAGACGTCAGCTTGTTCCACGCCACTAAGGACACTGGATGTGCCTTGTGGTTGCCACCCCAGATGAAAGATTGGATACTGCTATTGATTCTATCGCATATCTTCACAGGTAAAACCGAGGTCTGCATGATATAACTTGGAATTGTAGTTAAAGTCACCTTGGCCATAGCTATTCTGCCTGATAGAGATAAGCAATGGGCTGACCAAGCATTGATGTTGTTGCTAATGCGGTTAAGGATATCACCATACGTACCATGGTTCACTCTACTGTGTATCAGCGGCACACCCAAGTACTTCCCCAAGTCCTGTACTTCCGAGATGCCACTGCTTCTACAAATCTGTTTCCTTATTCTTCTGGGTACAGACCTAGAGAAGAAGGTGCACGACTTTGCTATAGAAATGTCCTACCCCAACACAGCTCCAAACTCCTCGAAGAATTTCTGAATAGTATCCATTTGGGTTTGGTTGGCCTTGGAAAATACGATCATGTCGTCTGTGAAGCATAAATGAGAAATCCAAGGACCCCTAGCAAATAACTAACTGGGAGTTCACTCCTTCTTCGCTACCTTTTCCTCAATTAGCTAGTTGAGCCTTTCGAGATAGAGAACAAAGAGATATGGCGAGAGTGGATCTCCTTGCCAAAGAACCCTAGATTCCTTAAAGCTTCCTGCTTTTCTACCTTGCCATATTACAGTAGCTCTTCCTCCTGAAATCGAGTTAATGATGTAATTAGAAACACTAACCGGAATTACAATCTTCTCAAGTGTATCAGCTACAAACGGCCATGTCATCTTATCATATGCCTTCGACAGGTCAATCTTGATTGCCATAGACTGAGGTGCACTTTTCCTACGCATGTTGAAAAGAATTTCCTACACAGCTACTATATTGTCTAAAATCCTTCTTCCAGGAACAAATGCACTTTGGGCAGGAGATACCCATTGTGTAAGATGGTCCTTGATTCTTTCAACTATCACCTTGGAAGTTAGTTTGAGCAATAAATTGTTTAATGAAATTGGTCTTAGATGTGCACAGCACTCCGGCTTCATCACTTTAGGAATCAGTACTATATTAGCATCACACATATCCTCAGCCAAAGCTTCACCTCCGATTGCAGACCGTATTGTTCTCAGAACAGATTGTTTAATTGCATGCCAGTTAGCAAGCAAGAAGGATCCATCAACTTCATCCGGACCACAAGCTTTATTTGGATTTGTAGACTGTAAAGCTTTGTAAACCTCATCAAGCAAAGGAAGCGCTGCTACCTTGTCTTGTTCGAGTCCATTAAGTCTATTAAAGTTACCACAAAACTTCTTAATTTTGTCTCCATCCACCACATGATTCTCTGTAAAAATGTTTTTGAAATGGTTGACAATTAGCTCGTGAATCTCATCCTCTCCAGCTGCCCATTCCCCATTACTTTTTTTTAACATAGTGATGGTATTATTGCGTCTCCTCTATTTTACATATGCATTGTAAAACTTTGAATTCATATCACCTTCTTTATTCCATTGCAGATGGCATTTCTGTTTCCAGTCTTCCTCCTCAAGCTCAAGAATTCTGTTGTAATTCTGAATAAATTTGTTGCAGAACCTGTCAGTAGTATCATCATACTTCTGTGTGAGTTGTGTTTGCAGTATATTGATGCTTCTTAACAGCCCAACCTTTTCTTTCCCTAGTTTTGATTCAAAGCTACATGCCCAGTTTGATACACTGGTCTTCACTCCTCACAGCACTACACGGAAGTCCAATTGACTATTCCATTGTTGTTCAATAAGCTTTTAGAATTCCGGGTTCCTTGCCCACGAGCTTTTAATCATGAACCTCCTTTGCTCTTTGCCTCGGTTTCTCACTGTATTGTGAATTAGTAAAGGGCAATGATCCGACCAAACCCTTGGTAGATGCTCAACCAAAAAATTAGGATATGTCACAATGAATTCAGTATTACCCAGCCCTCTATCAATACGGGTCTGAATGGTTCCATGGAAGTATGTAAACTGCATGCCAGAGAAGCCTAGATCTGTGAAGTTAGCTTCCATGAGCATATTGTTAAACAGCTCAGCCTCACGATAGTCAAAACATTTACAACCACGTCTTTCACAAGGATTTATGGTGGCATTAAAGTCCCCTACCACAAGCCAAGGTTTTGTGAACCTCTTCCCCATATTAACTAGATGCTTCCATAATAGATTCCTCACCTGTACATGTGGGTTAGCATAGACGAAGGTAATAATTGTATCCTCATTCACAGAACACGTGACGAATTGTTGATGGCTATTGATGATCGTGATATTGCAGTCCTCTTCATTCCAACAGACCCAAATTCCACCAGAAAAACCCCTCACTTCAACTTTGTGCGACCTGGAGAAGCCCAGATTGCGAATTTCTTTCTCGACATCTTCACCACTAATTCTTTGTTCCAAAATAGCTACCATCTTGGGCTTATGTTGTACAATCATGTCTTTGAGCACTCGACACATATCCTTGTTGCCAATGCCCCTCGTATTCCAACAGATTGTATTAATCATTAACAACAAGAAAGGGATGGATGCGGGTTCACTGATTCCCCACTTGCGGCTCCTGGTTCTCCTTCCCAACTTCTTCAGCAACAACAAATTCAGTTTGGAACTCCTGCTCTGGATTTAAACATGAACTTTTCCTTCTGTTTTCATGTGGAGGCTTGAATCTTGCATTTTTGGGTTTTAGTGCGCCTCCCTTGATTTTCCTTCTATCAGGTCTCGGACCTGAGTTCTTATTTATAGGTTTTTCTCTTAGGTTTTTGTCTTCCTCTTCCCTTATTTCAACATTCATATCAACATTCTTATCTGGAGGGTCTATCTGCTTCACATGTAGTTCCTCAGCAGATGTATCCATCTCCTTATTTTCACCCCTAGTGACTGGACTGTTCTTGTCTTCATTATCTTTATCTTCATTATCTTCAACATTTATAACCTCCTCTACTACTTCATCAATGTCAGGATTTGTAGTTGTATGATTAGAATTACCTCCATTTAGCCTTCTATATGCATCATTGATCTCCTTTAGCACCTCCCTTTTGTCATCAGCATTTTCTATTCGCTTTTTCTTCCACACTTTTCCTCCTTTCTCGCCGCCACCGTATACCTGCTTCTCCGAAGACTGTTTCACTTCATTGCTTTTCACTTCCTGATCTTCCTTTCCTGCCGCTTCCTCCTCGAGCTCCACCAGTTTTGCAAATTTATTGGTGCTTTGTCCTCCACTCTCTTTGGTCTCGCCATGGTTCTTTTGATTATTTTGTTGTCTGTTAGCCGAGACCTTCTTGCGTTGTGTCTGCCATTTCCTTTTCTCCAATTCCTCCTCTCTGATATGTTCAATATGTCCTTCATCTTTGTTGCTGCTCGCCGTGTTTCCTTCTGCTTTAGGGCACTTCAACCTGTTGTGTCCTAGTTTCCCGCAAAGACAGCAAGATTCTGGGAACGCCTCATACTCCATCTGATAGATGTTGTTGTTTATTGTAATGGTGTGGACCAAGGGCTTTGTAGTATCTACTTCGACAGCCAATCTTGCGAACTTTCTCCTCGTACGTGCCATGGTGTGACCATCAACTTTAGCCAAGCTTCCTAATGCTAGGTCGATGTACTCAAACATTGTAGGTACATACATATGTAATGGAAGGTCAAGTATTTTGACCCACATAACCAGATACTCAGGGAGGTCTACTAACGGTCTGAAGGATGGCTCCCACTGCCAGACAGCCAAATAGCAACCAAACAGTTTCCATGGACCTCCAGTAAGTGCCATATCAAAATCCCTTTCGCATGAGAACTGAATGACATAGTGGCCAAGGTCAACCTCAAACATATTAAACCTTCCAATCGGCTTCCATAACATCTTCAGCCTATCCCTCACTGTCATATATGTGACATCAGAGCCTACTAACCGTGCTACCATTGTATAACGCCATGGCCTGGTAGGTTCTCTTCAGCATCAGGGTTTATGGTTAGCACCGGACCACTGTCTCCCATATTCAGTTGCACGTCTTCTAGGGATAGGGTAGTCTCATACAACGATTCCAAGAAGAATGTCTCCGCTTGTTGTTTGCTCGTCGATCCCTGATCTGGTTTCATCAATGGACTAGCGTTTGCTTTGCCTTTTTCTCCAACCCCCACAGTCTGGTTATTGGTGTTGTCCGTTCCCTGCACTTTTCCAGTAGATCCTTCATTCATTGGTGGGAATTGGTTATCCATCTCTATATCCCTGCCTCCTGCAACTATGCGTACCCCTTCAAGGCCTTTCAATGTGCTGCCCTTCATTCCCACGAACTGAAATTCAATCCCAATAT
This sequence comes from Alisma plantago-aquatica, assembly GCA_963693085.1. Lineage (NCBI taxonomy): Eukaryota > Viridiplantae > Streptophyta > Magnoliopsida > Alismatales > Alismataceae > Alisma > Alisma plantago-aquatica. The sequence continues at coordinate 295,356,403 of OY856411.1, forward strand.
TTGGGATCGAAACCCTAACGCCGCCTTCATTTTGTCCTCTCGGCTCTTCCTTTAACTCTGGATCTTTCCTGGGTACTTTTTAAGTATATGGGAAGTGCTCTTCCTCTTTTCCATCTCCATAATCACCATAGGCCTGACCCCCTCTCCCCCCGCTGGTACGGGCGCCACCGCCGCCTCCTCGCCCCCCCTTGCCCCCCTCGTCCCCCCGTCATTCTCTTATAAGGATATGTGTCATAAAAAGAGTATATCTTCCATTATATTGTTGTTGTCTTTATTGGTGTCACCTCAAAATATAACATACAACTATAATTCTTCATCCACTAACCTAGAATCCACTGTTGGTGACCCAATAATTGTTTTAATACTCATATGAAGTTTGTCAATTGGTTTAGGTTCAAAATCACTTTGAAAAGTCTATTTTAATGGTTGTTGGACCATAAAATACTTCTAGTGTCATATTATGTTTAGAGATATGACTATTAAACTATTATCCGCTAATGATCTATTTCTCACACCAAAAACACGTTGTCACACTTGATATTAAAGTCAAGCTTAGAACATTGTCAAAAACAATCTACTCAATACTATTGTCACTAATATATATTTTATGTTTTATTGGGTTGAAAATTATGATATACTTCATACTTTCTTTTCTCCATTTTTATGTGTGCTATGGTTTAATAAATATAATTCTTATTTCAACATCAATTATACAATGTTTTATATATCTCTAGAGGTTTTGTAATGACCTCACTTTTTGATTCCCCCAATTAAAGAAAGACCTTCAAGTTGAGAGCCATTACCTATATTCCCAAGGATCAAGATTTTGCAAATAATAAGTAATAGAAAACAATTGCATTAATTCACAAATATTATTTACAAAATGCTTACAAGAAATTCCATTACCAGAACTATACATAGAGAACAAGTGTATATCTAAATCATCCTTACTTAGATTAATGTCTTCACATGGTTTCATCTTAATCTTCATGTCCCTTATCAAGTATATCATCATATACCTAAAAGGTCGTGAAACAAAACATGGTCAGTATGACAAGTCATACCGGTATATGTGGGGGAAACAAAATTTCACAAGTAATGATAACAACATAATTCAACAATTAATGTTTAACAAACCAAATTTAACATTTTCACAATGACTACCCAATATAGGTTTCTCCACTCTCTTTCATAATTTCTTAGGGCCCCATACTACAATATTCATTGTCTTCTCCTATCTAGGCAGATGAATTCATCATGTCTCCGCCTATCTAGACGAGTGAGTTTCCTTGATATTGAGTTATCTTGAGTCTACAACTAAATTTGCGCTCTAATCCTCCTATTTTTGGCTAGGAGAAACCCCGCATATTCAACAATATACGCTCTGGATTAACCAACAGGAGAACCCGTTTCACCATCAACAGCTATTGACGATGATGGATCTAAGGCCAGGGCTCTACATGATAATATTCCACTTGATTATTTAAGTACATTACCAAATTCTTTTAGCATCAGTCAAGTTTTCAAACAAGAGTTATTATGACAAATTCTACAAAGAAACATGTAATACTTCTATCAAGCACTTTTCAGAACTTTATAAAACATTGGGATCTCAATCCCTTATCTCATTACTGGGAATTCACATCCCTCAACAATATCATCATCATGTTTACTAGATCTGGGTATTCAAACCCTTAGTTCATCCTTGAACATGGTTACCACTATCAGGTAACTATTACCTCCAGGTCATCTGACCAAGATATTCAGGATACTTGTTACACAAGCATCTCACATAGTTCACCAGGCATGTTCAACTTCTTGTCACCTCTCACTAGGCAACAAATAAAATAATGGCTCACAAGGCCTATTCTCATCATAGCTCATACCTGGCTATGCTCATCATCTCATAATACCTGCATGGTTAGTATTTTTTATAACAACCATATCCATTACATATCAACATTATGCAATACAAACATAACATCACTTTTCCCTCATTAGGGTTAGGGTTTTCCCATCCTTATCAATTAGGGTTTCACATAACATCACCCTATATTAGGGTTTCACATAACATCAACCTATATTAGGGTTTCACATAACATCACTCTATATTAGGGTTTCACATAACATCACCTTATATTAGGGTTTCACATAACATGACCCTATATTAGGGTTTCACATAGCATCACCCTATATTAGGGTTTCACATATCATCACCCTACATTAGGGTTTGGGTTTCTGATCTTTATATTAATTAGGGTTTTATGATTACCTCATTAATCCAAACCTTAAGTCAGTGCTTCCACAAATATTGAAGCTCATAGCATTATTTAAGCATGAAATTATACTTATCATTGTTCCATGTACTAGGAACACACATCACCATCATACCTTATTAGGTTGACTTAACCTCTTACTAAAGTACATGCAGCTATGCTTATCATGGTGTATTGAATTTATTACTTTCATAGGCATCGCGTAATAATCACTCTAATTATACTAATCACCTAAGTACTTTAGAAGTACTTCCATTGAAATAAACTTTGAGATACTCTACTACCACCTATGGGGTTATTAGTACTTACATGGTTTGAAACAATTGGACCTTCAAACGGTTTGGACCAATTGAACCTTCAAACGGTTTGTGACTTTTTAGACCTTCAAACGGTCTTGGTCTAAACCTTCAAATGGTTTGAAGACTGTTAGACCTTAAACGGTCTTCGTCTCTAATTGAACTTTAAACGGTCTTGAACCTTTTTCTCATCAAATGGTTTTGAAATCTCTTGACCTTCAAATGGTCTTGAGGTCACTTGATTTTCAAACGGTCTTGAGGTCACTTGACCTTCAAATAGTCTTGAGGTCACTTGACCTTCAAATGGTCTTGAGGTTACTTGACCTTCAAACGGTCTTGAGGTCACTTGACCTTCAAATGGTCTTGAGGTCACTTGACCTTCAAATGGTCTTGAGGTCACTTGACCTTCATACGGTCTTGAGGTCACTTGACCTTCAAACGGTCTTGAGGTCACTTGACCTTCAAATGGTCTTGAGGTCACTTGACCTTCAAACGGTCTAAAACTGTTTGATCTTGCTAGGGTTTGAAACCGTTTGCACTCTAAACGGTTTGAAACCGTTTGAACTCTCCAATGTTGAGACTGTTTGATTACTAAATAGTTTGAAACTATTTGACTACTAAACGGTTTGAAAACCATTTGCACTAGGTTATGTTGAAACCATTTTTATTGTTAATATAGAGGTGTGTGCTAAGATGATGTCATCATCATCAAGCTTCATACCTCTAAATTCTGCTATCATATTTATGATAAATTCATCAATTATTCAAGAAGAAAATAAAAGATCAACATATGATGAGAAATTGAAATCAATAATAACATTGATGGGTTCAAGTTATATAACCTGCCTTCAAAGTAGCTTCAAAGCTTCAAGATTCTCATCTCTAATGGTGAAATAAGCTCCTTCAACTATCCAAGGTTCGTTTCCAACTCTTTGGATGCAAAAGATAGCTAACGTTGAGCATTTGATGGAAGAGAGAAGAAAATCAATTGTTGAAATCTGATTTCAACCATCAATACAAGGTTGAAGGTGATCATGGAGCTTACCTTCAGCTTGGGGAACGTTTTCCTCCTTCTCTTAAGCTCCTTGGTCATCGGACAAAGCAAGGGAAAGAAATTGGTTTGCAAAAATAATCTTTCAAGTAAGGAGAAAATCGAATACATATAATTGATTTTCTAGGAGAGAGAAAGTAGAAGAAAATTCATCCACTTTCTTGCCACATGTCCCCATCCAATTCCTTGCCTTCGAAGCCATCTTCCTTTCCCTCAATATCCTCTCAATTATCCTTGAATTAAAAGCAACCACTTAAGCACCTTAATTATTATAATACTATTATCCATTTTTAGTGGACATTACTTTTTAATTAACAAATATGAGTGGATTTCTTCACCTACTTAGGATATTTCGGTGCCACTCAAGGAATTTGGACGTCATCCCACTATAGGATTTCAACCACATCCTTTTTAGTTGATGGGCACTTCAATTAATATATTTATTTTTGCTACTTAATAAATTAGGGTTTCATTTATGCTTAAATCTTGATTATTTTATTATCAAGATTATCTCTCCTCAAAAGTAGTTCAAACAAGATGCCCATTTCTTTTCATTTTCTCTAAATGATACCAAGAAATAGTAGGGACATTTTGAAGGGGTATTTTACTTATTCAACCCTAGATTTTGGGTAATTTGCAAATTACACCAAAACTAGTATTCAATACACAAGCATTACTCAAACAAGCTCAATCTTGGAACTTAGCCTTGTGGAAGCCATACCTCAGCATAATTCTCATTCTTATGATGATATAACACTTGAGGAACATTTATCATGTACCATTTTCAAGGTAACCCTTTAAATTGGGTAAACTGCACTTTAGTCCAAAATAGGTAAAATATTGTTTCAACATTATTCAAATAGGACCAAAATTGAAAAATAAGCTCTCCTTTAGTCTTAATTACTTTTCAAAAGATAAAGACAAGAATCTAAATGACTTACTTAAGAAAAACTTCTAGGGTTAAGTCTTAACCTAGGTCAGGGATGTTACAATTATCCACCCCTAAAAGGAATTTTGTCCCCGAAATCGTCAAGAGAAAAGAGAAGGGTACTTCTTCCTCATCTCTTCCTCCAACTCCCACGTAGCTTCTTTAATGCCACAATGATGCCAAAGAACTTTCACAAGAACTATGTCTTTCTTTTTCAACTTTTTGATTCTCATGTCAAGAATCAACATTGGTCCCTCTACATAGGATATATCTTCATTTAACTCTACCTCCACAGGTTGCAATACTAACTCCAAATAAGGGTGATACTTTCTCAGCATGGATATATGGAATACTGGATGCAATCTGTGTAGTTCAGGTGGCAACTCCAACTTATAGGCTACCTTTCCAATCCGTTCAATGATTGGATAAGGCCCCATAAATCTAGGAGCTAACTTACCCTTCTTTCCAAATCTAAGAACACCTTTCCAAGGTGATACTTTGAGATATACTCCGTCTCCAAATTGGAATTCTAAAGGTCTTTGTTGTTTATCAACGTATGATTTCTATCTATCCTATGCAGCTTTTAACTATTGTTGTATTACTTTAATCTTTTCAGTTGTCTGTTGCACTAATTCAGGACCCAAAAGTTGGTATTCTCCTGTTTCATACCAGCACAATGGAGATCTACAACGTCTACCGTATAATGCTTCATATGGTGCAATATAAATAATGTGCTGATAACTATTGTTGTAAGTGAATTCTATTAAGCTCAAGTGTAGATCCCAACTTCCTACAAACTGAAGGACACATGCCCTAAGCAAATCCTCCAAGGTTTGTATAGTCCTCTCATATTGTCCATCTATCTGTGAGTGAAAGGCGGTACTAAACCTTAACTGCATACCCAAAGCTTTATGTAGTTGTTCCCAAAAATGACTCGTGAACTGGGGACCTCTATCAGAAACAATTGTGGCTGGAACTCCATGTAACTGCACTATCTCATCTATATGGATCTGTGCAAGTTTCTCAGTAGTATAGATTGTTTTGATAGGAAGAAAATGTGTTGACTTAGTCAACCTATCAACTATCATCCAAATGGAATCATGACTTTTGGTTGTTCTGGGTAAACCAACCACAAAGTCTATGGTTATGTGATCCCATTTCCACTGTGGTATAGGTAAAGGTTGCATTGTTCCTACAGGCTTTTGATGTTCAGCTTTAACCTACTGACACACTGGACACCACATAATAAACTCAGCTACATCTTCCTTCAAACCAGGCCACCAATACATATCTTTCAAGTTATGATACATTTTGGTGGTCCCTAGATGCATTGCATACATAGATGAATGAGCTTCCTCCATGACTAACTTCCTTAAGTCATTGTCATCAGGTACTACCATCCTACCATGGTAACAAACTACCTCATCATTTGACTCATGAAACCCATCTTGTTTACCACTACCATACTCTGATCTAATCTGCAGAATCACAGTATCAGCTTGTTGTGCCTCTTTAATCTGTTGTTTCAGAGTAGGTTTTATGTGCATCTCAACTAACAGTCCAGCTAACAAGGATACTTTAGGTTGTACATTGTTTTGCCTCAAAGAGACAAGCATGTCTTGTTTAAAGCATACTAAAGAGTTCAACTGTACCTTGTTCATGGTTGGCGACAATGATTTTCTACTTAGTGCATCAGCCACTACATTAGCCTTCCCTAGATGATAATCAATTATACAATCATAGTCCTTGATTAACTCCATCAAGTGGCGTTGTCTCATATTCAACTCATGCTATGAAAAGATGTATTTTAGGTTCTTACGGTCCGTGAAAATTTGGAATGTCTCTTCATAGAGATAATGTCTCCAGATCTTTAATGCATGAACCACAACAGCTGATTCTAGATCATGTGATGAACAATTTTCCTTGTGTTTCTTAAGCTGTCAAGAGGTAAAAGAAATCACTTGATTATCCTGCATCAACACACATCCTAAACCATTCTTAGAAGCATCACAGAAAACAATATACCCCTTCCCTTGCTCAAGTAGCACTAACACAGGTGCACTTGTTAACCTTTCTTTCAGCGACTGTAAAGAATGTTGACACTTGTCATTCAAGACAAAAGGAACCTCCTTCCTGGTCAACCTGTTTAGGGGTCATGCTACAGAACTGAAGTTCTTAATGAACCTCCTATAGTAGCCTGCCAGTCCTAGAAAACTGCGTATCTCTGTTGGTGTCTTTGGCTATTCCCACTCCAAGAAAGATTCTACCTTTTTAGGATCAACATGTATACCTGAGGCAGATATTACATGTCCTAAGAAAGACACTTCTAATAACCAAAATTCACACTTGCTAAAATTGGTGTATAGCTTGTGCTCTCTCAGTAAATTCAGGGCTTGACGAAGGTGTTGCTCATGTTGTTGAGCATCTCTACTGTAAATCAAGATGTCATCTATAAAGACTACTATGAATTGATCAAGGAATGGTCGGAAGATTCTGTTCATGAGTTCCATGAATGCGGTTGGTGCATTAGTTAGTCCAAACGACATAACTATGAACTCATAGTGACCATACCTTGTTCTGAAAGCTGATTTAGGTATGTCACTCTCCTTGATATGTAACTGATGGTATCCTGACCTCAGATCTATTTTAGAGAATATAGTTGCACCATGCAACTGGTCAAACAAGTCATCTATCCTTGGCAAAGGATATTTGTTCTTTATGGTTACTTTGTTTAGCTATCTATATTCGATGCATAACCGCATAGACCCGTCTTTCTTTTTAACGAAAAGAACCGGAGCACCCCATGGTGAAGTACTCAGTCGAATAAAACCCTTTTCAAGAAACTCCTGTAACTATTTCTTGAGTTCTGCCATCTCAGCAGGTGCCATTCTATAAGGTGTTTGAGCTATTGGTTGTGTACCTGGGATTAGATTAATATCGAAATAAATTTCTCAGGGTGGAGGAACACCTAGAAGTTCCTCAGGAAACACATCCTCAAACTCGCTAACAATTGGAACTTCAAAAAAAAATAGGACTCTCTACTCTGGTATCTACCACATGTGCCAAGAATGTGAAGCATCCTTGTCTCATCAACTTCTCAGCTACCATTGTTGACACTATAGAGGTTGGAAGAATCTTTCTGTCCCCCTGAAAGATCCATGTATCACCATTGTCTAAGAACATAGCCTGCTTGGAACCACAATCCAAGACAACTTTATACTTTTCTAGGGTGTCCATCCCAAGGATTATGTCGAACCCATGCATCTCAAGTGGTATAAGATCCACCTGAATGCTATGTTTTGAAAATGAAATAACACAGGGAGAACATACCTCCCACAACACTGTAGATCTAACTAATGGAGTTTCTAATAACAAGTTATCTGCTCTATGACTGACAGTCATATTGCAGTCATGAATCACTTCTCGAGTGATAAAGGAATGTGTAGCACCCAGATCAATCAAAATAGATACAAAGCAGGATGAAGACATATCTAAATGAAATAATTCCATCTAACTTGTCACGACTCGTGGGTTGACCACTGCTTCCGGCTGATTCATAGCATAGAATCTTTCTGTTGCTGGTTGTCGACCACTCGCCCTGTTGTTGGATGTGGATGAGCCAACTTGGGATGCATGTCCACGTCCTTGTGTGCCACTGTTAAATTGTTGCTTCTGAGAGACTTGTTGACTCTACCTCAGTGGTTGGGTTACACTCACATCTCTAGCTAAACAATCTTTCATCAGATGTCCCATCTTCCCACATTTATAACAGACTTTGTTCTCCCACTGTGGTCTAGATGGTCATGTTATTGACATTGAAGCCCATCTATGAGCTCCCTCTGGTGGTAAACTACGACCTCTACCCTTGTTGGATGTCCACTGTGTCTGAGTATTAAACCTTGGTGGTGATGTTTGTGTAGAAAACCTTGGTTTCTTAAAACTTTCAGACCTCTGTCCCTAGAACTGTGTATATAGTTTCTTACTATTGGCCTGACGCTTCTCAGTCACGGACCTTTCTATCCACCTAACGGACTCCACAAAGGTGGCAAACCTCTCTCTATTCTCTAGAGCAGATACTGGTGTGGTTAAATCAGCATTCAGACCCTTCTCTAAACATTGAATCCTCTCCTCATCTATAGAGGCCATGTGCGGACAGAACCGTAGAAGCTCCATAAACTTAGCTTCATACTAACTAATGTTCATTGGTCCTTGCCTTGTCCGCTCAAACTGATAGATCTTCTCATCCAGGTAAGTCTTAGGAAAATATCTACTAATGTATTCACGTCAGAATTCTTCCCATCCAAATTCAACACCTGGCCTTTTGCCTTCTTCTATGGCCCACCAATGGCCAACACTCCCCTTCAACAGGTACACCGCATGTCTAACCTTCTTAGCTTCTGGGATATTAAGAATTCTAAAGGCATTTTCCAGCTCAGTCAGCCACAAGTCTGCGTCTGCTGGGTCAGTTGTACCAATTTAATCAGTGGCTCCTACCCGTCAAAGCCATTCAAAAGTCTTGCCAGCTCCATGTCTCTCATTGTGAGCTGGTGCCCTAGGTGCAGGTGGTGGAATCCTATCCACCATATGTGTCATTGTCGCCATGAACTGCCCAAACAGAGCATGGAAAGCTGGGTTTTCTAGTGTAACTTGGTCAAGTTGGGGATGTTCAGGTACTAGTTCTTCTCTAGCCTGATCCCTTGCACCTCCTCCTGGTGTAGCAATACTGCTTTCAGTAGCATGTTCTTCATGTGATCCAGCAATCTTCAAGCTTTACTTCTTATCATGAGAGAAGAAGTCACTATCAGATAAACTGAAAGACACTAGAACAGACTCAACAACCATAATCCTATGTCTCTGTAGACTCAGCAAACTTGAAGCTCTGATACCACTAAATTGTGATGACCTGACACCAAATCAGGCTGTCACTAGGTAATTAATTGTGGAATTAAGCATAAACAGCGGATTAACAAATATGACTAAAAATAAAAACCTTTTGCAAAGAGATCCATTTCCAGGAAACTCTTATAACAACAACCAAAATGTTATATATACATTCTGGTCCACAAAGTACATACCATGTACCTTCTCTTCTCGAGGATTACATACAACTGTTGCCCTACTAAATCTACACATAAGCAACATAAAACCTCGAGGCATTCAATGCCAAAATCTCATATCGATCATTAAAGCACTAACTACTAACTCCAAGGACCTGAGAGTACAGAGATGACACATAGGACTCATATCTACAAGATACGACAATGAATATCTCCACCTAAGATGTTACTGTTGTCCTTGATGTTGTTGTACTTCCCCTGTTGTATGGTTTTTACCTCCTCATCCTTGTTCACCTAAAAAGGTTGGATCCCACGGGGGTGAAGCAATTAAAATTGTCCCAACGAGAGATATAACTCTCCACCAGAAACATTATTATTGCAGATAAATAGTGATAAATTGAGCAGATGATTCTCTATTGAAAAGCAGGATTTAATCATTATTAAGCATAATAGAGCAATATCATCTTTTAAAGCATTACAGCTATAAATGAATAAGCAGTAAATCATCTATCTATTTTAATAAGGAATATGAAGAACATGTATAATATATATCCATTTAGGATACAGTAAGCAATGTGACAACAATCAATGAATTCTGTATTTTATCCTTAAGAAAATACGCTACACGGCTGATTACATTTTACAATCATACTTATGCCATGAGGAAGTGAGCCGTACCGCTCAAATCCAACCTTCAGTTGTAAAACCCAAACCGGTGCCATACAAGATCAAAGGAAGAGCCGGACTCCTCGATCTCATCCGTCTCGGTCAGTGCAAGACCACAAGAAGGACTGAAGTCTCTTGCTTAAGTGACCTCAGTCACATGGTTAGCTCTCATAGGCTACCCATTCTCTAGCCTGCCTTGGTACAGGTCCCGACACTAGTAAATCTAAGCCACGGGCCAGTTCACCGTGCTCTCTGAGCCATGAACGCATTCATGCTCTATCACACTGAGCCATGGGCCTGTTCACCATGCTCTCATACATATCTTGAGTCTACAACCGAAGTTTCACTCTAATCCTCCTATCTTCATTGCTTCTTCGAGTTTCCTATCAACTAGCTTATCTACCTATACATGGATAAAAGAAACGTTAGCTTCTGATTATTGAATTCTCTTTTACAGTAACATTATAAAGAAATAATAGGTTACCTCTTCTTGTGAAAGTCCCACTTTTGGGACATGTTTGCACTGGGATGGCCCAAAGAACATTTTGATGCCCACACCAGCGTCTGTAGCCCTAACACGTCCAGGATGCTCTGGGTTACCCAGAGCAACTGTCACTTCATCCCTTATGCCCTCATGGATGAACTTTCCTTGTTTCCTCAGCTCATGCCCGCTAATTTCCAGAACAAAAATTTGTAATTAAGTAAACACCACAAATAATCAATATTTGAACGATTGTTGTAAGAGTTGTATTTTACCATTTTTGTTGTCGCCTCAGTAGTTGCAGGCTTCCTTATTTCTCCCTTCTTATTTTGCCTCCCTGCTATCCAGACATCATGGCGAGGCAGAGGTGTGCTACCTATAGTATAGGACTCCTGAGTAGCAGTAGACTGAGCAGTAGCCTCAGACTGTAGTCATTGGTGAATGCCTGCATACCCCTTTGGACCCATTGTGTGGTCATGCACATTCAGTGCACGCCTTGCTTTTTGCGCCTCACTGAGGGCCTAGTTAGTATGCACATTAATGATTTGGTTAGTAACACTAAATGTTAATCTTGAATAGGTGAATACAACATATATTAATTAAATTGGGGGTGATGCCTAATACCTTGAATTCATCAGTCTGTCTTGAAGCAAAAAATGTGTCCCATTCTTCTTGGTCCAGGAAGTTACACTATTCTGTGGTTGTCTTCTTCCTCTTGTCACCTTCTTTTATGTATTCTCGGGTGAGATTTGTCCTATAGTTCCTTAGGACTCTCCCACAACGTTGCATCACACATTTACGCTGCAGTTTTCATCCAATTCAAATATACTCTACAAAATTGAATTGCTATTAACAGGTATCCAAAAAATTAGTAATCTAACAAATAGAATTGCAAATTAATAATAACTCATGCATAAATCCTTCCATATTACATCTTTCTTCCCCTTAGGAACTTTATGCCAAGAATCTATCTTACAACCACAATGGCTACGAGTAACATACCCAAGATATGAAACAAACGAATTGCGATTCACTCCAATTGCATTTCCTGCATTATCAAAATCCACAACAAGTTTGGGTCCATTGCCCCTTTGCTCTATTAACTTATTCATCATAGTGATGCCCCTTCTCTTGTCAATTTTTTGGTGTTGCTCATCAAGTGCCTCAAGTGCTTCAGATGGTACATTTGCATGATCAACCTAAAATTTGACAAAATAAACACACTTATAGGATATAACTAGAAATGGACATATAGATATAAATATATGATATATATTTTTAAAACTTACATTTTGAGGCGGAGCATTGATGTCCTCACCCTCACGGTAATCATTAGCATGGTCATCAGGAGAATGCTCAGCCATCTGAAAGTTCACATTCACATTGTAAAGTTCTCATTGTAAAGTAATTCATATTGTAAAGCTCACATTGTAAAGTTCACATTCACATTGTAAAGTAATTCACATTGTAAAATTCACATTGTAAAGTTCACATTCACATTGTAAAGTAATTAACATTGTAAAGTTCACATTGTAAAGTAATTCACATTGTAAAGATCACATTATAAAGTTCACATTCACATTGTAAAGTAATTCACATTGTAAAATTGACATTGTAAAGTTCACATTCACATTGTAAAGTAATTCACATTGTAAAGTTCACATTCATAAAAATAAAACATATAAAAAATATATAAACATGCCTCTAATATTGCGATTTTTTATCAATTAACAATCCTTCATTGTGATCTCCGCGCACATACAAGTCATCATTAGCTTCAATATTTGCTGGTGTTGGCAGCCCAACTAAGAATGGACTGGAGTCAACATGCTTATCATAATACTCTTCTTCATCTATAGGATCTTCAATGAACTGTCTTTTACCATGAAGAACAACCGACCATTTATCATTTACAGGATCATCGATATAAAATACTTGTTTCGCCTATGATGCCAATATGAATGGTTCACCCTTCTAGCCAATCTTTTCAAAGTTCACTAAAGTGAAACCCATCTTTAGTCTTACCTAGTATATCCAACAAAGTACCAATGACACTATCATAGACATTTTTCTCAACGTGCATGACATCGATACAATGCCTGAGTGTCAAATAACTCCAATAAGGAAGATCCCAAAATATAGACTTCTTCTTGAATAAAGATTTGTCACTCTGTGTGGCCATAGTACATTGTGATCTCTTACCAAATTCATTGATAAAGTCTTTTACTCTTTCATAAACAACGTCCCCTGGTATAGGTTTAGGTGCACTCTGTTCCTCATTCAATCCATTGAATGCTTTGCGCTTCCTACGGTATGGATGGAATTTTGTAAGAAACCTTCGATGACCGAGATATATAGTCTTACCGCCATGTTTTAGTCTTATTGAATCAGTGTTTTCTTCACATATAGGACACGCTTTAGCTCCTTTGACACTATATCCAGACAAATTCCCATATGCTGGAAAGTCATTAATAGTGCAAAACAACATAGCATGCAAACGAAATGTCTCTCTTCATGAAGCATCATAGGTCATCACACCTTCACCCCAGAGTTTCTTTAAGTCATCAATCAGAGGTTCAAGATAAACATCGATATCATTTCCAGGTTGTTTAGGGCCCGATATCAACAACGACAGCATTACGTACTTATTTTTCATACACAGCCAGGGAGGATGATTGTATATAACAAGCATGACTGGCCAAGTGCTATGTTGGTTTCTCAATGTCCTGTATAGATTCATCCCATTTGTACAAAGCCCAAGTCTTAGATTCCTGACTTCTTCACCAAATATAGGGTACAATAGATCAATCTTCTTCCACTGTGGGGAATCAGACGCATGTCATAGGATCCCATCATTATTTTTCTTAACATCTGCATGCCACCTCAAATTCTTTGCATCTATCGGATTGGAAAATAAGCGTTGAAACTGTGATATTATAGGTAGATACCACATCACCTTGGTAGGAGAACCAGTTTTGGAATCCCCCGAAGTCGTCAATTTATATCGTGACGCACCACATTTTGGACAATCTTTCAAATCCACATAGTCCTTTTGAAATAATACACAATCATTCGGGCATGCGTGTATCTTCTTGGCATCCATTCCCATTGGGCATAACACTTTATTTACCTGGTATGTTGAGATTGACAGCTTGTTTCCTTCAGGAAGCATTTCTTTCAACAAAGACAATAATGATGTGAAGCTTTTGTCGCTCCATCTATTGTTAGCTTTCAACTTATACAATCTCAACACAGCGCTAAGCTTTGTAAACTTAGTACAACATGTGTATAACGGTATCTCAGCATCATGCACAATGTTTCTAAACATGGGAGGTGGGTTGGTGTGCTCTACCCTACAACTATCCAACGTCGCATCAACGATGTCTACTGGAACTGGTTCATTCACATCTATGTCATCGGAGGCAATTTATTCTTCCACACAAGCACTGCTATCGACATCCACTGGTTTCAAGTTTGAAATCTCTCCATGCCAGTGCCATTCTGTATAGCCTTGTACAATCTTGTTGCACAAGATATGGCTTTTGATTTCGTCACCAGTGCTGACTTTCAAGTTGTTACCGCAATGCCTACATGGATAGTAGAACCTATCTCCAGGTTGTTTCCTATGTTCCTCGGCAAATTTAATAAATTGGTAAAGACCAGATATAAACTCTGGGGTGCAGCGATTGCAAATGGACATCCATGATCTATCCATTCTATGATCAAAGAGAAAACAAGCTATATATTACAACAAGATTAGGGTATAAGGTTAATAGATTAGAGTTTATGTATGGTTACAACTTTAGGCCAACAAATACATGTGATGTCATTCTTATATATAATAAATGTGTACCACCTATCCCATTCTTGAACACCTAATCTCACTACTAAGTGTATAATGTGTATTGGGTTTTCAAGAAAATTTCGGCAGCATTTCCCCATTATTCTCCAAGTACATATGTACTTAGAGAACAAACGGGGAAATGTTGCCGAAATTTTCTTGAAAACCCAATACACATTATACACTTACATCCTAAGTGAGATTAGGTGTTCAAGAATAGTCCCAAACTGGGGACTATGCAAGATTTACTCGTAATGAGTATATCTTGGACGGGTTTCTAGGCCAACATAATATAACACTAGTCCCTTGTTCACAACCCCATTCAGCACACAATTTTCTTATAAAAACACTTGTGGACAGCCATATATAACAACATATCAATGTTTCCTAAATTAATCAATGTATTATTTTATAACACAAATCGTGGTGGGTATAACATAGAAAAAAAACTCAACATGTCACAATAGAAACATATCCTTAACCTAATATACATATATTTGTAACAAAACTACCATAGAAAATTAAGTAGCATGCCCAATATACAACAAAAGCAACATTTTTCCAGATTGTTATAATGATAAAAACTCTTAACATTTTTCCATTGTAATAGCCTTATCAGCATTTACCCTTATCCAAACCTACAACTAGCATGAGCAGAGGTTATTCATAACAACATATGTAGTGCAGGAAACTTTGGTAGGCTTCATTCTCTTCTTTATATTTCACAAACTCCATGACGAACGGGGACAGATGGATGAGCGATGGTTTAAAATCTTAGTCTAATCTTTGTGCAGGTCTGGATGTGATTTGACTAGGGGACAAACTGATATGTTTCTAAGGTTGTGATTATTTAACTAATATTTAAGACAAAAGCTGGATTGATTGATTGTTCTAAGGTTGTGATTAATAAAAGAGTTGAATTAAATATTGATTATTCTAAAGTTGTAATTAATAAAAGGGTTGAACTAAATTATCATATGAAAGTAACACATGGTGGAATGAATTTTACCATCTCTACCTATCATTCAATGTCTTATTGCATCATATTAAGCATGAACATATATGTTGAGGTCGGGTTAATCCACTTTTGGTGTTAATTAGGGTCAAAACATATAAAGCACCTATCTGAAGTTGTCATCAAGGGTTTAACAGGCAAATAGGCATGTAACCTTGTTGAGAACCAGCTAAGAAGCAAGCCCAGAAAAGACTCGACCATCACTCATCGAGTGAGAGGGGAGCATCAGTAAAGGAAAAATACAAACAACTAGTAGAGAGAAGCCAAGCCTAGCTAGCAGATGCTACTACTTCCATATGAATACCCTAGAGGAAGAAGAGGAGGAAGAAGGGTACCTCGGCGTCGGCAGAGGAAGAAGAGGAGGAAGAACACTTCGCAGAGGCGGTGGTGACCAGGAGCAACAACTAGGCGGTCGGCGGTGAGCAGGAGAAGGCCAACGGTGGCGAGCAGAAGAGAAGGTGCCGGAGAAGGCAAATGGCGACGGCCGGAGCAACAAACGGCGGTGGCTGGAGAAACGAACGACAGTGGCGGCAATGAGCAGAGGAGACAGGCGGCCAGAGTAGGGGGAATCGATCACCGGAGCAGGGAATCGCCAGACCTAAACGCAGAGTCAATGAAATAGAGAAAGGGGGAAGAGACTGGCCTGCACATGTGTATTAAGTTAACAATAGGCGTCGGTTATTCCAAACAGATGACACATAAAACAATCAGCGTCGGCTGCCGTAAAAAACCGACGTCGAAGGGGAGTTAAAGTTTTCGTGGGGACAGTGCGCAAAAACACATCGGCGTCGGTTATTGCAAGAAAACTGACGATTAAATGGGCCCAATTTCTATCTCATGAACGACCATTAGTCGTCGATTTATTAGCTAAAAACCGACGCTGTATGATAAATTTTCGAGGTAAATTTTTTTACTGGATAATTTGGATTTGGCGGTCGATTTTAGGCGTCCGTTGTTTATTGAGAAACCGACGCTAAATAAAAAGCGATACCCATGTCTGGCCGGTCTACAAATATAGATGTTGTTCTCTGTAATTAGCCGACATTTAAGGGTTTAGGCGTCAGTTTTCGCTACTAACCGACGTCTCTAAATGTGACGTTATAAGCTATTTCTGTACTAGTGATTGAAATAAACTTTGAGATACTCTTCAACCACCTATGGGGTTATTAGTACTTACATGGTTTGAAACAATTGGACCTTCAAACGGTTTGGGCCAATTGAACCTTCAAATGGTTTGAGACCATATAGACCTTCAAACAGTCTTTGTCTACACCTTCAAATGGTTTGAAGACCGTTAGACCGTAAACAGTCTTAGTCTCTAATTGAATTTTAAATGGTCTTGAACCTTTTACTCATCAAACAGTTTTGAAATCTCTTGACCTTCAAACAGTCTTGAGGTCACTTGATTTTCAAATGGTCTTGATGTCACTTGACCTTCAAACGGTCTTGAGGTCACTTGACCTTCAAATGGTCTTGAGGTCTCTTGACCTTCAAACGGTCTTGAGGTCACTTAACCTTCAAACGGTCTTGAGGTCACTTGACCTTCAAACGGTCTTGAGGTCACTTGACCTTCAAACGGTCTTGAGGTCACTTGACCTTCAAACGGTCTTGAGGTCACTTGACCTTCAAACGGTCTTGAGGTCACTTGACCTTCAAACAGTATGAAACTATTTGATATTTCTAGGGATTGAAACTGTTTGCACTCTAAATGGTTTGAAACTGTTTGAACTCTCCAATGTTGAGACCGTTTGATCACTAAACGGTTTGAAACCGTTTGACTACTAAATAGTTTGAAAATTGTTTGCACTAGGTTGTGTTGAAACCGTTTGTTATTGTTAATCTAGAGGTGTGTGATAAGATGATGTCATCATCATCAAGCTTCAGACCTCCAAATTATACTGTCATATTTATGATAAATTCATCAATTATTCAAGAAGAAAATAAAAGATCAACATATGATGAGAAATTGAAATCAATAATAACATTGATGGGTTCAAGTTATATAACCCGCCTTCAAAGTAGCTTCAAAGCTTCAAGCTTCTCATCTATAATGGTGAAAGAAGCTCCTTCAACTATCCAAGGTTTGTTTCCAACTCTTTGGATGCAAAAGATAGCCAACGTTGAGCATTGGATGGAAGAGAGAAGAAGATCAATTGTTGAAATTTGATTTCAACCATCAATCCAAGGTTGAAGATGATCATAGAGATTACCTTCAGCTTGGGGAATGTTTTCCTCCTTCTCCTAAGCTCCTTGGTCGTAGACCAAAGTAAGGGAAAGAAAGTGTTTTGCAAAAATAGTCTTTCAAGTAAGGAGAAAATCGAGTACATTAAATTGATTTTCTAGGAGAGAGAAAGTAGAAGAAAATTCATCCACTTTCTTGCCACATGTCCCCCTCCACTTCCTTTCCTTCAAATCCATATTCCTTTCCCTCAATATCCTCTCAATTATCCTTGAATTAAAAGCAACCACTTAAGCACCTTAATCATTATAATACTATTATCCATTTTAGTGGACATTACTTTTTAATTAACAAATGTGAGTGGATTTCTTCACCTACTTAGGATATATCGGTGCCACTCAAGGCATTTGGACGTCCTTCCACTATAGGATTTCAACCACAACCTTTTTAGTTGATGGGAACTTCAATTAATATATGTATTTTTGCTACAAAATAAATTAGGGTTTCATTTATGCTTAAATCTTGATTATTTTATTATCAAGATTATCTCTCCTCAAAAGTAGTTCAAAAACGATGCCCCTTTATTTTAATTTTCTCTACATGATACCAAGAAATAGTAGGGACGTTTTGAAGTGGTATTCTACATATTCAACCCTAGATTTTGGGTAATTTGCAAATTACACCAAAACTAGTATTCAATACACAAGCATTACTCAAACAAGCTCCTTCTTGGAACTTAGGCTTGTGGAAGCCATACCTCAGCATCATTATCATTCTTATGATGCTATAACACTTGAGGAACATTTATCATGTAACATTTGCAAGGTAACCCCTTAAATTGGGTAATTTTCACTTTAGTCCAAAATAGGTAAAATATTGTTTCAACATTATTCAAATAGGACCAAAATTGAAACATAAGCTCTCCTTTAGTCTTAATTACTTTTCAAAAGATAAAGACAAGAATCTAAATGACTTACTTAAGCAAAACTTCTAGGGTTAATTCTTAACCCAGGTCAGGGATGTTACACTAAGGGTAGACCAACACATCGACTCATGATAACATGATGATCCTACCTCATGGGTAGACCATGTACTAGGTCATCTATCTCATCATCATCATAGCTATAGAGGAGGACCAGGATCTGATCTAGTCATGCACATATAATTATGATTATAGTCATAGTCACTTTATAGTTGCATGAAATAAAATTCAATCAAGCAATTATTTTCAAGCAACCGTTAAAACCTTGGGAATCACCGGGAAACTAAAGAGATTTAACCATAAGAATAACCACATACCTGATCCAGAAGTAACTTGATGTCCAACCAAGAATAATCAAGAATAATCAATCAAGCAATCAATCAGTGATCCTGAAATTAATGCATAACACCCATGTGTCATTAAACATCCTCAATATTGACTCGGGTCCCACATTAGGGTTTCTAGGCCACCTTTTAGGGTTTTATTAGGGTGTTAGCCTCTACAATCCAATTATCACTTTTAATGCAGTTTTGTGCCACTATGGAGACCCGTGCCCGAGTGGCTGGCTTAAACAATAGGCGCAATGGACAAAAAGGGCAGATTGTCTTTACCTTTCAATGCATAACTCATGGGGGTAAAAAGGGAAATCCATAAGTCAGCTTCTTCTTCCTCTCGCTTGTGCCATCTAGGGCCGATAGTGCCATGTATGTGGTAAACCTAGCCGTTGACTCTCGCCGTACTAGCTTGGATGAGGTAGCTGACATGTCTGCTTTGTCCGCCCAGGTCCGGCGAACTAGAAGGCGCTCTTAACTTGAACTAAGGGTATTAGGAGGAAGAAGCCCACTGGCATAAACCCTCCATTAAACTATTGTGATGGCACATGTAGAAAGATGAGAAAAGAGCTATTGTTTTATTGATATGAAGATCGTGAAAGGCCCATCGTGGTGCAACCTTCATTCCAGCATCATTCTCTCTGTTCAGAGGGCTCCAATTACTCGCCTTCTACCTTCCACATGCCTGAGACTCTACCGAAGGGGGAGGCTGATCGTTGGTGTGGGGATGAGGGAAACTAGAGTAATTGAGGGGAGAGGAAGGACCAATGAGTCAAGGTAAAACTTCCCACAACCTTATATAGGCACGACGGATGTGGGAAAGGTCGGTAGTTCCCTGCCCTAAAACCATGAGTTCTTGGCAGGCTAGGTATTTTTCCGATATGGTTAAGTAACAACCTTCTAATGTCTTGCCGGATTTGTCTTTTTGCTGCAAGTTTGTTGGACTATTTTTTGTGGAAAAACATTTAGGGAGAAGTAGAGAGGAGAGGAGAGGAATTCGTGGTACTATACACTCGGTTTCCCTTTTCAGTCGCTGGGTAGAAGATGATGGCTGGGCCATCAATCCTTAGATCCACAGTCTCCAGGGTGCGCGCCCTTATTAGAGGGCTTCCTCCCTATTTCCTTTTTAAAGAAAATGATGCGACATTTAATGCAAATACTTCCATATCCCTCTCACTTTAGGAATAACCATTTAATTCATAACTCACTCATCTCTTATACTTTTTCTCTCAAATTTTAAGGGAAATCTTATATTATCTTTATCTACTAGTGTACCAAGTTTGAGTCCCAAACTCGAAAAGATAAAGTGCTTTTCTTCATATGCAAGTTAACACTTATTAAGGTATAGTTTACTCATATTTTCTCTTTCTTTCACTTTTATCTTCTTTATTTGCATTCCTTGTATCACAAGAAACCATATGGATTCAAAATCTCATCCATGATGATTCCATTATCCAAATTTCCGCATATTATCTCAAATTTCCTTCTTAATAAAGCAATATGTGATTTCTTCTTTTTCTTTTAATCATATTGGACTCATTTTCATCTTATGATCCACGAAATCACATGCATAAATAAAATATTGCAAAGGGAACCCATCCAATACATATAATTCATACAATTCCCATAATCATACATTTATTGGGGAAATTGCATTTCCAACCATATGAACCCAAAATTGGGGTTGTAACATCCTTCCCCTCTTATAAGAATTTTTCCCTCAAAATTCCACCAAACATGCAAGCAATCAGGATAGGACTTTTCCTTGTTCATCATCGGCTCCCATGTGTCTTCATCCTCTCCATGGTGCTTCTAAAGAACCTTTACCATCTTCTATTCTTTACTCCTAAGCTCTCTCTCACCTCAGTATCTCGTACCCTCATAGGTGACTTAGGTAAAGTTAGCCTCCCTTGGAGTTCAATAGGTTCAATGTTCAACACATGGCTCGGGTACCTCACATAGTGCTCTAGATCAGACACATGGAACACATCATACATCATATTATCCTGAGGGGTAAGGCTAAACATAAGCAACTCCACCAATCCATCTCAAATGGACCCATGTATCAGGGACTCACCTTTCTCAGCTATAGATCAGAGGGGTCAGGTTTTCATAACACATGTTCACCCATAGTGAATTGCATGTCAGTCTGCTTCACATCAGCTCACGACTCCTTTCAATCATGGGCTTTCTCATCCATTACTTGATCAAAGCATCTTCATCTACATCCATTGTGGTCTTACTGACCTTCACAAGCCTCTCTCACCGACATCATTCAAGTGAAGAGGTGACCGACACATCCTCCCTTATAGAGCTTCATACATCCCAATATTGGCTATGGTGGCTATCATCTCAAGCAAACTCTTCTAGGGCTAGGAACTGCTCCCATGTATCACCCCAAATGTGCACACATGCTCTCATCAGACCCTCTATAGTCTAGATAATAATCTCTTGACTGTCCATTAGTCGGGGGTGATATGGTGTACTCAACTTCAATCTAGCATCAAATCCTTCATGTACCTACTTCCACCACATGGAAGTGAACTTGAGGTCATGCTCAAGATATTGAACTCAGATCAAAGTGTAGTTGAACTATCTCTCTGTCATATATATAGTTCGACCAGATATATCACATTGGCGGTGTGCTCTCTTAAGTAGGGGATTAGGTCAACTTGGTAAGGCATTCTACCATAACCCATCTTGCATCCTGACCTCTCTTGGTCCATATGAGACTCACCACAACGTCCATGGTAGTGTGGTCCCATTCCCTCTCAAACCTCCTCATTATATGCAGCAACTCTCTGGGTTACTAGTGTTCGGCCTTCACCCTCTGGCATGTATGGCAACAGGCCACATGCAACTCTATATACTTCTTCATCCAGGTCTTCAAGGTACTACTGCAAACCTTAACCATTTTGGTAGTACCACGGTGTACCTTAAATTATGAGTTTCTTGCATGACATGATTCCTCAAGGTTGGTTCCTCAGAAACCCTAAAACACTCTAGTAGCGGGTTTTGCCACCTTCTTCTCCTGAGAGGTGTATCTGAGGTTCTCAAACAACCCTTTTATCTCATCAAGCTCTGGGATGGCTAATTGAGTAACCACCAACTTGACCAATGGGTCTGGTTTTATCTAGGTGTTAGCCATACAGGTCTCATATTCAAACTTAGGGTTCACCTAACAACCTCTTCCAGCCTCCCAACTGGCTAAACAAGGCAGTTGTATACATGAGCTATGCCTTGACTAGGAGTATATGTTACCATATCAATTTCCTTATGTGCTTGGTGATGGTGAAAATATAAACCTTCATATACTCCCCTCATCATCCTTATATCGGGTTTAGGCCAACTGAGTTAAGAAAAATTCAAACTCATCATCTTAGTTATCAAACCCAAACTTATGACTCATAGATTCCAAACTACATTCAGAGAGGTACATCTTCATATTACCTTGTTCTCTTCATGTCTTCAAACCATATGTCCATGTACTTTCCAAAGGTGTGGTACATCTTCCAACCTCAAACATCGTATAAAGGTTTCAACTCATATCTCCTTAGTATATGGCATGCATTTTTTCCTGTCTCTCACACCCGTAACAAGATGAAATAAGCATTTGGATGCAGTCCAAATAGATAGTTCATCCCATTCCAAGAGTAGAGATGGTGCATCATACAACGCCATTACACTTTTGAACTAAGTTGGAACATACCTCTCATGTCTCCACATCATAAACATCTCCAATCTATGTTTACATCCATGGAAAGTCTATTCTCAAACACTCTTAGGTCTTCACATCACTCTTACGTACAATCCTTAGTCATTACCTCAAGGTCTCTAGGGTGTCGGTACTTTTGGGGTGATCTGACCCTTATGCATCTAAGGAGTGCCTCTCACTTTTACCCCTTAGGCCTCATGAACTCATGAAGGTGTCCAACCTCATAACCCATGGGCCTCTGGCAAAGGTAGATGTTACCTCCCGACCATATGGTCTTGTGCTTTTAGGGAACATACAACTCCTACTCCCATCGGTCTTATCCCTACTTGACCTTAGTGTTGACTTAGGATTCTATTGTAGCTCATGATTTTTGTGTTGATACTCATGCACATCTCATCCTTGAATCCTCACCTGAATCTCCATCCTCTCTTTGGGCATATAGGACTAACTTGGCATCCCTCAAAGGGATCATGGCGACCTACCTACCTTGGTTTGGCCCCATACAGGTTACCTCCATGGCAACATATCTTCCTGCCCCTTAGAGATGGTTATACATGGCTCTATAGATTTATGCTCATATTATGTGCTCTCCACTTAGCTTATAAAGAAATGATAAGTGTCCTCTTAAGGTTACTTCAAACCTAAACAAGAGTTGGTGCTCACCCTACGTAAAGGGTTCCTTCCCAGGATGAGAGAAAACCATCTCTTGATAGCAACAAAGGTCACAAACCTCCTTGTTGGGTTTTAGGGGAGGTAGAGAAGGCAGTACAAACAAAACTTTTCTTCTCCCCAAACCCAAAATAAAGGAATCGCGTCAACGTCTATATAGTAGGAAGGATGTTTTGTAGAGGCGTACCTTGTCCCGAGGCTTGCTTGGTGACATTACCTCGTGGCTTGTGCGGTCTTCACCTCCAGTCTTGGATGGTGTTTGTACATCTCCTGGTCTCACCGGGACAGTTGGGATTGACAACTGTCTTTCGAGCGGCAGAAGTCTCCTGCCTCTGTAGTAGTCCACACGGACCACCTGGAACTCTGATCGCCTTGTCATACAAGGAACTGAAAGGAGTCGTACCCTCATGTCGGCTTACTAGTCACCGCCACACTCTCCTTCCACCAGTCACCTTTCTGTAGTTGTCTTTCCCTTATTGTGCCTCCCTAATCGGGTAGCACTTGCTCGGGCTCTCCTGGTTACCACAACCAGAGAGAACAACAACTTTACAGAGCAACTGGTGTTCTGAGTTGTACTTCAGAAGCCCCCAATACCCCTATATATAAGAGGGTCATGGGACAGGATTCTCTACCCCGGACAATGTGGGATTAAAGCAGGAGTAGAAGGGTTCGAGATTTTCCACAAAACAACCAACTACGCCTGCCGAACCGATCATTTCAAGCATGAATTGATCGGTTGGGGACTTGAGCCAATCGTTTCACACCTGAACAGGTGGGTTCACTTCCCTGGTCATTTCCCGATTGACTTTTCCTCTTTTGTTTCAAATTGATCCAAATATCAATCCTTGTTCCAATCAAATTGGACAAGTGAAACGAAGAGAAATTTCTCACCAACTTGACTTTCCCAACTTACTCGGTTGGTCAATCGAGCCAATTGATTAAACACCTTGAACCAATAAGTTCAGTGACCTGAGTCGGTCGACTCACCAACACAGCCGATCGGTTCAGCAAGCTGAGTCGATTGATAAATCATATGAGTCGGTCGGTTGGGAGTGCAGACTGTGCAAAATCAGTCAATTGTAGTTTCAATCAATCTGATACTCTAATCAATCGGTCCAACACCTTGAACACTATGATATTGAGATATCAATTGATTGAGTGTTTAATTGAACTAGTAAACTCCTTTAGTAATCAATCTAAACATTTTTTGTGGATAAACTCCTCTTCCAGGTTAAATCCTATGTGTGTGACCATGCAGGCCCATTTCATGTTGGCAGTGAAAGTCCATAACACTTATGACTTCACAAGCAAAGAGCGGTGCCTAGTCGCACATCAGTGCTACCCAAGTGAAATAGAAAGTTGGAGAACAACTTTCAATCCTACAATTTGTGAATGGTGTTACAGTGAATGTATAATTCCTTTGTCACTGATATCTCGAATGAACTCAAGGCATGGATCATTCATCCTTTCAACGTTCATTTACTTTCTTGATCTCATAGTAGATTAGAGGAGATATGTATGACATCAATATCACATACTGATTCACACATGTGTGCGCATGCCTATCTCAATCCTACTCATCAAGTGGCCATGGACATCAAACTCCCTCAGAAGGGACAAATCCCATATCTATCACTCACCCCTTAAAATCCCCATGTGTCAAAGCCACCCAATCATCACCTTTATAACAACCCATGTTTCAGGACTGCGTTTAATGATGTTAAAGTGTACCCAACGACATGTGCTGAGTGTAGTGATTTCAGGTCAAAGAATCACACTAACCACCATCACTGTGAGAACTGACTGTGACTACCATGTCATGCTTCCATGTGTTAAACTCACAGTGGGTTTGTCAGGTACACTTGTTCTCTAACAAGTACCTATGTGTTTGGTTTGATATCTCCATATCATGACTAACGAGATTCTATCATCAACCAACACCACAATCTAGTCTTGTATGTCATTGTTGTCTATCTACCTTCCACAATGACATCCGACTAGGGACATAACAAGAATGTACAAACTCTTAGCATCCGTATGATCTCGTTGTTTAGGTCCTTAACCTGAAAGCATACGTCATTGAGTATTGTCATTCTCTAGACATTCAATATGTTCTATCATTATCTCATATGACTGAACTAGAAAGAATTGGAAGCTTGCCTTTGATGTTTATCAAATCAATCTTAATATATCCCACCAATCATCCCATGATTGGCTCTCAGGGCATACATACCAACAGACTCCCACTTGCACTGCGAGCCAATCACCCTTGAATCATATTCTTAGTGATCTTCAAACATGTCCCACATGTTACTGTGCTTTAGTGCTAACGTAGTGAGTGATGGCAACACTTTGCCTAAGTCAGTATTATTGCACGTCTCACATCTCTATGTTGTACGTCACACGTATGAGATGGAGTTGTTGTAATATGCGATCTAGTATTCCTTTGCTAACCTTTACCCACATTGCATGACCAAGTACTCCTTACTTGTCATCAAAGATCAGAATATCTATAAGTTCATCTCATGAAATTCTAGATCCATATAGTATCCACTAATGTTCTCTAACACACGGATACTCAGCTTTTCCTTTTAAACGGCTTTATTGGAACGTTTCCATTTATCAACAAACATTCACTTTTATATATCCCATATATATTTTGCAATTAATTTTTTGTCCTTTTCATAAGTTCACATCAATGTAACTCTTTACAATGAACCCTTCCTTATTTCCATAGAACTAGTACTTATTAAGTTCTTATGGTATTCCAGTAACCCTTACTGGAACTAGACATACATCCACTCGTCATGTCCCACATATGAGTTATCAGGATGAGCACATCATATTGTCATGTCCTACATATAAGATGATGAATGCATTTTATTCTTTCTATGTCCATACATGTAAGATAATGGGATGATTATATACATGATAGATCCATATCTATTCTTAGTGTTCCCATTCTTCATAAGAATTGGACACTTGGCCTTGGGATACTAACTCCATGTAACATGGACAAGTTTTCTCCCACTGAATATGTGCACACTGAACCCTTTGGTATAGATTGCCAATGTATGCTCTCTCTTTTCAGGTCAAGAGGTTTTCGAGAACTATCTCCATAGATCTCTATTCCTATCATAGGAAATGTCTCTATCTTCCTTAAAGATAATTTCCACTTTGGATTTCTATTCTAGAACATCTCATTCCTCATCAACATGTGGAACGCAAATATTCTCCCACTAAATCACAGATCCTTCTTTGTCTTTGTCATATCAGTCAAAACCTTTGACTATATTATCAAAGTAAAGATCCCAGATCTGAGTTGCTTGTACTCAATCAATCACATTGATTAGTCTATTGTAACTTATAGACTTCATTTGCATTAATGGATTCATAAACCTTATAGGTTGTGTCACGTACACATCCTTGTTTTATTCCTCATAGGAATGCGGTTTTAGTATCCATATGCCAAATCTCTTAGTCATTAAGTTGCAATCAACAAGCGTCATCCTTTTCAAAATGTTATCCATGTGTTTTAACGCTTAAGACTCATTTGCACTTATGGATTTCATCCCAATGGGTGCTACCATCAAGGTCATACCTTATGGTTCACATGGAAGTCATTTAGGATGTAATGGTCATAAACCATAACTCAAAATCTGGTTCCTCATATTCATCTAGATAGTTGACTCATCACATGACCAACTCATCACATAGATAATTGAGGTGTATCTTTCAAGGATATAAGAACTCACAACCCTTTGTGATTCTCAATGTCCTTTATTATTGTAGGGTATTCTTTATTTAAGAAGAACTTAGTTATTTGATAATCATCCTCTAACTCCTTAGAGTATGACTCCTTTTGATTTAGACATCACCATGCCTTAATCATGAGTTCACTAAGATACACTATCATAATCACTCATAAGGTTCTCAAACATTTGGTGCAAGTATTTCATTCATTGATCTCATCAATAATTAAAACTTTACCAAATTCTTACTTCATCTATGATATTCTTGAACACTCCAAGATATTCATATTGGTATTCCTCTAAACACCGCTTGAAGTATTAGCATTTGCTCCAATAGGTATGTAAATACATCACATGTATTATACCTAACAGGATAATCATTCTCCCACTATCACTAGTGAAGATTGATGTCTAAGAGATTCATGTCTCTTACTGGTTCTCTAACCAAAAGAGTCTAGATTTATCCATCATATGGAAACTAGAAATGAATTTCTCATGATTTATGCTAATTTGATTGTTTGAGTTATCAATAACTTTTAGGTATCATTTTATCTTATGCATACCAAGTACCACACGATAAACAAGGCATTTCCACAAAGATCATATCTTTGAAACATCAACTATATTGATAGCCATACTTGTCTCAACAAGATGCAACAATAAAGTGTTTCTATTGGCAAATTGAAATAGATGTTCTCAACTCTATTCCGTGCCCTTTAGGCTGAAATAAACTGAAAGGTACTCCTATCTATGGCAACAACACTTGCTCCAATAATGAGTACTCCTTTCTTGGTCCTTTCACAAAGGCCATCACTTCTTTGTGGATCTTGCATATCATATATAACAGATCCATATCTTGGTATCATATACCTTAGATAAAGAAGTGCTTATTTCATGATACCTATGGTGGAGATCTCTATCCCCTCCTTTCATCTTCTTTTGTTCTTCTAGATATAGAGGGCAATTCCCTCTTTCACCCTCCCATGTGCCTTGAGGCTAAAGATGACTTGGGCTACTGGGTAGCGTCAGATCCCTTCTTAACTTTTCCCTTACCCTTGCCCTTGGACATGCCTTTCTTTCTATTGATCAGCATCACATACTTAGGCTTGTCCTTCTTCATCTGTGCCTCTACTATCCTCAACATGTCCAACAACTCTGTCAATGCTTTTCAAAGTTGTTCATGTTGCAGTTCATCATGAACTATATGATTCTCGCAACATTTGCAATATCATGCTAGTAGCCAACTCTTGGCTCAGAGGAAATCCCAGTCTAGTTAGGTTTTCAACGTACCCAATCACATTGAGTGTGTGAATACCTATTGGATCTTCTTCTGTCATGACATACTAGGATAGTGTCTTGGAGACATCATATGTCTCATGTTGTCTCAACAACTCATAGTTTATAGATTACAACATTAAGCACTCCACATCAATGGCATCCTCGGTATGCTTCCATAAGCATACTTTCAACCATTGGTGCGGTGGGATCGAGTTTATCTAGTTTTGGTATAACTAGGACTTAGAGCTTTTGCTCTTCAATTGAGAACACTTCTCAACGTCCTAACCAGTCGTGGAATTATTCCCATTGAATTTGTCCATATTAAGGACCGATCGCAAATAAAGTGATTATTGTTGATTAACCATTTATTATACAAAAGGAAATATATGCAATTTAGTCCAAAAACTCATTTTTGACTTATTTGATTGATTTGACAAAGTTTTATGATATACTTAGGAGTTTAATTAATTATCGCTCCCACTTTTTTTGTACAAATTGATAGCCCTCACCATCAATTCAGAAGATTACAGTGTACAACCTTCTAGTGGGTCAATATCCAAAAATCCTCTGAGTCATGGACCAGCTAGGGCTGTCACCCACAACTTAGATCTTCCAGGTAGGCAACTTTTGCCAATTGCATCATATGAAACTCCTTGCCATGATCACCTCCATGCCTCAAGGTGCTAGATCCTGTGTAGGTCACCTTGTTAAGTCTGACCCAAAGCCAACACAATGAATATGCACCATGTTAGGGCAGACCCACATATCCATCTTTCACGCTTTCACGAGATAGATGGTGCACCATGCTAGGGCGTTCCCACACTTGGTCGATCAAGCTTTTCACGTGTGTCACATTTGGAAGGAATCTAAAACTTTAATATTTAATGAGGGATTTGGTTTTTTTATAGGTACATATACATATCCAATCATCACAATACATAGTATGTATCATATACATGCTATATCCCACAGAAAACATGTGAAACGATAAAAGCGATGATTATGGCCATCCTAATGTGATTCCTCGAGCCAAGAGGAATCACGGTCATCTAGGTCTACATCACATGCAACCTGTACAAGATGAACTATGCACTTTGCCGTTCTGGGTTTGATCAACTCATCTCCATGATTGATCAGCTCGCCATCAATCTGGTCAGTTGGGTGCCACCAGCCGATCAGTTGGCTCCTCCAACCAATCGGTTCGCCTAGTCGTCGTGCATCTCCTCATGGCTGCCACCCACTCGTCTTGCTCCTTGAACCGGTTGTCTAGAATGCCAACCGATCAGTTGATTCCTTGAACTGATCATCTCAGTTGTCGTCAGGTTGTCCGTCATTCTTTGACATAACAGGAAATAAAAGATCTATCATATTTTACATTTGAATAGGGAAACCCTGAGTTTCATTTGGGGGAGCAAAGGTAGGAAAGAAATCTTGAGTTATCTCGAGTTACATCAAGAAAAAGAGGTAGGGAATCGGTGCGCAGACTGAGATGCAGGCAACCACATTCAACCATACACAGACATAGGGTTTATTGCACATAACCACACTATACATCCACCACAAAACTCATTTAAGGGCAACGCGTATCGAGTGCATTCATATTACATATCATATATGTATATTGGGATTTGTGGATTTAGGATTGGACATGCATAAAGCAAATTTTATTCGCATCGTATGCAATAAATAAAGGCGACAAACCAAAATCGATCACATTGATAATCCTAAAGTATAGAGCAGTTGACGTGGCTCTGATACCATTGTTGGGTTTTAGGGGAGGCAGAGAAGGTAGCAGAAACAAAAAATTTCTTCTCCCCGAACCCAGAATAAAGGAATCGCGTCAACGTCTATACAGTAGGAAGGATGGTTAGTAGAGGCGTACCTTGTCTTGAGGCTTGCTCAGTGACATTACCTCGCGGCTTGCATAGTCTTCACCTCTGGTCTTGGACGGTATCTGTGCAGCTCCTGGTCTCACTGGGACTATCGGGATTGATAGATGTCCTCTGAGTGACAAAAGTCTCCCGCCTCTATAGTAGTCCACACGGACCACCTGGAACTCCGATCGCCTTGTTGTACAAGGAACTGAAAGGAGTCGTACCCTCCTGTCAGTGTACTAGTCACCGACACACTTTCCTACCACCAGTCACTTTTCTGCAATTGTCTTTCCCTTACTGTGCCTCCCTAATCGGGTAGCACTTGCTCGGGCTCTCCTGGTTACCACAACCAGAGAGAACGACAACTTTACAGAGTAATTGGTGTTCTGAGTTGTACTTGAGAAGCCCCAATACCCCTATATATAGAGGAGGGTCATGGGACAGGGTTCTCCACCCCGGGCAATGCGGGATTAAAGTAGGAGTAGAAGGGTTTGATATTTTCCACAAAACAACCAACTGCGCCAGCCGAACCGATCATTTCAAGCATGAACCGGTCGGTTGGGGACCTGAGCCGATCGGTTCACACCTAAATTGATTGGTTGGGACACCTGAACTGGTCGGTTCACTTCTGAACTGGTTGGTTCAGTGCCATGGTCAGTTCCTGATTGACTTTTCCTCTTTTGTTTTGAATTGGTATTTATGAACCGATCGGTTGGGACACCTGAATCGGTCGGTTCACTTCTGAACCGGTCGGTTCACTACCATGGTCAGTTCCCGATTGAC
The DNA here is from genome assembly GCA_963693085.1 of Alisma plantago-aquatica. Classification (NCBI taxonomy): domain Eukaryota; kingdom Viridiplantae; phylum Streptophyta; class Magnoliopsida; order Alismatales; family Alismataceae; genus Alisma; species Alisma plantago-aquatica. Next base: position 295,387,578 of record OY856411.1, read on the forward strand.
TTTTCCTCTTTTGTTTCGAATGGATCCAAATACCAATCATTGTTCCAATCAAATTAGACAAGTGAAATGAAGAGAAATTTCTCACCAACCTGACTTTCCCAACTTGCTCAATTGGTCAATCGAGCCGATCGATTCAACACCTTGAACCAATCAGTTCAGTGACCTGAGTCGGTCGACTCACCAACTGAGCCGATCGGTTCACCAAGTTGAGCCGATCGGTTCATCATATGAGTCGATCGGTTGGGAGTGCAGACTGTGCAAAATCAGTCGATTATAGTTTCAATCAATCTGATACTCTAATCAATCAGTCCAACACCTTGAACACTATGATATTGAGCTATCAATTGATTGAGTGTTTAATTGAACTACTAAACTCCTTTAGTAATCAATCTAAACATCATTTGTGGATAAACTCCTCTTCCAGGTTAAATCCAATGTGTGTGACCCTGCAGGCCCATTTCATGTTGGCAGTGAAAGTCCATAACACTTATGACTTCACAAGCAAAGAGCGGTGCCTAGTCGCACATCAGTTCTACCCAAGTGAAATAGAAAGTTGGAGAACAACTTTCAATCCTACAATCTTTGAATGGTGTTACAGTGAATGTATAATTCCTTTGTCACTGATATCCCGAATGAACTCAAGGCATGGATCAGTCATCCTTTCAACGTTCATTCACTTTCTTGATCTCAGAGTAGATTGGAGGAGATATGTATGACATCAATATCACATACTAATTCACACATGCGTGTGCATGCCTATCTCAATCCTACTCATCAAGTGGCCTTGGACATCAAACTCCCTCAGAAGGGACAAATCCCATATCTATCCCTCACCCCTCAAAATCCCCATGTGTCAAAGCCACCCAATCATCACCTTTATAACAACCCATGTTTCAGGACTGCGTTTGATGATGTCAAAGTGTACCCAACGACATGTGTTGAGTGTAGTGATTTTAGGTCAAAGAATCACACTTACCACCATCACTGTGAGAACTGACTGCGACTACCATGTCATGCTTCCATGTGTCAAACTCATGGTAGGTCTGTCCGGTACACTTGTTCTCTAACAAGTACCTATGTGTTTGGTTTGATATCTCCATATCATGACTAACGAGATTATGTCATCAACCAACACCACAATCTAGTCTTATGTGTCATTGTTGTCTATCTACCTTCCACAATGACATCCGACTAAGGACATAATAAGAATGTACAAACTCTTAGCATCTGTATGATCTCATCGTTTAGGTCCTTAACCTAAAAGCATACGTCATTGAGTACTGTCATTCTCTAGACATTCAATCTATTCTATCATTATCTCATATGACTCAACCAGAAAGAATTGGAAGCTTGCCTTTGATGTTTATCAAATCAATCTTAATGTATCCAACCAATCATCCCATGATTGGCTCTTAGGGAATACATACCAACAGTCCTTACCTTCAAGGTTTACATCATCATGTATATGCTTAGCTCCTATAATGATACTTATGCACGTATCTAGCAAGAAGACAACCTACTAAACCATGTTGAGTTCCTTGGTAGGTCATACATATTCATCATTCCTCAATATTGGACCAATATAATACATACATACGTCACCAACTTGTGTGAGTGGTTCATCAAACACATATCTCAGTTCGAGTGGGTTTCCTTTTGCTATAACACATGAGGGGTGCCAAACTCAAATACTATGAACTCAATCAGCTTCGCAAACATAATGTGCACCAGATATTGCTGCTTTCCCTCTTTGGTCCAGGAACCCAGGTTCACCTCTTATACATCGGTTATCTAGTTGCATGCTCAGATGTTCAAACATGAACTAAACCTATGCCAAGTATAGCATACACATCATAACACTCTTCCATGTGAACAAACTTTATCCAAATATGATGAAATTTCACCCATATGTCCCAATTAATGTCTTAGATATGATTTTTCCATTAATTGATCATGTTTGTACCATTTATTTAATTAATTCTCAAATTGAAGGTTCTACACACTTTCTCTATCCTAAATTAACATGTATATTAAAGATTATCCAAATTACATGAAAATTAACCTAAATGATATTTTTAATATATAGATCACGAATCTAAGTTAGTTTCCACTTTTGGAGTCATTTAATATTTTATTTAATATTTTGAGGGAAACTCATCTTTTCTTTTCAAAATAAAAGAGATATAATTATTGTTGTCCCAAAATTATGAAACTTGGCCTACTAGCCAAACCAAACCCAAGGAAAATTAATCTCATCTTATTTTTTACCAATTAGTGTTCCTTTTATGAATTTTATCCCATTATCCAATATTACCAATATTTCTCATATTAATAAATTCCATATCACATTAACATGTATAAAGCAACATTATTCATTCCTTTTTCTCTTCCTTGCTCCATAAGGCTAAGGAATGATCTAGAACAAATATATTTTATTAATATGTCACAGGAGTGGTAAATTTTCATATTAGGTCCTTATTAAAATATTTAGTGGGGTATTTGTGCATAAACCCATTTATTGACATAAAAGGTGAACAAATGTCCACTAAGCCCCATAATATCCACAATTTAAACAGAAAGGCCAAAGAGGATAGAAATGAAAGGAAAAGATGGGAAAGAGGGTCAAAAGATAAAATGTCTAGGATACGGTATGTTACATCACTCCACCACTTAAAGAGGATTTCTTCCCTGAAATCACAAGAAAGGAGGGAAGGTGAAGGTGCAGTATCTCATCACCAAACTTTTATTGTTCCACCAACCATAACTTCCACCAAATGATTCATCAACATATACTTCACAAGCATCTCGACATAGGTCAGGTTCTCTATAATCACCTAGGGTTCACCTATAAAGATTATTTTTATGAGATTTAACATTATTAACATTTTTGGCTCATTAGCATTGTATTTATTAGGACATCACATTTTCCTTACTATTATTTTAATTGTATCTCATTATATACACTTGGTTTCCAAAAAGAATTACATTTCATTATTATGCACAATTAGAGGTTACTCAATTATCTCAATATATTCATTATTATATTTGATCATTGTCCTTAACAATGTGGATTTAGACTTCATTATAACTATTATTTTGCATGAAATAAGACATTATCAAATTTACAATTATGTCACATTGATTAATTACATCAATATTAAACATTGTCACATTACCATTCTTGCTCACATTAATGTCATCATTAATTATTTAATCGTATTTATTCACTTCTTATTATTGATTATGCACTTTTATGTGAATCGAATTACTCATTAACCATATTGAAGACATTATATGTATTTTAGTGAACAAGTTGGACATGTTACATATTCACATTCCAATTCATATTTAAGTGATTAATCAGGTATTTACTAGGTAACAAGGTGATATGCATTTCATATTTATGACTTGAGTAATCTGTGATTAGGTGAATATATATCATTTATGTGCATCAAGGTATGTTATCTGATTATGACACCTAATGCCACTAATGTATCATCAATGACATTCAGGATGCATAGGTTAAGGTTAGATGATTGCATCTTAGAGTTTAAGTTAACATGATAATTATATTTCACTTACAACTTGCTAGCATGTATTAAATCCCATATTAGGTTACATTTATCTTTTTCATTATATCATTAGGGTTTATTGGTTCATGGCATTATTAGCATCATGTATATCCATGATTAGTATTAATATGTGAATGACCCATATTATGTGCATTGGATATTCATTAGGGTTTGAACATATAAATTATTCTTCAGATGATCATTATATGTTCATTAATATGTGTACAAGCATGTTAGGGTTACCACTATTACATGTTTGGTCAAGACCAATGATCCACACATACTAACCTCCTATTCATGGAGTTAGGGTTTCTAAAGTCACATAGCTAGATCTCGATACAGCACAGGGTTCCAACCCCCATAAGAAGATTTCGACCTTGATATATAACCACCAAACATCATCAAACTAACCATAATCCACCCCTTAAAGGGTTCGACCTATCAAGCCAAACTACACTTGGGTTAAAGGATGAGTCAACTAAACCATACTCAAGATCCATCTCACTTCCACTGCGCACTCTGATAGTTTACTTAACCCCAAACCTCAAAGTCTAGATTCTAGGGATAAACTATCCAAGCATGTGGTCCTAAGGGACATAAAGAAACTATCTTGGTATACATCCTCAAACAAGTCATCATACACCTAAAACTTAGGGTTCCCAAAGATATACAACATAGAAGTCTAAGGTAACTATTGCCTAAAAGCAAACTATTTCAGACAATCCATATCAGCTCAAGCCAAGATGGTATCATATGGATCTGGGAGTCCTCGTAAACCAAGCTAGGGGCACGGAGGAAAATATTGCCAGCCCCAAGAACCTGATCCTTTCTAGACACCTTTGTTTCAACTTCATGACCTAATAGTTTCCTAAAGGAAATCTTAAACAACATCAAGTTATTATGATTACTTAAGCATCTTTCAATTATAATTATATTAGGTTTTTTTTTACTCGACGTGATTCTAATGTGTAAATATAAGATCCTAAGGCAACCATATGTCAAATCTAGGGTAAGCATGTAACATAAAGGGAAACTATGTAAGGAAAGGATTCTAACTAGGGATACAAAACTGAAATAGTTAGATTTTGACTACCATTGGCTCTGATACGATGTTGTAAAAGAGTGAAATCACCCCTTTACTAAAAATTTGAAATATCATACCTCCTTTCCCAACATACTCAAAAGGTATTTTGAAAAGGGTGTAACATTTTTAAATCTTTATTTATATGGTATACAAAAGACCATTGAAAATCCGCGGAATAAAAATTGTTGACTATATTCAATTTCATATAAAGGTTTACAAAAATATATCAAATTCTCCCTTTAGGGTTTACATCAAGATACCCAAATAGGATATAGATAGAGGGAAGTCTAACTACTACAATCTTGTCTCCAAAGAAACATCTCCATCAACCAAGTCCAAGCCAAAAGCTAAGTTATTCTTGTCTTATTTATCACCTTGCTCAGCACCTGGGTGGTTGGGAAGGCACCCATCAAAAGGGAAAGGAAAAAAAAGGATGTGTCACAAAACTATTCTAGCATAACAAGAAAAGTAAAGCATGTAAAAGCAGGCTAGTGATCATCATAAGATGAAGAAAACAAGAGTATGAGGCTACTTTCAACATATGCTTGCCATAAATAAAGTATAATAAAAGAATTGCATGCGTGATTAATATTGACTACCTTAACTAAGTAGGGTTGAGGCACCAATCGGACCTTCAACCAAAAGGTGAGGGGAGAATAACACATTCCCAATCACCTACACACATTTTGTGTGGGAGGGGAGAATAAGACGTTACCCAGGGCGAATGAACACATGCCCTACTATGGGTGGTTGTACATAAGTACCACTACTATAGCTAGTTAGTCTAATAAAATCATCATGCTAGATCCAATGGAAAGTAATAGCATCATTTAAATAGAACATGCCAGTGGGGTACCAATACCTAAGAATAATATTCTAAAACTGATTTATGAGGCAAGTATAGAAAAATATTCAAGAATATAGGAAATAGGGTTTAATAAAGTCCCATTATAGAAAAGGTAGGTTAAGGCACACATATTACCAACTTAAGGTGTAAATACACATATCTCTTCCTTAGAGTCCAAGAAACCACTTTTTAGATGCATATATGAGATCAGGGTCCACTTGTCCTAATATCATTTCCATATCAATGTATTAGAACTATGCAAATGCATTAAAGACTTGAGAAACCATCAATTTTGACCATGAAACTAACACCACTGTCTTAGTTTGCTTTCTCTAATCAAAATAACATATAATTTAAGGTTTTTTAGAGTATGGACTTTTAGGGGTATTTTTAGTGATTTTTAATCATTTTAATCCTTCCCAAAATACTTTTTTGAAAAACTCATAGTCAAACATCAAAATTATTTTTATTAGATAGATCATCTTTCTCTGAGTCTAGAACACATTTTATTTTTATTTTTGGGCCTAGGAATTAATAGATATTAATTTTCTAAAATTCGCCAATAGGAAAAAGCCAAATATGCATTTTTCATTTGGAAACAGAGAGAGAGAGAGAGAGGGTGGGGTCGGACCCACTGATTGTCCCAATAGCCGCTAGCCAAGTCAGAGGCCCGAGCCTCGCTAGCATTCGGCCAGGCACTGGTCAGAGTCGGGTCAGAGATGCAGTCAACACAAAGAAAAAGGCAATTATGCCCCCGCGTGGAATAAAGATAATAAGAGGGATGAGCGGAAGGGTAAAATGGTAATTTGACATGGGGTTATCTTCCCCACTCGATCCAAGCCGTGGCCGGTGAGCTCCTTGGGGCGATTTGGGAAAAATCTCTACACGCGATGAACCATAGCGTACAAGTAGTCAAAAGAAAGACCTTGAGAAGCCGAACTCAACTGTACCTACAATTTGACCAGAGATGAAGTGAGGTGAGAGGGGAAGTCGATGCAAGTTTAGAGGCTTTAACCACTCATCGCGGGGTCAAATAGTGATGAAACTTGCAATCAAGAGATGTGTTGAGTTGTGAAGGCTCCCAAGAAGCCAATGATAAGGATATTTATAAATGGGGAGAAGTAAACTAGGGTTTTCGAAGGAGGCCGCCGAAGCTTGGGAGACAAGTTTTGGGGGTTTCTTTAATTCTTGACCAAATCACCTAAAAATAGGGAGAAACCTGTACAGAATCACAAAAGGAAACTGAATCTGAAGAAATCATGTGATTTCATGGAGAATTGAGTGAGAAAAGGTGATTTGAAAATTCTGAATATACCACTCCTATTTCCTCTTCGGGCTCAAGGTAGAAGACACGCAGGAGCCGTTGGATTGCTGATCCAACGGTCCACATTGGGTGCATGCCCAATAAGTGTGACATGTAATTAAAACCAAAAACCTTATCCAAATCAAAATCCAAATAAAGTGGGTCATTAAATTATTTCTTTTTTTTCTCTCCTCATTTGAGGGTGCAGCAAACTCCAAATTTAATAAAAATTGACATCCTAACTGATTTTGAGGTGTAGAATATGAATACGGAATTAGTTTTGCCTTTTGAGGACATTTAATGGGTTAAATAATTCAAAACTCATTTTCTCTTTCCTCCTTCATTTATTGATCATGTTTGTGCCATTTATTTAATTAATTCTCAAATTGAAGGTTCTACACTTTCTCTCTCCTAAATTAACATGTATGTTAAAGATTATCCAAGTTACTTGAAAATTCACCTAAAGGCTATTTTTAATATGTAGATCACGAATATAAGGTTAGTTTACACTTTTGGAGTCATTTAATATTTTATTTAATATTTTTAGGGAAACTCATCTTTTCTTTTCAAAATAAAAGAGATATAATTGTTGTTGTCCCAAAATTATGAAACTTGGCCTACAAGCTAAACAAATCCCAAGGAAAATGAATCTCAACTTATTTTTAACCAATTAGTGTTCCTTTTATGAATTTATCCCATTATCCAATATTACCAATATTTCTCATATTAATTATTTCCATATCACATTAACATGTTTAAAGCAACATTATTCATTACTTTTTCTCTTCCTTGCTCCATAAGGCTAAGGAATGATCTAGAATGAATATATTTTATTAATATATCACTTGAGTGATAAATTTGCATATTAGGCCCTTATTAATTTATTTACTGGGGTGTTTGTGCATAAACCCCTTTATTGACATAAAAGGTGAACAAATGTCCACTAAGCCCCATAATATCCATAATTTAAATAGAAAGGCCAAAGAGGATAGAAATGAAAAGAAAAGATGGGAAAGAGGGTCAAAAGATAAAATGTCCAGGTTACAATATGTTACAGTATGAGTTGTAATCTTAGTTACATAGTGCTTGTTAGCCAGTATTTCCTCATAGTTTTTCTTTCCTTATCTTGGAAGAGTTTTTCACGTTAAATCTTGCATCTTTAGTCTTGCAAAGAGTCGTCACTTTCCCACCACAATTCCCTAACAAGTGGTATCAAAACAACATTTGAAGGATGTAGTGGGCGTAGTGAGATGACGTCTGAAGGCATGAAGTGCAACATTGACAAGAAGTGGTCACAAGAATAGACACATGTATGATATGTGGGATCCAATCTAGAATGGCAACAAGATGTAGCACGACAGTTTCTAGTCAGATAAGGTCGCTCCAAAGCCTTCTTCAGGACAACATGCATGTGAAGAAGGGCAATACAATGGGTGTTCAATCTCTACATCCAGAGTGGAGGATCAAGAATCTAAAGAGAAGTTGCATAGAGAGAGGGAGCGTCATCAAAGAGTTATTGGGCCTTGGTCATAAATAAGTTCTTCATCTAGGATGGCTCAACTAATTGACTAGGGGGAGCTTACAATGTTTCAAGTTCAGACATTGGGAGAGAAGAAACAACAGTGTGATACTTCTTCTCAGTTGCTTGGGTATAGAGTGAAGTCATGGTGGGACTTCAACAAGATGTATGAAGATGACATGGTTCTGACATGTTTGAGGATATTGGATCTATCACATGTGGTGGTAGGGTCCAGAAGCTATTCCAAATAATCGCTGAAGAAAATACCTCCCTCATGGGCTAGAGGGGGGATACAGAAGGTTATGGTTCATGTCCTAGTTGGATTTTCACTTGAGTAGGAGTTGTCTTGTGTTGCGAATCCTAATAGGAGTTGAATCCAAGAGGGAAAGAAGATGACTCCCTATGTGTGGCATTAATTACTATTTAGAATTGGAATCAGAATTGAATAGAGAGTTAAACTAGGATTCCTAATTGTATCTGTATGACTTGGTGGCCTATAAATAGAGGCCCTGGGGGAGTCCATTGAGACATCCCACAGGTTGGTTTGTGATCCCACCAGTTGTTGGTTGTTGGTGCCTTCTATGGTAGAAGATCCAGAGAACAATAATAATTGGTGGTGCTCTCTTGTAGTAAGGAGGGTCAGCGACTTTTCTGTGAAGAAAAGTAGTAGTTGATATTCGGTGGCGGTGCACTTACAGTACAAATCTCTTGTGGATAAGAGAGGGCCAATGACTTTTCCTTGAGGTAAAATAGCGGTTGGCAGTTGACAACACAACGGTAGTGCATTGACAATGGAGGCGGGTCCTAGCAGCAAAGGATGTGCATCAGTTGGTGGTACTTTGTTGGTGTTACGACTTCGGCATCGATGACACTCTATCCTATTAGCAGAGGAGGCACATCAATCAGCAGCATAGAGGTGGCACATCAACCACGACGGCTGATCTGAGTAGCAGAAGACGTACATGGTTGGTCACACACTATTGGTGATGTGGCAACAAAAACAATTCGTTTGGTCAATGGAGGATGCATATCTTCTCTCTTAGGTAGAGAGAGCTTCTGGTTTGTAGCGAGGTAGACAACCTTAGGAAAAGAGGTGACTTGGTCAATATTCACAGTGGAAAAAAGCAATCCCAGCAGCCACAGTGGTATCGTAAGGAGAAAAAGTTGAAGAGGGAGGGTCTGTACACAATGGGTGTAATTCTGTTCTTCCCTATCTTTTCTCTCAGGTGGTGGGAGCTTCCCAGATTTAGGGGTGATTAAATCTGGGCAGTGTGAGTTGTAATCTTGGTTACATGGTACTTGTTAGTCGGTATTGCTCTGTGGTTTTTCTCTCCTTATCTTGGGGAGAGTTTTCCATGTTAAACCTTGCACCTTCAGTCTTGCAAAGTATCGTCACTTTCCCACCACAATTTCCTAACATCTATAAAGCTCCATATGGACCATTCATAATATTAACATAAGAGAATAAAGATATGAAATAACTCCAAAAATATATGGTTAATGTCAAAAATATATAGTTAGTGTCAAAAATATCTAGTATGTCTCCCATCTTGGGCAAAAGTATGTTGTTCGTCATCACAGTAATATATGAATTTTATTAACTTATTTCTGCAAAACTTAACCAATAGTACAGTCAATCTTGGGCATATTTTAAAAATTGAAGCATAATAACATACCAACATAAATTGTAGTTGTCAAAATTACACGAAATGAATGTATATAAAAACATGTAGGAATGTTTTGATAACCAAGTGATAGTATATATCAAATACATGCCATAATAATATCTCAAACATCAATAATCATGAAGAAATTTGACATAACAATAAACTCATCTTGGTCCTAACTCTACTTGTTTCAAAAGACAAAATGAGGACAAAATCGTCAAGATTGTTATATGGAAGGTTTACAACATAGTTAATCATGATAATATATGAAAGGTTCTCTAAATTACACAAAATGATATTCATCTTAAATTGATAACCAATTATAGTCGAAGAAGTATTTCATAGAAAGTTCATTCCTATATGTAAATTCTAAAGAAATTACTTTAAACCTAACATGATCATAAAAATGTTATCAGTTTTAAATATTCCTAGTAAGATTAACCAATGCTAAAAAGATATATTAATATGAAAAATGATACAGAAATTATTTTCTAATGTAGTTTTGTTTACCTATCGATCATTGTCATTTCTATAACTTAAGGAGGTATATTTATAAACTTTTTTGTTTTAATATTAAATATATATGTGTATATCATTTTCTTTCTTTCTAATAATAGTATTCACCACTTTTTATATGAATAAATACATAATGAAATTAATGAATATAAAACATAATTCAAATAAGTATTATGTAATGAGTACTCTCGTCAAAATTGTGATGCCCTAACACACCACATTGAGACTACTAAAAACAAAGTGCGAAATTATCACTAACAAACAACATTACCACAAAATAGGGTAAATTTAAAATTGATCACGTCATAACATCTCAATTTAAAACATATCATATATAAGGTCACAAACATGTTCCACTTGTATCACATATCATGTCACAACATATTACAATTCACTGTTCATTGTCTCACTAGAAACGACCTATTATTATATATGTACACATGACATATTTGTACAACCATGGCTTACTTCTAAAACATCATGTCGATGTACAAAATCTACAAAACACCTCCAAGGAGGTGAGAGTATAGGGAAGACACATAGGACTCTACTACAAAACACAATGGTAGCATATCTGACCTTTAAACATCTATTGATCCTCTTGCTGGTCATCCTCAACTGCACAATCTCTACCTCACCGTACACGACCACTTAAAATATGTGGAAACCCATGGGATGAGACCAAACATCCCATCGAGAGATATAACTTTCCACCAACATCTATTATAAGCACAGGTAATTTAAAGCAAATAAATAGCATTAACATCAGGATGAGCAGATTCAACTATATGATATACGCAAGGCAACCAACATAGATAAACTATTTTAGGCATCTCAAACTAAGTAATAAATAATCTTATACTTTTAGAAGGAATATGAAGAATGTGTATAATAGTTAATTTGTCTTTCCTCATTATAATTCATGAAATTAGAATAAGAAATAAGGCAAAGGGTCATCCAGTGTGAGTCATGTTTAACTCTAAACAAGTATACTAAATTGATGTATTATGTTTTTAATTGTCCTAAGGATTTTAGTCATATCACCCAAATCCAATTGACCAGTGCTAAGTTAAAATTAGTGCCATAAAAGATTAATGGAAGAGTTAGAATCCATGATCTTCTCCTACAATACTCAGTCAGTTTGAGTCTGCACCGCAGTGACATGTAGTCAAACTACAAAATAGCAAATTACAGTCAAAGTTATAGTCCTATAGAGATAGAAACTCATAGTTAAGGCCATGGTCCTATAGAACACCTAGCCTACCTTGGTATAGGTCATGATGCTAGAAACCATGGTGTATTACCTAATCACTAAGGTACAAATGCAGTTGTCCTCTATCACATCACATCACATACTCATCACTAAGACCAAACCGCAATTGTTCTTAAAACACTTGGGATCAAGATATCTAATATACCTCGCATACTCAATAGTATGTGCTCCGGGTTTCCCTTTAGAATGGCCATTTCACCATCCAGCAAAATATTAATACTGAAGTTGGATCAGTGGCATAGGGCACTACATGATTAGGGTTTCACTTGATTAGTTAAGTTAATTGGGTGTCTTTTAGCATCAATCAAGTTACAACGTATGAACCCTAAGAAACTTATATAAAGATAAGGGTATAATTCAACTCCAGAAAATATTAAACGTACAAAATATGAACGTGTCACATCATCACTCAATACCACTGCCATGCAAGGCCATACACATTATCACATTGCTAGGGGATAGTAATCCCTCATCTCATCACTAGAGGATATCACATCATAGTAGCCATTGAGCCTCCACTAGGTCATAAGGCCAATCACATCACTATGATTCCAACATGCCTCAATAAGGCTCATGATCATTCACCATGTGTCATGTCAGTTACACCATAGCATTCACTAGATATGTTATTCAATTTACATGTAAGGTTAGAGTTACACAAGTAGGAGATAGGAAACATAATCACATGTTGTTCATTCAAGCAAGATTAACAAGTATAGCATACCCTAGAATTAGGGTTAGGGTTCCCATATAGCTTATTAGGGTTTCCAATTCAACATTATTACTAAACCCTAGGTATATTGTCTCCCACTTTCTTGGAGCACATTAGGGTTTAGCATTCATTTATAACATGATTAATCAATCATTCCAAATAGCATTGTGTTTCGACCATACAAGAACACAAAGCATAGTGACAATTCTCCATACCACATGTGTAGTAACCATGTAAACTATGCAACTGTGTCGACCAAACAAAGATGAACAGATGTAGCGACCATAGGTGGGTATCCCTTTGTTGCAACCACAATTCCACCTCTAGGTGTATTAACCATCTCAAACACATGGCCCTTTGACCACAACAAGAACCAGAACTGGGTGTATAGAGACCATCATGAGCAAAAACCACATAGTGACCCTCAATTAGGGTTAGGGTTAGTGTTGTGACCGCAACAACACCAAACATGTAGCAACCGCAACACCCCTCAACCCTAAGCATGTCAACTGAAGTAGCACTTAGGCAACAACTAACACCAACCTAGTGTAGCGGGTGCAACCCAAGAACAGATGTATCGACCAAAAACAAGGGTTAACATAAAACATCCATCAACTTGTTTAAGGTAATGACCCAAAAGAATGATCAACCAAAGCACTCTGATTGCAACAAAACTAAACCCAGGAACTTGGTATGTCGACTGAAACAGAACCAACCCAAGAAGATCAAACACCATTGTAAGGAGTGTGATCCCAGAGGGGATCCACTCCCTACTAAAAATTTGAAGAATAAAACCTCCTGTCCAAACACACCCATAAGGTATCTTGGCAAGGGTGTAAAATTTTAAAATCTTATTTGATGGTAATCAGAACAACCAAATTGTATAAATGGAATAAAAATAAAGACTATTTCAATTCTTCACAAAAGTTTACATAAGTACATCATAATCTCCCACATAGTGTTTAAACGTAAGATACAACATATGGATCTAAGTAGAGGGAAATATAAACCATAACAAGTTTGTCTCCAAGCTTTAAACTCCTTAATCTAAGTCCATAACTTCATGTCATGTCCTCCTTGTCCTTCACCTAGGGTTGGAAGCATACCCCAGCAAGAGGATAAAAAAAGATGACATAAGCAAAGGCTAGTACATGCATACTAAAAATAAATCGAGCAATATAATGAAATAAAGGAAGTCAAATAAAAGGCTCCCCATAGAAAAAGTAAAGTACTACCCAAGATGCCATAAAAGAAATGATTCACAATAAAAGAGATAAAGAATAGAAAAGTATAAGAACAAGGCATCCATGTGTTTCACCTGTGAAAATACTAGACAATATAAACATGTAGGTAGGAAATAACACGTCTACAAAAAATATGAGGTGAGTGGGAACTGTATACATCCACTCTAAACATGGAGTGAGTGGGAATTGTATACATCCACCCTGAGTAGGAAACACACATCTACTCAAATATATTTTTGTATGCAGGAATTTTTAAGATCTGCATTCATATGTGGGAATGTTCACATCCACATAAAATAGCATGTAACATTATATTGGTGGTTACCACATGATGTGTAACACAAGAATAATAAAGTATAAACAAATCAGGATGATGAGAACATCCAATAAGTATAAAGTGGGATCAGAGGCTACATGTCATCACATAATGTGCCATATAAACATCCACTACAAAGGTGGGCAAAGAAGCACATATCACTAAAGAATGTTCCACCATGAGCAATGTATAAGGAAGAGTCCAAAAGAATATCCAGATAGGATAATATGATCACATGATCAGTAACATATAAAAGGTACTTCACATGAAGTATATTTTCAAAAGAAAAAGAGACATTGTGTAGGCTAGTGTCCATAGGACCAAGAGAAAAATGAAAATAGGTGAATTGCTCAATGTAGAAGAATAGGAAATGCACACATACGTTACTTAAGAATCTAAGAAGTCCAAAGTTAGTCCTATATCCAAGTCTAGGCCTCCAAAACACAAATGATGCATATATGTAGAATTAGGGTTAGGTTTTCATTAATTATTCAAAACCCTAAAAATCACCATTTTAATATTAGTGAATTAGGTTATCAAAACCATGCCATATTTCAGATTATCTTTTTCAGAGTTCAAAACATATTTTATTATATTTTTTTACTTATAAATTATTATTTATAAATTTTGTAAATTATTATCTACTTAGATTAATTCATTGAAAAACGCTCTTTATAAAAACATTGAATTTAGGTGATAAAATTAGTACCATTAGATAGCTCTTATTTTTATAAATTCAATAATGATTTATTTATAATTTTTGGACAAATAGGGAATTAGTTATGATTTATCAAATCTCAACCAATCACAAAATCCTAAAAAGCCACGTATGTGAAGAAAATTGCATGAGAGGGAGAGAGAGCCGGGTGACTTGTCCCAATGGTATACAGCAAAGTGGCTCGGTTAAGGTCTGGTTGACCTCACCCAAAACAAAGAAAAGGAAGGCGTGAAAAGATGGATTTTCCCTCGGCGATAAAACTAAATGAGAAAGGAAAAGAGGGGTAGAGATGAGAAAGAATGTGGGGTTATCCCCCTCCTCGCACTCGTGTGCCATGACCACAAGGTAGAACTTCAGATAGCACAGTGGGATTTGAGAAAAACCACAATTTGTGATGAAAAGTTGAAATGATGGTTGAGGAATAGAGATCTAAGTCACACGATCTTACCAAGCCGGTCAATTTAGATGTTGGTTCTGTTAGATACCAAGGGCGAGCACCGCATTCTCAAAGTCGAATCTCGGTCAACAAGAGCCACGGAAAGGATGAGCGAGGAAATTGAAAGAGGAGAAGTGTTGCTCTAGAGCCGAGGATGTCTCGGGTAGAGGTATATATATATGTGGGGTGCAAAATTCAGAGAGTCAGGAGATAGTCGCGAAGCTATATGGTGGAAAATTCGGTGTTCCCATATTTCTTGCCAAAAACTCACAAGCAGGGCATCAATGCATGTGGAATTTTATTTGCAATCCACTAGCAAAGAAATCTCAAAGATTAGTTGAGAAATGATCGAGAAAAATGCAAAAGTTCAGGTCCTAAGGCCACGACTACTGTTCACGACGCGTTGTCTCCTACCCGATGTAGGAGACATAATCTCAGTCGTCCATGTGTGATCTGATGGTCTAGAAAAAGAGCAAAATTGGGAAAATCAGCAAATATCATGTGACATATAAAATTGACTCTGACTGAAATGATAATCGCATTTATCTCTCAATTCTCTCTCTTACAAAAAGGGTGCAAACAAATCCCAAATTAGGAGATATGTCACATATATTATTATGTCCCATTACTATATTATTTCACCATTAACCCAATTATCCATCCAATTATGTTCCTTATTTTTATATTAGCACTAAAGGAATTAGTATGACATATTTTATGTGTCCATTATTGGCCTAAGACAAATGTGAATACATTAGGTTACATTAGGGTAATTTATACATGCATTAGCTCACTAGTTTATACTAATTATCTTTTAGGTTTAAAACCTTAACCTTGTTTGGCTAAGTCTAAAAGGTCAAAGTTCTAGGGTAGGGTCCAAGATCCAGTATGTTATAGACACCATGTTCAAACTCATGGAGACATGAACATAAAATCCTAGAATCGATAGCCATCAAGACCAACAAGGAATACCATCTTAGGAGACAGGAAACTAAACCTCAACACATGTGAACTGATCCAAAACATCATCCAAAACATGATGGCCGAATAATGGCATGGTGATGGAACTGAAGGTCAAGGTTCATGCAAAGAACATCAACATGCCATCTCTTAGAATTGGGTGTATGAAATTAGGGTTCAGGAGAAAAAGTAATCAACAAGAGAATAATTTGTAATCATAAACACTAGATCATGATAACATCATCTAGCATCTTAATATCATGTTTTAGATATGAAATCAGTAGCATTCAAACAAGATTATGGTGCAATTATAGAAGAGGGGAAAGTTTTATAACCCGCCTTAGGTTGAATGATCTAGCTCCAAAGCCACAAGCTCCAACAGAGAGAAAGAAGCTCCAACTAGGATCAACTCCTCAGCCATAAGATCACTTTAGGAAGAGAAGAACACCGAGGTCAAAGGATATCTCAAGGTGATGAAAACTTAGCCCTGAGCCCAACTAGAGAGAAGAAAGAGGATAGCTTCTTCTCACATAGGTACCACCATGGTAAATTCATGGTATCCGAACTTAGTGAAGAGAAGATCCTCAAGATTTCCACCATGGTTGCACCATAGTCTCATGGTCAAGAAAGGAAGGAGGAAGGTAGGGTGTAAAAGAAAATGTGATCAAAGGTGTAGAACCACTTACCAAGAAGAGAGATCACCAAAGATCACCACAAGGAAGATGATCAAGATCAAGATCACCACATGCAAGGATGATCGGACACCAAAGCTCCAAGATCAACCCTCTCAAGTTCCACCAAGCTCCAAGGTCATCCAAGAAAGAAGGAGGAAGAAGAGAGGTCTAAATGGATTGCTTGCATGTTGAGGAGAGTGATTATATACACATGGGGTAGGAGGGAAGTGAAGATATGAGGTGTTAATATGTTAGGGTATCAAAAGGACACTTATACACCCAAGGGTCGGCCATGCATGCACACACAAAAGACATGCAACATATGGTGATAAGAACAAGGAAGGGTAGCAACCACTATGGTCCACTACACCCCTTCGGTAGAAGCAAAGATAGGGGATGTAACATCCCTGACCTGGGTTGTACTCTAACCCTAGGTGTTTTGGTTAAGAAAGGTAATTATATGCTTGATATTATATTTTGAAAAGTAATTAAGGGTCAAGAGGAACTTATATTTCAATTTCAGTCCATTTTGAATAATGTTAAAAGTGATGTTTTACTTACTTTGGACTAAAGTCAAATTACCCAAGTTGAAGGGTTAAATTAAAAATTGTGCATGATAATATGTTCCTCATGTGTTGAAGAATCATGGGAATGAAGATGATGCATAGGTGTGGCTAGTGAAAGCCTGAGTACCAAGAAAGAGCTGATAAAGCAATGCTTGTGCATTAAAACCTAGTTTTCGTGTAATGTGCAATTTACCCAAAACCCATGGTTCAATATGCAATTTACCACTTCAAAATAGTACCTAATATTATTGGAATCATGTACAAAAAATAAAATGAGAGGTTCATCTCATTTGAGCTACTTTGAAGGAGAGAGAATCTTGATATTAAAATAATCAAGATTTAAGCATAATTGAAATAATGCAAAAATAATTATATTAAATGGATTACTCTTAAACCAAAATTGTGTTGGTTGAAATCCAGATAAATGGACGTCCTTGTGCCTTGCAAAGGCAAAGGAAAGATCTACGTGAGTGGAGAACCCGCTCACATTAAGAAACTAAAAAGAATTATCCACTAACTTATGGATAATGATATTATAAAGGTTAAGGTGCTTAATTTCTTTTCCCTTAATTCATGGATAATGGAAGGGAGTTTGGTGGTGAGGAAGATATATTTGCATGAAAGGAACCAAGGGGGGAGATATGGCACCAATTTCAGAATTAAAGGATTTGTATGAGGCATTTTCTCTCTCATTGGTTTTCTTATAAAAACACCTTTTACCACTCAAACCAAAGGCTTTTTCGAATCCACTTCTTCTCTTTGCTTGCAAAAATGATCAAGGGAGATAGGAGAAGTAGGACAACGACCCCCCAACCTGTTGGTAAGCTTCTTGACCTTCGTTCACCTTGATTTCATGGTGGAAATCACAAATCAATGCATGATTTCTTCTTATCTCGATCCCATCTTCAATTCTAACCATTCCTTTTCACTCAAAAGCTTGAGGAACGAACCTTGTGGTGTGAAAAAGCTTCTTCCACCATTGTTGACATGAATCTCCAAGATTTGAAGCTCAATTGGAGGTAGGTTATATAACTTGAACCCTTATTCATTGTTATTGAATTCAATTCCTCAATTCGTTATGTTCAATTGCTCTTCTTGGAATTCCCTTGATTAGTTGATGCAATTACCATGATAATGGCAGTAGTTTCGATGGACTAAGGCTTTATGATGATAACATCATCTTAGGAACACTTTCCAACAAGTTTCTATTGCAAACGGTTTTAAGACCTTGGTCCAAACGGTTTCACCAAACCGTTTGGAGACCAAACGGTTTGCAAATCGTTTGGAGGTTTGGATCCTAAACCGTTTGGATGGGTTGACCGTTTGAGGTTAGGACCCTAGTACATGTTGGATGATGATCTAATGTATCCAATTGATTAATTCAATATATGTACAATCCTCCAATTAGAAACCCTAATCGGGTTAAGTGTTGAAATTTCAATTGGTTGAATTAATGTTTTGGGTTGATTTTCCCAAACGGTCTCAAGACCATTTGGAGGTCACCCAAACAGTCTCAAGACCGTTTGGAGGTCAACCGAGACCTTTTCGAGGTCTAGGGTTGAGTATGGTTGAGTAATTGAAGATTTAGAGATATCAAATCGAAATGCAATCAATAGCTAATTTGATGATCAATCCAATGATCTAAACCCTATTTGGATTTCACAAAATTTAATGAATAATGAGGCAAACGGTCTCAAGACCGTTTGGAGGTCATCCAAACAACCTCAAGACCATTTGAGGTCAGGTCATATCATAAATTGATGATGATTCATTGATTTCAATTGAATTAGTTCCACAATGTTAACCATTGATGGTTCCTCGATTTCAAAACCCTAATTGATGGTTTCTTGATTATAAATCCTAGTACAATTGGGTTCAAAACCCTAATTGATGGTCCAATCTAAAGATGATTCAATAGTTCAATTGATGAATGAATCAAGGAGTCAATTGATAGGCAGATCATTGTTGGAAACCTTGAATTGATTAAGTGTTGAAAGACCCTTTTGGTCCATTCGGTTTTGAGAGGGTTTGGACCAAACGGTCTCAAGACCGTTTGGGTCCAAACGATCCCAAACCGTTTGGAGACCCAAGTCCATACGGTTTCAACACATTTCTTTCTTAAACAGTTTCAAGAGCAATCTGCCCAAACGGTTTCAAACCGTTTAAATTCTAAAAGACTAAGACTGTTTAGGGTCTAAGTAATCCAAAATGTTTGAGGTTCAACATGATCAATCCATTTGGATACCTAATGTAATTGGAGATTCAATTGGTCAATTCATTTGAATACCTCATGTAATTGAAGGTTCAATTGATCAAATCTTCTGGACACCTAATGTATTTAGATGGTTGATACCCTTAGTGGGATTAATCATTGATGCAAAAGGATGCAATAACTCAATACATCATGCTAACCCTAAAAGCATGTTTTCGAATAAAGAGTAGACTCAATCTAATCAAGGATTGAGTAGTGGACATCCTAGAAGAGGATGAGAGAGAGATATTCATACATATAAGGTAATCATGTAGCAATCAAGCCTAACACATTCATAATAGGTATGATATATATAATTTAGGGTATGATCCTTGATAAAGAGATCATGAAATCCTAATTGAGTTAATTGATGAATTCAAACCCTAATTTAGGGCAATTCTGAGTGAAACCCTAATCTAGGAGGATAATGTGATATGAATTCAGAGTAATGACATGAGTAACCCTAATTCAAGGTATTTTAATTTAAAACCCTAATTTGGATTAATAGTAAACCCTAATTGTGGGTTATTGAACATAAACCCTAATCTAGGGTGATGTGATGTGAATAGTAAACCCTAATTCTAAATAGGGTGAAGGTGTGTGAAACCCTAATTCTGGATTATACTATATAGTGTGAAACCCTAATTTTGGACAATGAAATGATGAATCATTGGTCCTAATTTAACAAAGGGGATGAGTATTTCTGATTAAAATAAAATGGGAAACCCTAACCCTGGTAAGGGAATAGTGTTGTTACTATGGAATAGCATGGAACTGAAATATGATTGATACATCTATTATCATGTGTGCTAACCATGCAGGTATCCTGAGATGATGAACATAGCCAGGTATGAGCTATGATGCTTTATTTACTGAAATTATTTATTGGGCCTTGTGTGCCATAACATGCCTTGTTGCTTAGTAAGAGGTAACAAGAGAGTTAATGGGCCTCAAGTGCCAGATGAGATGCTTGTGTAGCAAGTGTCATGTGTACCTTGGTCAGATGACTTGAAGGTGATGGTTACCTGAAAAAGTGGTAACAGTGCTCAATGATGAGCTAAGGGTTTGAATACCCAGAACCATATGTTTATGGTATTGAGTTTGAAATGAGGGACTGAGATCCCAATGTCTTTTAAAGACTGAGAAGTAACTAATGAAAACAATATATGTTTATTTATAGAATTTTTCCAAATAAGTTATTTTTGAAAACTTGACTGATGCTAAAAGAATATGATAATGTACTTAATTAATCAACTGAAAGTTATTCATGTAGTGCTCTGACCATAGATCCATCATTGTCAGTAGCTGGTGATGGTGAAACAGGTTTTCTTATGAGATCTCCTGGAGTTCGCATATTTTGAATATGTGGGGGTCAATGGGAAAAAATATCCTTACGTCCTAATGGGGGAATTGATGGAAGGTAAACATTAAACCTCTCAATCCTTCATTATATGTTTTGGGATGGATGTATCACAAATCTCCCGATGATGTTAAATTTTAGATCGATGGAGGTAAACATGAAATCTCTCGATTGCGAAGACAGTGCAGCCGCCACTGTAAATCTATAGCGAAGATGCCACTATACCCTGGCAAGCTATATAGCAGAGACACAAGATGTTCGACATGTGATCTCCACTGACCGAGATGTGGGAAGCCATGGAAGCTATCTCTTCCATTGACTTTGTATGGTACCGATTTTGATTTCGCAATGGTCGGTTGCAGTATGAGTGGTACACCTCATCTCCTCAGAGCTTAAGTAGGTTTGTAAAACATAATCAGCCGTGTAGTGTATTTGCATAAGATTGAAATACGAGAACCACTGGTTGATGTTATGATTGCTTAGCATGTCCTTGATACATAAATGTTACTTATGTTCTTTAATTCCTTACTGAATAAGAGATATGTTGCCTTGTCAAGTTATAGTTAAAATACTTGAATAGGAATGTTGCTCTAATCTGCATAGATATTGATTTATCTTCCATTGAAATATATTATCCCACTGCTCAGTTTATTTCTATTAAACTGCAATAATAATGTTTTCAGCGGAGAGTTATATCTCTCGTTGGGGCAATTTACAAATTGTCTCACCCTCATGGGATCCAACGTTTTTAGGTAGACGCAGACAAAGAGGCAGAAACTCTATAGCAGGGGAAGAGCAGCAGCAGCAACAACAGGGACAACAGTGATATCCCAGGTGGGGATATTGGTTGTCAAAGCTTTGTATATAAAGTCCTATGTGTCGTCTCTGTACTCCTCTGTACTCTTAGGTCCTAGGAGTCAGTATATAGTGTTTTTATAATCAATCTGAGATTTTAGTTTGAATTCCTCAAGAATTTTATTGCTTGTGTCGTTTAGCAAAGTAATAATATATACATGTTCCTCGAGAAGAGATGGTACATGGAATGTACAATGTGGACCAGTATGCAAATATAATACTGTGGTTCTTGTTTAAAGAGTTTTCCTGATAATGGATCTCTTTGTAAATGGTTTTAATTTTTAGTGATTTTCAGTAATTCCGCTGTTAACGATAACTTCTGCTTAGTTAATAACATTTTGTTCGAACGGTGTATCACAGGGGAGGGCCTTGTAGCGACTGCTACACAATGTCACTCAATGCAAACAGTCAAAACACCAAATCACAACACAACCCTAGCGACCCAAGCTAAAGGAAAAGCATTTAGGTCGAAGAAACCATCCAAAACAAGGTGCTTCAGTCAAAAACACCCAAGGCACAAATCCCATTGGTCGCAACACTCAAAGGACACTACAAGATCGACACCACCACTCAAGGGAAGCCATGCAAACCCTAATGACATCTCATGATTCCACCTCATCATCCAAGCTCCAATAAGGTGTCCCTTATCATCATCTTCTCTTTCATGATGTTAAGCACCAGGAACACACTAAATTACAAGATAACCCCTCAACATGGGTAAATTGCAACTTGGTCTAAAACAAACAAACATATCTCAAACATCAACCAAACATATCCAGCCTATTGGCTGTGCCCGGGCCCACATTCGATATGTATATCCTTTGATTGCTGGTGTGTCAGTTGTTAATTGGCCAGATTAGATTTTGTCTTGTAAATTTGATAGAAAATGATTGGTAACTCATATTAAGACAAACTATATATGAAAGTTGATCAGAAAAATGTGTAGAATCCAATAAAAATATAATTGAAGTCTGAATCATCTTGGAATTCGAAAAGTACATGAATTTGGTAACTTCAATGCTATATATGAATCAAAACCCTAGTTTTGATTATGGATGTATTTAATAGACTTAGTTGATGCTAGTAATCAAAATCTGACTTAATTTCATAAATATGATGAAAGAGATCTATTTAGAGATATTTGTTCATAAAAAAGGGGAGAATAACGAGATGGCTTCTGGAGACTGGCGGCGCGATTCCGGTGGCCCTTGAGGTAGTGCTTCTTCTCCTTCGTTGAAGAGGGGTGAGCACTCCTCTTCAGGCTCCCTTAGTGATGAATCTCTTCTCAATCCTAATGCCAAATCTACTCCTGTCACTAAGACCTGGGAAGATCTGATGATGCCTAAGTCCTACAATACTTCGTTGAATAAGATAGACATTGAGATTCAAGGTCAGAAGCTAATCTACCCAGAGGAGGAAGCTGTTAGAAATGCAGAACGCTGGAAGAGCTGTCTTACAGGATACATTGTTGGTTTCAAACCTTTCCTCCCTACTCTTGAGAAGTATCTCTCACAGGTCTGGATTCTCAAGGGAACGATTGAGATTATGAATCATGGACAAGGGTTTTTCCTGATCAAGTTTTCTGATGAGATTGATCTTCATAATGTTCTTGATGGCGGAGTCTATTTTGTCAGGAATAAGCCAATGGTCTTGATGAAATGGAGACCAGGGGATGCCTTGCGTAGGCTTAAACTTACCGATATGCCTATTTGGGTTTGTATTCACAATCTACCGCTTGAACTTTGGGATATGGACATGTTTTCAAGGATAGGCTCCTTCCTCGGAAATCTGCTGTATGCTGATAAGGCTACATTTGAGTTGAGGAATCTTGAGTATGCGAGAATGCAGGTCCTTATGCCGGAAGGTTCAGAGTTTCCGATAGAGCTTGAAGTTGAAAGTGATAAAGGTAATTCTCATGTCATCAACTTTGGGTATGAATGGTGTCCGAGTGTCTGCTCTGTGTGTAAGCTATTTGGGCATAACGACTGCAATGATGTTGGTTCTGAATGGAACAAGAAGAAGGTCTGTATGCAAAAGAACACGCGGTCTGAAGCTGTAAAGGTGACTGAGATTATGCTTGAGTTGCAGAATGTTTCAACTACTGTTAAGAATACAGAGATGCAGGATGTCTCGGCTGTTGGTGAGATAGTTGTTATTCCGGACTCAGAAGGGGATCCAGGTGGAGTGTCCACTACTGCTGAAGTTTCTAATGTGGATGCTAGTGGTAAAGAAGATGAGTTTCATGTTCCGAATGATTCGTTTGAAGATACCTCCCTTAACTCTAATTCGGATTCGTCAGAGGCAGACCAGTCTGTTGCAGGGGTAGTTGTTGATTTGTCTACTCCTATGGCTGATAATGCGATTGTTGAAGATGGGTTTGAGGTTCATAAAGGTTACATAAGAAAGAAGGGAAAAGCTAAAACCAGGAAACATGTTGCTTCTAGTAAAGATATTGTCAACCATGATTTGATTTCCAACAAATTCGATAATTTGAAGATAGATGGTAAAGAAGGCAGTGTTTCTGAATTGTTCCAAACCAGTGAAGTACTGGTGTCAAGGGTTTCAAATGGTTAATTCCATAAACATTCTCTCCTGGAATGTTAGAGGCCTAAATCTTAAAGCCTCGACAGTCCATAATAAAATCTTGGAGTTCAAGCCTAATATAATTATCCTCAATGAAACTAAAGTGAGAGAAGCGAAGATGGGTAAACTTATGTCTAAATATTTTTCTGAGTATAATTGGATATCTAACCATAATTCCCATGTTTTTGGAAGGGTTGTTCTCTTGTGGAAGGATCAGGATGGTACTGTGAGTAAAATCTGTGAGACTGATTAATCTGTTCATTCTAGAATTTCTTGTGTTGGTAGAGATTTTCTTATTACTACTGTGTATGGGCATATCCCTGACATTGATAGGGTCAGGCTTTGGAAGGAGATTGAAGATATCTACCAGTATGTTGATTCTTTCTGGGTTATACTTGACGACTTTAATGTTGTAAGGAAAGTGGATGAAAAGACGGGTCAGGATCCCCCTTCTAACAAGTCTATGGAAGACTTCAATCATTGCTTGCTTAATTGTCATCTCTTTGAGCTTAGGCTTAATGGTTTTCTTTTCTCGTGGGATAATCATCAAAGTGGCAAGGGTTTTGTGATTTCTTATATTGATAGAGTTCTATATAATGACAAATTCATGACTGAGTTTGATGATTTTAAAGGTTCTCTTCACTCTAATATTATTAGTGATCACAAAATCTTGACTCTTGGTATTGGGGATAGGGTGAAGATTAAAACCCCTTTTAGATTTATTAATGGTTGGACTTCCAGGATGGATTTTCTTGATACTCTTAAGAGTAGCTGGAGTAATGAAGTGACGAGGTTCCCTTCTTTTAAACTTTACTCTAAATTCAGGAAGCTTCGTTTTGATCTTTCTGAATGGAATAAAACCCATGTGGGTAATTTTTCTGACAGAGCTAAGGAAAAAGAGTTCATTGCTGCTAAAGCTCAACTAAGTTTGGATTTGGACCCGACCAATGTATTTCTTCAAGAAGATGATTGTTTTAAAAGAAAAGCTACTTTCGAAGCTAAAATATAGGAGGAGTATTTATTTAGACAGAAATCAAGGGTTAGATGGTTAAAGGAAGGGGATTCTAATTCTAAATTCTTCTATTCCTCTATTAAGGTAAGGAGGAACTTTAATCACATCAAAGATTTATCTATTGATGGCACTATTTGCACTGATGGTTTTGTTATAAAGAAGCACGTTGTGGACTATTATACTAGTTTGTTCAACAGCTCTCATATTATCAACTTGGACATCCTGGAGAATATTTGTTTTCCCAAACTCAGTGAGGTGGATACTCTTGCTTTGGATAGACATTTTACTATTAAAAATTTCATTGATGTTGTTAAGGGTCTTAACTCTGACAAATGTCCTGGACCTGATGGCTTTAATGGCAAGTTTTACAAGGACTATTGGAATATTATTTGTTCTGAGGTGGTTGAAGTTGTTCTTGGTTTCTTTAGTTTGGGTAGACTTCTCACGGAAGCTAATCATACTTTTATTTCTATTATCCCTAAAGCCATGGATTCGAATGAGTTGAAGAATTTAAGACCTATTGCTTTATGCAATGTCTTTTACAAAGTCATTTCCAAGCTGTTAGCCATCAGATTACAGAGTGTGCTACCTTCCATTATTAGTGTTAATCAATGTGCATTTGTGCAAGGTAGAAGCATCAAGAACGCTGTTCTCCTCTCCAATGAGCTCATCCATGATTTTAATAAGAAAGGTTCTAAACCCAGAATGTGTCTCATGATTGACATCACTAAAGCCTATGATACGGTTTCTTGGGATGCCCTTTTCTTTATTCTTCTTTCCATGAAGTTTCCTCACTGTTGGATTATTTGGTTAAAGGAAATCTTTGATACTATGTCCTATGAGGTTTTGGTCAATGGCGAAGCTACTTGTGCTTTTAATCCTAGTAATGGAGTAAGGCATGGTGATCCCCTTGCTCCTTACCTTTTTGTTCTCGTTATGTAGGTGGTCTCCCTCTTGCTTGATAAAGAGGTGAAAGAGGGCAATATTAAACCTTTGAGGGCTTCAGATTCTTTAGAGATTTCTCATTTGATCTTTGCAGACGACCTTATGACTTTTTCTGAAGCTGACACCCAAAGTGCTTCTTCTATTAAAAATGTTCTTGACAAGCTATATATTTCGACTAGTCTGAAAATCAACTATGATAAAAGTGTGGTTATTTACAGTTCGGGAGTGGATAAAAATTCCATTGGTGAAATTTTGGGGATCAAAGAAGGTTCTCTCCCGATTAGATATCTTGGTATTCCTCTTTTTATTGGTAGGCTTAACAAAATCCATTGCAATCCCTTAGTGGACAGAATCAAAAGGAAGCTAGATAGCTGGAAAATCTCAAATCTATCTATGGCTGGAAGGGTTGAATTAGTTCAGTCCACTCTCACTGTCACTTATAAATATTGGGCTTCTGTCTTTCCTCTACCTTCTTCTATCTATGAAGATATTGATAAATTGTGTCATGATTTCATATGGGGGAACACGGATAACACGAATCCAGTTCATCTTGTCAAGTGGAGCTCCGTAACCAAACCTAAAAATGAAGGAGGTCTTGGTATCAAAAGCATCAGAGAAGTTGTTAAAGCTTATATCATTCTTAATGGCTGGAATATTGCTAAGAAGAAAGATAGTGTTTGGGTTAAATGGATACATGAAAAATACTTAAGTAGGTGTTCCTTTTGGACCGTGCCTCTTAATGATTCCTTTTCTTGGCTCTTTAAAAAAGTTTTGATGGAACGTGATTCTCTTAGGAGCTTTATTGAACTCACTATTGGTAATGGTTCAGATACCTTTGTTTGGCTTGATCCGTGGCTCCCAAACTCTAAATTTCTTGTGGATGTTCTTGGTAAGCAAAACCTTATTCAGCTTGGTATCCCTGGAAATGCTAAAGTTATTAGTCTTATTCATGAAGGGGAGTGGTTCTTTGATGAATCTAGGCTTCATGTCAAGTTGTTTAATATTCTGCAAATTATGCCCCCTCCTTCCGGTTTCTGTGATAGTATTATGTTTGCAGGGAAGTTTGAGGAGAATCTCAGAGTGGTTATGGACAGTTTGAGATTGTGTAATGGTGTTGAACCCATTCCCTTCTTTCAATGGCTTTGGAAATATAGAGGACCCAGAAGATTTCATATGTTGGGGTGGAAGATAGGCCATGGTAGAGTTTTAACTGCTAGTTATGTGAAGAGATTGGGCATCAGTCTTGCATCTAGATGCCCACTTTGCAAGTTAGCTGAAGAGGATCTAGTTCATTTGTTTTTCTACTGCTCTTTCACTCGTTACATTTGGAGCCTTGCCTGCTCTTCCTTTAATTTTGATATTCCAAGAAGTGTGGAGGATATGTGCTCCCTTCAGGGTACGTCTTGTCTGTTGGTTTGCATCTGTGTGTTTCATTGGACTTGGAAAGAGAGGAATGATAGAATTCATAGAAATTTTGAAAGGGACATTCCAAGTTTGTGGTTGCTCATCTTGGATGATATTCAGTGGATTACTGCTTGAGTGGATGGAGCTGCTGGGTTTTCGGTCATGTTCCTTCTTTACAATAGTCTTGTTCCTTTTCTTTTTCTGTTCTTTTTTTAGTTTCACTCTCTTTCTTTCTACAAGTTGAGTGTACATATATTTGTATATGTACAGAAAATTTCAAAAATAGCAATAGACGAGTTGGGTTCACCAAAAAAACTTGTGTAATTAGGGTTTCATGTTCTCAGAAGTGCATTAAAAGGGTTAAAAACCCTAATTCATATAGTTACGAGATTTGATGGATTGAAATATGAGAATCAATCTAGAAGGCATGAAAATAGTGTTATTGGATTAATTAAGGATAAATACCCTTAATTTGGATAATTAGAGTGTGGAAGTGCAATCAATGATAAATTAGGTAGGCATGTCACATGTTATTATGGAATATTAAGAGATTAGATTAAGGTTTAAGCATCTTATTAAGCATAGCAAGCACACCCAAGCACTAAGCTAGGTCAGGGGCCTTACACAAATGGTTCATGAAAGAATATGATGTAAATCATGATAATCAATTGAATATTTAAATGCTAACATCATGTTTCAAAAATGTATGATCAATATCATTTCACTAAATACATTTATTATCCATGATCATGATCAATTTAGTTATATATTTTCTCATATACTTGGTATTTATTATTCTAAACAAAGCGATAAATCTTAAATTTCAATATATTGAAGTTGTAAATATGAAAATATATCACAATTTCATGATCAATCCACTACAACATTAACTAATGTATGTTCGACATTAAATTTTTATAGATTTTGGAAATATGACTTTCAGGGGGATAGATATCAGATGAAATATTTTTGAAAAAAGACACAACAAGCACTCTTTTAAAAAATGCCAATTAAAATTGAGTAGGACCATAAGAATGATTTAATTTTGATAAAATGCAAGAGCAAGTTTTCTGTCACTTCATGACTTTTGAATTTAAGAACATCTGTCATCTAAACAACTTTACCAAGAATGGTTTCATGAATCTATTTCCATCTATGACTATCCTCTATAGCAATAATTCATGGCAAGATGCATGTATTCAAATTCAAGCATTAGATGGGGAATCCTCTTAAGTATTTTTTGGAATCTACATTTATAATCACTAATAAGCTTGATCGCATCCTTCTTTATGGTAAATATCATGTCAGATTGAGGGATACATGGGAAAGTTTTAGGGCCAAGGGTCCTAGTTTGAACTAATATAGATGGTTATGGAGGCACAAAGGACCTGAAAATTTCAAGGTCCTTGTATGGAAGATTGCTAAATATTGCATTTCTTTTATGAATTACCTCAGAATAAAGGGGATATATTGTGCGTCCATTTTCTTACTTTGAAGAAACTCTGATGAGTCTAATACTCACTTTTTTTACTTGCCCTATATATGCTTATGTTGGTCTAATGTTGTTGAATGCAACCTCATTAACATAAGTCCTGATATCTTTGATGATATGATGAGACTCGTGAGTAATAGATCCTTTATATCTTTTATCTGCATCTTGTATTTTATCTGGTGGTATCATAATAAGGTGATATTTGAAGAATGGGTTCCTGCTCCAACTAAATATTGTACTATTATCCATTCTGAATTAAGAATGTTGTTGATGTGAGTTCTTTTGGTATCTTGATGAGTTGCACATATTTCTTTTTCCTTTGGGGTAGTTAAGGTTTATGTGAGGTGGTGCTCTGAAGACTTGAAGATCATGTTCTTCCTATCTTTGTATGCTTATGTTTTGAAGATTTGGCAAAGGTTTTACTATGTGATTTATGTTTGGGTCTTCAAGCCTACTCTTTGGGCCTTTTTGAAGAATGCATTCCTGATCTGAATAAATGTTGGACTATTATCCATTCTTATTTAAGAATGTTGTTGATGTGAGTTCTTCTAGAATCTTGATGAGTTGTACATACCTCTTTTTCCTTTGGGCCAGTTAAGGTTTCTATGAGGTGGTTCTCTAAAGTCCTGAAGATGGTGTTCTTCTTGTCTTTGTATGCTTATGTTCTGAAGATCTGGCAAAGGTTTTACTCTATGATTTATGTTCTGGTCTTCATGCCTTCTCTTTGGGCCTTTGTGCTTAGGTTTTATCCCCCAGATATGTGTTGTGGCATGGGTTTGATAGAAATTCATGTTAGTAGCATGTTGTTTTCTATTTTTTTCTTATCTCCACTCTTGTACATTTCCCTTCCTTTCTTTTCCTTGTTTGTTTTTCTTTTCCTAAATAGCCATCTTCCCTAGCTATTCTTTCTTGTATATGAACTGGATTGTTTTTTTATTCAGGTGTGGTGTTTTGGGACCCACCTACACATGAAGCAATAAAAATTGTAACACGCTTGATTGACCAAAAAAATTAGATGAGGAAATGATATATAAGATAATTAGTTTGTTTTGCTAAAAAATATTTGTTTGAGAGAACTAAATATATATACATATATATATGAATTATTAAGTGAAATATCCAAAACATACCAAAGTTTATATTAGAAGGCAACATATAGACAATTTCATTTTCAAATCAAGATATTGAACATTGACATAATTTACAGTAGTTGTAAGATAGGCAGATATATTACTTGTTGCATGAAATAAATTTGTAATATTAATCATATGAATGCAATTTTGTGATCATAGAAAATTTCAAATATAAGCTTGTGTTTGGTCACCATAAATGATACAAATGGAAGCTTTGAATGCTTAATCATGTTTAAGTATATACTTGAACAATTAAATGATTGTGTAGATAATTTTATATCCACTATTTAATCTAATTTTGAAAATGGAAAAGTTTGAGACAATGAAACTAATAACAATCACCTTATCAAACTCAAATTAAAAATTACAAGAAACATTTTTCAATTTTATGTTGTACATGTAAAAGTCATGTTTGTGGATGAGTAAAAAAACATTATCTATGCAAATCAGAAATCAATTGCATCATATTAATCTTAACAAGGACAGTGTTTTTAGATAAAATGGAATACTTTCTTGCAAAATAAAATAAGAAATCTTACTTCTACCTTTTCTAACCATTTGGATGAGCATTGAAGAGTAAATACATATGTTTAAACTTTTTTTGCCTCACTCCCCCAACTAACAATGGTATTTTTTTACACAAGTAGTGGAGTAGTCGTGATGTGTATGTTACATGATATATGTGTTATCTCTTCATTTCTCCTGTGACAATTTAAATAATGGGTAACCAAGTATATTTAAAACAATTTCCTTCCTTCGACAATTTTAAATAATTTTTTTCAATAGAACTATGAGATATTACATGTACCTTTAATATTAAAAAATATAAATAAGTAATAATAAGTGTTTAAGCATTCTGGACATGTTAAAAAATATGATATAGTTAGATTGTTCTCGACTTGTAAGTATTATATTGCATGGGAGAACTCATTTAATGTGAGATAAACATGGAGTCATTCAAGAGAGAAAGATTTCTCCTTCCCTCTTCCATACCCCGAGAGGGTGGTAAATAGAGAAATAATTTTTTGTCAGACTAAAATTTGGGTGTCTATATTGGGCACCATCATAATTTGTCAATCCCTTGATTGTCTTATTTACAATATATATGCCTAGAGTATGTAGTCAGATGTACTGACCAAAAACATAATCTGTATACTAAATATGTATTTTTCATATTAAAGTTTCATACAAAATGAATTAACTTTAGTTATGTATTTATCATTATTACAAATAATTATTTACGAATGAAGAAAATATCAATCTTGAAGCACTTCAATTTCTACATGGTGTCAAAATTATGCCAATATTTCTGAAAAAAAACTATTCATGACAATACAATGCAGAAATATAAATCTCATGTTATGATTGACATAACACACATATTTCTCATCAACAAATTGTATTTATGTTAATCGATATTAACGTATGTTTTCAAGTTTCGCTGATGTTCTTTTGTCTTTATATCAAATCAAATAGTCCATAAGTATTCCATGAAAGATTATGTAGTGTAAAATGGACCATGAGCAGTGGTGGTTTCACGTTTAGGTAAAAGTGGGGCATATTGGCTAAGCTAATTTTTAATATATATGTTACATTACACTATATGAATGTATATTAAATCTGTAAATCCAGCCCCTTCTGAATGTCCATAAATCTTCCTTTTCAGCTGCTACGTTGAGCGGCGCCACCCTGCGGAATTTTATTTTCGCTGCCACTACGTATGGGTAAGAGAAAAAATGTGAAATGGTGAAAGGATACTCCAGAATTTTTTCAAACATATTTGACACTAGCAATTCATTTTACAAAATCACCAATGCGAATTCTTCACGGTTCAAAGATATAGAATATGTGATGTACTTTGATGAAAATAATATATGTACTATTTTTCAAAAAACTTGAAATAAAAGATATACATTTACAATTATCAAGTACTTTTAAAAGCGGCATGACCTCCTATTGAAAAATTAGCATAATAATATGTTGCAGATTTTGTTTAAACATTTCAAATATAATTTACATAATATTAAGATTGTGTCATTATGTATACAGTGGGAAAATTCTAGCTAATCTACTTTACTAATATTAATAGGTGTAAGGATAATGGAAAGTCATGCATATAACTATTTTGATCGGAAATATGGAATATCAAACAATTGTTGAAAGATAAGGATAATACAAAATGGATATATTAAAAGATTTAGCCACTATTTGTATTTAACATAAACTAATAATGTACGAAATGAGAATTATGTATATGTACGAAATGAGAATTATGTTTGTGACACTTAAAGATATTTCACTAAAACTACTTCAGTCAAGTTATAGAAAACAAAATAATGTATGGATCATGTACAATTTTCAATTCAAGATAAAGGATTTTGAAATAGAATGTGCTTAAGAATATTATGTGGATATATGTATTAGGTAAATCTATGTAATGTTATAGTATTCTCCAATGCATTCAATAAAATGCATTGAAGGTTTTTGCAATTTAAACATTACCTATCTACTAGAATATATCATACCAAATTAAAGATAACACTTTCACTTTATCAAAGTTGTATGTGATAAAGGTATTACATAAATGTCAAAATTGAAGATAACCACAAGAAATTTAATCAATATGACACAAAGGTACTACATGAGTGTCGAAATTGAAGATAACCACAAGAAATTAATCAATAAGACACATTTTATCTCATACCATAGTTTAAATATTCAATAAAGGTATCATGTAAATGTAAATGTAATGGTGCTTTGTTCGGAAATTAGTATACTTCAATGTCCCAAATATGGTTTGTGAATGATACCCAAATTTTAATGGAATATTTTTTATAAATGCATTTGTTTTAATTGAAATTTGGAACACTAATAGGTAATTGTCATAGTCAGAACTGAATTGGACTGACGATCTACAAAATTGAACTTATAATTTGACCTATAAAGATTGTATCTTAAAAGACAAAATCAGATAATTGTACACGTACTCATGCATAAAATATAATGTTTAATTAGTTGCAATGTACTATATAGTATAAATTTAAAGTTATAAGTATAGAAAAATGCATCCATGTGTTTTAGATCAGAACATAGTTTTCAAGAAGCAAATATAGTATTCGAGTTGGAAATGAATATTTTTTTAATCCAATTAAGTTTTCTTGGGTTACATTTCCTATAGTTGCACTCGTTTATTGTGCCCTACATGGTGGTAAAATGAAGATCAGAATTTTCTTTTGGATGAATTGTTTCCTTTAATAAAGTGTGACTACTCTTGGATGGTTTATGACTTGCTTGACACCCAAGACAACTCCTACATACATGTTTGTATTAATAGTGAAATAGATAATTTGATGTAAATTCCCCATTTTTTTAAAAAATGGGCATCCTTTGTGCTTTATTTTCTCAGAGGATGAAAATGGTATCTTCAACTAGAGATACATTAGATGTGAGATTTTTCTTTTCATAACATAAGTTGTTGTCATCATGTTTGGATATAGAAAGATTTCATTTGACAAGCATGCAATTTTTACAATCAAATGGTTTTTGATATTAGAAAAAAAAATCATCAATTTCTAGCATATCAGTTTTATACAAGTCCAAAGATGCAATCATATGTAGTTGGATAGACGTTGAGTCTATTTAGTTCACAAGATCATAAATCTACTCATTCAAAATATCTACAAGACTAGAAAACTTCTTCGGAGTATATCTAGATCCAAGAAATTTTTTATCTAGTGTAATAAAACATCTCTATCAAATTATATTTATCAATGTCATGAAAAGTCATCCTCATTTGATTCTTCTTCACTACCCCTTCCATGGAGCATGAAATGTTTGACATCTTCCTCTTCGTATGCATCTTTTGGTGATAAAAAGTTGAAGAAAATTTGTCTACATTTCCTCCTTTAGCTCTTACTTCCTATATGTTGGTTAGCTTTTTTACAATTCCTTCCAAGTTGAGTTTTTTGACGATGATGTACCCCAAGTTCTTCTAGGTTCATGAGAAGTTCATAGAAGCATACCAAATGAAGAGTTAGCATTTTGCGAATTATAATTTGCAAGAAGAAGAAAATATAATTATATGCATAATATACCGTTGTTAAAAGCTCATAAAATAATTCTTCATGTGTGTGGTTGTCGTTTCATCCATCAGGATATGGTTAACATACTTTACTAGATGTCAAATTTATTATAATATAAAGCTATAATATAAACAATAGTAACAAATAAATATTTTTACTTGTGGTCAAAGAGGAATACGGAAGCCTCCGATAACATGGTTGTTATCTGGGATACCACAGGCTCACGAGTTAACACTATGTCTTCTTGGCTCATAATAGGGACACCACAAAGAAGAAGAAAAAAGAAGAGAGAGAGAGAAAGGGCACGACAGGAAACTACTCATCCAAATACCCCACTAGGGAAGGGTCATGAAAAAGACCGAAGCCATATTTGGTTCACAGGGATGGATATAAGTGGGATTAGGCAATGGATTGGATTTGATGGGATGTGGATATAGCTTTTCCATCCCATGTTTGTTTTAACTAAGGAATAGATAAATATCACAAGAGCATATCAGATCTTGTATTAGAAATTCACACCGATCAACAAGTGTGCACAGAGTGCAGATTAAATGCAAATGTTCTTTCTTTGTTACAGTAACATTTGATCTGTTGCTTGGAGATTGTCGGAACGTAATGGAGGAAAATAGCACATATTACCAACTTGCTATGAAGCCATAGTCCACAAAAGTACTCCATCTGCTCTTCTCCACCTGTAGCTACTGAATCGTACTTTGTAGATTGACGTAACGAGAACTTGCTATTTAAAGAATTTCAAACATGGCTTCTTCTTAGTGGAGAAGAGCACATGTCATACAAAGAGAGGCGCACTGCGCACAGCCATGTAAAATCTTCTGTCGTTGTGCTAATGGCAATTGAGTCTGCGTGAACACGTCGGGCGTTGTTGGAGAGCCAGCCGGGCCTTGCGAAACACGGAAATTTAGAACGCGACAAAGGTTTTGCTGAAACAGAGTCTGGCGAACAGTCTTTGTTCGGGCGGATTAATTAAAGCAAGCCATAAGTGCGGAATTTGTTTATCCTGTACATGCCGGAATTTAAACCGATCGAGATTCCTATCCATTTGTTATTTTTTTCCAAACAAAGGAATGGCATTAGATGCAGGATTAATTTACAATCTCACATCTAATGACACGATCCAAACGTGGCCTGAAAGGAAATAGCATGCTAGAGCATGACTAGGAGGACAGAGATGGAGAATCAAGTCCCGCAACCAACATCAATTTAAATGCTGCATACAGCCTGGAATGTACAATGTATTAGTGGAGAGAAGACCCAAAACAAAATGTGGATTTTTATTAGGTAATACAACCTTGATATGATAAGAATTCGTGACGGTGAGGGGATATGACGCCTCGTATAGAGCTGAAGCAAACGCATTCTACATGTGGTATTTGGGTGTTTTGGGAACATCGAGTAGGACAAGACGAAGGTCTTGGCAGTCATAAGAAATTTGTGCACCCTTGATTAACAAACAACAACCGGTTTCATTTAGCTTGACCAAGCATGTGTTCTTGTTAGTTCGACTAGTACTTAAAAGTTACAAAGTACATATCAATTACAATGTTTAAATATTTTGCTAATAATCATACTATTAAGTGTGTGTCTATATATAATACATGAATACAAAGAAATTAATACACCTCCTTTCTTCTGACTGTACCCTTTATGCGAAAGTCTTTGCATAATCGCAAGAAAGGCACATTAGAATGGTGGGCGACACCACTCGACTACAAAGGGGCTTTTTCTCAGATGACATCACTTGGGATTGTGGTGCGACCTCGTCTTTATTGCATTTCTTATTTCTCAGCCCAACAATTATTTCATATTTGGTTAGTTGCCGACAAGGAGTGACTTAAGTGGTCAAGCACGTTGTCTCCTAATAAAGAAACCCGAGTTCGAATCTCAGTTGCCGTCTTGATTACCACCTTCCCGGGCGTTCGGCCTCCGCCACGGGCCTAGGAGGGGGATCTTTCTCTCTTAATCTCATATTGGTTACTTCAGAATCTCACAGCTCTTTATATCCTAGAGGTCAGGATCTCTCAAGGGCATGGGAATTTACGACTGGTTGACTAGCTTTGTGTATTTCTTAGAATAAAATAATTACAAAAGTGTGTGCGCGTTCGTTCGCTCATTCGTCCAGCCCCGTCGGTGTGTGCATGGATTTATTTTTTTATGAAATAATTTATTTTATTTGTGAAACAATATTTTTTTTCTGTGTTGCGTCGTTTAGGGTTCAGTCGACGGCGTTTAAGACACATCAATAAACATCTCTTGACTACCCATTAATCCGGTCATTAAACGTGATGTTAATGACGCACGTTGAAAAGACCAATGGGTGTGGGCAGTTACCACGGACGGCTGAGACGTGCTCCATATAAGGAGGTGTTTGCTCTTCTTTGAGAAACCCAGAGTAGACACAGTGCATACCAGCAATATAGAGAGACTTGAGAAAAAACTACAGCCATAAAGAGAGTTCTTCTCCCTCCCTTCTCTCCACATGCATTAAGCTTGTTCGTCCCGAACACATCCAATTTTGATGTCGCGCGACGCCGTCTTTGTTGTTTGTGACCAAGGACTAAAGAACGAGTTCAACACAGTACTTTCGCTTGCACCAAGCGGTTGTACTAGAGTTGAGGTGGCTAAATCTTGGAGATAGATCGCCAGATACACTCATACTAGGTGCCCAGGAATCTGTCTTGAAGACAGTATTTCACACGCCTTCATTTCAAGTTTTGGAGTTTGATTTCTTAAATTCTTTCACCGTTTTCTCCGAATCTATACTTACTGTGATTATTATTGTTACATTCTGATTGTTAACGGCTTGCGAAAATCTAATTAACATCTGTCTTACATTACCATATATCTAACATTCTTTAACACTACCTCCTCGCTTTTTTTTTAAACACTCGTACGTCCATGCTCAAACGCCACTCCGTTTACATTAAACGACGGGGGCGGAACTAGGAAAGGAGGGTGGGGGTTCTAGCCCCCCCCCCCCCCACACACACACGTAATGATGAAATATTACAAATGAGGGTGGGGGTTCTAGCCCCCCCCCCCCCCCCACACACACACGTAATGATGAAATATTACAAATATTAATTAGATATAAACATGTTTCACAGTGTATTTGACATAAAGAGTACTAGCTGAAGTGGTATTGTGTCTTTAGTTGTATAAATGGTACATGTTTGAATCTTAGTGTGTGTATATTTTTATTTTTTAGCCTCCCTTTAGGAACTCAGACCCCCCTATTGTGTATTTCTGGTTCCGCTCTTGATGTTTGACTCTTTCACGTTACTGTTTGGGCGGAGTGAAGATCGAGAAAGAAGAAAGAAAGGTTTTGTTCGGACAGTCTAATTTTACTACTATAGGTGAACACAATTCTTACACTAGAAATGAGCACCAATTTTGTTTTTTTTTTACATAAAACAAGTTACATGACAAATAGATCATGTTATTTTATTGGGTTGCTTTTGAGTTTGTAGCTCATAACAATTGGGTTCCATTTCTGATCCCAATTCTGGTCTGCATATTAAACCTCAAAACTAAATATGTCGCATTGTCGCGTTTGCAAGCCAGGGCACAGCGGGCACACAAACCTCCACTACTTACCCACATTTTCGCACTGGAATAAAACAGAGACCGTTCCGTCTTTTTCTAACGCAGCGTCACAGGCCTCTGTTTGGATTGGTATATTAGGTAAATCGAACCTTTCCGTCTTTTTCTTCTCTTGCCACATGTGAGTCATGTAAGACTAGATCCGGATAATAAAATCTGGTTTAAATCCCATATTGTCGGGTAGAACTTGGATAAACGGGTCATTTCAGGGATTTTGCAATCTCATTATCCTGAGTATCTCAATCTTGCTCCTAGCAGTTTTCTGAACCAAATCAAGTAGAAAGCTTTGCCTTAGTGGTCTCCCAGCCTACTTGGTGTTTCATCAACCTAGGTTTGAACATGACTGAAAACAACTACTATTTATTTCCAAACACCCTTCTACAAATATCATAATTTCTAAATATATAGAATAGGTAGTTCCCGAGAGTTTAAGTAGTTCTAACTAGCTCCAGACGATACACATTTTTAATAACTTTTTTACTAAAAATTATAAGAAATATTGTGATGCTTGAGACTAAGCTAAAAAAGAGTCCTTACATTTTCCCCCAAAAAATAGTTAACATTGCATGGTGTGAAAAAATGACTTAAGAGATAAATGTCATTTTTAGTCATAATTGTACAATCATGATTTCATCAACAAGTCTTTAGAGTACTCTTGCGTATAAAGCATTACTTCTCTCTTTCTTTTGTTAGAAAAAGTGCGGGTCACTCTTTCATCTTTGAAAAAATACAATTCACAAAGGAATTTTTTAAAAATAAAGAAGTGTATGTATAGCTCATTCATAACCTACAAGGACTCATTGTCTATCCACTTCGACTATGAATATACTGTGTGAAAAGAAATGATTACATGTGAACCACCCATAATAAAGAGAAATAAGATTACATTATTTCTCTTTGTCATGAAAGTTAGTCACATCCTCAAGATGTGAAGACGGAGAACCAATAATAAGCACCCTATATGAACACAACTTCACAACAAATTGAAAAGTTCATGAATATATGATAAATATATTCTTACTTCTACTCATATTGACAACAACATTATATAATATGAATAACCCTGATTAAGAAGTACTTATAACATAAGCCATACACAACATTTGGCATGCATGAATTATTCAAACAAGGGTTCAGTATTTATGAAGTGGGGATACCTACCCTTGTTTGGTATCCTTTCTTAATGAATATCCTCATCTAATCAAACACTAAAACTATCATGATCTAAGAGTGATAACCCATATCACTCCTAATAGCCTAGAAGATGATTAAGACCATGTAGACTTGATGGGGTCCTGGTTTGGGTCTTCATCTTGTGCCATTTTGTTTCTTACTTGCAATAATATATTTTGAACGCATTATATTAAACAATAAGTATCACTTTATATCAAATGCACTTATAGATTGATTTTGCATGTTTGTATAGGTACTTTGGCACTTAATGATAAAAGTGAGGTACGAATGGGTATCTTAGATCTT
The DNA here is from genome assembly GCA_963693085.1 of Alisma plantago-aquatica. Lineage (NCBI taxonomy): Eukaryota > Viridiplantae > Streptophyta > Magnoliopsida > Alismatales > Alismataceae > Alisma > Alisma plantago-aquatica. The sequence continues at coordinate 295,427,202 of OY856411.1, forward strand.
CCATAGAAACAGAGGAACATGAGAAAGTCATAAAGCTACTTTGACCTACCCCCAAGTGATCAAGGAGATATATAAAGCAACAAGAAACCTTAAAATACACTTATAAGACCCCAAGTATGAGGGGAAGCCCCCAAAATAGCCATATTAAAATAGCATGGTTGTGCTACTAAGGAAAAAATCACAGTGATGATAAAACATGATTCAACCCAAGATAGACTTCCCACTGCAGCCATCTCGACACCACAGTTGTGGTTACAAGACTCCATCACATATGTGCTCTACATGACATCCATGCAGACAAGCTACTCGACTACCCTTCTATCTCATCTGCCATGATCATGTAACCCGCCATGGCCATTTCACACTTATGTCACCATGTTTGTGCCACCCAGCACGACCATTCTACCCTCAAAATACCCTGATTGATTTACCTAGAATGGTCGTGCCACTCCACCCCATTTTCACCAGATTGATCTCACATTTTCTACTAGGATGGCCATTCTCATTCCCCCCATTTGCCACAGTCATTCTTCCTAAAATGATTGCACTACCTACCAAACCATATTGCTTCCTACACATCATTTTATAACTTTACCTCCACTTAACCCTAGACCCCCTAGGCCACTATATATACACTAGTGGTGGTTGAGTGTCAAACGTTAGCCACTCCAAGCCTCCACATCTGCCACCCTTGTTCTCCTTTTCATTCCACCACATTTCATTCATCCTTTCATTCCAAAATTCTAATCTTCAAGGGATTTGGGAGTTTTCTTCCACTTGTCATGCTTTCTTGCATCTTTGAAGGAGGAGGACATCCTTGGAGCTACTAGAGGTGAAGAGAGGAGTTCCCTCATCCACACCACATGGATCTATTCTGTTTTCTCCTTTATCTTTTTATATCTCTAAATATGAGAAGCTATACCCCTCTGTGGGTTGTTTGGGAACAAAAATATGTAACTATCATACCATGTTGGGAATTGTTTATGCACAAAACTTTTATTTATTTTTCTAATGATATAATACTTCTTGTTCTCCTTCCTTAACTCTTTCTATGGTTTCTTAAGTTATGGATCACCCAAGGAATAGGGTAAATGTATGATTTTGGGCTTTAAGGCAGAGAAACTCCTAAGACGTGTGAGAAATATATCTAGTTTCTCCACTTTCCCCTTTGTGTGCTCATTTCCCTAGTCCTAGGTATGAGATCTTTAACTCGGTATGCCTCTCCTATAGACACTTAGCTAAAATTCTTACTAGTGGTTAAATGGAACTAGTAGGGGATGAAATATTCGCCTTTTACTATCTAAACCACTCATTGCCCCTAAATGCATTATGCACCATGTCTAGAAACCTTGACTTCAACTATTCAATCTAATTTCTTAAACCCTAGTTTGCCTTCTTGCTAGCTACTTGAGTTTGCTACTCAACTTACTAGTCTTGTTCATGATTATTATCTTTCAATAGAGTAACTTGTGCTTGTTTAGTTGCTTGTTCTAAGAATTCTTGGTTATTTTCTTATTTTAGCCTTTTCTTGCTTACTTGGTGTAATTTCTAGTTTAGCCTAGTCAGTTTCTCTTGATTACCTTCTTGTTTGTGTAGCTTCGATTAGTTTAATTGCACCCTTAACTAGTCTTAGTTGAATAGTGTTGCTAGATTAGGGTCATACGAGGTTGGTTTATGTTTTATTTCTCTATATGCTTGTTTAGCATTAGTGTAATAAATATGCCAAAGAAAACCCTACAAACTCTAAATCATTTCTCTAGTAATCTAAAGAAACAACTCTAGTTAGCCATTCTCCCCCACTCTTCATAAATTGACCCCTATCTTTCCCATTCTATATACTACATTTCAAACCTTGTGTGCTTGTAGGATAATATTTGTGTGTGTATTCAACAGTGAGCCTCTTAGGGCTTATTATAAATCTTTGTTAGGCAACCCCCACACAAACATGTCAAGCAAATGAGCATTATACTGAGAGAGTGGCTTTTGAGACCTAGCTAGTTGCTTCTTCTTTTTTTATCTTTTCTGGTAAATCTTACCCTTGCTATACTTTATTCTTTATTACTTATTTATATTTGTGATCCCTAACTTGATTCCCTTTACTTGTTTGTGCATGTTCAGGTGACACTATATGTTCACATGATGTTATCTCTCTATTGACTCTTTCTTTTAGAATCAATAAATAGGGAGAAGAAGGCATAGGACCAATGCATCATCCAAATAGAGGAGTCAATCATGGTATATTATAAAGGAGATAAGCCCCATGGTGATCCACCCATTTAGACCAGACCAAAGCCTCTCCATGATTACTTCTCTGGAAAATTACACTTTCAATTGCAACTATAGTGGAACAAATATCTAGTCAAGTCTTCTCCATTCAACCAGCCCTTGTAAGATTACTTCCAAAATTATATGGGCTAAAAAATATGTACAAGCATATCAACACTTCCTTAGAAACATGTTCTAACTTCCACACCCCTACATCTATCGATAACTTAGTCCGTATCGCACTCCTTTCGTTCTCCTTAAAGGACACTACAAAGGAATGGTATTCCACCAAGATGAGCTTGATTACTTTGGAGGCAATGAAAAATGAATTTCTAGAAAATCTATATCCAATATAACCCAAATGGGGAGGAATATCACATGTTTTAGACAAATGGATCACGAATAATTTCATGAGATCTTGCAAGGATTTTGAAAACTTCCAAGGGAATGTCCTCATCATGAAGTACCAATATGGCAGGTGGTTCAATCATTCTACTCTGGACTATCACAAATTGGATAAATGATAGTAGATTCTTCTTGGAGGTACATTCATAGAAAAGGTCTGCAAAAAGTGGTGGCTTCTATTTGAGAAATTGGCTAAAAATGAATTTATGAAAAAAAATATTATTTAGAATAGTTGACCAAAATGAGGGGGAGTATCACATCTTTTAGCCAAATGGATCACGAACAATTCCATGAGAACTGGAAAAGATGTCAAAAGCTTTTGAGGGATTGTCCTCATCATGAAGTACCATTATGGAAGTTGGTTTAATTATTCTACTTTGGGTTGTCACAAACTGAGTATATGATAGTTGATTCTTCTTATGGAGGTACATTCACGACAATGGCCCCTGAAAAGTCATGGCCTCTATTTGAGCAATTGGCTAAAAATTCTAGGCACAGGGCCTCCAGTGCTTCACGTGACTACGATATAAGTAATGGCACCTCCACATCTACTCCAAAACCCTCTCCTTTAACTGAAGCCAACCCAAAACTCATGTATATTCTCTTTGACATAATGAACTTGATGTAGTCTCATGTGGATACTCATTATGTGCAATCTGTTGAGTCTATTGAAGAAGAAGTGAAGGCAATGCACACCTATGGGAACCACAACAATAGTCCCATGTAAAACTCTTACATGCGCAAGTGGAGGAATCATCCAAATTTTTCATTGAAACAACAAGGGGAGGATGTGTAAGATCAACCAAGGACAAATTAAGGCCAAAAATTACAACTCAAGATTTGAAAGTGAAATGCTTGGAAGATTGAGAAACACTGATGAAGTGAAAAAAGATGTGAATAACATGGAAAAAGCATAGACATGCTTGGACAAAGGCTAGATAAACTAGCCATGACACTTATTTCCTGAGAGGAGGGGAGACTTCCAAAAACTTGGTGAACTTAACAATGCAATTAGACAAGTAGTATTCCCTCAAGGCCCCTATGGTCCACCACCCATGTGTAACATGTACAACAACACCAAGGTCACCCTAACCCATATGTTCCTCCACCACCACAACCTCCATTCAATTATCAATGCCCTCCTCCACCATAATAACCATATATCGTCATGCCACCTCCTCTACAACATTAACCTCCACAATATCCCTACATCCTTCAAGACCTATCCCAACAACAACATCTAAGGCCACCATCACCACAAACACCACTAGATCCTCCTCCTCCCCATGAGCAAGTGAATGTGGTCTTGATTTTGAGGAGTGACAAGACACTTCAGAATCCCAAAGGGATAAGAAGAAATTTGATCTAATTCATGTTTATGTCTCAGTGCCAAAAATATAGTGTGATGTTGTTGAGAACAGCAACATTTTTGTCATACCACCCTTTATGGAGTATGTAGAGTGTTTCACTTTCTTGTGAATTCATATTACCAAGTGTATACCACCCCTTGTTAAAAATGCAACTCACCTACTGCACCAAGGATTTCTATGGTGATGAGACAAGATACTCAAGTAACTTCAAGAATGAAAAAGATTGTTGAGCCTGCGTTCTTTGATGCTCTATATGACCCCTCTATCAAGAAGAAGAAAACACACAATGTCAACATTTTTGAAATTTTTAGACAAGTAGAGGTAAAAATTCCATTGCTTGATGTAATCAAGCGAATTCCATCTTATGACAAATTTCTTAATGATGTTGTACCTATAAGAGGAAGACAACGGGGAGGTTACTAAAGAAGATCAAGTTAACATAGCAAGTGAGCCATATTTGACAGTTCGTTCCCTACAAATAAAGGTGACCAGGGGATTACTCATATCCTTTTCTATATTGATCACCACCTCATTGAGCACTCCTTCCTTTCTCTTGGGTATAGTCTCAACATCGTGCCCTACAATGTAAATGTCAAGTTGGGGTTGGGCAAGTTGAATCTAGTGAACTACATCCTATGATTGGCCAAGAGATGCACAAAGATACTGATGGGCATGCATGGTAGAGAACATATTGGTGATGTTGGATAAGGAGACACCAGTGGTGTTCCCAGCAAATTTCATTATCCTAGACATGGAGGTGTAGGATGAGAGGATTCCTATCATTTTAGAAAGATCATTCTTATTTACATTTGATGCGGAGATTAAGGTGTATACTGATACTTTGATGGTCTCCTTCTTGAATAGGAATATATAACACTATATGTTCACATCCGTAGAGAGATCAGATTTGATTTATGAGGACTACTATTTTGAGAAACCCTATGATGAAAAGAGAATGGGGGAAAGTTGAAGAATAACATTTGGGAAGTTCACATAGCCCTTGGGATGAAGACCACATTTTGAAGACCCTTGAGAGAACCACCCATCTTGAGGAAGGAAATGCCTTGTTTGTGAATGGTTGATGATAGAAGAAGTCCATCACGACTAAATACTCTAAAACAAATGGTTATTGGAGACAATCTAACACATTTTGAGTATCTTTTCATTGAAAACATCATTGTGTTATAGTTTTGGTTTGCACTTCTAGGAAACACACACACACCATACTTGAATGTATATATGAATAATGTTAGGATGGGTACTAGAATGAAAATATGATGCATAGCTTGGCTAAGCCAAGAATAAGATTTAAGCAAAGAAAAGAAGAAATGAGCTACATTAAAAAACCTATAGGAAATCAGCCACCACAATCATTCCATCCACCTCAACCATGGTGCTAGTAGTTCAAAACGGTCGTGTTGGATCTGACCAGATTCCTTGAAGAGCGCATTGACCTTCATCTTTTTGATGATTTGTCACCACAACTCAATGGTCATAACCCGATCATCTTAAGCTTTTGCCTCATGTTGAGGTCGACATAGTTTAAAAGCTTGGGTGGTAGGCAGGTGTATCTTTGTTAACCCTTGTTTTGAATCATGTTCCTTGTTATATGTTTTGTTTCCTATGATGATCAGACAATTGAATAACCTTTATACTTGTCTAGTTACACTTTCTTGTTTTTACTTACACATGCATGTCATATAGTTTAGTTCCTTGCACTTTATGTGTAAATTTTAAATATTTTTGAACTTTTTTCTATACCATCCATCCTTATTGCATTGCATATAGGTTTTGACAAGATCATGTGTGTGATTAGCTAAACCCTATTTTCTTTCTTGATTAGCTTGGATCTTGTTGTGGAAAGGGGCGCTCGGTATCGTGTTGCTAACTTCACCCAATTTTGAGATCTTTGGTTCAAAAGGATGTTCTAACTTGATCTCTATCTTTCTTTATTTAGAAGTGGTTGTATGACCTTTGATGAATGCAACTTATCATCCCCCCTTTCATATGGTAGTTCGACTATAAAAGTTTCATGCTAGAATTTATACACATTTTTCACTTCTCTTCTATTGGATTGCTTTGGTAAGGAACAAGTAGAGCAATCTATATATGTTTAATTTTTCTTCGAATAGCTTGTGAAAAGAATGTGGTTGATCTGATTGCTTGACTCATTATGATTTCCTTTAATTATGAAGTTTGTGGGATTATTTATCTTGCATGAACCTCTTTTGGGAAAATTTACACTTCTCTAACCCATGTTTGACCCAATGCTCTTCCACCATGTCTTACCTCACCGCCTCATATAAGGATGCTAAGAGAGAACATGTTAAGCCTTGGCACTTCAAAAGCTTGGGATGGTCAATCCCTCACCATCCCTCATATTCCTACCTGTAACACCCCTCCCTAGGGTTTCTTACGTAACCAGCAGAAGCACAGCCTAATCCCCAACATTATCCATAATGTGGGGTACTTGGCATATCAGGGAGGGATTGTCACATGCATGATCTCATATCAAGAAATAAACAACACTTGTCATCCATAGAAACATCGATTCATACATAAAGTTCTTCTTGGAAAGATAACTATGTCATGATACTAAAACTATGCTAACATAAACTGGATAATTATATAAATGATAGGATCTCCATAGATGGACGTCCCACCAGGCAACAACTCCTTAGATCTTTGGGTCTTTGGTATCCTTAAGATGATTCCTTCTCTTTAACTCCAACTCCTGCGGACATCACGTCCCCAACCATGCAAAGGAAAACAACATAGTAAGTAAGCGGCATTGGCATATTATAAGACATAAAAATAACATATAAATTGATTTGACATAAACATGAACATGCATTAACATTAATTGTTTCTTGACGTCTTTTACATAAAGAAATTGACTAGAAGAATATGATCCTCTCTTAATGCCCCATAAGGAGCCCATAATGCTCGAAAAGCCCATAATTGCTCGGAAAGCCCATAATGCTCGGAAAGCCCATAACAAGGTGCATATAAATCTAAATCAATTTCTATTATTCGTGATCTTTCTTAAACCATACTTATCTTATTAATAACCTAAACTTGATCTTAATTGGGATTCCTCCCTCTTAAACATGATTGGGATTTCTCCCCATGACCATAATGGGATTTCTCCCTCTTAAGCATGAATGGGAAACGTATTCCTTCTAAATCTTGGTTTCATGTATCTTAATCATAAATCATAATAATGTGATTTCTACTCTTAGACTTAGATTATAACAATCAACATCCAATAATCATATACATTGAGGAAAAACATGACATTTATTATGACTTGGGTATAAAGAGCATAAACATATCATAATCATTCAATAAATCCAATTTACTATGCCAAAGGCATGGCCCGCTTACCTTGAACTAAAACACCTAGGTCAAACCTGGTTTGACCGATTGGATCCTTTTAAACACCTGAAATTAGATTAAAACATTATATGTACATGAATTCATAGCCTTGAAATCCTAATTCGTTCATATAAGAATTGAGATGTGAAAATAGAGAAATCAGGCGATAAAAACAAGAAAATCAGATTCCTTAATAAAAATCCTTTACATGATGTATTTTTGTGAAATTTTCCGATAAACAGGCGATTTACTATGAATTTCCAAAGAATCAACCAATAGGAAATCCAAGAAAAAGCCACGTGGGCATTTTTATCTGAGTTAGGAGCTATTAGGCTCGGGCCCGCTATGAGTTGGACCAATCATGCTTGGCCAACTCAGTAGCGAGTACTGCCTCTGAGGACTCGCGATCAAACAAAAGGGAGAAAGGTGAAAACCCTGAAATACCCTCACAGTGGAAATCGTCAAGTAATGAAAAGGCAGGGGTATTAAGGTCACTTCAGAACCTGAATTCTTCTTCCCTTAGCCATGGCGTCGAGCGCCAATTCTTGGGAAGAGATCCCTCAAAGGAAAACGAGGTATGAGCATCAACTAGCAACAACGATTTGCTCACTAACTCAAGAAGGTAATTCTGAACTAAAGGACTCGTCTACCTGAGTCTCCCGAGCCATCGGCTTGCCTGTTCGTCATGGCCTTCAAGGCTAGAACGGCGCAGGAGACAGGGGACATGGTCGGGTACAAGAACCCGGTGAGAAGTCTCCCACTGAGGCCATAGAAACATTCCTTGAGGTGCGTCGGAGTCCCATGGTGGAAAGGTGGCTCGAGGGGCCACAGGACAGGGACGTCGGTGAGAAACCAAGTCGAAGGTGAGCTGAAGGAAAGACTGGGCTAGTTGACTCATCGATAGGGCACGATCCAGGGCAAACCATAAAAGCCAAAGTGAAGAGGGGGCTCTGAGGATGCTCACCGTAGAAGCAATCGAGCCGAGATGACTGAAAGAGGCCGGGTGGTCGCAAGGTCGCCAGAGAAGGCACCTTGAGTAGGTCAGGGAACCTCAGAGCTTTGGAGAAGAAATTGAGCGAGGAGAGGAGGTGCTTCGGGTCCGGTGATGCTTGCAGGTTTCTAAAATAAGAAGTAGAGGCATGGTCGTGCTCTCTGCAACTCGGGAGTCAAGGCCCCAGTTTGGGCGTTTCTCGTATAGGTCGAGGGAGAATGCGAGTAAGGGATCGCCCGGTTCATCTCGACTTCACGGACTCGTTGGCGAAAGAATCAAGGGAAACAGACCCATAATGAGGGAGATAGAGATCATCGAAGGAAACGCTGTGAAACGGTTCCAGCTTGCGAGAAACACGGAGGTAGAAGAGAATGTAAGTGTCGTTGGATCTTGATCCAACGGTCACTGTGTATGCGCGCAAGAAATAAAGCAGAGTAACGTGTGACATTCAATAAAACCGGGACTTTAGGGAAATAAAAGCAATTAATGACATTCTCAATAGTTTCTTAGCCAAACTATATACAAATCATTCAAAATCGATTTGAAGGGTCAAACATGGTCATAATGGGTTCAAATTTGAACCATAGGTACATGAGACGGTCTAGAACATTCCTATTTAATTATATTTTATGCTTGTACTCGTTTTAGGCCTAAAGTAGCAAAATCCTCATGTATACTTAAATGACCATGATTAATGCAAATAAAACCATTAATTCTTCAAATAAGAATTGAAAACCATAAAAACGTGCATTCAACATTATTTAATTTCAATTAACAATATGGAGGCCATTAAGCAAGAAATTAAACATGTAAATCACTAATTATCATATGAGAGAGAAAATTTGACATAAAAGCATTTATCCTCATTTTCTTAAATAAAAGGGCATGGATATATATGAAAACATTTTCTTTAAATAGAACAAGGTTAAGAGAACAATTGGACATAATAAAATAATTTTGTAAAACTAACATGGGCAAATTACATTTAAGTCCTCAACAATTATCTAATTTAGAAAAAGAGCATGCAAGGAATAAAATAGTTTGAAAATTTGCATAATAAGAGTGGGATGTTACAATTCTACCCACCTTAAATAAATTTCGTCCCCGAAATTTCCTAGAGTTTCTACCCACCTTAAGGGTTTCACATAAACTCGCAAATTTTCCAGACAAATTTTCATTATAAAAGGAGCATACATAAACAAGCATTATGTTTCAACATAAATTACTTAACTACCCTTACCTTGATCATCTTCCTCCTCTCCATCCGACATTTGCATGGTGAAGAGCCTTGGTTTAACCTTGGGTGGAGGATTAGGGTTCTTAGCTTGGTTATGGTTGGGATCCTTCTTTGCAAGCTTGGGGCAATTAGTCTTGATATGCCCTTCCTCGCCACAATAGTAGCACACATAAGTCCCAAACCTACAAGGACCACCATGATTTCTCTTGCATGTAGGGCATGGGGTTCTCCCATTCTCAGAGGAAGGCTCTGGGGCTTTTCTCTTGTTGTTGGAGGGTGGAGGGGGTTGATGGGGCTGATGGTGACGATTGTTTTGGGGTACCTCCTTCTTATGATTCCTCCCAGGGTGATCCTCCAACTCTAGGGTTGCATCCAAGGCTGATTGCATGGTCCTATGTCCTCTACCGGATAAGGCATAACTTAGGTCAGGTTTAAGCCCTCTAATGAACTTCTTATCTCTCTTTTGTTCAGTGTACTCGAGACCATACTTTTGGAGCTTATGGAACTTCATGGCATACTCAGTGATAGTCATGTCACCCACTTGCTTAAGGTTAACAAACTCATCCTCCTTTCTTTCTAACATGGCTTCGGATACATAATGGTCATTGAAGACGTCTACAAACTCATCCCAAGTGTAAGGAGGGTCATCATCTTCCCTAGAGGCTAAGAGGTTTTCCCACCAAGTACGGGCTGCACCCTTGAGAATGTGGGTGGAAAATCTAACCCTACTATGTGGGGGACACTCTAAGTCTCTAAAGCAATGCTCCATGTTTCCAGGCCATTCCTCAGCCTTGGTCACCACATCAACTTCATCTTCACCATGGAAAGCATCGGGTCTAATCTTCAAGAAATCTATGAGGGAGATCTCATGTGCTCTAGGTGGAGCTCTAGGTTGGAGGGCATTGGTCAAGGCTGCTACTAGGGCATCTAGGGTGACTGGTGGAGGGACGTGGTTCATGTCTTCAATCTTATCACCACTAGAGGATCCTTGTGAGTGCCTTGACTCACCAACCTTCTCCTTCTTCTTAGGGGCCATCTGAAAGGGTAAACATAACATGATATTAGAACATAATATGAATCTCTAGTGTTGCCTTAGTGGCCATCTATTCCTTGCTCGGATACCATTAATGTAACACCCCTCCCTAGGGTTTCTTACGTAACCAGCGGAAGCACAGCCTAATCCCCAACATTATCCATAATGTGGGGTACTTGGCATATCAGGGAGGGATTGTCACATGCATGATCTCATATCAAGAAATAAACAACACTTGGCATCCATAGAAACATCGATTCATACATAAAGTTCTTCTTGGAAAGATAACTACGTCATGATACTAAAACTATGCTAACATAAACTAGATAATTATATAAATGACAGGATCTCCATAGATGGACGTCCCACCAGGCAACAAGGCAACAACTCCTTAGATCTTTGGGTCTTTGGTATCCTTAAGATGATTCCTTCTCTTTAGCTCCAACTCCTGCGGACATCACATCCCCAGCCATGCAAAGGAAAACAGCATAGTAAGTAAGCGGCATTGGCATATTATAAGACATAAAAATAACATATAAATTGATTTGACATAAACATGAACATGCATTAACATTAATTGTTTCTTGACGTCTTTTACATAAAGAAATTGACTAGAAGAATATGCTCCTCTCTTAATGCCCCATAAGGAGCCCATAATGCTCGGAAAGCCCATAATTGCTCGGAAAGCCCATAATGCTCAGAAAGCCCATAACAAGGTGCATATAAATCTAAATCAATTTCTATTATTCGTGATCTTTCTTAAACCTTACTTATCTTCTTAATAACCTAAACTTGATCTTAATTGGGATTCCTCACTCTTAAACATGATTGGGATTTCTCCCCATGACCATAATGGGATTTCTCCCTCTTAAGCATGAATGGGAAACTTATTCCCTCTAAATCTTGGTTTCATGTATGTTAATCATAAATCATAATCTTAATGTGATTTCTACTCTTAGACTTAGATTATAACAATCAACATCCAATAATAATATACGTTGAGGAAAAACATGACATTTATTATGACTTGGGTATAAAGAGCATAAACATATCATAATCATTCAATAAATCCAATTTACTATGCCAAAGGCATGGCCCGCTTACCTTGAACTAAAACACCTAGGTCAAACCTGGTTTGACCGATTGGATCCTTTTAAACACCTGAAATTAGATTAAAACATTATATGTACATGAATTCATAGCCTTGAAACCCTAATTCGTTCATATAAGAATTGAGATGTGAAAACAGAGAAATCAGGCGATAAAAAATAGAAAATCAGATTCCTTAATAAAAATCCTTCACAGGATGTATTTTTGCGAAATTTTCCGATAAACAGGAGATTTACTATGAATTTCCAAAGAATCAACCAATAGGAAATCCAAGAAAAAGCCACGTGGGCATTTTTATCTGAGTTAGCAGCTATTGGGTTCGGGCCCGCTATGAGTTGGACCAATCATGCTTGGCCAACTCAGCAGCGAGGACTGCCTCTGAGGACTCGCGATCAAACAAAAGGGAGAAAGGTGAAAAGCCCAAAATACCCTCACGGTGGAAATCGTCAAGTAAAGAAAAGGCAGGGGTATTAAGGTCACTTCAGAACCTGATTTCTTCTTCCCTTAGCCATGGCGTCGAGCGCCGATTCTTGGGAAGAGATCCCTCGAAGGAAAATGAGGTACGAGCATCAACTAGCAACAACGAGTTGCTCACTAACTCAAGCAGGTAGTTCTGAACTAAAGGACTCGTCTACCTGAGTCTCCCGAGCCATCGGCTTGCCTGTTCGTCATGGCCTTCAAGGCTAGAACGGCGCAGGAGATAGGGGACATGGTCGGGTACAAGAACCCGGTGAGAAGTCACCCACTAAGGCCATAGAAACGTTCCTTGAGGTGCGTCAGAGTCCCAGTGGTGGAAAGGTGGCTCGAGGGGCCACATGACAGGGACGGTGGTGAGAAACCGAGTCGAAGGTGAGCTGAACGAAAGACTGGGCTAGTTGACTCATTGACAGGGCACGATCCAGGGCAAACCATAAAAGCCAAAGTGAAGAGGGGGCTCCGAGGATGCTCACCGTAGAAGCAATCGAGCCGAGATGACTGAAAGAGGTCGGGTGGTCGCAAGGTCGCCAGAGAAGGCACCTTGAGTAGGTCAGGGAACCTCAGAGCTTCAGAGAAGAAATTGAGTGAGGAGAGGAGGTGCTTCGGGTCCGGTGATGCTTGCAGGTTTCTAAAATAAGAAGTAGAGGCACGGTCGTGCTCTCTGCAACTCGGGAGTCAAGGCCCCAAATTGGGCATTTCTTGTATAGGTCGAGGGAGAATGCGAGTAAGGGATCGCCCGGTTCATCTCGACTTCACGGACTCGTTGGCGAAAGAATCAAGGGAAACGGTCCCATAATGAGGGAGATAGAGATCATCGAAGGAAACGTTGTGAAACGGTTCCAGCTTGCGAGAAACACGGAGGTAGAAGAGAATGTAAGTGTCGTTGGATCTTGATTCAACGGTCACTGTGTATGCGCGCAAGAAATAAAGCATAGTAACGTGTGACATTCAATAAAACTGGGACTTTAGGGAAATAAAAGCAATTAATGACATTCTCAATAGTTTCTTAGCCAAACTATATACAAATCATTGAAAATCGATTTGAAGGGTCAAACATGGTCATAATGGGTTCAAATTTGAACCATAGGTACATGAGACGGTCTAGAACATTCCTATTTAATTATATTTGATGCTTGTACTCGTTTTAGGCCTAAAGTAGCAAAATCCTCATGTATACTTAAATGACCATGATTAATGCAAATAAAACCATTAATTCTTCAAATAAGAATTGAAAACCATAAAAACGTGCATTCAACATTATTTAATTTCAATTAACAATATGGAGGCCATTAAGCAAGAAATTAAACATGTAAATCACTAATTATCATATGAGAGAGAAAATTTGACATAAAAGCATTTATCCTCATTTTCTTAAACAAAAGGGCATGGATATATATGAAAACATTTTCTTTAAATAGAACAAGGTTAAGAGAATAATTGGACATAATAAAATAATTTTATAAAACTAACATGGGAAAATTACATTTAAGTCCTCAACAATTATCTAATTTAGAAAAAGAGCATGCAAGGAATAAAATAGTTTGAAAATTTGCATAATAAGAGTGGGATGTTACACTACCACTACATGCCCTAGATACACATGGGGAAATAGACAAATAAAAGAATGAAAAAATGACATAAAATAAGCTCCTATGTAAAAGCATATAATAAAGAAAAGATGGGTGCTTATATGTAGTATCACTCCAATCTACTTCCACGACCCTTTGTTCTAATGCATTTATTAGTATATATGCTTTATGACTTCTCTTATGTTGTGTGTTTTGTTATCTTGTGTTATGTATTTTGTTATGTGCTTAAGACTTGTCTTGTCTTTAGCTTTTCTTTTATCCCATATTTCCTGGTTTCGGATCTCCCTTTCTATCTTGTGATATAAAAGAGAGTGCATTGTAACTTTTTCAATAATCAAATAAAACTTTTCCCATTTTTATATGGTATCAGACGTGTTCGATTCTCCCTAAACCAGAACCCACCCATCGACCTCCCCTCCCCTACCATTGGCCCCCACTACCTCCAGCATTTCCATCATCTCCACCATTCCCACCACATTCACCTTCATCACCACCACCCTCCACCCATCAATGTGAACCTATAGACTACCACCCATTGACCAACCCTTCCTCTTACCCCCATTAACCTCCACCCATTGACCAACCATTCATCTTCCACCCATCAACCTCCTCCCATTGACTCACCTTTCATCTCCCATCAACCTCCACCCATAGACCAGCCATCATCTTCCATCCATCGACCTTCCACCCATAGACTTTCACCCATTGACCTATCAACCCATTTACATATCAACCCATTGATCTCCCATTGACCTATCAACCCATTGACCTTCCACCCGTTGACCTATTAACCCATTGACCTCCCATAAACACTTCACCTTCCATCTTCATGATCGACCTATAACACATCCACCTTTACCCACATCGAACTCCACATCGTCAACCTGAAACCCATCTACCTCCACCCCCATCGACCTACATTACATACTTCACTCTTCCACTTAATCCCAGAATAGCACGTTGAAAACCTAAAAGTTATCAACTATTTTCCTGCCTATGCCACATGGGGGAGTGAATTTCACACCATGGTGACATAGATATTTTCTTATCTCTACTTCCCCTATGTGGGTTTCTTAGATAGGTTGATCCAAATCGGTTACTTCTATGTACTACCCCTATGTGGGTTTCTTGGATTTGTTGATCCAGATCTGTCGTTGCTGCTATATACTGCCCATGTGTGGTTTTTTTTGGATCTGCTGATCTAGCTCTTCTACAACTTATATTTACTCCCCCTATGAGGGTTATTTGTTTATTCCGATCTGTTGTTGCTATCTTCTACCCCAATGTGGGTTCCTTGGATCTATTTGGATCTAGTCTTTGCTTCATTTACCCCAATGCGGGTTGTTTAGATCTACTCTTTTGTTGTTGTCTTTTTGTTGTTCTAGTTCTATTGTTATTGCTCCACTATGAGTTTCTCAGATTGCATCATCTAGATCTACCCTTTTGTACCACTTCTACTACATCTTTGTGAGTGTCATCTCTCTAGATGCCATGGCGACTACAAATCTGTCATGGAACTTGTGTGTTACAATTGTGAAATTTGTTGAATCAAATTACCATCTTTTGGTAGGATCCTTCAAACTCTATGTCAAAGCCCAAGGATGTTACTCTCATATCTCCTATACTGCTAAGGATCCTCTTGATGTATCAACAGACAACAAATCCAAATAGGCCTACGCCCAATGGTCCAAAGATGATTCTGGCTTCATGACATGCATGGTGAACACTGTTGACCAAAGATCATCCTATCTCTTCTTCTCCAGCAGAATGCCAAAGCCATGTGGGATCAACTGTCCCATGTGTACTCATATCAACAAAACCCAAATAAGTTCTTCAAGATCTTAGAACACTTGGCTAAAATGGAATATTCCACTGACAACTGTGTAGAAGATTATTGCAACCAATGTTCGGCACTTTGGACTAAATTTGAAGTATATCATCCACTCACTGATGATATCAAAGAAGTTCAGTGGTAATGTGCTGAACTTCAACTTGTCCAATTTCTAGTTGGTCTGCCTCATTCCTTTATATGTGTGATAGACCAAATCTTATCCATTGATCCCTTACCTACACTTAGGGATGTTCTCAAGCATGTTTAAAGCCTTTCTTCTATGGTCACTCTATCTTTTATTTCTTCTGATCACTCGATCCCTACGGTTCACTCTCCTGATTCAGGTCAAGCACATGGACGTGATCATGGTCAAGACCTTGGTGGATGTGCTCCTGGGTGAGGTCCTCCTTCTGGACCTAGACAAGGTCAACCTCAACCACCTTCGGCCAACCGCTTCTGCAACTTCTGTGGATGCATGAACCATGATGAGGACCGCTATTGGAAAAAGCACAGTAAACCTACATGGGTGAATCAAGTCTCCTTTGATGTCTATGAAGACTCAACTACTACTGCCTCAAGCTCTACTCAACCTATGGTTGAGTGGATTCACTCAGAGTTTGAAGAAAATCCTCCAAGAGTGTCTATCCTTGTCAACAACCGCTATAGAATGAGGTTCCTCTACCTTACTTGCATCTCCTACTACTAGTGGTAAAAATAAATGGGTCATCGACTCCGGTGCATCTACCCATAATTCTGTTGTTCCATACTTTTCACTACCTTATTTAAGACTACAAAAGTTCCTCCTATGACTATTGTGGATGGGACTCAGTATGTTGTCCATGGTGTTGGAACTATATCTATGTCTTCAAATCTTCCCTTAACATATGTCTTATATGTTCCATGCTTTCCTCTTAATCTACTACCTGTCAGTAAAATTGTTAACAGCCAATTCCTCCCTCATTGGCAGGTCATAACACCCCCTAGGTATTTTTTGACCTACATCTTCCTATTAGCCTAAGGAATGGTGTTTGCTCCTGTACTGAGCATCCAATTAATAATTACTGCTCTACCACTAATCTTGGTGCTAGCTTTGAATGTTTTACTATTTCTCTTTCAGCTATTTGTGTGTCAAAGAATGCTACACTAGCTCTTCAACATCTTGCCTAGCATCAATCTATGAAAATAGAACTATTTGCATTGTGAGGTTGCAAGACCTGGGATCTTATTGATTGTCCTAAAAACTATCTAATAGTTGGATGTCATTGGATATTTACTATTAAATATCAACCAGATGGGTCTATTGAATGGATGAAGGATCACCTTATAGAAAAAGGCTACACTCAGACCTATAGAGTGGACTACTTTGAAACTTTCTCCCTTGTGGCATGCCTCAACTCTGTGAGAGTACTTGTCTCTATACTTGTCAATAAATATTGACCTCTTTATCAACTTGATGTCAAAAATATATTCCTCTATGACGACCTCCATTAAGAAGTTTATATGGAGCAGCCACCTAGCTTTGATAGTTAGGGGGAGAGTTCCAAAGTCTGTATACTCAGGAAGGAGATATATGGCCTAAAACAAATCCCATGATATTGTTTGATAAACTAAGCTAGATACTGCTTAAATTTCAATTTCGGCGTTTACATTCTAATCATTTTATTTTTATTAAAAAAAGCCATCTCTAGACTTGTTGTGCTTATTGTTTATATGGACGATATCATTTTTTATGGTGAGGGTTTAGATAGTATTGCAGCTACCAAATGAAATCTCAAACAACATTTTATTACTACAAATCTGGGTAAACTTAAATACTTCTCAAAAACTAAAGTTTCCATATCATCTTCTAGTGTTTTCCTTTCACGATGCAAATATGTGTTGGACCTTCTGATAGAAGTAGATATGCTTGGGTCTAAACATGCTAGTACTTCTCTAGATCCCAATGCCAATTGGGATGATGAATCTTCACCTCCATGCCCTGATAACCATCAATGTTGACAAATGGTTGGTAATCTTATGTATCTCACTATGACGAGAGATGATATTGTTGTTGTTGGACTTGTCGATAGGTATATGGATAAACCTTGGCAATGTCATTGAGATGATGTGTGTCACATTATTAAATATTCTTCCAGTAAAGGTTTACTATATCATAGATATGGGCTCTACAAACTTATTGATATTCTGACATGATTATGTTGTAGTTGTTGTGACTGAAAATATACTTCTGGATATTGTTCCTTTGTTAGCGAGAACCAAGTTACATGGTGTAGCAAAAAGTAGACCGTGGTTGCTTGGTCAAATGCTAAATCAAAATATAGGGATATGTCTCACAGTTCTTGTGAACTAATGTGGGTCCAAGGACTCCTCAAGGAATTTCATATTTCTAACTCTGGTCCTATTTCTATGCATTGTGATAATAGAGTTGCCACCTTTATTGCCAAAAATCCCACTTTCCATGAGCATAGGAAGCACATCAAAGTGGATTTCGACTTTGTGCAAGAAGCAGTTCTTTCTAGATGTATTTGTACTCCTTATATTCGGACAATATACCAATTTGATGAAATAGTTACCAAGATACTTCCCAAACCTCACTTTTCTACACTGGTGAACAAGCTGGGCATAATTGACATCTATGCTCGTGCTTGAGGGGAGTACTAGCATAAATGCTTTATGAGTTCTCATGTGTTGTTTGTTTTGTTATCTTGTGTTGTGTATTTTGTTATGTGCTTAAGACTTGTCTTGTCTTTAGCTTTTCTTTTATTCTATATTGGCTGGTTTTGGTTCTCCCTTACTCTCTTATGCTATAAAAGAGAATGCATTATCTTGTGCTTTTCCCATTCTATAGCATACTTTTGGGTAGGGGAACATCAACCCTAACACTCCATTTCCCAACATAACCAAGTGGGTTGTCAGATGTAGATCAAGCATTGGAGAAGAATCCATACAAAGGAAAATGATATTCTTAACGGTTTGAAGGTGAATCTTTAAATGAAGCAGTTTTACGTAGAGCCTCGTTAATGACATATCACTTGCATAAGTTGTGATGTCCTGTGTGGAAAGTCTATATTCTTTATGCTTTATTTGTTTTCAAACCATGACCTAAAGGAAGAGAAAATTGAATTCTATGTATATAATCATACTTGGACTTGTCTAGTCAAAGAACTATATAGGTGGGCACATTTATCATTTCTTAATTGATTGATTTGAAGAGAAATTTAGTTGGAGAATTGATGCAGCCCTATTTTAGGGCTTCATCTTGTGTCTTATTGCACTTCCATCACATATATACCTCTTAGATTACATGTTATTTCCGCCAATATGTGATTTATTATGAAAAGCACATATGGACATTCTTTGCATGTTTTTTAGGTACTTGGATTGTGTTTTAATTGATGGGAGAGAAAGAGGGTGATCCTAGGGTTCCTCCACCATTGGAGGGGTCCAAGAGATTCCCCAGCCTACCCCAGTGTCCAAGAATCAAGTGAAACAAAGACAACTATTGGAGCCCAAAGTTGAAGCTCAAAGTGCAATTGAAGACCTGAGCACATCCATTGTGCCAAGAACAACCATGATGACTAAGTTAAAAATCACAGTAGAAGCTCAGTTCAAGAAGTGAAGACCAAGTTTAGCACCAAGGCGTGCTAGCTAGAAAGGTTGTGCTATAAAGACCACAACACGATCATGGTAGCTAGAATGGTCATGCTGGCCAGAGTTAGAACTGGCGTTCTCCACAGAAGGTCATCTCATTCCCAGCCCAGCATGGTCGTGTGACACACCACGGTCATGGTGAACACCACGACTATGCCACCCACCTTCCAAGAATCTAGAATTTGACAAAACTGTAATGACCCCGCCTCCCAGTAACCCCTGATTAAGGGAGACCAAGAGGTCAAAGCCGTTATCCCAATTTCCAGATCAAAGGTTTGACAAATAATAAAAAACAATTATTAAATTCTACCAGACTATACTGAAAAACTATAATAAAAATAAATTTTTTACATACCTTTTTAGAACTGGGATTTCTAAACTTGTATCCATACATATACTAATCTAACTAATCCTCCTTTGCACTTTAATTCTCATTTAATTCCACATATACCACTTTACTATTTGTCCTTTTCATTTGTACCTAAAATGCTGACAAACAAAACATCGGTCAACATAATGCTGGTATGTGGGGGAAACAATAATCATGCAATTAACCATAACAACATATTGTAGTCAATTTCAGTTTAACAAACAACTTTACATTTTAAATATAACTGCGTGATCCATACATACCCTATCCTCTGCGTTGTCCCTACAGTGGACCTGGATGCTATCTTCCTTATGGTAGATCCCCATTAAACCCCTCATGATCCTACCTAACAGGTGAATCAATTTCTAGGGTTGAGTCACATGGCACTACCCATAGGTAACCCACTCCTTAACTCATGGTGTGCTAGAGAGTCTCATGGCACTACATGTGGATAGCCCAATTTCTAACTCATGATAACCTAGACCTTGCTCTAGGTTACCCTTTCTAGCTTTACAAAGTGAAAAAGGAGGATCCGGATCTAAGTCAGTTAAATACATATACATTTATAGTGATAATCATAGTCACTTTATAGTTGCATGAAATAAAAGTCATCCAAGCAGTTATTTTCAGGCAACCGATAAAACAATCGGGAATAGTCATGAAACTAAAGCGATTAACCATAAGTGTAACCACATACCTGTCAGGATGATTTGAGATAGAATAATCCAATCAAGAAATCCAAATAAGCAAGCACATAATGAGATCCTGAAATATGCATGCAATTTCCTATTATTAATCATACCATCAAGATCTATGAAACCTAGCTCGCTTCCTAGGGGTTCTAGTCCACTTTTAGGTTTTTCATTGCAATTAGGGTTTCACTTCATTCTTACTATTTTCAACCCTAATTTATACAATTACTCACAAACCCTAATTATCTCATCTATTCATCATGAAAGATACTAAGGTTATCTTTTAACAACATATAACCCTGATATCAGAAAAAAAACATAATTAACCATCAATTAAGTTCATTCAGCCTCTTTTACATTAAAGCTACCATTTTATCTGTTTAATCCATGATAAGATCATTATGCTCATTTATCAGCAATTCATAGTTCATTATGGTCAAATTCACATATGAACTCTATTTGTCATTAATTCTAACTTTATCCATCAGAAAACCCTAATTACTACATTAAGGGGATTTATCCACCATTAGGAACTTTTATACTTGAAATAGCTTGGAATTATCATATCTCAACTTTATTCACAATTTTGAATAATTAAAACCATTATGAGTCACTTTTACTAATATTAGGGTTTCAAGGCCCATTAAAGCATATTTATGCACATGAACTCTCAATTAAACTAATTACGTGAAAAATTCATCATTTTTTATCTTAATGTATCTTTTCATGATAAACAGGCTAATATCAACTTTAATCATCCATTAAACCCTACTACTTTCATTAATCATCTCAAAATAGGGTTTCTTAATCATTAAAGCACTAAAGTTGATAAATTCCATTACTTTTCGAATTGCAATTAGAAAAAGTTTTCAAATATATTTTTATTGCATTCCTTGAGTTCTCCTGATCAAAATTCATATATAATGCACATCCATCCAAGCTACCGTTAATTAGTAATGAATTTTTTATGAATTACCTGTTGGGACCAATGGCATGTTGCCACGTCCTCCTATTCATGCGACGTTGCTTGGATGTTAGAAACATAACGGAAAGAAAATAATGCCCTTAGTTAAGTTGCTGGCGCTTCATACCCCAGAGGGGTAAAATGGTCCAACCCCACCCCGGGTCATCTTCTCCTTGTGTGACCTAGCTGCCGCCGCAGCAAGGTCAAGATGTGGCCCTGTCGCCCCTTCCCAGACTTCAACGGCCACCATGGTGCCTCCCCTACCTCAGCCGTGCCCCTACGCAGGCGAGGCTACCTTGGGTACATACAGAATAATCAGGATCAAGCTCTACAAGCCCGCAGCTCACAGCCATGATGTAGCCACACTGCAGGTGTGCCGTAGGTAAACATGTGAAGTCAAACTCTCGAGGACGATAGCCGATCATCCACAGGTCATCGGGGATCACCAAGCTTCCAACTAGACGACTCCTCAGCTCCCCGTTGCTCCAGGGAAAGCACCCACTTCATGGATAGGGTTTGCACGATGAAGATGAAGAAGGAAGAGAGAGAGTTTCATGGAATTTCTCTAGAATTCGATCCAAAGGTTCTCCCCCTTTATATAGGGGTGGCTATCCACACCCTAAGATAACCATCTATGTGTGAAAACATTCTATTCCCAATAGGATTCTTATTCCTTAATGGAGAAGTAATTCTTCTCTCTCCTATTTATTTCCTTGATATTCCTTATCTAATGGATACTTAGAAATACGAAAATTATTTCTTTCACTCTCTTTGTACTTGCCTTTTAATCATTGGTCACAAAATTCTATTTTCATTTAGTAGAAAGTACTTCCTTTTTAACAATGCCACCAAAATCATTAATTATGCATCACATTATCCTCTTATTTTGCATTATTGATATTTTTTCTTTCTTTTTCTTCATTGGGGTTGCTTGGACCCCAAGAAGATATAATATTTCGAAATCCTTTTTAGTGGATACTTATTATCCTTCTAGATGCATCTATATTCATTATTTCACATTATCTTGTTTATTTCTTATTAAAATATCTCTTTTTGAGGATTTCTCTTTATCTTTCTTTTTATTTTCCTCATTGGCATTCCATTTAACATTAGGAATCCTTTGGATACAAAAATCCATCAAGGGTAACTCAAATATACCTCTTTCCACTTATTTTCCACATTTTATCATTGTTTTCAATTTCTTTCTTAATAAAGAAATACTTAATTGATCTTTTCTTTTCTTTTTGCATTATCTTTGAAACTTTGGACTCCTTGGGACCCAAGGAACCCAAAAGTCACGAAATCCACCTTTGGATTAAATTCTTTTTCCTTCTAATGGTTTCTACATTTTTCTTTTCTCCATTTCTTATTTATAGTGGAGTTTCTTTTGTATTTTCCTTATTATTGGGCCCAATAGCCAATAAAGCCCACAAAACAATCATCAAGGCTATTGTAAACGGAACTCATTTATTCAAGACAAATTATATCATTACTTGTTCACATATCTTTAATATGAAAAATTATATTTCTCACCAAATGAACCCAAAGGTTGGGGTTGTAACATCCTTCCCCTCTTATAGGAATTTTGTCCTCAAAATTCCATCCAGCAAACAAACAATCCAGGATAAGACTTTTACATGTCCATCATTGGCCCCTATGTGGTTTCGCCCTATCTATGGCGCTTCCAAAGAACCTTTATCATCACATATTTTTTTCTCTGAGTTCTTTCACCTTGGCATCTATAGACCTCACAGGTGACTCAGGTCATTTCATCCTCCCTTGGGGCTCACTAGGTTCATTGCTCCGCACATGGTCTGGGTACCTCACATAGTGCTCTAAATTGGACACATGGAACTCATCACTCATCACATTATCCTGAGGGGTAAGGGCAAACTTAACCTTCTCCACCAAACCATGTCAAAAGAACCCATGCATCAGGGACTCAACTCTCTAAGCTATAACTTAGAGGGGTTGGATTTTCATGTCACATATTCCCCCATAGTGAACTACATGTCAGTCTACTTTGCATCATCTTACAACTCATGTCGTCCCTAGGTTCTTTTCATCCATTACACGATCAAAGCGACTTCATCTGCACACACTGTGGTTCTTTCTTGACCTTTGCGAGGTCCCTTCACCAACATCATCTTAATGAAGTGGTGACCGACACAACCTCCTTTGCAGAGCTTCTTTACATCCCGATACTGGCTATGGTGGTTATCATCACATCTTACAAAGGACAAAAACTGTCTCTATGTATCACCCTGAACGAGCACACATGCTCTCATCAGACCCTCTAGTCTAGATCGTACTAACTCTTAGTTAGGGGTGATAAACTGTACTAACATCGAGTCCTTCATGTATCTACTTCCACCTTATGGAAGCGTATCTTTAGGTTATATTCAAGAACTTTTATACTCACATCATGGTGTAGTTGAACCATCTCTTCTCATATGTAGTTCAACCAGATATGTACCTTGACAATACTCTTTCTTTCTCATGTCATCTAAGTAAGGCGATCTACCATAACCCATATTGCATCTTGACCTTCCTTGGTCTAGGGGAGACTTACCACAACATCCATAGTAATGAACTCCCATTCCCTCTCAAGGCCTCTTTTATCCTCTATATCGATACACTGGGTTACTGGTGTTCGTCCTTCACCTCCTGGCTTGCATGGCAACATACCCCATGCAACTTCATCTTAAGCATCCAAATTACTATTATCACTTATTATCTTAGTAGTACCATGGTATATGGTAATCTTAAATCATGATCTCCTGTATTGTCATGATTCCTTAAGATTGATTCCTCGGAAACCCTAAACCATTCCAAACGGGGTTTCCACACCTTCCTTTTTAGAGAAGTGCATCCGAGGTTCTACAACCATCCTTTCATTGTATCAAGGTCTAGGCTGGCTAACCAAACAACCACTAACTTGTTCAACATATCTTGTTCCATCTGAGTGTTAGCCAAACTTATCTCTTTTTCAACTTATGGTTAACCTAACAACCTCTTCTAGCCTCTAGCTAAACTAGGCAGCTACATGTCATCCAGAGCATCCATTACCACTTCACATCCTTAGGTGTTAGGTAAAGTTGAAGACATACACCTCCACATATTCCACTTATTATCTCATCTCAGCTCTAGGTCTATCTTCATTAAGAAAACTCTGAGCTTATTCTCTTGGTTTTTCAAACTCAACCTTGTATGACTCATATCTCATGATAAAAACATCCTCATAAGATGACTACCTTGTTTCCATCCCTGTATCATTCACTCCACTAGGGTATGATATCATCCCTGTCCTCATACCTCATGGAAACATTCCAACTCACATCAGCTTTTATCCTTGGTGTATGGCATGTGTATTGTCCTATCTCTCACTCCCATAATAAGAGGAAATAAGCATTTGGCTGCAGTCTAAATACAAAGTTCTTCTTGTTCCAAAAGTAGAGATGGTAAATCCCACCTTGTCGGTACACCTTTAAATCTAAGTTGAAATGTGCATCTTATGTCTCAACATCCCAATCATTCTTGATATCAAAGCTACTTCCATGTAAAACTGGTCTCGAACCTACTTGGGTCCACACATAATCCTTGGTCATCTCCTCTAGGTCTATAGAGTGCTGGAACTTTTGGGGTCATCCCTCTTCCCTCTTGCATCCAGAGAGTGCCCTACTCATCTATCCTTTGGGTCCCATGAGTTCATGAAGATGATCAATCTCCTAACCCATGGCCCTCAGACAATGATAGTTGTTACCTCCCGACCCTATGGTCATGTACAACTACGGAATTAGGCAACTCCTACTTCCATCGGTCTTATCCCTACCTGACCCTAGGATAGACTTAGGATTCTATTATAGTACATGTCCAATATAGAACCTTACCCAAGCCTTCATCAACTCTCTCTGCATTCATGGGATGACTTTCATCCTTTCATGGCGACATGCCTACCTTGGTCAGACCCCCATACTGGTTACCTCCATGGTAACACATCCATATGCACTTAGAGATGGTTATCTATGGGTCTACATGTTCATTCTCATACCATGTACTCTTCACTTTCTTCTCAAGATCCTATGAGACCTCTTTAGGTTTCCTTAAAACCCAAAAAACTAGTATACACCCTACCAAAGGGTCCCTCTCCCAGAATGGGAGGAAACTACAACTCTTGACAATAAGGTCACAAACATCCTTAGGGTTTATATACACATGAGCATGCTTAACCCAGCAGATACTAAGGCACAAGCAGACCACCTACTAAACCATGCTAGGTCATACTTGTTCTCTTTCCTCAATGCTGGATCAAGATCATACCTTCCCATGTCATCAACTTAGTTGTGAGGGGTTCAACAAACATACCTTAAACTTAAGGGGTTTCCCTTTCCTCTAACCATGAGGAGTACCATGCTCGAATCTATAGAAACTCAAATCTCATCATGAGCATCAGGTACACCACTTCCCCTCTTAGGCCTAGGAACCCTACGTTCACTTCTCTGATGTCCAACTGTCTTCTCAACCTCTTAACCACGATCCAAACATGTACAAGGTATGCCATGCACTTCCTGTCATCCTTCTGTTCGAGCAACACTTCAGAGTTGAGTCCTCCTCTAGGACAACCAACAAGGCATAAGGCCTCACAACTTGCTCCTAAACCTTTTTAGGGTCTAAAGAACTCTTCTTCTTAACCTAGAAGGTGAACACCTATACCATTGGCTCATAGGTACCAACAGCCTCATCCTCTCTCTAGGGTTTGGTTCCACTAATGGAAACCAAGATATCATCAGCCTCCAAGGATCAAGTATGAGGCAACCAAAAACATCCACTTAGGTCACATCATCCTCAACTCCCCACTTTTGCTCATATCTCAGAGTCTAGGCTTCTGACCTTCTTGCATGGTTCCTGCTCTCTCTCTCTCTAGAGAAAACCCTACGAACAACCTCACTACCAGAGATCCTCTCTCCATGAAGGTGGATCAATATCACAAACATACCCCTACATGGGTGATACTTATGTTCAAACTTATGTTTGCTCAAGGTTATCCCTAGCCCTTTATGCTTATCTCATCAGCTATCCAACATACTCCCTTGGCCAGGGTTTCAACCTACTCCTCACACTACTGATGTATTCTGGGTGCCTACTATGCCATGCTCATATAAGCTCATGGGGTTTCCATAGGTTCTTCTCTAACCTCATCAATCAAGGAGCTATCCTTCACTCTAACATGCACGACCCTTCCCAGGGTAGGGTCACCAAAGGTACTCGATCATCCAACCTCTCATGGCTCATATGGCGTCCAAGGCAGGTATATCCAAACGTCTATTTTACCATGACATCTAACTCATCATGTCATCTCTCTCTCTAACCTTCACTTAGGGTTAGGGTTAACATCATCCTTAGAGGATGTTCCAGGTCTCTACTTATAATGGAGGTCTCTACCTCCAAGAGTAACTCTCTTTACTTATTCTCTTGACAAGAAGGTTTAGCCTCAGGTCTCTCCTGAGGGAATGACAACTTATGTCATACGACCTAAGCATGTATCTATTCTTTTATGCTTAATATATTAAGCTTATGTTCATGACATCTTATTTACATGCCTTTTATTAATTTGGTGGAGGATTCCTTAGACCTTATCAATCTTACCCATACCTCAAGAGGGTGAGGAAAAGAGAGAAAACCCTAATCCTTAAGGTCCTTAACAACATTTGAGTTGAGAAGGGATGAACAAGATGAGAGATTCCTAAAGGTATCTTATTTCGAGTCCAATCCTGAGACATCAGCCAGGCAGTCACACTAATCCGGGAGTCCTCGTATTCCGACTAGCGGTACGGAGGAAAATCTTGCCATCCCCTAGACATGACCCTTTTCTAGACACCTTAGTCTTTCGGAAAATCCTCTAATAACTCCCTTGGGTTCTACGGAGTTTGAAAATTTTAATAATTATTAAATATTAAATGAGGAACCTAAGCTCTGATACCAAATGTAACGACCCCACCTCCCAGTAACCCCCGATTAAGGGAGACCAAGAGGTTAGATCCGTTATCCCAATTTCTGAATCAAAGGTTCGACAAATAATCAATAACAATTATTAAATTCTACCAGACTATACTAAAAAACTGTAATAAAAATAAACTTTTTACATACTTTTTAGAACTGGGATTTCTAAACTTCTATCCATACAGATACTAATCTAACTAATCCTCCTTTGCACTTTAATTCTCATTTAATTCCACATATGCCACTTTGCTATTTGTCCTTTTCATTTGTATCTAGAATCCCGACAAACAAAATGTCAGTCAACATAAAGCTGGTATGTGGCAGAAATAATAATCATGCAATTAACCATAACAACATATTACAGTCAATTTTAGTTTAACAAACAACTTTACATTTGAAATATAACTGTGTGATCCCTACGTACCCTATCCTCTGCATTGTCCCTGCAGTGGACCTGATTGCTATCTTCCTTATGGTAGATCCCCATTAAACCCCTCATGATCCTACCTAACAGGTGAATCAATTTCTAGGGTTAAGTCACATGGCACTACCCGTAGGTAACCCACTCCTTAACTCATGGTGTGCTAGAGAATCTCATGGCACTACACGTGGGTAGCCCAATTTCTAACTCATGATAGCCTAGACCTTGCTCTAGGTTACCCTTTTTAGCATTTGCGAAGCCATAGAGGAGGATCCGGATCTAAGCCAGTTATATACATATAGATTTATAGTGATAATCATAGTCACTTTATAGTTGCATGAAATAAAAGTCATCCAAGCAGTTATTTTCAGGCAACTGATAAAACAACTGGGAATCGCCATGAGACTAAAGCAATTAACCATAAGCGCAACCACATACCTGTAAGGATGATTTGAGATAGGATAATCCAATCAAGAAATCCAAATAAGCAAGCACATAACGAGATCCTAAAATATGCATACAATTTCCAATTATTAATCATACCATCAAGATCTATTAAACCTATCTCCCTTCCTAGGGTTTCTAATCCACTTTTAGGGTTTTCATTGCAATTAGGGTTTCACTTCATTCTTACTATTTTAAACCCTAATTTATACAATTACTCACAAACCCTAATTATCTCATCTACTCATCATGAAATATACTAAGGTTATCTTTTAACAACATATAACCCTGATATCAGAAAAAAAAACATAATTAAACATCAATTACGTCCATTCAACCTCTTTTACATTAAAGTTACCATTTTTATCCATTTAATCCATGACACGATCATTATGCTCATTTACCATCAATTCATAGTTCATTATGGTCAAATTGACATATGAACTGTATTTGTCATTAATTCTTCCTTTATCCATCAGAAAACCCTAATTACTACATTAAGGAGATTTATCCACCATTAGGAACTTTTATACTTGAAATATCTTGCAATTATCATATCTCAACTTTATTCACAATTTTGAATAATTAAAACCATTATGAGTCACTTTTACTAATATTAGGGTTTCAAGGCCCATTAAAGCATATTTATGCACATGAACTCTCAATTAAACTAATTACATGCAAAGTTCATCATTTTTTATCTTAATGTATCTTTTCATGATGAACAGGCTAATATCAACTTTAATCATCCATTGAACCCTACTAATTTCATTAATCATCTCAAAATATGGTTTATTAATCATTAAAGCACTAAAGTTGATAAATTCCATTACTTTTTGAATTGTAATCAGAAAAAGACTTCAAATATATTTTTATTGCATTCCTTGAGTTCTCCTGATCAAAATTCATATATAATGCACATCCATCTGAGCTACTGTTAATTAGTTATGAATTTTGTATGAATTACCTGTTTGGACCAATGGCATGTTGCCACGTCCTCCTATTCATGTGACGTTGCTTGGATGTTAGAAGCATAACAGAAAGACAATAATTCCCTCAGTTAAGTTGCTGGCGCTTCATACCTTGGAGGGGTAAAATGGTCCAACCCCACCTCGGGTCATCTTCCTCCTTATCTGACCTAGCTGTCGCTGCAGCAAGGTCAAGATGCAGCCCTGCCACCCCTTCCCAGCCTTCGATAGCCACCATGGTGCCTCCCCTGCCTCCGTTGTGCCCCTGTGCAGGCGAGACTACCTTGGGTATGACCAGAACAATCGGGATCAAGCTCTACAAGCCCGCATCTCGCATCCATGATGCAGCCGCGCTGCAGGTGTGCCGCAGGTAAACATGTGAAGTCGAACGCTTGGGGACGATAGCCGATCGTCCACTGGCCATCGGGGAACACCAAGATTCCATCTAGATGACTCCTCAGATCCCCGTTGCTCCAGGGAAAGCACCCACTTCATGGCTAGGGTTTGCACGATGAAGATGAAGAAGGAAGAGAGAGAGAGTTTGGTGGAATTTCTCTAGAACTCAATCCAGAGGCTCTCCCCCTTTATATAGGGGTGGCTATCCAAGCCCTAAGATGACCATCTATGTGTCAAAAAGTTCTATTCCCAATAGGATTCTTATTTCTTCATGGAGAAGTAATTCTTCTCTCTCCTATTTATTTCCTTGATATTCCTTATCTCATGGATACTTAGAAATACGAAAATTATTTCTTTCACTCTCTTTGTACTTGCCTTTTGATCATTGGTCACGAAATTCTATTTTCATTTAGTAGAAAGTACATCCTTTTTAACAATGCCACCAAAATCATTAATTATGCATCACAATATCCTCTTATTTTGCATTATTGTTATTTTCTCTTTATTTTTCTTCATTGGTGCTCCTTGGACCCCAAGAAGCTCTAATATTTTGAAATCCTTTTTAGTGGATACTTATTATCCTTCTAGATGCATCTATATTCATTATTTCACATTATCGTATTTATTTCTTATTAAAATATCTCTTTTTGAGGATTTCTCTTTATATTTCTTTTTATTTTCCTCATTGGAATTCCATTTAACATTAGGAATCCTTTGGATATGAAAATCCATCAAGGGTAACTCAAATATACCTCTTTCCACTTATTTTCCACATTTTATCATTGTTTTCAATTTCTTTCTTAATAAAGAAATACTTAATTGATCTTTTCTTTTCTTTTTGCATTATCTTTGCAACTTTGGACTCCTTGGGACTCAAAGAACCCAAAAGGCACGAATTCCACCTTTGGATTAAATTCTTTTGCCTTCTAATGGTTTCTACATTTTTCTTTTCTCCATTTCTTATTTATAGTGGAGTTTCTTTTGTATTTTCCTTGTTATTGGGCCCAATAGACAATAAAGCCCACAAAACAATCATCAAGGCTATTGTAAACGAAATTCATTTATTCAAGACAAATTATATCATTACTTGTTCACATATCTTTAATATGAAAAATTACATTTCTCACCAAATGAACACAAAAGTTGGGGTTGTAACAATAACTTTCACCATTTTTCACCTCATCTATTCCACTTCACCACGGTCATTCTACTCACTACCCATTGTGGCAGTTTTGCCCACCACGGCCGTGCTACATGAAAACCTACACAATTTTTTGCATTGTACCCATTCTACACCCACTTGACCCGGTGCTTCCCCACCACCTATATATGTATGGGTAGCGGTTGGAGCTTGAAGTTAACCACCTTCTACCACCTCTTAGCTCCCCATTTTCCCCCTTAGCCATTCAATCACATCCCCACATAATTTCCACTACATTTCACAATTTCCATCACTACAATCCTAGCTTTCTAGTGTTTTGACCACTTCCCGCCACCATTTTGTGCCATTCCACCTTGGAGGAGGGAGCATGACCTTATAGCTACTAGAGAGGATGATTTCTTAATCTACACTGAGCTCCATGTCTACTTCTACCTCCTTCTTTTCTTTTTTTTTGTATCTTATTATTCTATGAGTAGCTAGGCCTTAGGTTGGTTGTTTGGGGTCAAAAATGTTACTTTGATACCATGTTGGGGGAAAGTGATATGTGAACATTGTAATTTCATTTGCTAATGATTATGTTATATTTCTATCTCATTTACTACAAATTTCTTTGTGGTTTGTGCTCAAAATCACCTAGATTCTAGGAAAATCATCTATATGTGGCTCTTTTTGGGAATTGCTCCTAGGTCCAATTAGTGGATCCTAGTTAGCTATTCATCTTCCTACATGTTAATAAATTATCCTACACCTATGTGAGAGATATAAGTAGCTAGTATAGAAGCATTTAGTGTAACTAAATTGGAGCCTTCTCAAGGCTAGAATGTAGGTGATGTGAGGTCTAAAACCTCACTTCCATCTTCCGTTACTACCCTCGGCCCCTAATTACCCTAAG
Organism: Alisma plantago-aquatica; assembly: GCA_963693085.1. Taxonomy (NCBI): domain Eukaryota; kingdom Viridiplantae; phylum Streptophyta; class Magnoliopsida; order Alismatales; family Alismataceae; genus Alisma; species Alisma plantago-aquatica. The sequence goes on from OY856411.1 coordinate 295,458,848, forward strand.
AGTTTCTATCCTATAAACTTAGCATTGACTAGACCCTAATTTAATTACACCTAAACTCTAATTCAATTGAGCCTCGTAAGGGTGGGTAAGAGGTGATAGGGACTAGTTCCCCTATACGCACCTACCTTATCCATGGCCAATTAATAGTTTATGGAAATTCATTAGCGTCTGACTTGTTGCTTGGTTTGGTAATCTACATGAAATAATAATGTGTACATGTTGTCACCCTAACCAAAATTACAAATTCATCCCCCAAATAGCCCACACTTCTCTTAATTGCATTAAAACCTTAATTCTCTTCTTGCTTAGCTAGTCTTTACTTGTTTATCTCTTTGCTTGCTTAATTAGCTCATTGCCTTGTTCTTGCTTTGTCCTAGGTAGTTTAGATCTTTGCCTTTTATTCTTAATTGATATCTTAGTATAGTGTATATCACTTGTTTGGCTTGCTGTAGTGTAATTTGCTTCTTTTCTTACTCATCTTATAATTTCTTTCTCATTAGAACTAATTGTCTAGGTTAATTTAGGTTTTGTTTGTCTTGTTCTCTTTGATTATTTGCTTGATCATTCCTAGGTGTAACTAAACAAATCAACCTTCAAACCCTTCAACCTTAGACTCTGTTGTAGGAACCTAGCCAAAACTAACCTAGCTCTAGTGCCCCATTTCTCTCTTGGGTTTGACCCCTAACTTGCCGCCTTTCTATACTATAACACAAACCCGTACACTTGCGCGTAAGTGTGTTAATTGTGAATATGTCCAAATATTAGGGGTTTATAAATTTTAAAATATACCAGTGTGTTCGAGCCCTAGGGTTTCATCTAGTCATGATTCAATTGATTAGACCAAGCTTTCTGGCACTGTTTGCGGGGACAAAAATTGCCATATCTACCTAGTAGTTGTGGTGTAGACTCTCCCCTTTAGCATTGTCTCTGTCTAGTTTACTATCTACATTTGAGAAACACACCAAACTTTCTGGCACCATTGTCGGGGAGAAAGGCACTCGACCTATCTAGTTAGCCTTGCTTTGATCATTTCACACTACCCGCATCATTGCTATACTTTATTCTTTATTCTTTGTATTATTTGTGTGTATTGATTTTCTAACTTGTCCTCCTTTGTTTGGTTGTGCCTTGTGCATGTGATAGAAACCTGGGTAAGAGAATACGGAAGGCCAAAATACACCTCACAAGACACTCCAGGAGTAATTCATGCTTAGAAAATTCTATGAAGTTGATCAAATGTCAGGGGATCAATTCTCCATCCCTCCAAGTCTTCTTGGGCTCCTACCAACCTTCTACTGCCCGGAGAGTGATAACTCCTACAAGCACTTAGATTCTTTTCTTGAAGTATGTTATACCTTCAAGACATCGACAACCAGTGATGACTTAATCAGATTGGCCTTGTTCTCTTTCTCCCTCAAAGAGAAAGAAAAATATTGGTATGATTCAACAAGGGACATCATGATTTGGGAAGACATGAAAAATGCCTTCTTAAGGAAATTCTACTCCATTGTAAGGTTGACACAAATGCAACGTTCCATAACGAGTTTCAATCAAGTGGGTGATGAGTGAATACATGATGCTTGGGAGAGATTTCATAAGATGTTGAGAGAGTGTACACACCATCAAATTCCCTTATGGCAACTTGTTCAATCCTTTTTCTATGGTCTATTTCAAGTGAATCAAGCTACAGTGGATTATTCTTATGAAGGAGCTTTTATGGCTAAGCCACCTGAGGAGACATGGCTTTGTTTGAGAAGTTAGCTGAAAGTTCAAGGATCTGAGATTCTATCATGATGAATTATAGTGACCACGCCTTTGGTGTTACATCTCCAGCTCATGGTGATTCAAGCCCACAAATGATGAACATTCTTGGAGAAATGGTAGGCTTTATGAAGAATCAAGTTGTAAGTGTTTCTTGTCACTCAATTAATTTTATTGAGACCTTTAGTGAAGAAGTGAAGACACCTCATCCTTATAGCTACCTGCAACAACAAAGTCCAATATATAGCTCAATATTTGAGGATAAATTTCTCTCTAGGTTGAAAAGCTTTGATGATGTGCAAAATAATGTGACAAAGCTTGAGCAAAAGGTGGAGCATCTCTCTTCAATATTTTCTCTTCAAGCAGAAGCAAAGTTTTTCTCCCAACCCATACTGAATTTCAAAGAATCTAGTTGACCTATCGGTGTCTCAAAAGTTTTATATAGTCCACCTCTAATGCAAGTGCAACCCATATATCACTTTCAAGTCCATTCTAAGCCTTATACGCCTCCATAACCTTCATCACCACAACCATCCCCACCTACCACCCACACTTTTCTCCTCCATCACAATTCCAATACCAAGTGCCACCTCCACCTCCTCCACAGCCACAACTGGCTCCCCCTCTCCACCATGAGCAAGGAAGTGTTATAATAGTTCTAAGAAGTGGAATATCTCTTGAGAAACCCAAAAGTCACAAAAATATTGATGAAACAAGGCAAAGGAAGCCAAGTGGTGATAGTGCAATTGAGATTGTTGAAGATGATATGATGGAGCCTCATATTGAGTATGTGATACCATGAGTTCCACCTTTTACTCCATTTGTAGGTTCTACCATCCCTAGTGTTTCATCTCATGTTATGCCAGAAGAAAACCATGTTGATTCAAATAGGTCAGAAACAAGTGAGCCACCATACACGGAAGCATTGGATGACCCTCCATCATCAAAAAGGAGAAATAAACACGATGTTGGCATTCTAGAGGAACTTCATCATGTGAAGTTGAACATTCCATTGTTGGATGTTATCAAGAAGATTCCATCTTATGCCAGGCTTTTCAAGGACCTTTGTACGTGAAGAGGAAGTCAACAAGGAGAATGCATAAGAAAATCAAGTTGACTGAAGAAGTGAGCTCTATCATCCAACACTCACTTCCCTTGAATAGAAAAGACCCAGGATCCCCACTCATACCTAGATACATAGGGGGACATTGCATAGACCAATCCCCACTTGATTTGAGATCTAGTGTGATTTTGATGCATATAGTGTCTATGTTGAGATGAGATTAGGAAAGTTGAAACTGGCTCATTGCACTCTCCAATTAGCAAACCACTCCATCAAAGTGCCTACAGGAAGAGTGGATGATGATTTGGTGATGATAAACAAAGAAAGGACAACAATGTTCCTGACAGATTTCGTTGTTCTTGAGATGGACTTGGAGGAAACGAAGATGCCCACCATCTTGGGAAGGACATTATTATCTACAATTGATGTTGAGATACATGTGAGTAGTGGCACAATGACAGTCTCTTTCATGGACATGAATATAAAGATCAATATGTTCAAGACCCCAACCCGACAAGATCAAGATGGGGATGTTGAGCATAATTTCTTGAAGAATCAAGATGATAATTTGAAATAAGGAGATCCAGATGGAAGACATCATAATAGCTTTTTTGGTCAATGAGACAAGGAACACATGTTGAATGCAAATGAGGGATGTCTCTATTGTAGGAGTGAACACATGATGATGCCAAATGGTTAAGTGATCGAAGAATCTACAAGAAGCTTGTCTTAAGGCATGAAACTTATCGCTAGTGGGAGGCAAGCCACCTAGGTTTGGGGAATTTTTCACCCAACCTTCCATTTTTGACACTTTTTTGGTTATCTTTACGATTTTCCAAGAAAACACACACACTTTTTTTAATAGTTTTTGTCTAGTTTTTACATGTGTAAGTGAAAAGAGTGATGAAATGAAGAAAATCAACTATAATGTGGAAGAGATTTGATAAAAATCATTTGGCTCAAGGTATTGATGTTTTGATGAGATTCAACATCAAATGACCTGCTGCAGTACTCATCATGGTTGTGGTACCATGAATGCCTGTAGTGGTACACTCAAATCAATAAGCGAGTCAAAGAAATTCAAGAAAGAAAAAGTAGAAATAGAATGGTCGTGCAAGGCAGCACAGTCATGTGACAAGCAAGACAAAATGGATTGTGTGGCCCAACACGGTTGTGTATCCATCCAACCAACATGATCATGTGACATGGAACGGCCATGCTGTTGTGGGTCCAACCACTTAAAAGGGCGATTCTAGAAATTTTATTTCACAACTTTCATTCATTCTCCATGAACAACGTGCCTATTCTCGTGTTTAGGTGAACGTGTAACAATTTCCAACAGCTCCAAGCTCCAATTTCTCTACCCTACCACCTTAAATCACCCCCAACATTTTTCCTATCTCCATCTACAATTTACACTCCATCTCCACCACCACATCCTCTCATTTCTCTCCATTTTGTCCCACATACATAGAACTATGAAAAAAAAAATCTTCACATTTCTACACCCAAATCTTCCCAAAATGAAGAAAATCATGAAACAAGTGGTGTCAAGAACCAAAGACATACTCTCCTACCATCATCATCCCAAATATGGCTCATCTTCAGCCTTTACAACTTCCCTTACTCCTCCACCACCACTGTTCGCTTCTGACTCTCATGACGAAGCACCTCATTTATCGATGGATGAGCTAGACGTGTTGATAGGTCATGTTGTAGATGATGTCTCAGCTCAGACATGACATGCAACACTGGCATCTTCAAAGGCACCACCAGCACCTTTATCAGTCAAGAAATAGTTTCTTCAAGAGGAGCATCGACATCTTCATCGGATCGATCGTCTTCTTCAGCGGCCCAACCTTTGACTTCCTTGATCGAGCCACAACCACAGTTGCAAACCCAAAGGCGGCTACTTCTTGATGATGAGGATGAAGAGATTTAAGATGCACCACATAAGAAGGTATAAAATGAGTAACATAAGGAGGATCCAAGTGCAAGAAACAATCAAGTTAAGAAGCTTAAGCATCCAGAGTGCTTGACACGTAGGGTGATTGACACATGCTACACCTGCCAAGAGAAAATGAAGGCTTTGGCTATCTGGTCATACTTTTAAGAATTGATCAGTGAATTGAGCTTATTTGATATACTGGAGACTGTTAAGAAAACTTATATGGAGATTACAAGCAAATATTTGCCACCTTTGATAAAGTCACACAAGATGTCCTTAGTGCCAGATTGGGGAATCGGACTTACCTCATCACTTCCTCTTTTCTCAACTAAATTTTCACTCCCAACCCTGAAGCAACATCCCAACTTGATCAAGGGAAGATGAACTGGGACAATGTAAGTTGGAAAAGTATGTGGGAAAGGTTCATCGGGCACAAAAACTTTATAGAGGAGAAATCTAAAACTAGATTGATCCAATAACCCCTACTTGAGATATGTACATAAGGTATTAATGAGTACTATTTTTATCTGGTATGAGAACCAAGGAGGTTGCACTAGAAAAGATATGTTTGTGCTAGGATGGATTTCACAAGGAAAAGCATGTAAACCTAGGGGTGCTTATTGTTGATCACATGAGGACCATTTTGTCTAAGAGAAAAAATCCTTTTATGATGGGAGGAGTTGTGACTTTTATTGCCCGAGCCCTAGATCATGATTACCAGTGCTGAAGGGGCAAGCAAGTAGACTTGTAATATTTGATTCATCCATCCATGATCTCAGTTGTTGATAAGAATATCATATCATATACGTAGTCATCCCACTATATGTAGGGATATCCCTTGAGCTACCTTACCATGCTACCCCTCTCCTAGAGGAGTATGGCCTATCTCCAAGATTCATGGATACCCTAAGGAGATGGGAGGAGGAGCATCCAGAGACACATAACAACAACCCACAAATCTTCCTGAGGGACTTGGAGAGTCATGGGAAGCAGAGCAGAGGAGAGAGAGCCTTGTACGGTGCGGACATGAGAGGCAAAGACGATAGAGCCGCAACATCCCACAGTGAACGCCTACAACATGTGGATGATACAGGAACAGTTGGAGGGTATTCAGAGGACTCATGACAACATACTAAGGGGACAAGAGGGTTTTTAGAGAACAGAGGATGCATCATGGTTGGATCATCAGCGGCTGCACCATTAGATCAACCATATGTATCACTTTTAGCATGCCCAAGTTCATAGGAACTCCTCGTGGTTGTGCAGATTGGTGGGGAGCACTGTCAGGATATTAGGAGACATGCCCACCTCCACACACATACTACTAGGGTAGCTACTACCAATTCCTCCCACCACAGGGAGGACAGCCACTAAAGCCACCACAACAACCAAAGAGATGGGCATCAGTCCAAAACTGGACCGAACCAGACTGGACTGAGGACCTTATATTTGTATAGGTATGGACATCAGACTGACTTGTTTCAAAGTAGGACTAGACTGGTAACGAACCGTTTGACCGTTTGGACTGCATTAAAACTTCTTAGCACTTTGTAACCATTTTAATATGGAAATTTTGATAATTTAATTTACTTATGATGATTTTTAACACCAATATCAAATATACATACTAGTAGTGTTTTAATATGTGATTTTTTTATACTTTTGACATAATAAAACATTGTATTTAAAGGCATTTTCCATATAAAGTGATCCTCGATCCGGTCCATGTGTTGGACGATTTTGGACCAGACCGCTGACCGAAGTTTCTAGAATTTTTGGACCACAAACCGAACCAAATTCAAACCCATCCAGGACCGAACCGTAATATGTGATTTGTTTGTAGTTTTGACAGAATAAAGCTTTGTATTTAAAGGCATTTTCATATAAAATGGTCCACGTGCTGACTGATTTTGGGCCGGACCGCGAATCAAATTTTCCAATATTTTTGGACTATAGATCGGACCAAACTCAAACCCATCCAGGACTGGACCAGACCTAACTGTCCGGTTTAGCCTAGTTTTGCGATACAGACCATAATTTTCTCACCCCTAAATAAACATGATTGTCTATCTTATCACTCCTATACTTCAGTGTCATGCTGAGGATAACATGATTTAAAATTTTGAGATGATAGGGCGGTACGCCCTTCTTTTCATTCATTCTACATTTTATCCTAGCATTTACTTTTATTTTATTTCTCTAGCTATCTAGATTAGTTTTACTTGCTTTGCATACACACATATCATGTAGTTCATTTCTTTGCAAATTTTGCGTAACTTTAAAAAAAATCTCTTCTTGACAAGCATTGCATATGATGTAGCATTTTGTAATTTTTACATGTTTGTAGCTAATATTTACTTGTTTCTTTATTTTTGTTCCATAATGAAGGCTTAGATGTGATTGAAGGCAATTTGATGTCATTTTTCCCAATTTTCCCAAATTTAGAACTTCTTGCTAAAAGTGTGTTTTGACCCAATCTCTACTTATTGGATTGAAATTGTTGACCTTTGATAAATGCATACTATTTTATTAAGATCTATTTCTAAATGGACTCAATTCTTGACTTATTACATGTGAGTCACCTCTCTCATGCTTGTGGATTTCTCAGTTGAATTTTGATTGAAGAAAGCATCAAACAGTTAGGGTGTGTAAAATTTTATGATTAAAATGTGGTTTTTATATTGTTCATTCATGTGGTATGCCATTTGTTGATGAAATTATTGGAGTAACCTTTGTGTAGGAGATCTCATGTTGAAACCCACACTACTGCCCCCTCTTTGACTCATTTCTCTTTCATCATTTTGTACATCTCTGCCTCGTGAAAGGATGCCAAAGAGCACATATTCAGCCTTGGCCACCTCAAAAAGTTTGAGGTGGTGATATCTATATCTCCCAGATTCATTCTCACCACCATGTGCCCTATCTACACCAAGGGAAAAGAAAAAGAATAAGGAAAAATAAAATAGAAGATTCTCCTATCTAGTAACATCTAAATAAAGAAAAAAAAGAGTGGTCCTATGTAATATCACTCCAACCCCTTATTGCAACCCTTTCTTCATTTGCATTCACATTGATCTAGGAAACATCAAACCTAGCTTATTTTGCCCTTTTTCACAACCACGTGGTCCATTAGTGTGTATTGGCATATGATATTGAATGTATGAAGGTAAAACATCAACCCTAGTTATTTCTTATTGTCACCGCCATAAAATGGTTTACCCGGAGTTATATGACAGCCATATGGATTGATTGTGTATTCTATGCTCTATATGTGAAGTTTGTATGATCTGTGTTTTAATCATGATTGGTTTGTGAAAGAGGAGAGGAGAGAGGTGGAATGCATGTACCTAGTCATCATTGAACTCACTTAGTCAATATACATCTGTTGTAATGCATTTGTCATTCTTGTTTGTTGAAAAATTGAAGAGAGATTGAGTTGGAGCATACTTGAGGACAAGTATGTTTTAAGTTACGGGTGGTGATGCAATCCTATTTTAGGGATTCATCTTGTGTCTTATTTCACTTCAATCACATATATACATGTTAGGTTACATGTTATCTCCCTCAATATGTGTTCTGTCATCAAATGCACTTATGGGCATTCTTTGCATATTTTTAGGTACTTGGATTGTGTTTGGATGGACGGGAGAGAAGGAGGGTGATACTAGGGTTCCTCCACCATTGAAGGGATCCAAGGGAGGTCCAAGAGATTCCCCAACCTACCCCAATGACCAAGACTCAAGTGAATCAAAGACTACCATTGAAACCAAATTTGAAGCTCAAAGTACAGTTGAAGACCCCATCACGGTCATGGTGCCAAGGACGACCATGCTGAGTAAGTTAAAAATCATAGTAGAAGCTAAGTTTAGGAAGTGAAGACCAAGTTTAGCACCACGGTCATGCTATGAAGACCACAACACTATTGTGGCAGCCAAAACAGTCATCATAGCCAGAATCAGAACGGGCGTGCTCCACATAATGGCCAACACATTCCCAGCCCACCACGACCATATCATACACCACTTTCGTGTAGCCACTTAGCCACTACGGTTGTTGTGATCACCACGGTTGTGCCACCAGTCTGCCAAGAACCCACAATTTTACTATAAATTTCACTATTTTTCACCTCAACTGTTCCACTCCACCATGGCCATTCTACTCACTACACACCACGGTCGTGTTGCCCAACACAACCATGCTACTTGAAAACCTACCCAATTTGTTGCAATGTATTACCCATTCTACCCCCACTTGACTTAGTTCCTCCCCAACACCTATATATACATGGGTGGCAGTTGGAGCTTGAGGTTAGCTACCTTCTACCACCTCTTAGATCCCTATTTTCACCCCTTAGCCATTCCATCACTTCCCCAGCCCATTTTCACTCCATTTCACCATTTCCACCACCAAAACCTTAGTTTTCTAGTGTTTTGACCACTTCCCACAACCACATGCCATTCCACCTTGGAGGAGGAAGGAGCATGACCTTTCAGCTATTGGAGAGGAGGATTTCTTCATCTACACTGAGCTCCATGTCAACTTCTCACTCCTTCTCTCTTTTTGTATTTTCTTGTTCTATGAGTAGCTAGGCCCCTTAGTTGGGCTGTTTGGAGTAAAAAGTGTTACTTGCATACCATTTTGGGGTAAATTGATATGTAAACATTGTAATTTAGTTTGCAAACAATTATGTTCTATCTCTATCTCATTTCCCATAAATTTCTTTATGGTTCGTGCTTGAAATCACCTAGATTCTAGGAAATTTGCTTATATGTGGCTCTTTTACGGAATTGCTCCTAGGTCTAATTAGTGGATCCCTAGTTAGATATTCATATTTCTACATGTTAATCAATTCTCCTATACCTATATGAGAGATATAAGTAGCTAGTATAGAAGCATTTAATGTAATTAGCTTGGAGCCTTCTCAAGGCTAGAATGTAGGTGATGTGATATGTACAACCTCACTTCTGTCTTCCATACTATCCTCGCCCCCCAATTACACTAAGAGTTTCTATCCTAGAAACCTAGGCTTATATGTGGCTCTTTTGCGGAATTGCTCCTAGGTATAACTAGTGGATCCCTAGTTAGATATTCATATTTCTACATGTTAATCAATTCTCCTATACCTAGATGAGAGATATAAGTAGCTAGTATAGAAGCATTTAATGTAATTAGCTTGGAGCCTTCTCAAGGCTAGAATGTAGGTGATGTGATATGTACAACCTCACTTCCGTCTTCCATACTATCCTCGCCCCCCAATTACACTAAGAGTTTCTATCCTAGAAACCTAGGCTTGACTAGACCCTAATTGAGTTACACCTAAACCCTAATCCAATTGAGCCTAGGGACTAGTTCCCCTATACACACCTGCCCTATCCATGGACAATTAGTACTTTAGGGCAATTCATTAGAATCTAACTTGTTTCTTGGTTTGGTAATCTAAATGAAAGGATAATGCTTACATGTTATCACCCCCAACCCAATAGACAAGTGCATTCCCCAGAAATACCACAGTTCTCTTAATTGCATTAAAACCCTAATTCCCTTCTTGCTTAGCTAGTCTTTACTTGTTTATCTATTTACTTTCTTAATTAGCTCATTTCCTTATTCTTGATTTGTACTTGGTAGTTTAGTTATTTAGTTGCCTTTTAGTATTAATTGCTAGCTTAGTGTAGTGTATATATCTTGTTTTTCTTGTCTTAGCATAATCTATTTCCTTTCTAGCTCATCTTTCCATTTCTTGCTCATTATAACTAATTATCTAGGGAAATTTAGGTTTTGATTGTCTTGTTCTCTCTTATTGTAACTAAACTAATCAACCTTCATACCCTTCAACCCTAGACTCCACAGTAGGAACCTAGACAAAACTAGCCTAGCTCTAGTTCCCCCTTTCTCTCTTAGGTCTAACCCCTAACTTTCCACCTTCCTATACTATAACATGTCCATGTGTGCTTGCAGGTAAGTGTGTTAGTCTTTGTGGATGTTTCCAAATATTAGAGATTTATAAATTTTAAAAGATACTAGTGTGTTCTAGGGTTTCATCTAGTCATCATTCAATTGATTAGTGTGTGGCCCTAGGAAAAGCACACCAAGTACTTAAGGACAAGTATGTTTTAAGCTTGGGTGGTGATGGAGCCTTGGTTTGGTCTTCATCTTATGGTATTTTGTCCCTTATTTTCAATAAGATATGTAAATGCATGATATTTTCCAATAAGTATCATTTATATTGATCAAAATTATGCATTACCTTGCATGCTTTTATAGGTACTTTGGCATTTGATGATGGAAGGGAGATAAGGAGTATCCTAGATCTTCTTCAACCATGGAGGAACCTAAGTAAGTCCTACAACTACTCCAAACTACCCTCAAGCGACCAAGGAGATAGATGAAGCAAATAGAAACCTTGAAGTGCACTTAGGAGATATAAGTGTAGGGAAAAGACCCTAAAATGGTTGTGGAACTAACACAACCATGCGACCAAGGCAGGAATCACAACAACCTTAGGACAAACTTCCCACCACGATCATACCCTCCACCATGATTGTGGTTTGAATACTCCAGAATGGTCATGCTCTGGAGAACGCCCATGCCAGTAAGCTCATCAAATACCATTTATCTCCTCCACCAAGGCTGTGGGACCCACCGTGATCATTTCACCTTTTTGCCACCATGATCATTGATAACACCCAAATTTAGGAATTTATGTTGAGCATTTATTTTATGATTTTGTGCCATTATAGCCATAATATGCCCAAAATAACCCTAGATTCTTATCTTTTAGTAATTTACATCATTTTAAAGATAGAATCGCTCAACGAGCCAATTTTGGGACATGCAACCACCGAACCTAAAAAGACATCTATTCTCCAAGATTTCTCCCATACACATGGTTTTTACAGCAACTAAGCTTCCATATGTAGCGAGAGCTACACCTATCGGGACCGTTACACTCGACACAGCCACACAGACGATATGGGTCAACTACACCTATCTCGCCAGTGACACCTGCCTCAATTGTGAAACCTGTCGTGACTGCTACACTCGGCACGACCGTGGCAAGGATAAGGGTCATCTGTACCTGTCTCGCCCGTGACACCTGCCTCAATCGTGACACTCGTCATGACCGCAACACCTATCTCGACTACTACACCTATTTCGCCTACGTCATCTGCCTTGACCACTACACTTGTCGCAAATGCTATGCTTAGCATGACCACGCCGAGCCCGACACAGTCACACTAAGGATGAGGGTCAGCTGCACATGTCTCGCCCATGACACCTACCTCGACCGTGACACATGTCGCGACCGCTGTACTCGGCATGGTCGGGTGGAGATCAGGGAATCGACCGAGAGAGGTGTCACGACCACTTATTACACACACTCTGCCTTCACCTATAAATACCCACCCCTTGCTACCTGGAGAGGGGTTCCGACACGTTTTGGTTCCATATTTTTGGTTCTGAGACTTTTTGGTCCCCAGAGCCCCATGGGAGAGTTCCAAGATCTGAAAGGGTTGAAGTGCTCATCCTATGTCCGTCTCTTCATTTTGCTTCCATCTATGATCATTTCCACCACCATTCACCCATTTCTACTATTCCTAGGCATCTTCCACCTCCATACACTCACCAAGCTATTGTTTGTGACAGAATCAAAGAGAAAGTAGGACAAGGAGTCTAGAAGACCAAGGAGGATGACCCAATGACAAGATCTGGCCCATATGGAGGCTAAGGAGTGAGAACCACCTCTCCTCTACAGGCTAAACCTCTTCTTCCTTTCCTTTCTTCTACTGTACTCCTTTGTTTCTATACAAATGATGTTCTCCCATCTTTGTTCGGTGCCAACTATGCTTGTATATGGCTAGTTGAGCTCCTTCATGGCTATGTAGCCCGTTTTGGGCATATTTATGTAATTTTACCTTAAGTAAGTAGTTTTATTTCAGATCTAGTAATTTTTTGTTCTATCTTCTCTTTTTTATTATGATTTCTAGTTTGGTTGATCTCTTTCTTGCTTGAATTTCTATTTCTGGCTATATCGAGAGATTTGTTGTAGAAATAGATAAGAGAAGGTAGTTTGGATCGGAATATGAAAATACGACAGTTCAAGGTGAACTGTGTAGAAACATAGACCTAGGCATGGCTGGGCACAGCCCGTCACAGTCAGGCCCACTACTAGGTTCTGCCCAGATCACATCTGTTCCTAGCATCTCAGAATATTGTAGACCTAAGAGGGTATCTAGGATATTCTAGGGTGTTTATTTGTCATCCTCAAAAGAGGTTTCATATCATTGATGGGTTTTAGTCACACTGTGCAAAAGCGAGTAGGATGACCCCATAGGAACAGATACCACAATATGTACTATGTTTGGATGTAGGTTGCTTGCTGAAGGTGTTCGAGGGTTGTCTACGTCCTAAAATGGGTGCATAGACTGCCCAACTTATGGTTACATAGCTAGGAACTCCTTCTCTCTGATTAGTAGAATCTGACAGACTCTGTTTTTTTTTCCTTTACTTCATTTTGTTTTACTTTGTGACATATTACTAGACTAGTTCTGGTTCCATACTTTTACCAACTATCGGATTGGCTTAACTGAATAAAGAGTGAGATCTTAAGCATCCTAAACATACCCACTTCCCTGTGTTCGATCCCATATATCTACTTTGACCCAGTACTAAAGTTGTGGGAGTCCTTGAAGGTTTTGGGTTATAAATTTAAAGTCTGACCCTCCTTTGGGAGATGATCAACTTTTTGGCGTCGTTGTCGGGTACGTGATTTTCCATGTTTACACGTCCAAATTTTTTGTTATGTCTTCTTTAAGTATGAATATATATACCTTACTTTGGCAAGACAGATTGTCTTTTCCACCTATCCTCCCAATTTTTTCTGTAGTTCTAACTTTTGGCAAAGAATTGAAAGTCATTCTCCACAACTAGTCGAGCTATACTCGCCCCTATCATCGTCATACTTAGACGTTTTAGCAAAGGAGATTGTCAGCCAGCCCTCGACTTCTGCATTATCATGGGATCAAGAATTGTTCAGGGTAGTAGAGCTAGCTGGAGAAACTGTAGAGGCACTCACCTCCACCTTAGCTCCTCATCTCCAAGAACAAGTTGACTCGCTTCAATAGCTACTAGGAAAGCAGGATTATCATCTCCAAGTAGCCACCGAGTTCGCAGACCACAGTAGAAGTATACTTCAAACTATTGAACAAGGATTTGTCCAAGTACATTAGTTTGATATAGTGGTCTTCCAATAGAGGCGAATGGAATAATTTATAGATCTTGAAAGCATTGTCGCTCAAGTCCAACAACTTAATGAAAAGGTTGTGAATAGGGCAAGAGACTTCAAGAGCTCATCGATTTATCTACCACACGATTACCAGTGCCAGAGCACGATCATGTATACATCAGTCATCAATACCATTCCATTGGGTCTGAAGTAGATTATGCCTCACTGTCCTATTTAGACCATCAACTTGATTCACCAGGATTTTTATATGAAGACCAACCCACATGGGGAAGCCCTTCATTTTATCTACATGATTCATTTGATAAACCAATGGAAGATACTAAAAATAGGGATGAATGGTTATATGATGATGATGATGACTCTTATCCTCACTAGTGCAATCAAACAACCTCACAACAGGGAGGTCTGTTTGTGGAACCTAAATCAGACATTGATCCAGACCAGGGTGATATCTCTCATATTGACATGTTACTTTGTTTTGAGCATTATGCCAACCATGGTTTGGAACAATTTGTTTGATGAGGATGACGATGACATCTGCTCAAATTGGAGAAATGAGTATACTGATGATAATGAGTTGGAGCAGCATGAGCCGACATTGTCTACTATTCCTTTTCAAGGAAAATTTGACATCAAAGGAGTGGGATGGACAATCCACTACAACATGGATAATGAACATGAACCTAGACCCCATAGAATGTGACAAGCTTAGGGTGGTAGAACTGCAAACAGATCCACCTAGGGGTACTTCTTGTTCAGAAAAGGATTGGATGACTCAGTCTGTACCTGAAACTTTATTTGAGCATTCAACCTCAAGTTCAGAGGTGGAGAGAGATAAGAGGAGTCCTCTAGAATATTTATAACCTCTCCCCTCCACCTCATCTCGTTTTGGCATCCTAGGGCCTTCCTACTCAGATTCATATCTTGGAAGGTACCTTGAGGATGATTAGGTGAAGAATTCATTTCAGTACAGTTCAAGACAATTCTAGCACAAGGATGAATTCATTGAGTCATTAGATTCTATTCCTTTATTTCAGACTCAGAAGGGCCCAGATCTCCGCCTCTTGTTCTCATGCATGGCAGATCTAATCGGCAAGACACATGTGACATTGGTCCCAAAACTTAGGATTTGGGATACCAGTGTTGGTATCGTGGGGAAGCCACCCCCTTTCTCTTACTCCTTTCTTTTCTCTTTTCATTAAAAAAGTGTTTTCATGTTCTTTCTTCTAACTACTTAAATATATCCTTGCATCCATGCATCATTTTAGGAATTTGATAAGATTATTCCCCTTACATCCATGCATTCCTTCCCTATTGTCCTGAGCTTAGGTCTTGATCAAGGACGAACAAAGTTTTAAGCTTGGGGTGGTAGGGCTATTTATCCTCATGTCTCTTCATTTTTCATGCATGCATGTTTACTTCATGCATATAGGCATAAATTTTGAAATTTTTGTATGCTTTTGCCTAGCTTTACTATTTTGCATAACTTTGTTTCCTAATTTGCAGCTTTGTAATTAAGGTTGTGCAATGCAAATCTTATAACTAAATGCTTATCTTTATGCCTAAATGCACAATTTTCATCTTAAATTGCTTGATGTCTTGCTTGACTAGCTCTTTGACTCTTTCCTTAAGTTTGGTGATAAATCTAAGGTTATGCACCTTTTCATAGCTTAAAACATTATTCTCTTGATCTTTGTTGTGAATGATAAACCCAAGATTTGGAACCGTTAAAAAGAGCTAGAGTTTGATCAAAACTCCAAACCACGTTATTCACAAACTTGCCTCTACTCTAAGGATTCTTGAATCATAATTACTACTTTTCACATAGGTATCAAGCAGATAATAGTGAGTTTTATGCTATAATCAAGTAGGATTGTTTATATTTGATGGCCTATGCACCCTCTCACCTTAGATTGAGTCAAAATAATGAAAAATAAAAAAATGTACAAAAGAGGCTTGGTTGCCCAAAACCCCCCAAAATATCAAAATAGTTTTCACCAAGGTCTATAAATTAGAATGCAAAGAATATAAGCTTGAGCATGAATACACATATGAGCATTATTTTCTCTTTCAGGAGAGTTGAGGAGGGTGACCAACCGGTGTATGATTGCATTCATGAACGTCGATATGCCGTGCCTGGTAGTGCCACCCCGAAAGATCATTAGAGAGTCACTAGGAACCCCTAGGAGACCTATGAGATCATCCCAATAGTAGGGTTTGTTAGAGCATAGTATGAGGAGTTCGTCTCACTATTGTGGGCCAACTGGCTCAGACTACAAGGACTGTAGCTCGTTACATGGACCAACCAGACACATATCAGGATCCTCAGAAGTCCTTAAAGTCTTTTTTTTTTTTCTTCTTAGGACCTAAATAAGTGGGAGGCACGTTGTTCCTTATTGGTCTGCATGAATACATGATAGTAGCTCATTACTCATCACCTTTAGGATCACTTATGTGACAATGCTTTAATACTACATAATTATGATTCAAATCCTCTCAGGTACTGACAAATTGCAGTGAATTTGCTTAATCTTGCTTGGATGCTCTTTGATCTTACTTTAGCATGTTGTGCTCAATTGGTAGGGGTTCGTTCTAAAACAACATGAGTCGGGAGAATTGACATTTTAAACTATTGTTTCTTAAACTAAGCATTTATTGTCAAGCTTAATTTGGATGTTATCTTTTTGTTCTTTGAGCACACTCTTGCTTGAGGACAATCAAGGGTTTAGGCTTGGGGTGGTTGATAACACCCAAATTTAGATATTTATTTTATGATTTTGTGACGTTATAGCTATAATATGCCCAAAATAACCCTAGATTCTTATATTTTAGCAATTTACATCATTTTAAATATATAATCAATCAACTAGCCAATTTTGGGGCATGCATACACCAAACCAGAAAAGACATCTATTCTCCAAGATTTCTCCCCAACACATGGTTTATACAGCAGCTAGGCTTCCATCTCTAGTGACCGCTACATCTATCACGATCGCTACACTCAGCATGGCTGCGCCGAGCCTGACATGGGTCAGCTACACCTATCTCACCCGTGACACTTGTCTCGACCGCAACACCTGTCGTGACCACTATGCTCGACATGACCGCTCTGAGCCCGGCACGGCCGCGTCGAGGACAAGGGTCAGATACACCTATCTTTCCCATGACACCTGCCTCGGTCACGACACCCGTCGTGACCATGACACTTATCTCAACTGCTACACCTATTTTTCCCGCATCATCTGCCTTGACTGCTACACCTGTTGCGAACGCTATGCTTGGCATGACCGTACAGAGCCCAACACGGACACATTGATCCCAACACAGCCACACTGAGTCCGACATGGCCACGCCAAGGATGAGGGTCAATTGCACCTATCTCACCCACGACACATGTCGTAACTGCTACACCTGACATGGTTGATCTGAGAGTGAGGTAGAGACTGAGATAGGCGTCGTGACCATTTATTACACACACTCTACCTTCACCTATAAATACCTACCTAGAGAGGGGTTCTAACACATTTTGGTTCCACATTTTTGGTTCTGAGACATTTTGGTCCCCAAAGCCTCGTGAGAGAGTTTCAAGGTCTAAACGGGATGAAGTGCTCATCCTACGTCCGTCTCTTTAGTTTGCTTCCATCCACCATCATTTCCACTACCATTCACCCATTTCCTACCATTTCCACCTCCATACACCCACCAAACTACTGTTTGGGGCAGAATCAAAGAGAAAGGAGGCCAAGGAGTACAGAAGACCAAGGAGGATGACCCAAAGATGAGATATGGCCCATATGAAAGCTAAGGAGTGAGAGACACCTCTCCTATATGGTCTAAATCTCTTTTTCCTCTCCTTTCTTCTACTGTTCTCCTTTGTTTCTATACAAATGATGTTTTCCCATCTTTGTTCGGTGCCAACTATGCTTGTCTATGGCTAGTTGAGCTCCTTCTTGGCTATGTAGCCTGTTTTGGGAATGTTTATGTACTTTTACCTTCAGTAAGTAGTTTTATTTCAGATCTAGTACATTTTCTATTCTATCTTCGCAACCTAGTTATGA
The DNA here is from genome assembly GCA_963693085.1 of Alisma plantago-aquatica. Taxonomy (NCBI): domain Eukaryota; kingdom Viridiplantae; phylum Streptophyta; class Magnoliopsida; order Alismatales; family Alismataceae; genus Alisma; species Alisma plantago-aquatica. The sequence continues at coordinate 295,476,922 of OY856411.1, forward strand.
TTGCTAGTTTGGTTGATCTCTTTCTTGCTTGAACTTCTATTTTTGCCTATATTGAGAGATTAATTGTAGAAATAGATAAGAGAAGTTAGTTTGGATAGGAATCTGAAAAGAGGAAGGTTTAAGGTTATCTATGCAGAATCGTAGACCTGGGCTCGGCTGGGTCTAGCCCAACACAGTTAGGCCCACAACCAGGTTCTACACAGATCACATTTGTTCCTAACATCTCAAAATATTGTAGACCTAAGAGAGTATCTAGAATATTCTAGGGTGCTAATTTTTCATCCTCAAAAGAGGTTTCATATCATTGATGGGTTTTAGTCACGCTGCATAAAAGTGAATGGGATGACCCCACAGGAATAGATACCATAGTATGTACTATGTTTTGATGTAGGTTGCTTGCTGAAGGTGTTTAAGGTTTGTCCATGCCCTAGAACATATGCATAGACTACCCAACTGGTGGCTACATAGCCAAGAACTCCTCTCTGATTAGTAGAATCTGATGGACTCTATTTTGTTTTCTTTACATTGTGACATTTTATTAGACTAGTTCTAGTTTCATACTTTTATCAACTATCAGATTAACTTAACTATTTAAAGAGTGAGATCTTAAGCATCCTAAATGTACCCACATCCTTGTGTTTTACCCTATATATCTACTTCGACCCCGTAATAAAGTTGTGGGGGTCCTTGAAGGTTTTGGGTCATAAATTTAAAGTTTGACCCTCCTTTAGGAGCCGATCAATCGTTCCACCCAGAATGACCATGCTACCCTTAAACCACCACAATTGTTTTACTTAGAATGATTGTGCTACTCCGCCCATGTTCACCTTACCACTATGGTTGCTTTCTACTAGCACAACCATTATCATACCTATCCCCCATGGGAGTTCTGCCCAAAACAAACATGCTACCTACCAAACCCTACCACTTCCTACATGTCATTTTACAAAATCCACACCCCCAGATAACCCTAGACCCCCTAGTCCACTATATGTACACTAGTAGCGGATGGGAGTCTAAGGTTAACCACTCCAAGCCTCCACATTCACCACCCTTGTCCCCTTCTTGTTCCACCTCACTTCCTTCATCCATTCATCTCAAAGTCCTAGTTTTCTAGAGTTTTGGACATTTACCTTCCACTTTCCATGCTTTATTACATCTTTGTATGAGGAGCATGTGCTTAGAGCTGCTGGAGGTAAAGAGAGGAGCTCCATCTTCCACACCACATGAAGTTTCTATTCTCTTTTCCCCTTATTTTGTTAGTTCTTTGGCTATGAGTAGCTAGACCCTTTGTAGGTTGTTAGGGGACAAAAATATGTAACTATGGTACCATGTTAGAAAATGTTTGTGCACAATACTTTATGCTCATTTTCTATTTTTTAATGTTATATTCTTGCATGTTCTCATTTATTACCTCTTGGTATGGCTATTTGAGTTACAGTCCACCAAAGGAACATGGTAAATGGACGATCTGTAGGGAAATATGGCATCAGAATCGGTAGCAGAAACAAAAATTTAACGACCATATTCCCCTTGAACCAATGAATTACGTCAATAAATATGTAATGGGAATATTGGTTTAGAGAATATAATTGGCCCTAGAGCAAGTCCATCGACAATCCTCATCATGGCTGTGCGCTCTTTCCTGAAGTTGCACTCAAACAACGTCTACGTTGGCCTCTTGGTTGATCACTACTGATAGTGGGTTAAGAATGTCCTCCTAGCGAGAAAAGTATCCACACCTCTAGATTAGTCCACAAGGGCCACCTAGAACTCATGTCACTCTAGAAGAATGGATAAGAAAGAGTTGTCCCCTCACATTGGCATACTAGTCACCAAATTTCTCTCCCATAATAGTTCTCCTTTACTATCCCTCCCTTTAGTGGGTAGGACTTGCTCGTGTTCTCTTGGTTACCACCACCAGAGAAGACAAATAATTGTCAGAGGCAATTGTATTGTGTTTGAGAAGCCCCCAATACCCCTCTATTTATAGGAGGATCAAGGTCATGGTTTCCAGTTTGAGTGGGAAAGGAAGGGAATGAAATTTCATGAATTTTCTTAACCTACAAGTGTCAAAATGGTTACTTTGTAGGAGAACCGATCGATTAACATGTGAGTCGATCAGTTTACCTAGTGAACCAGTCATTTTGTCATTTTTCCCTATCACAATTGTATTGGCAATTCTAATCCAATTAATGCACAACATGACGTCATCACTAATCCTTGATTCAATCGAGTTGAACCATAAATCGGGGATTTCACTTCATGAAACGGTCGTCTTGTGAAATCAAACTGATCAGTTCACTAAGTGAACCAGTTGTTTCATGCCCTGATTCATCCAAAATTCATCCAATGCAATTCCTAATCATGTTGACACTCCAAATGGTCATTTCAATAGTTGAGCCGATCAGTTGAGAGTCTAGTTAGTTAATCATTGCTTAAATTGAGTACATACATAGTTTAGTAATCAATTTAGCTATCATTCATGATTAAAGTCCTATTCCAAGTGAATTCCTATGTGTGTGACCCTATAGGTTCCGTATTACGTTGGCAGTGAATGTTCATAATTCATTTATGACATCACAAGCAAAGAGTGGTGTCGAGTCACACATCATTTCTACCCAACTAAATGGAAAGTTGGAGAAAAACTTCGGCCTACAATCTGTGATAGGTGTTACAATGATTATATAATTCCTTTATCTCTGATATCTATACTAAACTCGAGGCATGGAATCCTCATCCTTTCAATGTCCAATCCATGTTCCTTGTACTAGAGCAGACTGACTGAGATACATGTGACCTCAATATCATATATTGATTCACATGTGCATGCACATGCTTTTCTCAGTCTCTCTTATCAAGTGGCTATAATATCAAACTTCTGTAGGAGGGACAAATCCCATCTACATCACTCACACTCATCCCCATTTGTCATAGTTCATCTGGTCATCCCCTTTATGGCAACCTTTATTCAAGATCATGGTGGATGATGTCAAAACACATCGAACAACATGTGATGAGTGTAGTGATTTCAGGTCTAAGAACTACAATCACCACCTTCACTATGAGAGATGACTATGACCACCAATTATGGTTTCCATGTGTCACTTTCAAGGTGGGTCTGTCTAATAGTGTGCTTGGTTTGATATCACATATCATGACTAATGAGCTGTTGTCATCAACCAACCCACACTCTAGTATTATGTGTTATTGATGTCTATTATCCTTCTAGAATAACATCTTAATAGGGACATATCAAGAATGCACATACTCTTAACATCTGTATGATCTCATTGTTCAAGTCATGTACTTGAAGACATATGTCATTGAGTTATTTTATTCTTTAGCCATTCATTATATTTCCTCGTTATCATAACTGAGTGAAACAGAATGACTCAAAATCTTTCCTCTATTATTATTAATCAAACCCTTTATATAATATTCCATTGTAATCATCATATGCTTGGATATTTGGTCATACTTACCAATAGACTCCCACATGCACTTAGAGCCAATCACCCATGAATCTTATTCTTAGTGATCTAAACAAATCATGTTTCTGTTGTACAAGTTCTAATCCAGCGGGTTAGCAACATATTGCTTTTAGTCAGTATATTGCATGTTTCACATCTCTTCATTATATGACATTTCATATGAGATGGAATTGTCATAGTATGCTATTTGATATTCCTTGCATAACCAATATATGCATTACTGTCATAGTATTTCTACTATGTCATCAATGGTTGGAACATCTCACAAGTTCATCTACATGAACTTTAGATCCATGTAGTATTCACTCATGTGTTTATAACACTAAGACATACAACTTCTACTTTAAATTGAAATAATGGTCTATAGCTCAGAACCCTTTCTGAACTTACAACACTTCTTTTAAGATTAAAAACAATTTTATATTGCTATCATTTTATGTCATTTTGGAAGTTTGCATCAATGTAACCCTTTATACAACTCTTTCTTCATTACCATAGTGCAACAACTGATCCTTTAGTTCTTCTCAAGCACTAATGGATGTTCTTTATGGTATTCCAATGACCTTCATTGGATTTTGACTAATATCATCTTGTCATGCCAATACATACAAGATAATGGGGTGAGTGCACTATATTGTAGATAGATCCAAATGTGAATGCATAATATCTCTTCCATTTTTCACAAGAATTGGAACAGTGGATTCTTGATAAAATGAACCCATCTACATGGATAGGTTCTCTCTCATTGAATCCTTCATGTTGAACCCTTTCAACATATTGCCAATATATGTTCTCGTATTTAGGTTAAGAAACTTCCCAGAACTATCTCTATAGATCTCAATTCCTATCACGTAGGATGTTTCACCAAATCCTTCATGTTGAAGGTGATTTCCATGCCAGGTTTCAATACTTAGTATTGATATGTCATTCCCCATCAATATGTGAAATATTTATATGCTCCCACTAAATATTTTGTAATAACAAATTTTATCTTTTATCTTGACTCAAGTGAAACTCTTTGAAAATCTTGTCAAATCAAAGATTCTAGTTCTGAGATGCTTATTTCAACCTCTAAATTGAAAATTGTATCTTATAGACTTTATTTGTATTATTGGAGTTACAAAACCTTCATATTGTGTCATGTATACATCCTTTCAATTATTCCTATTAAGGAATGTGATTTTAATCTTCATATGCCAAATCCCATAGTCTTAATAAGCTGCAAATAAGCATGTCAATTGGTGAAGGGATTTCATCATGTTCAACACTTTGAACTTGTTTGAAAAACCTTTTCCAACCAATATGTCCTTTTATGCCATCCATGTTGGCCGTCCTTATGAAAACCCGACTGCACCTTAGGGGTTTTACCACTTTAGGTGGTACCACAAAGGTTATACCTTATTGGTTTCATGGATTCCATTCTGGTAATAATGGCCTCAAGACATTTTTCAGACTCTAGTCCCTCAATAGTTCTTAGTCGATTGTTGGCTCATCATCTTATAACCAACTCATAACTTATCTGAGTTATAGGATTCACAATCTTTTAATCTCAGACGTGTTATACTAGAACTATGAGTTTTGTTTTATAGAGAGAACTTGAAATTCAACAACAATTTGTGATTCTCCATATTCCCATTGTACCTCCTTAGGTTCAAATGTTTTCTTATTGATCTCAAACTTTTCAAGTTCCACTTTACTTCCACTGATCACTTTGGAATTCAGCCATCCTAGCAACAAAATGCTTTTATTATTGGATTGAGATAAGTAGTGTTCAACAAACTAACATTTATGTGATTAAATCTTTTTAAGAAACTATTTTCTTGCATAAGTTTCAATCATTAAGACATATCAGGACATTCCCATACCATATCTCGTATGGTGCCTATTAAACCATTGAGATGGTACTTTGTTTTAGTGTTAAGCATATGCCTAAAATAAATTAGAAGATTAGATTAAATGATAACCATATCATGATAACCATATCATGACTCTTCATGTTGTGATTCCTTCTTTCTGATACATCATCATGTTTCATGTGGAGTTGATTGTAATCCACTATCACAGTCTCTCCAGAAGGATCTCAAACTTCTCCTATAAAGTATTTCAACATTCGATCGTATCAAAGTATCTTAATACCTTTAAGGAAGTTGTGTACTTCATACATGTAATCTACTTCAACACTTCAAGAGATTTGTATATTACTAAATACATATCACCATATTTTCAGTAAATATAATGAAGTACAAACAACTATCTATTTATTCCAAAGGTCTTTGCACATTATTATGTACATGTCCTTGTAGAATGCATATTCTCCCACTACACCTAGTGAGAGGTGGTTTGCCATGTTGCTCATATATAAGACTTGCATGTCACTTATTGGTTCGACAACCAAAAGAGTCTAGATAAACATCAATATGGATTCTAGAAATACATTTCACGTATGTGTGCTCTAGATGATAATGTTGTAGATATTCATTGTTTGAGTTATCAGTCATAATCCTTTTGGTATTTACATTATAAATATTCATCTTTTGATCCTTTCATATAAATATCTGAATACATTTGGGGCATTGCCATACAAGATCATATATTTGAAATAGAACCATTAACAACTCTTTATTTGTAGTCATCCTTCTCCATACAAGACACATAAAGTAAAATGTTTCTATTATTAGCATAATGAAATAGAAGTTCATATCTAACTCTAACACATGCCCATTGGGATAAGATAAATTCTAAATGTGGACTGAAGCTACAGTCACTCTTGCTTTGCACAGTCCATCCGTGTCCTTTCATAAAGGGTTTACTTCTTATCAGATCCTGTGCATCAATGTATATCACATATACATCCGGTATCACATACCTAAGATGAATAAGTAATCAGATTTATCTTGTAACATTTATACCTAAAGTAGAGGTCTCTACCCCTTCCCTCTTCTTCTTTAATTCCACTAGGAAGAGGGGGCAATTCATTTTCCAGTGTGTAGGTTGGTGGTAGTGATGACAATTGCCTCCCTTCTTTACTCCTCCCTTTGCTTTGAGTGCTGAAGAATTGGGCTTCTGGTCAGCTTCAGAACTCTTTTTAGCTTTGCCTTTTCCTTTAGAATTTCCCTTTATCTTGATGGTCATCACCACATACTAGGTCTTGTATTTCTTCATTTGTTCTTTAGCTTTTTTCAACATGCCAAGCAACTCTATCAACGGCTTGTCAAATGTTTTAGTTCATGACAAACTGAATATATGATTCTGATAGAGACTGCAGAATCACATCACTGACCAACTCTTGACCCAAGGGGAATCCCAGTCTAGAAAGGTTCTCCACATACCCAATGAGCTTGAGAACATGAGGACCTAGTAGATCTCCTTCTGCCATGTTACATTTGAACAACACCTCAGAGACGGTCAAATCTCTCCTATCTTGCATGATCCCAGAACATGTTCTTAAGATGTGTGACCATATCAATAACATCCATATTCTCATGCCATCTTTGCAACTCATAGTTCATCGAGCACAATTTAGGTACTTGACATCAACGACATCTTCAGTATGCTACTTGTAAGCATCCCTGTCAGCCTTAGGTGTAGTGGGAAGAGGTTCATCTGGCTCTGGTGTTTCTAGGACATAGAGCTTGCGATCCTACATGAGAATAATTCTCAACGTCTTGAACCAGTCATGGAAGTTATTCATGTTTAACTTGCCCTTATAAAGTATTGATCATAGAGTGAAAGCGTTGTTGTGTGTCACTGTTTAATTCTACAAAAGAAATTAGCAATTTTTTCAAAAACTCATTTTGATTTTATTATAAAATTTGATTATGTTGATTAGGTCTTTAATTAACTATGGATCTCATTATTTTTTTTAAACTAACAACCTTCAATTATCAATTCGAAAGATTGTAGCACACAAACTTCTAATGAGCCAAGATCCAAACTTAACTCGATTATTACCTAGCCTACACCATCATCCATAATCAATTATTAAGGTTGTAAACTTTTGTCAATGGCATAACATGCAATTCTTGGATATATGTTATGAACAACTCTTTGCTATAGTCATCTACATGCCTCTAGTGCTTCATCACATTAAGGACACTAGTCAAGACTAACCCAAAAGCCAACATGATTGAATATGCACCCTGCTTTTGGTAGAACCTACATATCTACCATCACACTTTCACAAGATAGATTGGGCACCACGTTTTGGAATAACCTACGCTTAGCCGGTCAAAATTTTCATGTGTGTTTCTAATGAAAAGCATCACTACGAAAAATATAGTCTTTAACTACAAAAAAAATTTGTAGCGAAAACCCCAAAATTTGTAGCCAAAAGCTTTGGCTACATTTATCCTTACATTTAGAATATGAAGCTAATACCCATGTAGCTAATTGTTTAGGCTACATTTTTCAAAGTTGTAGTTAGTTATTCCTCTGGCTACAAATTCATATGTAACCCTAATTGAAGGTAAAAAATGTCCCTACACATAAAAATGTAGTTACCATTGTATCTAAATATATGACTACAAGTCAATTTGTAGCTATGATATGTAGGTAGAGATGACATTGGTTACAATTTGTATATGTAGTTCATGTATAGCAAAAATTAGCACTTACTACACTTGTAATTATATCTAGTGTGTAGTGAAAGACATCATGTACTACACATACATATGTAGTGAGAGACTATGTATCCAGTCAGTTTGCTTGCCAATGTAGAGGGGTTTTTCAAAAAGAAGAAAAAATGAATAGTGATCAATATCAAGTTGTGCTTATAATGTCAAAAATTATAATTTTATTTATATTTGAACAATGATTTTACATGGGGATGACATTAACCTGGACCCTATTTTACAATATGCATGAAACAAAGATTACATGTATACAATATCTTCTTCTGACTACCACTATCAACTGCAGACTCTATATGCCACATGATCATGCACATCTTCTTCTATCTTGATTTTTCTTTTGCATGTGTTGAATCTAAAATTACAAACAAGACAATCTTAATGGTAAAATGCAACAATCATAGTTGCACTGGACAAAACTTGGGCCTCATCTTATGAATGACATATTGATGTGCTTGGATTTGATATGTTGGTTGTGAATAATTCCATCCTATAACCTGGTGACATCTGTTTGATAGAATTCAAAGAGATGGTTACACATGTAATCATAATCTGCTTACTAACAAATAATGAAAGCATTCACATTTGAAACATACTACTATAAATATTGACATGCTTGTAGAATAAAGAGAAGAGAAGTGAATGACAAACCATGTTGAATCTTGGAATAGGGATGAAAAAAGAAAGCAGTCAGCCACAACTATACCAGTAATACAAACAAGAAGACAACTTTACTTGTAGAAGAAGGTTCTTAGTCTCAACATATTAGCTCAAAGTTGTTCCTCAAATGACTAAAGATCCTTGAAGACCAGGATCTTATCATATCGAGCTGCAATCCCATATTTCCCTTTGCAAATACTATCTCAACCAAGTTGATTGTTATCCAAAGAATGGCCACTCATTGTACATCTCTTGCAGAGTGTGTAGGTTCTTGATATCCTTTTCCATCAGGTGGGCAACAAAGAGATAAAAAATAGTTGTAAGATCTTAGAACATAATGTACCAAATGGCAACCAAAAAGCCAAAGAAATCCACTACTGTGATACCTAAAATGTGGCCAAATAATTCAACATTATATACAATATTCCAAGATTTTCAAATACCTACAACATTCACAAGGATACATATGTGCTCAAGAAATGGGAAAAGAGAAGAATGAATCACATGTGAAGATTTGAGCCTACAAAATATCACACTCATCGCCATCCCACCTTCGAAACAATTCCACTTGAAATCCAGCCTTGGTCTTACAAGACTATATTTAATTGCATAAATGAATAAGCAAAGTCAAGAGACAGATGTTGTACATCAACAAAAAAGCATAATCTTTTATGAGCTTCTAAGGAAGTATGTGATGAACTAAAATATATAAAAGTAAGATTTCTCTCAGGAAGAGATATATCATGCTAACATTCAGGCTGCTACAGTGTGGTCTCACCCTTACACAGTCCAAAATCCAGTCCCTACTAGAAGCATGTAGAAATAAGGGAAAATTTGAAATCTGAAATCTACAATGAACAAATTGAACCCTACAATAACTATTAGTAAATTTAGAATAGGAAATAGTCAATATTATAATTAGACTAAAGAAAGATTGTATCGAATATGGAAATGTTTCAGCTCTAACATTTTAGATACAAAATTTAGAGGACATGATTTTCAAGTATAAAGGAAAAAGAAAAGTCAAGAGATAGATGTTCTACATCAACAAAAGAGCATGACCCACTCTTTCAATATTTGGCTAAGCCTTGCCCATCAAGCAAAAGTTCTTGCAAAACTTTTGGGAGAAAGCATCACAATAGAGATAAAAAGAGTTGCAAAAGCTTAAATGATATTGCTTTGTTATTAGTACATGTTGCACCCAAATGGATCAAAAATGCACTATAAGAGTAGTTCATTATCTTTCATTCATGTAAAACATATGAAAAGATCATGACTTTGCTTTTGTTGATGTACTACATCTGTCTCTTGACTTTGCTTTTTCCTTTCTACTTGAAAATCTTGGCCTCATTTGCAGCATTTGACAATAGTTCACATCAATGCAATTATTGAGTCAATCTTACCTCTAGACCATGACACTTATAGGCGTCGTCTACATTCACAAAGGCTGTTTCAGGCTCGAAGATAACATACATGACCATGGGGATTTGAAATCCAAATAGAATAAGCAATATAAATTATGCGATGAGACCACATTATCACAAATACTAATCAAATATGTAAACAAACTTTGAAATTCAACAAAATGGATGATTGAGAGAATGGATATATGATTGCATCTAACCTGAATGAACAGAGCACATACTAGCGTAGATGATGTATGCTATGCAGAGTATAAATCAAGTAGTATCGCATGCCTCAAAAACTAAAAGGTTTCTCTAGTTATGTTGTGATAGGATTCCAAGAAGTAGTGGTGGTATACACATACAATTGAGCACAATGTGTGTACATCTAACATGAAAATTCTTTAATTTCTACCGCTGTAGGAAACCGGAGAAAAGAGTTCAATATTTACATTAAGAAACAAAATATTTATAATGTAGCGAGTTGTCAATTGGACTACCTCATCTGTAGTGAACCTGGTGTCTTCTTTTAATGCAAGAGTAACATGTATTCTAAGAAATAAACAAGGCCATGCCACATGAATGACAGACATGCTGCTCCTCAAAGGTTCACGAAAAAGACCATGATGTTCACTGTGAGATTGCTCTAGACCATCGAAAGTAGCAGACCTACAGAAGGACCTAGTCCAGCTTCTCAATGGCCTCCCTTCAAAAAATAATTCTGCAAAAGAGAAAGTGTGGATATAAGGTAGGTGTCATTACATGTCTAAAATAACATGACAAGCCCACCAGACATAAAGGAGAGCCATACTAGACAACATGTTGATACAAGGAAATGAACGACATGTTGAATAAAAGGCAGAACCAAGTAGTTCAAGAGGATGACAATGCTTCTATATCTAACAACGTAAACTCCGAACTTGTTTTTAGACATATTGCTTCTGCAACTAAATGAATAACAATTCATAATTTCCCATTGTTCTTATTTGCAACACATGTAACTGATTATTGTGTAGAGATTTAAATTTTGATATCAGAGGATGGTGGAAGTAAACATTGCAACATCAATTGGTGCAGGACGTGCAATAGATTAATTTCAGTCTTCATGGTTGGGTGGATCCACACACTTACACAATGGGGATGGAGTGATAGTTTATAATATATATATGGTATCTAGATGTGTAAGTTTATTGTGAGCTATATAATGAAAGATATAATCATAAGGAGATGACATAATATTTCCATTATTTTCCACAGACTCCAACAACAATAACAACAAATCAAAACAGAGTAATGGGACACTAAGATATCTATAATTCCAGTGTTACTCAAGAAAAAGATATATTTGGCATGGTGTCATAGGCATTTCTTGAAAAGCTTACTAAGATAGAAATAGGAAACTTGGATCCCATGAGCTATTTGAGTACCTTCCTCCCCATAAAACTAAGAGCATTGGTGGACATCTCCACCAATGTCATCATCCCCTTAAGCATGGGTTTTTAGATTTCTCTTAGCTATTGATCTAGTGGCAATATAGAGGAAACCAAAATATAAAGAATAACTCACATAACTCCACAAACAACATACCATCAAATCATCATTGTGGTACCTAGAACCTAGTGCATTGAGTGAAGATCTTGGGCTCATGGTCCATCTTGTTGTTCATCCCAACAAGCCCCACACTAAAATGGAAAGCATAGTAGATGGCTTCATGACGACATGTTCGAGACCCTACCACATGTTCAAGTCCCTGAAAATGCATACATAATTAGAAGCTTGTTTTTGGGACCAATCCTTGGGCCTAATAGGTTGAAGATTAGCTTAAAAGCAGTGATTTGCCCAATACTCCAATCATTTATAGAGCAGATTCATGCAACATCACAGAGAAGATTCATGCATCATCTCATAGAACCAGCACACCAAACATCATATAATGTTTTTCTCATATTCTCAACAAAGAGAACATGCAGTTCTATTTTGTTTGTTCCATTGCCAATTGTACAAATTTCGTCATCCTTGAGTACCTACTATTGAAACAAAAAATGTCACTCTTTCCCTCTGTAAGCCAAACTTTTTAGAGTATAGATTACAAAAACTAAGCAAGTAGTACCTCATAAGCATGTGAAACTTCCTGAATTTTTTATCATCTTCAGCAATCAGCATCATCTTTATTCACATTAGGGTGATAATTATTTGCCAGATGTAACAGACAAAACCACAAAATACGATACCATTCAGAAACACATCAGTTTTGCAAGAAGAATAACCACTGCCGCATTACGAAATGTTGACATTAACTTGGAGCAAACCCCACAAGGTGTTGTCACATAACAAAGATCCTTTTAGCAAATAAAGTCCTAGAAAAAAGTAATCTTTAGACCAAAAGCAGACTAAAGGAAAAAAAATGTATAGATCAGAAATAGAGCCAACTGCTTTAATTGGAAGTTTAACTATGTGGCTATGAGAACCAAGCTTATTAATACTATGGAGAATTCTTCTCTGAATAATAGAAAAAAATTTACTAATCTGCCTCAAAAACTAATGTCATGTTTTCATTGGTTTAAATTGCAGCAGAATTCTCTTTCTCACAAACGTTAAGGTTTAATGCTGCCCAGAGAAGGGAAATATGAGGATACTGATGCAATATTTGAACTAGAAAAGAAGTTGGAACCTCATATTCAAGATGCAGATGGCACAATATATAATAAAGCTACCAAATAAAGAAGATGAATCTCTAGTGGAGGATGTCACTGTGATCAAGGATATAATTTGAGAGGCCTTATCTGTGCATAGTAATGGCATAGGTTTTATATGTCTCCCATGCTATTTCTTTTGTTTGCCAAATACCATGTACTAATTCTTAAGCTAAGTGTGAAACTTTGGCAATAATTTCCACCCAGTTTTCTATCACTACATACTAATGGAACGCATTAGGATTACTAGATGACTTTGTCCTACATACTAATTTGGTGTTTAAACTTGATAACCTTACAGACCCATTTTGTCACATACATGAGTATTAGGCGATCTTATCACAGAATGGTGGTTCAACACATCAGAATTCTGAAGCACACCATTTTCAGGGGAGGCTATAGAAGATGGGTTTTTATTACAGTTACAACCAAAATAAAGAGTCTGGACTAGTGACTAGCATGCACAGACTGATGTGTCTCAGTCTAACACTATATGAAAGAATATAACCAGTGCTAATTAGAAACCAATTGTTGTGTCCAACAATGTGGTCATGAGGTCCTACAATTTTTAGTATGACACTCAAGCTACAATTATTTACTAACTCTAATTTTTCAAGTGCATAACCAAACATTTAGAGTTCAAATAAGGAAAAAACCTGCAAGTTCAAATCTAACACAACGAGATGCATGTTACAGAAAAAACATGTTAACGGTTACAAAACCGAAGTAGATGAACCTTAAGTGAATTTGGCAGAGATACAATATATTGGAGAACTCCCCTATCATTTAACTTAGATGCAAAGATACTGGATCCATTGATTGAAGGTGTGATGTAACATAAAATATTCTCTATTGCATACAACCTTTTTCAAATTTGATTGTTATCGATTTTGCTCTTAAGTTTCTTAAAAATCTTCATGTTCTGATGTCACATTCTTTGTTGTTGTAGTTATGATTGATCATTATTTTGGTTTGACAGTCACGGGATCTACAACAATTTGGGAGCAAATCGAGTTCAACTTCAGGCTCCATCAGCTCTAACATCATACCTTACATAGGCAGTGCTAAAACATTCAATGCAGTAGTGATTGAAAGATCCACAACTAAGTTTGATGAGTCAAGGATCATAGCGAAGGTGGGTTTGGTTGTGTATATGAAGGTATACTTGAAGACAGAGCTAGATTAATAGTTAAAGTTTTGAAGAGAGAAAATTAACAAGTTGGCAGAAAGTTCCTAGCATAGATTGAGATGCACCGCCGCTTGCACCATCAAAACCTAGTGAAGCTGATAGATAAATGCACTGAAGAAAATACGGGATGTCTGATTTATAAGCTTGTATGGCAAAACTAATGGGTTTGAAGGTAATGTCCACGGATTGGGGTGGTGTTGTGTCAATCGTCAACTGGAGAGGGGCTATGTAACTCTATCTTATTAAGTTTACATATGTGACTCTACACTTGAAACCTCCATCTTCTATTAAAAGAAACAAAAAGCATAGACCATGAAACTCTATTATTTATAAGGTCAAAAAAAGGAAAAAATATCAAGAAATAAAAACGAACAAGAGCAGAAACATTCTATCTTAGGCCCTTCTTTCAAAAAATGAACCTCGAAACATCCTTTAGAGCATAGGGAAAATAAACAAGAATGGTAAATGACACAAAAATATTAAGTTCTGCTAAGATCATATAGAACCTCTTCATTTTCAGAACTAAACAAAGGGAGGTTAGCTCAGTTGCGCTCATCATATAAGATCATAAACTCATCTTCTAGCAAACATTTTGGTGAAGAATTGTTGGACATTGCTAATTAGAGAACCCAGCTCTACCTACTCACCCTGCAACAGTACAACTGAATCAAACTTCACCACAATCGACGAGATCTTATTTTATAAGCATCATAATTGAAAATAGATAGAGAAATTCAATATGAATAAACCTCCACTCAACAACTAGGGAAGCCTGTGATGGTCCTCTTCAGGCTGGATAGCGTGGGTGTACCACATTCAAACTATTCACGTTGATGGAAATGGGATAGTTTGTTTAATGGATGGGTTGGTGGTTAGTATTATTAATTGAACGTTCTTTTTGCAACCCTGATTAACTAATCAACTATCCAGCAAAAGCAAGCAGCGACTCAACTAAAATTCGACAAAAAAGACTGTTTTATTGGTAATCCGTCAACATTGGAGTAAATTATATTTAGTTTTTGATTTGTTAATTATTATTAAATGATCTAGGAAATATCGTACATGAAGGAACATCTCATCGATTCGTACAGTTGTGAGATTTGGTCACATATATGAATCTTTCATTGATCAATTCGTGACAAACTTAAAACAAAAGTCAACATGAGTAACAAAAATTGGAAAAATTAACTTACCAGGTTCGTACCGTTGTGTGGCCGCAATGACATGGGTGGAGTCATCGCATTAGGATTCATCGCATCAAGATGCCTATAGTACTTTGTGAGCCCAAATTCTACTTAGTGGAGCTTAATCATATCGTTGTCTAGTAATATGTCTCTGGAAGTGAAGTCCAGGTGTAGAATATGTCATTCTCCACTACCGTGTTGCAGTATACCAACCCTTTGGGACTCTGGCATGATCTTGCATCTTGCATCCTAGCCCAATGGCACCTTGGTGGGAATGTGGAGACAACCCCAGCTGGACTCGTTGGAAGTACTCGTACACCATCAAGCTAGATCCTCGCGTATGACGCTTTAGTGGAGCTTTAGCACATCAACATTGTGAATGGAGCTCGGTGTAGTGTGTGTTGGTGTCGGACTGGAACGATAAGTCAGATAAATCTTCCTCTACACCGCGACGGAGACTGGGCATATGAACCCAAAGCAAGGCTGGTAGACAGGGAGATACATGTGGAGGTATGATGAGGAAGATTGCGGCGTATTAATGGTATTCGGAGACTGCCGATTTTGGGAGAGGGAGAACGAGCGGTGGAGAAATCAAAGAAACACAAACAGAATAGGTAAAAAATGGGAGTGGGAGCGGGGAATAAAAGAAAAGTGGTGGAAATTTTTTGTCAACCCGCGCTTGAGGAAAAAGGGTGGGAAATGCCTTTTCAAACAAGGTTTGTGCATGTAGCTATCATCAGACTTTTAATCGGTTAAATACTAATATTTCTTTTATTAGTAGCTACATATGTATTAGCTATACTTATCATCTATTGTAAAGAAAAAATATTTTTAGCTACATATAAAGAAAATGTATGTATATCAAATGTAGTTCATTCTAATTTTTCTTGTAGTGCATCTTAAACTTAATATGTTTGATTGAAGGATTTTATATATATACAAATACATTATCCAATCACTACATATATAGTATGTATCATATACATACTATATGCCACAACATAAACATGCACTATAAAATATTAGTGATGGTTATTGATGCAAGGGTTTTGAGTCGCTTTTATATGCTAGTTTTATAATCGTTTTGTGCGTGTATTGGTCATATTTGTGGTTAATATCGCATGATTCATTTCCTTTAGCTTACAATCTCATTATGCATCAAATTTGTCTTATTTCATCTTATTTTGTATAAAAGATCATATTTCTTGTATTTTATTGGTGTTCTTCTCTTTATTTTAGGAAATTTGTATATCTGAGGTCGTCGATACCATCGACGGCCGTCGATGCCATCGATATGGCCACAGCAACAAGTCAGAGAAAGAGCAGAACCAGTCGATACCATCGACAGGACGGTCGATGGTATCAAGATAGCGTCAGCGTGACAAAGGTCAACAAGTCTATACCATCGACGTGTCTGGTCGATGGTATTGAGACACCATCAGAGAGAACGCCAAAAATCAAGGAGCAACGATACCCTACGGGGGCCGATACCATCGACCCACCGTCGATGGTATCGACATCGTCTGATCAGGAAACAACACAAGTCAATCTAAATCGAACGACTGTGATATTTTGTCAGCCGTAAGTGATCCCTATACCTAGGAAAGACGACCCAAGTCGTACTATCACGTCATTAGCTGCCGCACAAGTCTCGGAAGAGGAGAGGATGAAGAACGGAGACCAGAGCTACACCCCAGACATTTCCAGAGCTGCAGACAGAGTTTTCTACTACCGGAAGGCTGCAGGACGCCCATCCCGCGCCGAGAATCGTCTGGTTCTTCTTCGTTTAGGGATTACACCATCTCCATCCATGTTTCCCCTATGTTTTCTTCTCCTTTCATCGTGTTTCTCATTGAGATGAACATGCGGGGCTAATCCTCTTTATCTTTAGGACCAGGAGTAGCCCAGATAATCGTTGTATGACACTTTTTATATAGTTAACCATAATTTGTCTCTCAAATCCGTGGTATGATATTATTTTCTCAATTCTATCATTGTGCTTGATCACCATAATGGTAATTTAATACCTTTAACTGCTTTTGACGAAGAATTAATGGTTGAAAAGACACAATAATCACATTAACCTATAAATCCTTTGGAAAAGGCAATGTACGGTTAATGGTGAAAACCTAAAGATATGTTTTTCATGCACCTAATTTAGGGTATAGGTTACTACTGATGTGGAACTGACCTAAATTAAGGTAGGGAATTGTATCGCGGAAGCGAACAATTCTATTCACATGCCACTACTCGGGATAGGAGACAAGTTGTGATAATTATGTAGGAATTAGTACAATGAGAATCTGTGGTGAAACCGCAATCCTAAAGATTCCATTTTAATTGATTAAACCAACCATTTGATCAATTATTTTGCTTTCTTTTATTTTTATTTCTTTTTCAAAACAACTCTCAAACTTTTATAATCGGTCTAGCTGATTACAAGTAGTTAGTAGTAGTCTACCAAAATTACATTCCCTGAGTTCGACTCAGGCCTCACAAAGGCCTATATTACATTGACGCGTGCACTTGCATTTTACGCACGGTTTAATCATGTCAAGTTTTTGGCACCGTTGCTGGGGAACGACAATTTTCAGCACTACGAGTACTGCGAGCGGCCACACTAGGCCACTTTTTCATATAATTCTTAAATTTTTAAATTTAATTTCACATATTTTACTTACTTATTTCTTTTTAGCATTGTACTGAAATAATTTCCATCTTTTCAGGTGCTAGTTGATGGTAAAGATGTGTAGCACAAACTATGCAGAATTACCAGAAATTCCTCCATTGGGTGAAGAAGTCAAGTTGACAAATCCACCAACTAAGGAAATTGAACAAGAACAGGAAGCAATGGCTGAGGAACAGACAATATGGGAGAAGATCAAGGCTACGTCCTCATCTGCGTCAAAAGGGCCAATCAAAAGGCAGGCAATCAACATTCCTACATACAAGATTGATCCCGCACTGATTAATTTGGTCAAGTCCAATGCATTTCATGGACTGAAGAATGAAGATCTCGTGGCCCACATCAGCCAATTTGTGGAAAACTGTGATATGATAAAGATTGACAGGTTTCCGCAAGAGGCACTTTACTTGAAGCTTTTTCCCGTGTCTCTAGCGGGAAATGCATGAGAATGGTTGCACAACCTTGATGACGAGTACGTCGAGTCTTGGGACCAGATGATAGAGGTCTTTTTCGAGAGATTCTTCCCGCCAAAGAAGACAAATGACCTCGTGAGAAAGATACACAATTTCAGTCAAAATGCCGGTGAGACTTATTCAGAGACTTGGGAGCGCT
This sequence comes from Alisma plantago-aquatica, assembly GCA_963693085.1. NCBI lineage: Eukaryota > Viridiplantae > Streptophyta > Magnoliopsida > Alismatales > Alismataceae > Alisma > Alisma plantago-aquatica. The sequence continues at coordinate 295,495,471 of OY856411.1, forward strand.
TCCAGATAATGCTGAGGAAGTGCCCACATCATGGGCTAGACAAGGCAAAACAAGTAAAAAATTTCTACTTTGCTCTCAATGAGCATGACAGAAGCAACTTGGATTCAACAAGCTCGGGTTTCTTCTTGAACAACACAGGCACAAGGTGTTGGGAGATATTGAAGAACATGGCCAAGAAACAGTCCTGGGGTCATAGAGATGCTCCAGAACAAGTTAGAGTTGCAGGGGAATCAAAAGCAATTAAAGAGATAAATGAGAAGATGGACCTGATAGCAAAAAGATTGCTAGCAAAAGAGGATGAAGGATCTGATGATGAGGCACATGTTATATTTATGCGCCAACAAAGGAACATAAATAATGATTACTCTTGGAGGAAGGAAAAAAGTTCTCATTGAAGGATCTAAATAATTTTCTACAAGATTCAGATGCCAAGCCACAGCCCATTGCAGAGGAAAAGAGCAATGAGTTGCTCAATCAAGTGATAAAGCAAAATTAGGAGTTAATGAGCATGTTTCGCCAACAAATTAAATCATAAGGAGAGTTCATGAATCAATTTGGTCAAACTCTCCAAAGTCATGGGGCATAGATGAGGACTATTGAGACATCTATAGCACATATGGCAGCTAAAATAACCAATCTAAAGAAGCCTATAGTGCAAGGTTTTCCAGGAAATACAAATGTTTCAGGGGGAACCATCAAGCCAAGGCAATTTTGTTGAGGAGTGGAAACAAAATTTTAAACTTCAAGGCCGATGAACCAAGCACAACACATGTAGAAGGAACCGGTGATGCCGCAGAGCATGCCCTAGTTCCAGAGATAGTGGAGGATGATGCAGAGAAGGCTACAGATGAGCCCATTGCAGAGGAAGAAACTGAGAAGATGACACCCTATGTGCCACCACATCAGAGAGCACATACCATCCCAGTTCCTTATCCCAATAGTCTGAAATCAAAAAAAGTGGATGCACAGTTCAAAAAGTTCCTAGATAGCTTTAGGAAACTTTCAGATACATCCCCGTGATAGAAGCCATTGAGTAGATACCCTCCTATTGTAAGTTCTTGAAAGATATAATTATCAATAAGAGGAAGATTCCTGACACAGAGGTGGTAGTCCTTAAGGAGCAGGTTAGCGCCTTTATTGTAGGTAAATTTCTACCAAAGCGACAAGATCTGGGCTCCTTCAATATTTCATGCTACATAGGAAAAGTGAAATTTGGCGAAGCACTGTGTGATTCTGGGGCAAGTATAAACTTGATGCCCCTCTCAACATTCAAAAAGCTTGGTCTCAAGGAATCTAGACAAAGCAACATGATGATTCAACTTGCGGACAATTTTGTGGTACGGCCATATGGGATATGCGAGGATGTCCTCGTCAAAGTTGATATATTTGTATTTCTGGCTGATTTTTTCATCATGGAGATGCAAGATGAGCAAGGGAATGAGATGCTCCTAGGAAGACCCTTCCAAACCACTGTTGATATGATACTGGAGATGGGTAGAGGCCGGTTGACAATGGGTATAGCTGATGACAAATTCAAGATACTCATGCCACTAAATTCAAAGTAGCTACAAGCGAATGAGCAATGTCACAAAGTGAAGCACTTTGATCATAACATCTCGCTTTGTTTAGGGAAGCCTTTTCTTGATATGGCTCATGTCATGACAAAGGTAGATAAGGGAACACTTGCTGTGGACATCATGGAACAAATAAAGGTGATTTATCTTGTTAAAGTTGTGGGTTATCCCAATGATGATGAAGAGGAAGTCTCACTGTCTACTGAGGATGATGCTATAGTAATCTCCATGCTTGACTCATACCCACAATTACCTCTTGAAGTGTGCTTGTTCAATATCATGGATGATTGGATGAGAAGCACATCATTATACGAATGCAGAAAGATGCTTCGAGTGCTTCCTTGCTACTATGCCAAGCACTATGAAGATCTAGGACCGCTACCACCACCGCTTCATTCTTCTTTGGTCAGCCCGCTAGATTTAGAGCTCAAATCGCTACCCCCTCACTTGAAGTATGTCTTCTTAGTGGATAATGAAAAGCTACCGGTAATAATTTCGGCATATTTGAGTGTCGATGAAGAAAAGCAGTTGATGATTGTGTTGAAGAACCACCGTGGTGTGTTCGGGTGGTCGGTTTCTGACATTAAGGGGATTTCCCCTACCCTTTGCCAACACAAGATCCGGCTCATTGAAGGAGCCAAGCCAGTGATTCAGCCGCAACGTCGACTCAACCCTAGCATGATGGAGGTCGTCAAGAAGGAAGTGATCAAGCTTCTTTCTACGGGCATCATTTATGCTATTTCATACTCGACATGGGTGAGTCCAACACAGGTAGTCCCTAAAAAGGGGGGAATCACGGCAAGACAGAATCTTTTAAATGAGCATGTCACCACCTGATTGGTAACCGGGTGGCATATTTGCATTGATTACCGTCGCTTAAATTCTGCCACTTTGAAAGATCATTTTCCTCTCCCATTTATTGATCAGATCTTAGAGCGACTGGCTGGCCACTCTCATTTTTTCTTTTTAGACAGTTATTCCGGCTACAATTAGATTTCCATAGACCCTAAGGATCAAGACAAGTCTACCTTCACTTGCCCTTATGGGACTTTTACATATCGCCATATGCCATTTGGTTTGTGCAATGCACCAGCCACTTTTCAACGATGGATGTTAGCTATTTTTTCAGATATGGTGGAGTGTTGTCTTGAGGTTTTTATGGACGATTTTTCCATCTATCGGTGCATCTTTTGATGAGTGTTTGTATAATTTGGATAAAGTTTTGTAGAGATGTGAGGACACACATTTAGTCCTCAATTGGAAGAAATGTCATATGGTGGTTAGTGAAGGTATCGTTCTTGGACACAAGGTGTCTAGTAAGGGACTGGAGGTAGATCCAGTAAAGATTGAGGTTATTTCCAAACTACCTCTACCGAACTCGGTGAAAGGGGTTTGGATTTTCCTTGGTCATGCGGGGTTTTATCGCCGGTTTATCAAGGATTTTTCTAAAATTGCTAAACCATTGTCTGGATTGCTTGAAAAGGATTCATTTTTTGATTTCAATGATAAATGTATGCATGCCTTTGAGGTGCTTAAGAAAAAGTTGATTTTGTCACTGATTGTTCAAACGCCGGATTGGACTACGCCCTTTGAGCTTATGTGTGATGCATCAGATTTTTCCGTGGGGGCGTTCTTGGGCAGCATTTTGAGAACAAACCCACAATAATTTTTTATGCATCTAAAACTTTGAATGATGCCCAAATAAATTACACCACAACAGAGAAAGAATTGCTTGCTGTGGTTTTTGCATTTGAAAAATTTAGGCAATATTTAGTGGGGTCTAAATTTGTGGTTTGGACGGACCATGCTACCATAAAATACTTAATGGAAAAGAAAGATGCTAAACCTAGACTCATTAGGTGGATCTTACTTTTGCAAGAATTTGATATTGAAATTAAGGATAAGGAAGGTGTTGAGAATGTGGTTGCAGACCACTTGTTTCAGTTGGAGAGGGTAGATGAGAGAGATACTAACATACCCATTACTGAGACTTTTCCGAATGAGCAAATCCTTTCAATGCAATCAAGGATCTGTGGTTTTCATATATTATAAATTATCTCACATGTAAGGAAATCCCTGATGATTGGACTTATCAAGAGAAAAAGAGATTTTTCCATTCTTTGAGATATTATTTCTGGGATGATCCTATTTTGTTGAGATAGTGTAGGGATGGCATTTTGCGCAGGTGTGTACCTAAATGTGATTATGAAAGTGTGCTTAGTCACTGTCATGCATTACCCACTGGCGGTCATCATGCGAGCACAAGGACGCCGGCTAAGGTGTTGGAAAGTGGACTTTATTGGCCTACACTCTTCAGAGATGCCTATGACTATGTGAGGAGGTGTGATTCATGTCAAAGGGCAGGTAACATCTCAAAGCAGAAAGAGATGCCCCTCAATATATTTCAAGAGGTTGAGGTATTTGATTTTTGGGGTATTGATTTCACAGGACCTTTTGTGTCCTCTAATTCCAATTTATACATCTTGCTTGTTGTTGATTATGTATCGAAGTGGGTAGAGGCAATATCAACAAGGACTAATGATGCTGCAGTCATGTGTAGGTTCGTGAAGGAGCATATTTTTTGTAGGTTTGGTGTGCCACGTATGATTATTAGTGACGGAGGCACCCACTTCACGAATAGTAAATTCACTACATTATTGAGTAAATATGGGGTTAAACATAATGTAGGTACCCCATATCACCCGCAGACGCAAGGCCAGGTGGAGGTGTCAAATAGAGAGATTAATAAGATATTAGAGTGCATAGTGGCTTCTTCTAGGAAGAATTGGAGTGCACTACTACCGGATGCACTATGGGCGTATAGGACCGCATTTAAGACACCTATAGGCACCACGCCTTTTAGGTTGGCTTACGGACGAGCTTGTCATTTGCCGGTAGAATTAGAGCATAAGGTGCACTGGGCGCTAAGGAAGTTGAACTTGAGTATAGATGAGGTAGGGAAGAAGCGAATGTTAGAAGTCAATGAGTTGGATGAGCTAAGGATGAATGCATATGAGAACTCAAGGACCTACAAAGAGCGGACAAAGCAAATACATGATCACCACATATGATCACCACATTCACATGCGAGTGTTCAAGAAGGGTGAGAGTGTGCTGTTATTCAATTCAAGGTTAAAGTTGCATCTCGGGAAATTGAGATCCCAATGGAGTGGACCGTTTGTGATAGAGGAGGTGCGACCCCATGGTGCTATCATGGTTAAAGATGGTGATAGAGCATTTGTGACGTCCCCAGATTTTCTAAAACTTAATCTTATGTGTGACGTCCAAATTGAAACCCTCACCTCAGCGAGAATCCCAATTTAAACATCCCACATGAGGCTAAGAAGAAGAAAATCAAGAGAGTCAGAAGGAAACAATCAGTAGCACATGTACATGAACAATAATAAAACCGTACACACATGTTCACCATTCAACATATAATTACAACATGAATTGTTACAACATTAGATATTACATATTGAAAGGTAAGCTATACATATACATGTACTACAACTAAACGACAGGATCTTAGGACAACAGGTCCACCTGAACATCAGCTCGCTACACAACTCTCAACTATCCTGCATCTTCAAGAGCATAACCACAACCTATATAAAAGATTACATGCGGTACACGTCAGCATAATATTTCATGAATATTGTACTGAGTACGCCTACGTGTCTTTTATTTACCTCTCATCATATCTTGGCAATAAGATAAAACTAATACTTGGCAGTAACAGAAGAATATAAGAAAAACATATACTTTCACAAGGATATTCATTAACAAAAGAGAACACATATTGTAAGCTTATTTTCCATTATATACCAAGGCCTTTATGATCACTACCAAAGAGTTAGATCATTTGTACAAGGTGACCACTACCAAAGAGTTAGGTCAGACCACTACCAAAGAGTTAGGTCATATGTACAATGTGACCACTACCAAAGAGTTAGGTCACTTCCAAGCACACTACCAAAGAGTTAGTGCTTTCATATAATGGAACAGATATATTATGTTTGATGTGTTCATAGCAGTAATCATGGAAAATCATGCAACGTATCATACAAGAACAATCATTTCATCCAATATCATATGCCAAGTATTTTACTACACATATAACACAAGCATATTGTATAATAAGCCAAGTAAGAGGTAATGGCGTACCTTAGTCAAGACAAACCTAATCATCAGATATTCCTCATGTCAACTATATCTTTGGTCAACCCTGATCAAAACAAGACCATATACTATCATCAGGTTCTCATCTTCTTATGTCTCATCTTAACCCTAATCGTGTTCATTAGGGTTTAGCTTATCTCATTAAGGTATTCTCATAATTATTTATTGTCTATCTCTTCTTGTTATCTAGGATTGACGTTACTGATGTTGTATTCCAAATTATGATTCATTATCTGAACATTATATTCCATATCCTTTTTGTGCATATATTAACCCTAGGTTAGATACATTAATCCAATTAGCGTTTCATCACATGTATTAAGGTTCATATTCATATAATATAGATTATGTTCATCATTATGATCTCATAATTAAAACTGAGGTTCAAGATACGGATATGAGATTACTCTGTGAATTTCATCATTTATTGAGAAGGTGTGCATTTATTGCATTTTATTAGGGTTATTATCCCTAATTAGACATATTAAGAAAATTACATGATTTCGTACATCAACATCATGATTACAGACATCGGGTGCATTATAAACATTATTATGGAGTTACTGACATTTTTCCATAATTTTATGTCATCATTCTCTATTTATTATCCACTAAACAAGAATTACACATATTTCATGATATCACTGAGATTTGAGCATCAAAAGCCTGATATTATAGTTCCAGGTTGTTCTACGTATTTTTCTGAGAATTTCGATACCTTATTTGTATTTTTCTGACATGCGGGCTATTTTCTATGAATTTTTGAAGATATAAGTATTAACTGAACATTTACCTTTTTCGTCCAATCGCCATGCGCCACGTGGGCAGCAAGGGTGCGGCCTCTAAGTCCTGAGCCGGCCGGTTCTTTCTCCTGGCTCACCCTGGGAAAGCCAGTTCTAGGTGCCCCAGCCCGGTTCACCTTCTTCTGTCTTGAGTCCGCTCGCCAGGTCCAGACCCGCACCTCTGTTTGCGCAGGGCGCCGCCGCCTAGCCCAGCTCCGGCGAGTAAGAAACGGGTGTCGCCTCCCCCTCGCAAAAGGTCTACCCCAGCTGGAGCTTTGGTCTCTCTCCCTCGATGCCACCGGCCACTCGCCTCGGGTTCTCTACCTCTAAACCTCTGTTTAGATGAGAGCACCGCCGCCATCCTTGGCTGCGGCGGAGACAAGGGGCAAAAAACCTCTACTCCTCGCGTCGATCTGAAGCTCCCGAAGCCTGTGTAACACCTCGAGGAACTCCTCTGAGATCTCCTCTCTCGAAGAAAAACACTCCACACATGTCCCCGAGCTCTTGCTCCATCTCCGATGAGATCCAATCTGTCTAATATCAAAGCCACCTCGGCAGCCCACAGGGACGTTTGGGTTGAACTCCCCTTAGCTCGTCCTTGCTTTACCCTTCTTCATCTTCCTCCAGTTCCCTCACTACCTCCATCTCACACCTCCGCTTCCCACCTGCAACCTGCGGTGGAGAGACTGCCAAAAGGGAGGGCTCGTTCTCTCTATCTACTTCACCAAAGGCTGTGTTGTCAAGGCCAGGACGGAAGTACTCGCTTAGACGAGGCAAACCACCCAATTTCCCGCTCCAGTCACCCCACTATCAGAGATCGTGGCTGTGTAGATGGTTGCTCGTCTTCACTGTTCCATAACTCCTCCAAAGACGGAGCTTGGAGATGGGCTCAGTGTCGTCCAATCTACATCCAACAGCTATGAAAGGCCCACAAAAGAACCGGATCCGTGGCTAACTTAAGAACTGGGAACCTAACCACTGGATATGGGATCCACGGCCAGGGATAGGCCACATGAATCGTATAGAAGCCAAGGGTGTGTGACACCTATTTACTCCACAACTTAGACTAATCAAGCACCAATAATGCATATTATTTCCCAATTTTCAAACCTTATAACTTCCTCTAGGAACATCCTGAAGCCACCAAAATTTAACCATAGCTTCACCATACCTCAAGGTACAATCCATTCGATTTTGGTGCAAAAACTAAGCTATTAGACTTGTCAAATAAATTCCTCAAGAAGGCATACAAAGATAGGTCTTAATCATGACATCAACCTCGCCTCAACACACTTACTTTATCAAAAGCTTGAAACTCTCAATCTAACTGAAACATATGCTTTCACTTAAGTCATTGGACATTTAGGATTTTAAAAGTCCACTCCATCACATCCTACACACCTTAAAAGATATTGCGTCCTCGAAATTAAAACAAAAACCACTTCGTCACATCATATACATCTTAAAGGAACTTTCTTCCTCGAAAGCACACCATACTCATACTTCCAGGGAAAACCTTATCTTTCCTTCATTCTCATGCAGGCACTATTCTATGTGTAACGTATCCACAAAGGTTACCTAGAACCATGTATCCAAAGAACTATTAGGGGTGCTTCAAAAGCATCAAGGGTGAAACCTCACTCCATAGAAGGTTCAAACAAGGGTTAAAAACTTTGGCTATGTCATTACATATCTCATATATTAGGGATGCATCGTTATCTTAACCCATGCATTAGGGTTCCCACATCTTATTACCATGCTCTAAAGGAGTAAAACAAACTTAGCTCATTATACCAAGGTGTCATCAACATTTTATTGAGCTAATTGTTAGAACATGTTCAACATAAACATATGCTTTTTAGGAGGCAGTTAACTATAATTAACACATGTTATCCATCTAGATCATATCAAGGTGTCGCCATGATTATATTGTGTTATTTGTCACAACGTATTCAACATATTCATTAATCACTAATATTAACACCTCATGTAACATGTTTCATTCATATGATCTTATTTCATTGTCCATAATAAATTGCATTATTTACTAGTAAATTTATCACAAGATTAACCAATAATATCACATTGTCATAATTATACATGTATGTGGTTAACCATTTATACATTGCCATCTATTAAACCATCTCTAGGTTTCCATCATATCATGTCTATATATAACGTCATGAGATTAGATCACATCCTTACATATACTATATCATGGTTGTGCTAAACAAACTTATGTGAGTGGCTTATTAAACATATATCATTTATTTATCTAGCCCAATTGAGGTTCTCCTGACCCATCTCATAAGGGCAGTTCCATGCTCAGTCTCTCTGAGCTCACTCAACTCTATGAGTATCTCATATGCATATACTTTATCTTTCCTCTCGGTCTAGGGTTCTCGGGTATACCTCATTGGCACTAGAGATAGCTTTCCAAGCTCTAGCCACACAAGCACAACCAAAAACATGACATGACATTCTCTTCATAGGTCTTTATCCATGAAACATCTTACCCAAAGCTCTCTCATACATGCAACCACTAGATTCCTATATGGGAAACCACCAACCCGAGCATGAGGCTTCTCAGAAGCTAACATATCTACCTCCTCTAGGGTCTTGGGATCTCTCTCCCTCACCCATATGGCAGGCACTCATCTTCATGTTCACAAATGCACATATATCCAGCCTCTCTCTGACTCTAGGGTTTGGTCCTCCCAAGGACATATAGGGTTCAAGATATCTATAGGAATCATGCATTAAGCAACTCAACTCATTCACTCAGGAGTAGTCTAGTTTAGGACATATCATACCACATATTTCTCAAAATTCTCATATCTTGGAGTTTAGGTTCTCTGACCTTCTCCCTGTGGGTCTAACTCTCTCTGGAGTTAACCCTATGACTGGTCCTAACACTAGAGGTCCTCCTTCGTAGAAGAGCTTGAGGCTCATGCTGACTCACAACCTGTCTTAGCTTGACTTATCTTATCTCATAAAAGAACTCATACTTGCATCATCAAAACTTATATCAAATCCTCAAAACTGAACTTAAGTCCTCAAAGACAAACATAAATCATATTAATCATCTTATGTCATCTATATAAGACTTACATCATATCATCAAACTTATTTCATCTATTCCATCCATCATATATATCAAAAAGGCTCTAGACATCTAATCTAGAACTACTCTCTCTTCTAGACTGACGTCATTCACTTTCACTTAGGTTACATGACCACCTCCTACTCGTACATGTGTGGGGACACATTTTTGTAATACATATACATATTAAAATATTATATAGTTTTTCTCCGATAAAACAAGCGTCAGAGAAAACTATCGAGGTTCAGTTCGTTTGGAATCAAAACCAAAACCAAAAATGAGTGTCCCACACATAGTAGAGAGTCCAGTGTCATGAAAACTAGTGAAAAGGGGGAGAACATGGTGTAGACTAGTGTAGCTACCCTAGACAACGAGCGCCATATGTCTAGGGTTTCTCTTCCCTTGATGCACATCATTTCCAAATAGTGCAATGTCCCATACCGCTGCACTACAAGGAAAGAACGACATCTAAGGACTTTCTACTTAACAAGCACCAGTCTAGACCTAGTTCTCAAACATCTAGGTGCTAACCTAGAGGCTAGGGCAGATCTAGTCTCTAAAATACGACTAATCTAACCCTAAAGATTATTAAGTTCAAGGTTTTCTTTAGTTTGAGTTGCATAATGAGCAAATGCCAGGCTTTGCTATTGTTCATGCTCTGATACCACCTGTGACGTCCCCAGATTTTCTAAAACTTAATCTTATGTGTGACGTCCAAATTGAAACCATCACCTCAGCGAGAATCCCAATTTAAACATCCCACATGAGGCTAAGAAGAAGAAAATCAAGAGAGTCAGAAGGAAACAATCAGTAGCACATGTACATGAACGATAATAAAACCGTACACACATGTTCACCATTCAACATATAATTACAACATGAATTGTTACAACATTTGATATTACATATTGAAAGGTAAGCTATACATATACATGTACTACAACTAAACGACAGGATCTTAAGACAACAGGTCCACCTGAACATCAGCTCGCTACACAACTCTCAACTATCCTACATCTTCAAGAGCATAACCACAACCTATATAAAAGATTACATGCGGTACACGTCAGCACAATATTTCATGAATATTGTACTGAGTACGCCTACGTGTCTTTTATTTACCTCTCATCATATCTTGGCAATAAGATAAAACTAATACTTGGCAGTAACAGAAGAATATAAGAAAAACATATACTTTCACAAGGATATTCATTAACAAAAGAGAACACATATTTTAAGCTTATTTTCCATTATATACCAAGGCCTTTATGATCACTACCAAAGAGTTAGATCATTTGTACAAGGTGACAACTACCAAAGAGTTAGGTCAGACCACTACCAAAGAGTTAGGTCATATGTACAATGTGACCACTACCAAAGAGTTAGGTCACTTCCAAGCACACTACCAAAGAGTTAGTGCTTTCATATAATGGAACAGATATATTATGTTTGATGTGTTCATAGCAGTAATCATGGAAAATCATGCAACGTATCATACAAGAACAATCATTTCATCCAATATCATATGCCAAGTATTTTACTACACATATAACACAAGCATATTGTATAATAAGCCAAGTAAGAGGTAATGGCGTACCTTAGTCAAGACAAACCTAATCATCAGATATTCCTCATGTCAACTATATCTTTGGTCAACCCTGATCAAAACAAGACCATATACTATCATCAGGTTCTCATCTTCTTATGTCTCATCTTAACCCTAATCGTGTTCATTAGGGTTTAGTTTATCTCATTAAGGTATTCTCATAATTATTTCTTGTCTATCTCTTCTTGTTATCTAGGATTGACGTTACTGATGTTGTATTCCAAATTATGATTCATTATCTGAACATTATATTCCATATCCTTTTTGTGCATATATTAACCCTAGGTTACATACATTAATCCAATTAGCGTTTCATCACATGTATTAAGGTTCATATTCATATAATATAGATTTTGTTCATCATTATGATCTCATAATTAAAACTGAGGTTCAAGATACTGATATGAGATTACTCTGTGAATTTCATCATTTATTGAGAAGGTGTGCATTTATTGCATTTTATTAGGGTTATTAGCCCTAATTAGACATATTAAGCAAATTACATGATTTCGTACATCAACATCATGATTACAGACATCGGGTGCATTATAAACATTATTATGGAGTTACTGACATTTTTCCATAATTTTATGTCATCATTCGCTATTTATTATCCACTAAACAAGCATTACACATATTTCATGATATCACTGAGATTTGAGCATCAAAAGCCTGATATTATAGTTCCAGGTTGTTCTACCTATTTTTTTGAGAATTTCGATACCTTATTTGTATTTTTCTGACATGCGGGCTATTTTCTATGAATTTTTGAAGATATTAGTATTAACTGAACATTTACCTTTTTCGTCCAATCGCCATGTGCCACGTGGGCAGCAAGGGTGCGGCCTCTAAGTCCTGATCCGGCCGGTTCTTTCTCCTGGCTCACCCTGGGAAAGTCGGTTCTAGGTGCCCCGACCTGGTTCACCTTCTTCTGTCTTGAGTCCGCTCGCCAGGTCCAGACCCGCACCTCTGTTTGCGCAGGGCGCCGCCGCCTAGCCCAGCTCCGGCGAGCAAGAAACGGGTGTCGCCTCCCCCTCGCAAAAGGTCTACCCCAGCTGGAGCTTCGGTCTCTCTCCCTCGACGCCACCGGCCACTCGCCTCGGGTTCTCTACCTCTAAACCTTTGTTTAGATGAGAGCGCCGCCGCCATCCTTGGCTGCGGTGGAGACAAGGGGCAAAAAGCCTCTACTCCTCCTCGCGTCGATCCAAAGCTCCCGAAGCCTGCGTAACACCTCGAGGAACTCCTCTGAGATCTCCTCTCTCGAAGAAAAACACTCCACACATGTCCCCGAGCTCTTGCTCCATCTCCGATGAGATCCAATCTGTCTAATATCAAAGCCACCTCGGCAGCCCACAGGGACGTTTGGGTTGAACTCCCCTTAGCTCGTCCTTGCTTTACCCTTCTTCATCTTCCTCCAGTTCCCTCACTACCTCCATCCCACACCTCCGCTTCCCACCTGCAACCTGTGGTGGAGAGACTGCCAAAAGGGAGGGCTCGTTCTCTCTATCTACTTCACCAAAGGCTGTGTTGTCAAGGCCAGGACGGAAGTACTCGCTTAGACGAGGCCAACCACCCAATTTCCCGCTCCAGTCACCCCACTATCAGAGATCGTGGCTGTGTAGATGGTTGCTCGTCTTCACTGTTCCATAACTCCTCCAAAGTCGGAGCTTGGAGATGGGCTCAGTGTCGTCCAATCTACATCCAATAGCTATGAAAGGCCCACAAAAGAACCGGATCCGTGGCTAACTTAAGAACTGGGAACCTAACCACTGGATATGGGATCCACGGCCAGTGATAGGCCACATGAATCGTATAGAAGCCAAGGGTGTGTGACACCTATTTACTCCACAACTTAGACTAATCAAGCACCAATAATGCATATTATTTCCCAATTTTCAAACCTTCGTAACTTCCTCTAGGAACATCCTGAAGCCACCAAAATTTAACCATAGCTTCACCATACCTCAAGGTACAATCCATTCGATTTTGGTGCAAAAACTAAGCTATTAGACTTGTCAAATAAATTCCTCAAGAAGGCATACAAAGATAGGTCTTAATCATGACATCAACCTCGCCTCAACACACTTACTTTATCAAAAGCTTGAAACTCTCAATCTAACTGAAACATATGCTTTCACTTAATTCATTGGACATTTAGGATTTTAAAAGTCCACTCCATCACATCCTACACACCTTAAAAGATATTTCGTCCTCGAAATTAAAGCAAAAACCACTTTGTCACAGCATTCTTAATGAATGGTCAAAGGTTGAAGCATTATTATGGGGAAGATTACAACAGGAAAGTTCATGAGGATAAACTAATGGCACTAAAAGAGGAATGAAAGGTAGAATTGCATCTAGCCTAAGACATTAAAGTAGGGCGCTTGTTGGGAGGCAACCCAAACTTGGTAGTGTACATGTTTGTTTCTTTAACTTTTGTTCTCATTCCTAGGTAATTTTCACTATTGTAGTTTTTAGTCTTTAAAAATGATACCCTGATTAGTTTGCTAAGTGTGTAAAACTATTTGTAAGTCGATACCATCGACCCTTGTGTCAATGGTACCGACGAGGGTGACGAGCAGTAGCTATAGAAAATTTGCTCCGTCGATACTATCGACGACCTCGTGGATTGTATCGACCACCCAACAGGTTGATCGACTCAAACCACCCAACTGGTTGATCAACTCAAATTCTAGAGCAAGTCAATAGCATCGACCCCAAGGTCGAAGCTCGCGAGATCTCTGGAGATGTTCAAATGATTTCTTCTCAGAGAAGACGATGCCATCGAACAACGAGTCGATGGTATCGACCCAACTTAAGGGGAATTCAGCACCAAGGCCTCTCGAGGACAAAGGATACATACAGAAGTTGATACCATCGACGAGCCATGTCAGATCCGCAAGTCACCATCAACGAAGTGTGCCAAATCAGAGAGGTCGATCTGTGGGTTGGGTCGATACCATTGACCCTCATCGATAGTATCAACGTGTCACTGATCCAGGCCCCGACATCCAGCAATCGACGACTGTCGATACCAGTGAAGAAATAGATCGTGCTGCATATGTCGATACTGTGGCGAACAATTCACGAAAACAAGATTAACTAATGCAGAAACGGTCGTTAGCAGCGGAATTACTAAAAATTAAAACTTTTTACAAAGAGATCCATAAACTGAAATACTCTTTCATAAGGAACCAAAGTAACTTAGTTACATTCCAGTTCATCAGTACATCTCTTGTACCATTCCTTCTCGAGTGTTACAAGCATCAACTGCCATGTTAAACTATACATAGGTAGTATAAAAATCTCGAGGCATCAAGCCAAAATCTCAGATCAACATTAAACTAACTACTGACTCCTAGGACCTGAGAGTACAGAGACGACACATAGGACTCTTTATTTACAGGACATGACAGCTGGTGTCTCCATCTGAGGATTCACGGTTGTCCTTGGTTCTGCTGTTGTTGCTGCTGTTCTTCTCTTGTTGTAGGGTTTCTGCCTCTTCTTCGGTGTATACCTAAAAAGTTGGATCCCGTGGGTGTGAGACAATTGAAAATTGTCCTAGCGAGAGATATAACTCTCTGCCAGAAACATTGTTATTACAGATAATAGAATAAAACTGAGATTGGACCAAAAATGGTCTCAACCACTCATATTAGTTTAGGGTTTCCAAGATTAATTCCTTCATCAATTGAATCCATGTGATTACTCATCAATTGAACCTAAGCACCATACTTAAATTGAGCTTAATGAATCATCTTTCAATTGATTCAACCTTCAATTGATCATCAATTTGGGTTTTGAACCCAATTGAATTAGGGTTGAAATCGATGAACCTTCAATATTAGTCATTGTGGAACTAATTGCTTTGAAATCATTGGACCATCATTAAAATTGGGCATGACCTGACCTCAAACGGTCTTGAGGTCGTTTGGATGACCTCCAAATGGTCTTGAGACCATTTTCCCCATCCCATCACTTAAAATTGTGAAATTCAATTAAGGTTTGCATCATTGGATTGCTCTTCAGATTAGCTATTTCTTGCATTTCAATTTGATAACTTTGGGTCTTCAACTACTTCACCATACTCAACCCTAGACCTCCAAATGTTCTTGGTTGACCTCCAAATGGTCTTGAGACCGTTTGGATGATCTCCAAATGGTCTTGAGACCGTTTGGGTTAATCAACCCAAAGATTTAATTCATTCAATTGCAAAATCAGCACTTAACCCGATTAGGGTTTCTAATTAGATGATTGTCCATACATTGATTCAATCAATTGGAACTATTAGATCCTCATCCAACAAGTACTAGGGTCCTGACCTCAAACGGTCAACCCATCCAATAGGTCAACCATCCTAAATGGTTTAGGGTTCAAGGCTCTAAATGGTTTGCAAACCGTTTAGTCTCCAAACGATTTGGTGAAACCGTTTGGACCAAGATCTTCAAAACCGTTTGCAAGGGAAACTTGTTGGATTGCATGCCCAAGATGATATCATCATCATATACCTTCATTCATTCAAAAGCTACTGCCATTTTCATGATAATTACATCAATGAATCAAGGGAATTTCAAATAGAACAAAACGTTCAACAAATAATGGAGATTTGAATGCAATAACAATATTTAAGGGTTTGAGTTATATAATCCACCTCCAATTGAGCTTAAAAGCTTGGAGCTTCACTTCAACAATGGTGGAGGAAGATTTTGCAACTCTCCCAAGGCTCATCCTCAAGCTTTGGAGTGAAAAGATTGGCTAGGATTGAAGATGGAGTGAAATAGAGAAGAAATCATGCATTGTTTTGTGATTTCCACCATGAAATCAAGGTGAAAGAGGATCAAGAAGCTTACCAACAGGTTGGGGGTCGTCCTCCTGCTTCTCCTAGCTCCCATGGTCATTTATTCAAGCAACGAGAGGAAGTGGATTCGAAAAATCCTTTGATTTGGGTTGTAAAAGGTGTTTTATAAGAAAATCAATGAGAGAGAAAATGCCTTATAAAAATCTTTTAATTCCAAAATTAGTGCCTCCTCTTCCCCCTCAATTCCTTGGCCACGAATCCATATTATCCTACTTGCAAAACTTCTTCATTATCCAAGAATTAAAAGAAAAGGAATTAAGCACCTTAAACATATTATACTAATATCCCCTTTTTAGTGGATATTACTTTTTTTTATAATAATGTGAGTGGAGTCTTCACCTCCTTAGGATATTTCGTTGACTTTTCAAGACATAAGGGTGTTCAAACTTGAGAAAATTTAACCATCTCGTTTTTGGTTGAAGGCCCTTCAATTTTTTTATTTATTTTTGCATTAAATTGAATTAGGGTTTCAATTATGCTTAGATCTTGATTATTTTAATATCAAGATTCTCTCTCCTCTAAAATAATTCAAATGAGGCACCCCTCCCATTTTATTTTCTCTACTTGATGACAAGAAACATGCGGGACCCTCTAGAAGTGGTATTTTGCATATTGAACCCTTGGTTTTGGGTAAATTACACATTACACCAAGACTAGGTTTTAATGCACAAGGATTGCTCAACAAGCTTTATCTAGGTGCTCAAGCTTGTGGAAACCATACTACTGCATCATTCTCATTCTTATGATGCTTCAACATCTGAGAAACATTTTATCATGCACAATTTGCAAGTTAACCCCTCAACTTGGGTAATTTGTACTTTAGTCCAAAACTAACAATTGACTAAACAATTTAGAGCAATATTCTCTATTCAAGTCATTTCAGCTATATCTTGATAGAGAAGTATATCATTTATTTAATAAGGAATATGAAGAACATGTATAGCATTTAGCCAACTAAGACATACTAAGCAAGGTATCATCAATCATTGATTCTCGTATTTCAGCCCTAAGCAAATACGCTACACGACTGATTACATTTTACAAACATACTTTAGCCCTGAGGAGATGAGGTATACCGCTCATACTCCAACCGACCATTGCGAAATCGAAATTGGTACCATACATAGGCCAATAGAAGAACCGGATTCCCATGACCTCATCTTCCTCAGTCAGTATGAGGACCAAATGCAGGACATCTTGTATCTCTGCTAAATAGCTTTCCAGGGTATACTAGCAACTTCACTATTAGAGTTACAATGGCATGTTGTACTCTCTTCGCAGTCGATGGATATTATATTTATCTCACATCGATTCGACATTAAGATCATTGGGAGATTTATGATACATCCATCCCGGTCTTCGGGAGATTAGTGATACATCCTTCCTGACATAATTAATGAAGGATTGAGAGGTTTAATGTTTACCTCACATCAATTCCTCCATTAGGGCATAAGGATATTCACACCCATAACCCCCACATACTCAAAAGTATGCCCTCCAGGAGTTCCCATAGGAAAACCTATTTCACCAACATTAAACTACTGACGATGATGGATCTATGGTCAGGGCTCTACATGATACCATTTCACTTGATTAATTAAGTACATTACAATATTCTTTTAGCATCAAACATGTTTTTCAAACATAAAACATTGTAACAGTTGCTACAAAGAATGAGTACTATTTCTGTCAAGTTCTTTTCAAAGCTTTATTAGACTTTGGGATCTCAATCCCTCATCACATCAGGGTATTCTCATCCCTTATCATCTCATCATCATGATTATGAAACATGGGTGTTCAAACCCTTAATTCATCAAAACACTTGTTACCACTTTATCAGGTAACTTAATGCCTTCAGGTCATCAGACCAATGTAAACATAATAATTGTAGTTCATGTATTTCACATGGCTCTTAAAGCCCAATAATATATCTTGTTACCTCTTACTAGGTAACACAACATATTATAGCTCACAAGGCCCATAAAGAAAATTCAATAGTAAAGCATCATAGCTCATACCTGGCTATGTCCACCATCTCATGAAACATGCATAATTAGTGCACATTATAACAATTATATCAATTACAAATCAACACTATGCATTGTAAGAGTAACATCATCATTTCCTCCTTTGAGTTAGAATTTCCCAATTTATGTCCATTAGGAATACTATATCTCATTACCCAGATTTGGGTCATGATTTATCATTATATTGCCCAAAATTAGGGTTTCATATATTACAACCCAAGATTAGGGCTCCACATATCTTTATCCTATATAATTATGGGTTTTCGTATCAGAGTGTCACATACCAGTACATAGTATCACCTTGAATAAGGTTTTACATCTCATCATTGAATTAAGGTTTGATTTTGACCTTAAACTTATCTAGAGTTTCACATGACACCACCCTTACTTTAGGGTTTCATATAGCTTCACCCTTGATTAGGGTTTCTCATAACATCATCCTCAATTGGGGTTTACTATTCACATTCAATCAGGGTTATTATTAAAATTCCCGGAATTAGGGTTTCTCAAGTCATTACCCTAAATTAGGGTCATATCATTCATAGATTAGGGTTTCACCTATCATTGCTCTCAATTAGGGTTAGGGTACATTAACCTTCTTAATTAGGGTTTATGATCTCTTTATCAAGGATCATACCCCAATTACACATTCTATCAAGTTGGAAGTGTTGAGACTTAATCACTACATGATAATCATTCATGTAGGAAGTCCTCTCTCCCTCATCCTTTATAAGATGATATTTACTTCAGACCTGATTAGATTAGGTTAACTCAACTAGATTGGAGAACTGACACATGTATTGTGTCATTACTTCCATAATCATCAAGGATTAATCATTCAGGAGGTACTAATCACCCTATCTTATTAAGGGTACAATTACTATAATCACCCTTGGATTACATCAAGTAATGATCAATTAAACAATTGACCTTTAATCACCTTAAGTGTCCATACGGTTTTGATTAATTACTTCTCAAACGGTCTTGGTCACTTAGATCCCAAACGGTCTTGACCAACCAAACCTCAGTGCAGTTATATTTAAAACATAAAATTGTTTGTTAAATGGTAATTGGCTGCAATACCTTGTTATGAATAATTGCACGATTATTGTTTCCCCCACATACCAGATTTATGCTGACCGACGTTTTGTTTGTCGGCGTTTTAGGTACAAAGCCAAAAGGACAAACAGTAAATCATCATATTGTGAAATACATGAAGTAAAATGCAAGGAGGATTAGTTAGAATAGAATTCATACATGGATAGAAGTTTAGAAATCCAAATTTTCAAAAGGCATGCAAAAGTTTATTTTCTTACATCTTTCCTGTATAGTCTATTAAAATTTAATAATTGTTCTTGGTTAAATGTCGAACCTTTGATCCAAAAATTATGGGTGCGGCTTCGACCTCTCGGTCTCCCTTAATTGGGGGTTACCGGAAGGTGGGGTCGTAACATTTGGTATCAGAGCGTAGGTTCCTCACTTAAACATTAATAATTATTAAATTCCATAGAACCCAAGGGAGTTATTAGAGGATTATCCGAAAGACGGAGGTGTCTAGAAAAGGATCACGACCGGGGGCTGGCAATATTTTCCTTCGCACCGCTAGTCGGAATACGATGACTCCCAGATCTGTGACTACCTGGCCAAACTCTTAGGGTATGAATCAAAATAAGATACCTTTAGGACCTTCTCATCTTATTCATCCCTTCTCATCACAAATTCTGTTAAGGACCTTAAGGATTAGGGTTTTCTCTCTTCTCCTCACCCTCTTGAGGTATGGTTAAGGTTAATAAGGTCTAAGGAATCCTCCACCAAATTAATGAAAAGTATGTAAAGAAGATGTCATGGACATAAGCTTAATAGATTAAGCGCAAACTAAAGGATAGATACATGTTTAGGTCGTATGACATAAGTTGTCATGCCCTCATAAGAGACCTGAGGCTAGACCTTCTTGTCAGGAGGATAAATAAAGAGAGTTAGTCTTGGAGATCGAGATCTCCATTACAAGTAGAAACCTGGTACATCCTATGAGGATGATGTTAACCCTAACCCTAAGTGAAGGTTAGAGAGAGAGATGGTATGATGAGTTAGACCAGGTGTTTGGATGGACATACCTTGGATGACGTATGAGCCATGAGAGGTTGAATGACCTAGTACCTCTGGAGACCCAACCCTGGGAAGGGTCATGCATGTTAGAGTGAAGGATAGCTCCTTCATTGAGGAGGTTAGAGAAGAACCTATGGAAACCCTATGAGCTTATATGAGCATGGCATAATATGCACCCAGAATGTATCAGTAGTGTGAGTAATAGGTTGAAACCCTGGCCAGGAGAGTATGAAGGATGGATTATGAGATATAGAGTTATGGATAATCTTGAGCAAACATAAGTCCGAGCCTAGGCTTCACCCATGGTGACGTATGCTTGTGAGCTTGATCCCTCTTGGAGAGAGAGCCTCTCATAGTAAGGTTAAATATGGAGCTAGCTCTAGAGAGAGAGAAGGAACCAAGCAAGAAGGTTGGAAGCCTAAACCCCGAGATATGAGGAACAATGGGGAGTCGAGGATGATGCGACCTAAGTGGATGATAGTGGTTGCCTCATGCATGATCCTTGGAGGCTGATGATATCTTGGTGGACTTTGGAGGAACCAAACCCTAAAGTGAGGATGGGGCTTCTGGAACCTATGTGCCTACGGTATAAGATCTTACCTGCCGAGATGAGACAAAGTGTGCCTTAGACCCTAAGGAGGTTTAAGTAGCAGGTTGTGAGGTCATGTACCTTGTTGGTTGTCTTTGGGAGGACTCGACCCTAATGTGTTGCTCGAATAGAAGGATGACAGGGAGTGCATGTCATGCCATGTACATGTTTGAGAGAGTGAGCATGCAGTTGGACACCCAAAAGTGAATCTAGGGTTCCTAGGCCTAAGCGGGGAAGTGGTGTACCCGATGCTCATGATGAGATTTGAGTTTCTATAGACGTGAGCATGGTACTCCGCATGGTCTTGACCCAACGTTGGGAATAAGAACAAGTATGGACTGGCATGGTTTAGTAGGTGATCCACTTGTGCCTTAGTAGCTGTTGGGTTAAGCATGCTCATATGGATGTAAATCCTAAGGATGTTTGTGACCTTGTTGTCAAGAGTTGTAGTTTCCTCCCATACTAGGAGAGGGACCCTTTGGTAGGGTGTATACCAGTTTTGTGGGTTTTGAGGAAATCTAAAAAGGTCTCATAGGATCTTGAGAAGCTAAGTGAAAAGTACATGGTATGAGAATGAACCTGTAGACCCATAGATATCCATCTCTAAGTGCTTGTGGATGTGTTACCATGGAGGTAACCGGTATGGGGCCTGACCAAGAAAGGAAGGTCACCATGACCCCTATAAAAGGATGAAAGTCAACCCATAAATGTAGAGAGAGATGATGAAGGCTTGGGTAAGGTTCTAAGTTGAACATGTACTAAAATAGAATCCTCAGTCTATCCTAGGGTTAGGTAGGGATAAGACTGATGGAAGTAGGATTTGCCTAATTCCCTAGTTGCACCTGACCATAGGGTCGGGAGGTAACAACTATCATTGTCTGAGGGCCATGGGTTAGGAGATTGATCACCTTCATGAACTCATGGAACCCAAAGGGTATATGAGTAGGGCACTCTCTGGATGCATAAGGGAAGAGGGATGACCCCAAAAGTGTCGGCACCCTATAGACCTAGAGGTGATGACCAAGGAATATGTGTGGACCCAAGTAGGTTCAAAATCAGGTTTCCATGGAGGTAACTTTGATATCAAGATGACTGTAATATAGAGGCATAAACGACATGTTTCAACTTAGATTTAAAGGTGTACTGGCAAGGTGGAATGTACCATCTCTACTCTTGGAACAAGAAGAAATCTGTATTTGGACTGCAGCCAAATGCTTATTTCCTCTTGTTATGGGGGTGAGAGATAGGACAGTACGCATGCCATACACCAAGGATAAAGATGATGTAGATTGGAATGTTGCCACGAGATATGGGGACAGAGAAGATAACATACCCTGGTAAAGTAAATGATACATGGATGGTTTGAAAACACTAAGAGGATTAATGTAGTCACCTTATGAGGATGTTTTTATCATGAGATATGAGTCATAGAAGGTTGAGTTTGATCACCAAGAAGATGAGCTCAAAGTGTTCTCAATGAAGATAGACTTAGAGTTCGAGTTTGAGATGATAAGTGAAATACATGGAAGTGTATGTCTTCAATGTTACCTAATACCTAAGGATGTGAAGTGGTAATGGATTCTCTGGTTGAGATATATCTACCTAGTTTGGCTAGAAGAGGCTGTTAGACTAACCCTAAGTTTGGAAAAGAAGATATGTTTGGCTAACACTCAGATGTAATGAGATATGTTGAACAAGTTAATGATTGTTTGGTTAGCCAGTCTAATCCTTGACATAATGAAAGGATGGTTTAGAGCCTCAGATGCACTTCTTTGGATAGGAAGGTAATAAAACCCTGATGAGAGTGGTTTAGGGTTTTCGAGGAATCGATCTTGAGGAATCATGACATACATGAGATCATGATTTTAAGATCACCATACACCGTACTACAAATATAATAAGTGACAATAGTACTTTAGATGCCTAAGATAAAGTTGCATGTGGTATATGGCCATGCAAGCCGAGGAAGAAGGACGAACACCAGTAACCCAGTGCATTGAGTCCCCGAAAGAGAAAGAGAGTTCATCACCATGGATGTTGGAAGTCTCCCCTCGACCAAGGAAGTTCATGATGCAATATGGGTTGTGGTAGATCACCTTACCTAGATGACATGTGAAGAAGTCGTTACTATCGACTTCCAACTCGATACCATCGACTCAGACGCTGTAGACTAAATTTTAATGTGTTAAATCTAACACATATTGTATTAAAAATTATATTTTAGGTTTTCTCTTGACCTAAACATGTACGACGGCTATAAAAGACACTATTAGAACCGCAATTGGGAGATCTATCATGGGGGGACGACATCAAAAGCCAAACGGAGAGAGAAAAGTAGAGGAACCCTACACGGAAGACCTCAGAGGCATTTTGGCGGTAGAAACGATGGAAAATTCTCTCCATCTTCTCTAGATCCACTCTTTAACCCTTTCTCTAATTTACTGTATCTCAAAATTCATGTTTTACATCTTTTTGACTTATTGTGATACCATGTCGTCTATTTTCGGCTAAAAACTGTAATTCTTTAGGACCCGAGAGTAGCCCGGGTAATCATTGTATGATACTTTTTACATAGTTTATCATAATTTGTCTCTCAAATCCGTGGTATGATGTCGTTTTCTCCATTATATCATTATGATTGATCACCCTAATGATAATCTAATACCTTTAATTACTTTGAAAGAAGAATTAACGGTTGAAAAGAGACGATAATCACATTAACTAATAAATCCTTTAAACAAGGCGATGTACAGTTAATGGTGGAAACCCAGAGTATGATATGCATGCACCTAGTTTAGGGTATAGGTTACTACTACCGTGGAACCGACCTAGATTTAGGTAGTGAATTGTATCGTGAAAGCGAGCAATTCTGACTACAGGCCACTACCCGGAATAGGAAACAAATTAGGATAATTGTGTAGGAATTAGTACAACGAGAACCTACGGTGAAACCACAATCCTAAGGATTCCATTTTTAATTGATTAAACCAACCATTTAATCGATTGTTTTGTTTTATTTTATTTTATTTTCTTTTTCAATCAACTTTTTGGCTTAGATGATCAATCCTAATTAGTAATAGTCTTTAACCTCACAACTCTCCGTGTTCGATAACTCAGGACTCATAATCCCATATTACTTTGACATGTACACTTGCGTATTACACGCACGTTATACGTGTGTCACTCTCTCTCTTATTTATAACTCCCTAACCTTATAGGTGATATGTATGCCACAACTTGTGCATGCTATAGTGGTGATTATGTGATACAGGGAGGTGCTTATACACATCGATGAGGAATATTATGCATGACTTAATGTGATAGGTCCTATGGCATGGTGATGTTTAGATGTCTATTGAGAGGTGATATGCTCAAGTGATGTGATCAAGGGATTGATATGCCATGGTGATATGTGATTTTGATGATTGCCTTTTAAATGGTAGAGAAATGAGTACCATGTGGTGATTGTGTGACAAGTGCACACTTTGTATGTCTGATATCTTCTGGAATTGCAAGACACCCTTTTTCTTGTAGACTTTCTTTTAGCTTTATAAGTTGTAACTTGATTGATGCGAAAAGTCACCCAATTGGCTAAGTAATCAAGTGAAATCTAAACATGTAGTTTTCCTGTGCCATAAAATCATTCCAGTGTCATCTTTATTTGCTAGATTGGTGACACAAGTTTAACTCGGGCGTATATTTTTAAATATACAGGGTTCAAGTTGAGTAATTCCTTGTATTGTTAACAACAGGGTTGTGTGAGACGACCATCCATGATTCGATCTCCTGGTGATATGGATGACCATGTGTTAGCCACTATTTCTTTTAAGAACAGCCATGCATGAGCCCATCCTTATAGAGCCATTACCTGTACCAAGGTGGGCTAGGTGTTTATATATGGATGACCATGTGTGAGCCAATCCTTGTGCTGACTATATGTCACTCTTTTGTAGTTGACTAATATGTCTCTATTGTGTTCTCTTATGCTGGACAAGAGGCATTAGAGAGGTCGTGGATTCTGACTAGTCCATAGAACTTGTATGGCACGAATTTTGACTTGGAAGTGGTTAGTTGGATTTGGATGGTGCGACTCAAATCCTTGTGGCACAATAAAAGATGTAATACAATCGTGTAGTATGTGTGCTTAGGGTGACATGCATCTCTCATTGGTTGAGCCTTTGCCTTATTTTTTTTACTAATTTCATGAATTATAAGACGGTAAGAGAAGTCAACTATTATACATATTTTTCATATTTCTTTTTAAAATATAAATTGATCTACTACTTAGTGGTGGCTGCCTAGTGTTGTTTAATCTACTTTACCTGATATATACATATCATTTAGCTGAATCTTCTCAATCTGCTTAGTATGTTGTTTTACCTACTTAGCTTATACATGCTTTAATAGCATTGGTGAAGAGTTATATCTCTCACTGGGATGTTTGGTCTCACCGTGTGGGTTTCCACATCTTTTAGGTGAACGTGCATGAAGAGTAGAGGTCGTGTAGCTGAGGAAGAGAAGCAACAAGAGAAGTAGCTGATAAGGTTGGATGTGATGCTAGTCTTTTGGTGTTAGAGTCCTAGAGTTGTCCCTATACAGTCATGTCCTTGGGGTGTTTTTCTTTTGACGTGTATTCTGGTTGTGTGATCGATACGATGTTTTGGCAGGTGTGCCATAGTTTTATAATTGTGACATTTGTACTTGTATATATCTATAACTAGTATCTTGTGTAACAGGTTGATGATAGAAATGTTGATCTATAATGATGAAAGCACCATGTGACATGATATGTGATGCATGTGGAGGACTTTGTGGACTCATATGTAATAAGTTTTTCTCTTATGGTGCTTGAATTTAGTCAGATTTAAATATCTAGTATTTTCTGTTAATTCACTTGATTAGTGTTGTTTTCACTTTTGGTTTTGTTTAATCTTGCTTATGGTGCGTCGGGGTGTCACAGTTTGTTTAACGTTAATTACCATGTTCATAGTATATACTTCTCATTATTTCTTTCTTAATAGGCAACTAATCCCTAATCTTAAGTCATTAAGAAAACATTATTTGAAATCATCAAATTAGGCTTTAGAAACATTAAATCTAGATTCCTCATCAAAAATCATTTCCAACAAGTATGATCCCATAATTTTCTAACAAACCATTAATTTACCATGAATTTCTAAAGAATTTAACAAATCAAAAATCAATAAAACTCCATGCGTGAATTATTATCTTAAATCAACGGATAATTGGGCCCGCTCTAAGGTGGCATCAATAGGTTTCGGCCACCTAAAGGTGGGTCCCTCATATACAACACGCATGACAAAGAGCCACCTAGGGTACCTCAATTATGAATTATCCCTTGAACGAATAATAAAAACTATCTAAAAATAAAGGGTGTAAATGGGACAATGACGATGAACTTGTTCTCTTCTTTGCAGACAAGCTTGCAAAGTGTTTGGCGGTATCAATGAGAAACTTGAGATTCAAAACTCAATCTAGCAGACTTTTCGTTAAGAACCAAGATGTTGGGCATCTTCCTCGACACTGCTCGGACCTAGCAAGCCCAAATGCAGGCTGAAGAATGGCCAGATGCGACAGATTGTTGGGAAGAGCTCGAGAATCAATGATTGATATTACAATATGTAGAAAAGGGGTTTGTGAATTTACCGGCATGAGGGTGATATTACTTTGGTGGATGCTTTGATAGAGTTCTTGGAGATGATTTGGAGAATCGCCAGCAGATGAGGTGGTCTTAGGTGTCTCCTTGAGTGGTTGGAGCCATGTCTACCACAGAGAAATGACTTTAGGACATGCAAGGGGTTGAGAGAAATCACATGAAGATATTGAAGGTGCAAAAAGTTCTCTGTTATCCCCCAAAGTCTTCCATGAGGTATGATCTATATATGCATGTGTGGAGAGCCTTCGATGTCATCATGATTTTGGAACATGGGAGGACCTAAAGTCCAATGGTGGTTTGGATTCTGGAGGTAGAGAAACACTATCAAAAAAGGACTCACTAAGATCATGTGGATGCGACAGAGCTAGTGAGAGTATTCATTTTTCTCGGGATTCAATAGAGAGGATTATCACAAAGGGAGTCCCTAGGATTCGTGACTGCTGGAGTCCTGGAAAGCTAGGAAAACCGACCGATAGGGATGAGTTTCCCAGCAGACCGTAGGATTCGCACAAGTCTGAGCCAGACGTTCCTGAGAAAAAAAGTGGGTGACAGCTGATAGAGTCAGGACATAGGTTTTATCAATGCATGAGTGAAATATTTAATTAATCATTAATCAAAAATATATACTAACTCTAATAATTGATTTAGAAGGTCAAACAAAGTTGTAATAATTTCAAATTTTAACCAAAATTCCTATTGCCTTCAATTGCTTATCCTTTCTTATAGAACTCTACTAAGAATTACTAAACAATATAAGTGAAATTTTGGGATGATATAATCTAATTATTTCATATCCTTTTTTGCATAAGTGTACATTATAAGAAGATTATGTCATTTATTTAGCAAATCTAGAAGAAATGTATATCATATTGTTTATATTCTATCACACTTATTATATATTACACATATCTAGGGTGAGTCAGAATTTTTATTATCAACTCCTTGTACCCATACCCAAGTAAGCACATAACTTTCTTACATTTCCCCCTTTCTTATCAATACCATGTAAAAACAACTAGCACACTACTTTAATTTTTGTAAGTTTACCCTTTCCTGTTTCCTTTTCCCTCTTATTTTTCCAATGTACAAACGTAACTAACTCTTGATAGGAATTTATTACATGGCAAGTAATAATAATCATGTGGACGAAGTAATTTCTTTGCAAAGAAATAGATTCATTATGAGAAGTTTCTCATTTAAAGTTGAATAATTATGTGCAAACTTTTTTATTAAGTAGAAATTATTTATCAATGCATATGAGAATAGATATAATTTCAAATCATATTAGATGATAGCTTTTTGAAAAGAAAAATATAAGGTGAACTTGGATATCGATTATTTGTTTTAGAGAATTGGAAAACGTCATAAATTGATAGGGTGTGATTCAAATCAATTATTATCTAAATATTTTATCTACTTCATGCTTATTGAAAAGAATTACAAAACATTGTTGATGATCTCTGATATTTTACTTCCTGTGCACTATGGGTCCACGAAAATTGGATGATAACTAAATTGCTCCGGAGATCTGTTTCGTCTTTCTAGTCTCGTATTGTTTCTTTTTCTTCTCGCTTTAATTCAGTAAATCTTAGTCAATGATTCCCGAGAAAGATTTTCATTGGCTTAATTAATTGTAGGTTCATATGGTAATCCAAATTTTTTCCAGTGTCAAGTCAAGACTCAAGAGTCGGCTATGTCCTTTAGGCGATGGTACTTTTACTACATGCATCCCGTACGCGTTGATGCAACAGGTTAATTGTTGATGGTCCTTCTCAGAAGATAGTTGGCAGTTAGGCTATATGTGCCTAAGGCTGAGGAAGCATCAAATCTTAGTCTACGTGCCGCGACATTAATTCCTGATCACAGAGGATCCCCTGTCGTTCAGTTCACTTCAAGTATATTTGTACCCGTAATTCCCCGCATCAACATTGAACGTCTCACACCCGCATAGAATGCCACCATTCCACATCCTCAATGTTATAAAAAAATACCAAGAAAAATAATTGCATGCTCAGAATAATCTATACCACGGTTTTGTAAAGTTTTAAATGCCACTTGTCGTAGATAATGCAATCTCAGGAAGTGGCTTTTGAAACCAATGCATAAAGGAAACTTAAACTAAGGCCCTGTTGGGTATGGTGTTGTTGGGTGTAGTTTGATGAAAAGAAAAATCAAACAAATATATTCATACCTTTTAAATTGTTTCAAATTTATTTAGTTGGATGTAGTATCAGATATGTATTTTTGTTTGCGATCATTTGGCAGAAAAAAAAAACATTATAGCAGCTGTCCAGCTGTGTGTTGTCTGTCTTGCTGTCAGTGATACAATGAGACCAGCAGCAGTCCGTGCTTCAATTTCTCCCGGAAGCTGACGTAATGAAATTCCGCATTCTACCCCGGACTACCAAAATACTTGTTTATCCGAAAATTAGATCATTCAGGTTCAATGAAATTAAACGCAGCCCTACCAAACAGGCCCTAAGTAATAACACTAAACAGAATGGAAATAGATAATTATTGCGCTCAGTGAGATAATGTGCGTGCCACAGGCTAGCTAGCAGCTGCATGCATCCATCCATCACATAATGGAGCAACGTGCGCTGGTGCTGGTGGAGCCATGGGTGATGAAGTCGTCCGCGAGTTCCAATGGAGGAGGAAAGTCTGTCACATGGACATCTCCATCCTTTTCCCTCTCTTTCTCGCTTTCCTTGTCGTCACGGTTCTGATCCCACTACTACAGAAAATGTTTTTTACAACAGTTCCTTTTCTCAATTTACAACAGGTGTTAACAGTTGTATTAGATCGCGTGGTCTTATGGGGGGTGTTTTACACAACATGTGATCGCATGTTGTAATAGGTGTATTTTATACAACAGTTGAAACATGTTGTCTTTTAAGGAATGACCTGTTGTAATATGAGTATTTTACACAACATGTGGTGCACCTGTTGTAATATATATTATACAACAGTTGAATGACGTTGTCTTTCACTAAACACACCCGTTGTAATAGGGGTATTTTTTACAACATGCAGTTCACCCATTGTAATATATATTATACAACAATCGAAGCATGTTGTCTTTCACTAAACACACCCATTGTAATAGGTAGGTATATTACAACATGCAGTGCACCTGTTGTAATATACATATTTATACAACAGTTGGAGTATGTTGTCTTTCCATACATGTAACCGTTGTAATAGGATTGTTTAGACAACATGGTGTGTGTCTGTTGTAATATACACAATTTATACAACAGGTTATGCATGTTGTAGTTCACTAGAAACACTTGTTGTAATAGGTGTATTTTTTTCCTGACAAACCTGTTGTAATAGGTGTGGATAACACAACATGTGTTGTTTGTTGTAGAATCATACATTTTACAACATA
This sequence comes from Alisma plantago-aquatica, assembly GCA_963693085.1. NCBI lineage: Eukaryota > Viridiplantae > Streptophyta > Magnoliopsida > Alismatales > Alismataceae > Alisma > Alisma plantago-aquatica. Next base: position 295,525,366 of record OY856411.1, read on the forward strand.
TCATTAACTGTTGTCTTTGATTAGAGTTTGACAGGTCATATATTGAACCAATTGTATTGATCAAATTAACAATATTATGAATAAATTATAATAAAAATGCAATTATACTTTTTCATTTCACAAACAAACACATAGTTGAATAAAATTGTCATCAAACCTTGAAAGAAACTCGTACTAAATTTAATTAATATTAAATCATTCATACAACGATTCAATAATACAAAGTACTAAGTATCCACTCTAGAATCGAACTGAAAACTAACTAAAAAAGTTTCACACATTGGTCTATGCTAAAGAACAAATGTCTCCCTCACATGTCACATAATCTTATGTGTGCTCAAGAACACATGTCGCCCACTCATTTTGTACCTCATCGATTTCTTCTTGGTTAAAGCAACAACCAATATACTTCGAATAATACTACAATCATATGACATATATATCAACATATTGTGATTTTTTCAATTTATTTAGAAATTTGAACAAACTAAAAGAATATACTTCAACACATTCATGAATATTTCTATTTCTCATATCAAAGATGTCTTTCATATACTTCAACACATAATACCCGCAATCTGTATTGTTCGGCTGCTTTGGACACTGTACAAAATAAATATTAATTTGTTATCCAAATAATTGTGAGAACCTGTTAGCAAATAAGAGGATGGAAAGGTATAGATATCAAGAAAACTTAATAAAAGGTACACTACTACAGAAATAGCCTTTGGCGTCGGTTGTTTAACCCCCTTTGGCGACGGTTTTCAAGCGACGCCTATGTGGGCGCCGCTAAAGGTCGAACTCTTCGGCGTCGGTTTTCTAACCGACACCTATATGACATATAGGCGTCGGTTATATATAGTTGGCCGACGTCTATAAGGTTCGCGCCACAAAAAAGAGCACCACCTAGGACACTTTCTGCGTCGGTTAACAACTTAACAACCGACGCCATACACCCAGACGACACGGCGAAGCACGGTCGTGCTTCGCTGCACGACCGTGTTTAGTACTATAGGCATCATTTTTATACTAATAAGTGACGCCTTTTCCACCACGGTCGTGCTTTCCTGCACGGTCGGGTTGTTTGTCCTATTAGGCGTCGGTTTTTATCAAATAACTGACGCTGTAGGCCTTTGATGACGGTGTTCTATAAATAACCGACGCCTATACTTTAATTTTTTTTTTTCTTATCAGTTTGCAGGCCTGCCGTGGCTGGTCAGCAGGATGAGAACCTGCAGTTTAGTTTTATGAACTGTAGGTTTACGACATCCATTGATATCAGCCTACAAACAGGCCACAAACCTGCAAAATCAACAAATATTTTTTCACACAAGTAGATACATTCAGACATCAATTCAATTATCACATTCACACATGTAGAAATATTCAAATACACGTAGAAACATTCATACATGTATAAACATTCAGAAATATTCATTTACAAAATATCATTCAGCATCGCTATCAGCATCCCAATTATATCTTACAATCGCCACTGCTTGTATGGCTTTTGCCCATTCTTCTCTTATTTCATTTAATGCTTCCATCGTATATGGAGCATGCACATTTTTTAAGCGTTTACCTATAGTGTGGTCAGTTTTAAACACCTGCAAAGAGAATGATGTATATATATAAGTAATAATATAAAAATAAGATTGATATATTTCATACTAACTAATGAGACTATATATAATACCTCATGTATGGTATTAATATCCAATGCGGCATGTCGGATAATCATCTACATAAATCGCATCACATAGTATGTGCATGCCCAGCCGTTGTCTTGTGTAGCGCACTATAAATTGAAACATACAAAATATTAAAAAATACAACTAAGAACAGTTCACATAAATAATATATACATTGGAGTCGGGAACTTACTTTTACGTTCTCCCAAATTATTGGCTGGTTCTTTCTCCTTGGGACATTTCCTCCAGCATTTTTGAATGCATCTAAACCCCTACATGTTAATGTAACACAGTAAATTGCATAATTAAATAGTAATGTAATAACATATGTTAACGGATATAAAAATGAAATATTTCTCACCAGAATAATGGCATTCTCAATATGTGTCCAATTTTAGTGTTCAATGTACTTCCCGCAGGATCTAGATAATAAACAGTCAACGTCCCGGGGACAATAACTAGTAACTCCCAATGTCTACCGCTAGAGGTAAAAAAGTTAAAAATTAATAACTCAAAATTCACAATAAAAATGGAATTTTCTTAAGTCCAAATTATAAATAAAGTAAACTTACTTGACATTGAATGGGGCTATTATTATCGTCTTCTTTTGCTGACCGAAAATTCTAAAAGAATCTATACAGTATTGTTGAACACTATCAGGGTCTTTAGCTACCATACTAATCAATGATGGAATAAAAAAACCCACATGATCAAATGCAAATTGTTTGCATTGATCTTCGACTAAGTAGCTGCAAAACATGTATTACGTATGCATTAATATATAAGAAACCAGATCACCGGATCTTACACAAGGTATATGGATGTATAAACAAGATCTCACCTTATCCATATCTCTATCATTGATGTATTCAGCCAATCATACATAAACAACTCAATAATATCTTGTATAAATAAAGAGTTATCGTATGATTGACCTGCATAATCTGCTTCTAAAGAAAAATTTATAGGGCAATGTATATTATGTGCCCATAGACAACATGCCATTCCCCTACAAGAAGGACCTAACGGGTATTTTAGGTCAGTTGGAACCCAACTTGGTAATGCAGGAAGTGGAGGTGGAGGCCTAGGTGCTCCGGGTGTCTTCTTTTTAACCTGTATATATAATTTTAGATCAGTTAACCTCATATATACACATTAACAATCTAAAGTAATGTAAATTTATATTATAATTTCAGTAGTGTAGACGACATCTACTTTGGGCCACAATATCACCCCGCCTTCTGCCTCACCAAGTGTATCAATATCTGGGTGGACATATGGCAATGCAGCTTCCCTCCAATCGGGTAAGACACATATTGGGCTCACACTAACGTAGCCCTGCGGCATTGGAGTCCCATGAAACGTTGCCCCAGGAAGGGACTGGTAAGGATTCGCCTATGCAACAACATAGTCTTTCATTCTTAAGCGGCATGGCTTCAATGCCTACAAATTTATGTAAAGAATGTTATACATATATACATATCACCTTTCGAACATATCATCTTGAAAAGACTAGCTACAATGTCATAAACAATACTTACAGCAGACGTGCTAGGCGATGGGTCTCCAGGATTACTCGCAGTCTGTGCATCAAGAGAAGAGTGGGTCGCCATAGGCTGATTGGAAGCCTGAGATGCCTGCCACCACACTATTTCTTCCTTGACCTTCTCAGCAACTATATCATTGACCTTCTTAGCAACTATATCCTCGACTCTCTTATTCTCCTATACATGGATAAAAGAAACATTAGCTTCTTATTATTGAATTTCCTTTTGCAGTAACATTCTAAAAAAAGAATAGGTTACCTCTTCTTGTGAAAGTCCCGCTCTGGGCTTGTGCTAGGATGGCCCAAAGAATGCTTTGATGCCCACACCAGCGCCTGCACCCCTAACACGTCTAGGATGCTCTGGGTTACCCAGAGCAACTGTCAATTCATCCCTTGTGCCCTGAGGGATGAACGTGCCTTGTTTCCTCTGCTCGTGCAGCTCCCGCTAATCACCATCAACAAAAATTGGTAAGTTAACACCACAAATAATTAATATTCAAACGATTGCTCTAAGAGTTGTATTTTACCATTTTCACAGCTGCCTCAGCAGTTACGGGCTTCTTTATTTCACCCTTCTTGTTTTGCCTCCCAGCTATCCAGATATCATGGCGAGGCATGGGTGTGGCAGACTCCTGAGTAGGAGCAGACTCCTGAGTAGCCGCAGACTCTGCCTGTAGTCTTTGGTGAACGTTTGCATAGCCCTTTGGACCCATAGTGTGGTCATGCACATTCAGTGCACGCCTTGCTTTTTGTGCGTCACTGAGGGCCTAGTTAGTATGTACATTAATGATTTGGTTAGTAGCACTAAATGTTAATCTTGAATAGGTGAATACAACATATATTAATTAAATTGGGAGTGACGCCTAATACCTTGAATTCTTCAGATTTTCTTGAAGCAAAAAAATTGTCCCAATCTTCTTTGTCCAAGAAGTTCCACTGCTCAAGGGCTGACTTCTTCTTCTTATCACCATCTTTTATGTATTCTCTGTTCAGATTTGTCCTATAGTTCCTAAGCATCTTTCCAGCGCGTTGCATCACGCTTTTACGATGCAGCTTCTCATCCAATGCAAACAGATTCTATAAAATAGAATTCTTATTAACTAGTATCCAAAAATAGAATTGCAAATAATATAATTTGTAATCTACAAAATAGAATTGCAAATAATAATAACTCACGCATAAATCCTTCCATATCAAGTCTTTCTTTCCCTGAGGAACTTTATGCCAATTATCATACTTAACACCACAATGGCTTCAAGTGACACACCCAAGATAGTTTACAAAATTATTGCGGTTCACTCCAATTGCATTTCCTCCATTATCAAAATCCACAACCAATTTGGATCCACTACCACTTAGTGCTATTAACTTCTTCAATAGAGTGATGCCCCTTTTCTTGTTAAGTGTTTGGTGCTGCGCATCAAGTTGCTCCAGTGTTTCAGTGAGTACATGTGCATCATCAACCTAAAATTTGACAAAAATAAACACACTGAATTAGCACAATATAGAAATATGGGATATATGACATAACTAGAAGATAATGAATTTTATAGAAATACAGGATATGTTTTTAGAACTTACATTGGTATCCTCGCCATGTTCGTCATGGACAACATGCTCATCATGGACTTCATGCTCATCATGGACATCATGCTCATCATGGTCAGCCATCTGAAAATGTCATTAAAAAGGCAAACATTTAGCATTTGTATTAACTAGAAGATAATGAAACATCAAATCTAAAAATGATCTAAAATCCAAATCCCTAGATTGGGTCAAGTTCAAGTCAAAATGGTTACAAGTGTGCGTTTTGGGTTTTATATGTAAACGACCTTAGAACATCTATGTAATCACTTGTAATGATGAATTGACTTGTAACTTAGAAGAGAAAAATGATTGGGACAAATTTCACCAAGTGCTAATCACTTTAAATGCAAATTAGAAAATGGATTACAGGCACTTGGTCGGTCGAGTTTTCCTGGATTGAAACTCGACTGATCATCCTTGGTCGATTTTCTGAAGATTGCATCGGTCGAGTTGTGCACTCACAAAACTCGACCGATGTAATCTTCAGAAAATCGACCAAGGATGATCGGTCGAGTTTCAATCCAAGAAAACTCAACCGACCAAGTGCCTGTAATCTATTTTCTAATTTGCATTTAAAGTGATTAGCACTTGGTGAAATTTGTCCCAATCATTTTTCTCTTCTAAGTTACAAGTCAATTCATTATTACAAGTGATTACATAGATGTTCTAAGGTCGTTTACATACAAAACCCAAAACGCACACTTGTATCCATTTTGACTTGAACTTGACCCATTCTAAGGCTTTGGATTTTAGATCCTTTTAATGTAACAGGCCATTTAGCATTTGTATTAACTAGAAAAAGGCAAACATTTAGCATTTGTATTAACTAGAAAAAGGTAAACATTTAGCATTTGTATTAACTAGAAAAAGGCAAACATTTAGCATTTGTATGAAAAATCAAATCTGAAAATGATATTGATATTAAAAAAGCAAACATTTAGCTTCAATAAAAAAATATAAACATACATGCCTCTAAAATTGTGATCTTTTATCAATTAACAATCTTTCATTGTGATCTCCGCGCACATATAAGTCATCATTAGCTTCAATATTTTGTGGAGTTGGCAACCCAACAGAGAATGGACTGGAGTCATCATACTTATCATAGTACTCTTCTTCATCTATAGGATCTTCAATGAACTGTCTTTTACCATGAAGAATAACCGACCATTTATCATTTGCAGTATCATCGATATAGAATATTTGTTTTGCCTGTGATGCCAATATGAATGGTTCACCCTTCTCGCCAATATTTTCAAAGTTCACCAAAGTGAAACCCAATTCATCCACTATAACTCCTTTGGTGTTATCAACCCAATTACATTTAAAGAGCGGAATTCTGAAATCTATGTAGTCAAACTCCCATATGTCTTCAATGACACCGTAATATGACATTTTAGCTTCACGTGGACTCTTATCCTTTGCACTTGCAAAATACATAGTCGACGCTTGAAGAGTGACCCCACTGTTTTGGACGACACTCTTATCATCTTGGCGCTTTGTGTAATATGTGAACCCATTAATGTCAAACCCTTCATAAGACATAACATTCGGTTTTGGTTTAAAGGCGAGGCATTTGATAGTTTTTGTAATATCATTTGGTGTTTGAGATAGTTGATGTAAGACTTTATCTTCAAACCACTTAGTAAAAGTCTAATTATGCTCTCTAGCAAGCCACATTGAACTTGCTCGAGGATGTTGTCTCTTGATGAAATTGGTATGTTCCTCGATATAAACACTCACCTCATCCATGTTGTGTAAAATATACAAGTGAGCTTGTTCCAACTGCTCATGGCTGATTACTTTCACCCGTGATCCCAAAATTCCTTTGCCCTCCTCAATATTCTTGTCATTAACAGGAGTGTTATTACCACTCAGAAAGTCATTGCAAAAATCCATAACCTCTCTCGCCACATAACCTTCAATAATACTCCCTTCAGGCCGATAACAGTTTCGAACATCACCTTTAAAAACGCTCATGTATCGTTCAAAGGGATACATCCAATGCAAGAAAACTGGTCCCAACATTTTCACTTCCCTAGTCAAGTGGACAATAAGATGTACCATGATATCAAAGAACGAAGGAGGGAAATACATCTCAAGCTGACATAGGGTAGCAACCACTTCTCTTTGCAAATTATCGAGAGTATCAGGGTCAATAACTTTGCTGCATAGACTGTTGAAAAAGAAACAAAGTCTGGTGATTGCAAACCTTACATGCTTCGGCAATATAGATCGAATTGCCACGGGCAATATTTGTTGCATTAGAGTGTGACAATCATGAGATTTAAGACCTATCAACTTCAGATCTTTCATTGATACCAATCTACGGATGTTGGATGAGTAACCATGTGGCACCTTAACATTTACCAAGCATTCACAAAAAGCTTTCTTCTCCTTTCTAGACAACGTGTAACAAGCGGGAGGTAAGTATGTTCTTTTATTACCCATTTCACGTAATCCTGTTAATTCTGGCCTTATTCCCATTTCACGTAGGTCCAGTCTGGATTTTATCCCATCTTTAGTCTTACCTGGTATATTTAACAGAGTACCAATGATGCTATCACATACATTTTTCTCAACGTGCATTACATCGATACAATGTCAGACTGTCAAAGAACTCCAATAAGGAAGATCCCAAAATATTGACTTCTTCTTGAATGAAGAATTGTCACTCCGTGTGGCCATACTACATTGTGATTTCTTACCAAATTCATTAACAATGTCTTTTACTCTTTCATAAACAACATCCCCTGGTATAGGTTTAGGTGCACTCTGTTCATCATTCCATCCATTGAATGCTTTGCGCTTCCTACGATACGGATGGAATTTTGAAAGAAACCTTCGATGACCAAGATATACAGTCTTGCCGCCATGTTTTAGTCTTATTGAATCAGTGTTTTCTTCACATATAGGACACGCTTTAGCTCCTTTGACACTATATCCAGACAAATTCCCATATACTGGAAAGTCATTAATAGTGCAAAACAACATAGCGTGCAAACGAAATGTCTCTCTTCCTGAAGCATCATAGGCATCACACCTTCAGCCCAAAGTTTCTTTAAGTCATCAATCAGAGGTTCAAGATAAACATCGATATCATTTCTGGGTTGTTTAGGGCCCGATATCAACAACGACAGCATAACGTACTTATTTTTCATACACAGCCAGGGAGGAAGATTGTATATAACAAGCATGACTGGCCAAGTGTTATGTTGGCTGCTCAATGTCCTGTATGGATTCATCCCATCTGTACAAAGCCCAAGTCTTAGATTCCTATCTTCTTCACCAAATTTGGGGTACAATAGATCAATCTTCTTCCACTGTGGTGAATCAGACGCATGTCGTAGGATCCCATAATTATTTTTCTCAACATCTGCATGCCACCTCAAATTCTTCGCATCTTTCAGATTTGCAAAGAAGCGTTGAGATCGTGATATTATAGGTAGATACCAAAACACCTTGGCAGGAGAACCAGTTTTGGACTCCCCCGAAGTCGTCAATGTATACTGTGACACACCACATTTTGGACAATCTTTTAAATCTACATAGTCCTTTTGAAATAATACACAATCATTTTGGCATGCGTGTATCTTCTTGGCCTCCATTCCCATTGGGCACAACATTTTCTTTACCCGGTATGTTGAGATTGGCAGCTCGTTTCCTTCAGGAAGCATTTCTTTCAACAAAGTCAACAATTCAGTGAAGCTTTTGTCGCTCCATCTATTGTTAGCTTTCAACTTATACAATCTCAACACAGCACTAAGCTTCATAAACTTAGCACAGCCTGTGTATAACGGTATCTCAGCATCATGCACAATGTTTCTAAAGATAGGAGGTGGATCGGTGTGCTCTACCCTACAACTATCCAGCATCGCATCAACGATGTCTACTGGAACTGGTTCGTTCATATCTATGTCATCGGACGCAATTTCTTCTTCCACCCAAGCACTGCTATCGACATCTACTAGTTTCGAGTTTGAAATCTCTCCATGCCAGTGCCATTCTATATAACCTTGTACAATCCCGTTGCACATGACATGACTTTTGATTTCCTCACCAGTGTTGACTTTTAAGTTGTTGGCGCAATGCCTACATGGACAGTAGAACCTATCTGTAGGTTTTTTCCTATGTTCCTCGGCAAATCTAACAAACTGATCAAGACCAGATATAAACTCTGGGGTACAACGATTGCAAATGGACATCCATGATCTATCCATTCTATGATCAAAGAGTAAACAAGTATATATTAGGATTAGGGTATACACTTACATCCTATCCAAGATTTACTCCAACAAACACATGTGATGTCATTCTTATATATAATAAATGTGTACCACCTATCCCATCCTTGAACACCTAATCTCACTAGTAAGTGTATAATGTGTATTGGGTTTTCAAGAAAATTTCAGCAGCATTTCCCCGTTGTTCTCTAAGTACATATGTACTTAGAGAAAAAACGAGGAAATGCTATCAAAATTTTCTCGAAAACCCAATACACATTATACACTTACATCCTAAGTGAGATTAGGTGTTCAAGAACAGTCCCAAACCGGGGACTATCCAAGATTTACTCCTAATGAGTAAATCTTGGACGGGTTTCTAGGTCAACAAATACAATAATAGATATGTACATGTTAGGGTTTCATCACAATTGATGTTAGGGTTTCATCAATGTTAGGGTTTAATCAAATCAAATTAGGATGCTAGAATGGACAAGTTTAAATCTTATTTCAACATGCATCAAAATTTACTGAATTAGGTCAAGCATTAGGATTAGAAGCACAAATATATGCAAGCAAAAGATTTGCTCGTATCCTAGAATTTACATAAAGCATTACATATAGATTTGTTCATATCCTTACCAACAGCAAACACGGTCGTGGCTGTGTTAGCCTACCACGGCCGTGCTGGGCAGCACGACTGTGGTAGGCCAACATAGCCACGGTCGTGTTTGCTGCATGTAGGTAAAAAGCTAGGGAGAAAGGCTACGGCTAATACCTGGAGAGCAGACCGAAGCTAGGCGGCGCGGCGGGCATGAGCAGGGAGGAAGGAGCAGGCGGCGCTGGCGATGCAGGACGAAGCTAGGGCGGCGGTGACGCAGGAGCAGTAGAGCAGGTGGCGGGCGGTGGCGGCGACGCAGAGCAGCAGCACCGTCGGTGGTGATGGCGAGGCGAGGCGAGGAAGCACAGGCAGCTTCGGCGACGGCGAGAACCAACAGGCAGCTAGCGGGTGATCGAGCAGCAGCTAGCGGGCGATCAAGACAATGAAACAGGTATCGGTGCGATCGATCGTGGGTCTATTAAGTTCGTACAGGCGTCGGTTATTAAATACAAATGACACCTAAAGTCTTCGGCGTCGGTTGATAGTAAAACACCGACGCCCAACTAGACAACCTTTACCCTAATTTTTTTGGCGGGAACCATTATCAACGTCGGTTATCTAAGGATAACCGACACTGAAAGTGGGACTTTTCACGCAAATTTTCATTTTCAATAGGCGTCGGTGAATTGTTAAAAAACCGACGTTGTAGGTGACCTAAAATGTTTTTGCACAAAAATTGGATTTCGTGGGCGATTTTAGGCGTCGGTCTGTTATAACCAGCCGACGCTGAATACAAAGTGGTACCCGTGTCTGGCTGGTCTTCGAATATAGATGTCGGTTTTTATAAATAACCGACGTCTAATATTATAGGCGTCGGTTTTCCTAAATAACTGACGCCCAGAAAAGCGACACTGAACGCTGTTTCTATAGTAGTGGTACGTGTAAACAGAATAAAAAATGTTATAAGAGTGAAAAAGGCATGGTTTATTGCTGAAGAAGGCATGGTTTATATGCCATACTGGATGATGCAAAACTTGCTCTTGCAAGAGGGGGATTTTGTAAGAGTGAAGAATGCCACCCTTCCAAAAGGAACCTTTGTTAAACTACAACCTAACAACATTTAAATTGAATTCAAGTAGTCCACTGTCAAGCAAACAATCATTAAACTCCTGCATACATTCTAGAAGAAGGCTCTTTACAAACTTATTAAATGTCCTTACAATTGGGATCTACCTATAGGGTCTACTTGTAAACCCAAAGTGTAATATCTTGTTTCAAAGGATAATGTCCGAGCAACTTGATGATATTGACCCAAATAAGATCTAATCGATATATGTAAAAATTAGAGCATTTGTAAAAATAAGAGCATATCAAATCAAGTAGCAGAATCTGAAGAAACTAGAACGACACTTCTATTGGTGAATCAGAAGGTAGTATTTTTCTGGATCAAATTGGTAAATTACCTTGATAATTTCCCATTTCAAATTCTTCCTATATTGCACATCTCTCTTTTGATAAACTTTATGAGTCCTATTCAAATTCATATCTAGAATTATATGCATTAGTAACTATATATGGAACTGTCAATACATGTATTATGTAATTGAAATTGTTTTCTTAAGTACTTACAACGTTAGTTTCTCCACGTTCCCATGTAATTTTCCTCGTAACGGATCAAGATAGTGGCACTTACCCAACATAGGGTCGAAGATGCAAAGTATCCAATGTCCCCTACGCATACATGAGTAATACATTTTAAGATTAATGTATTTTTAAGCAACATTTAAAGTAAACAAATAACAAACAATTGACAAAATGTATGCGTACCCCACATTATAAGGTATAAAGAACTTGTACCCATATTTCACAATAATTTTATAAAAAAATCATGATCTGATTACATGTTCATGAAAAAATTCTATAAAAAGAAATTGTGTCCAGCTCGGTTCACAGTATATAATAAGAAGTAGGAGTCTGTTGTAGATACAACAACATGTATAGTGTGTTTCATAGTCACAAATTTAGCATTCGGCGTTATTCGACGAGGTTGAAAATTTTGGTATTCGGGAATTATGCGGGAACTTCGAATAAAAAATGGCAAAGATACGGTAAAAGTTTCAGTCAACCATTCTGGAAAAAAAATGGATACAATTCGGATATATATATATATATATATGCAAATTTTACTTGGTAATTTGGTACAAAAAGTTCAACAATGATCAAGATTCATACATGTACATAAAAGCACCACGGTACCACAATGGTCAATTTGGTAAAATTATAGGTGTAGAATTTAGTTGAGAAACAAAAATATGTACAATTGATAAACATCGACCTTTAAGGGTCTGACTGGTTTGGCTTAACTGAAATTTTCTTGGAACTCATTTTCCTGGAAGGCTCCGATTAGTTTAGTGTAAGTAGAGTTTTTTTTGAAGTCCTTTTCCAGGAACTGAAGTGCAGTTCTTGGAATTTGAGTTAAGATGATTGGTTTAAAAATCAAAGTTTTTCAGGAAAATGAGTTCCATGTGATTGGTTTGCTGTAATTTTGTTACAATACATGAAATGTAATGTACCACAAATATCACAAACTTTATATTTTGCAAACCATATCATATCTATTTTAAATAGAACTTTATAAGCAACAAAGTATTATTCATAGGCTTATCCCTAAGTACATATGATTTTTTAATACACGGATAATTTCCATGTCGTCTCTTGCTCAAGATCAGCATGATCATCATGATCAAAATGACATATGTTTGTTGACGTTCCTTACAACCAATATGATCAACCATCTACATAAAAAAGAAAATCCAAATATGTTCAAACAAAATTTCTACGAAAACATGTGATATAACATAAGTTATATTGTTGTTTAATCAGTTGTAGAACTGGATTTTGCTTTACAATGATTTATATGATACGAAGAATATGACAGCCACATAAATACTATTTGGTAAGAATCCCTTAATCATGACATGTTCATAAACATCTTCCTTTGATTTTAAATACCTATTGCTACAAGTTTTGCATGGACACAACAATTGATTGTTTCTTAAAGGCCTTTGATGAGAGAGCATAGTCTATGAATTCAGACACCCCCTCTCGAAAGTCTTTACTAAGGAAACGTCTTTCAATGTACATCCAACTCCTATCGGCTAAGTAATCCATCTACAAAAATAATAAATAATATATTTAGTATCATAGTAGGAAAATAAGTTGATCATCCATATGACAATAATAAAAATACTTCTCTAGATATTTTGATGAACTCCTTTTCCCTAGCTTGCAAGATACATTCTCAAATAAATTTTTATTGGAGATATGCCTATTTTAAATAATCTTCTTTTTTATGATATTTTATTGCATCTAACATATCACGTAAAGTTGAGCATTTCAAATTGTACTGAATGTGTTACTGACATTAGGAATTTATTAATTTGTTTTTATCTTCTTTAAATCTTCATGTTCTAATGTGTAACAACATGACATTATTCAACATTACAATATTTTCATCATTAAATGAAAGCAACGTTCAGATAAAATCATTTGACTTAACTAAAATAGCATTATATTAAAGCTCAGAGCTGTTGAGGATCCAAGGCATGACGCCCGAATCATCCTTGGACCACTGGATGTAGCTTTGTGTAGTCTTGTCATCAGAATCCGCCGTAGGAGCATCAAGAGGATTGGCCGTAAGATGGTGATATCAACCTTGTGCCTTGACATAGAGAACAAACGACGCTGACCACAGATGGTAGTTGGACCCGCCGTCGAGTTTCACCGTAGTGACACACAGAGATCTGGGGGGCTCAGAGTAGGCCATAGCAGCAGCAGACGTCGACGCCGTAGAAGCAGTAGAGACCCTTAATGGGCAGAGCAGAAGAACCCGAGACGGGCAGAGGTAGCAGGGATCTGACGCAGCAGATCAGAAGAACCCGAAAACGGGCAGAATATGCATAGAAACCTACGCCTGCATGAGAAGAAACTCAACGTTCCCCCATGAGGCGCAGGCAGAAATACCCACGGACAAAGAGGACTCTCAACTTAGATGGCCAGCGGACACCCGAACAAGAATTGACGGAATCCCCGTCATAGACGTAAAAAAATTAGAAAGTGTTCAGGCCTTACGTAGGAGTGTAGAACTTGTTTTTGGTGGAGAATATGGCGGAAGAGGGTATGGATGGGTAGATAGGATAGAGGAAGAGAGGAGGGGAGGGCACGGGGTGGTGGTGGAGGCTGGTGGTGGTGGCTGTTTGGTGGTGGCTGCTGCTGGAAGCAGCGGCGGTAGGAGGGGAGTGGGGCGGCGGGCGGCTGCTGTGGTGGTGGTGAAGGGGGGGGGGGGGGCGGCTAGGGAGGATTAGGGTGAGGGAAGGTGGGAAATTATAACATGCACATGTAAGTATAGTAATTGTCTACAACATGACATTATTCAAGTGTTATAGAAAAATCTACTGATAAAAATTGGAGCAAGATATGCCTTATTTAATTAAATTTCTTTTTATAATATTTTATTGCATCTAACATAGCACGTCGAGTTGATCATTTAAAGTTGTATTGAATGTGTTATTAAAATTAGGAATTTATTAATTTATTTTTGTCTTCTTTAAATCTTCATGTTCTAATGTGTAACAACATGACATTATTCAATATTACAATATCTTCATCATTAAATGTAAACAAAGTTCAACTAAGATCACTTGACTTAACTAAAAAAATCTATCATTTGTAGAGAAAAAGTATAAGTAATGTAGTTCACAAAAAAACTTAGCATACTCTTTAAAAATATTCTATATCTAGTTGATCTTAATTTTTTACCATGAATAAAATAAATAAATAAAAACATGTATATCAAAATTTTATTTCATTATAAAACAATGACAAGAATTTGGATATGCATGAGGTAAATGTAATTAATTCTAAAATTAAATCATTGCTAATAATTTAGTTGATATAGGTATTACAAATGGTTGTTTGGTATCATTTGGGAAAGAAAGGACAAATGGGAAAGGAAAGGGAATGGAAAATTTATTTAAAATGGTTGTTTAGTAACATGTAGGAAAGAGAGGATAACGGAAAAGAAAAAATAATGGAAAAGTTATTAAAACAATATGTCTTCATCGCTATGTTGAACAAACACAATTTTTTAAGGTAAAGAGGAATTTAGCCTTATGGTGATCTAAAAAAGCGACAACGGCATGCTCTAAGATGCCATAACAAATTTAAATATAAGCAACCTAATATAATTAATTAGAATAATGATGATAGATCATGTAATGTAAAATTAAGATATATATTATTTTGGCCTATGTATAGAAAAAGGTTAAGATTTTTGTATCCAAGTAATACATACTCAATGAGAAAATAGTTCATTAACTTATATAGTTGAATGAACAATGTACGTCAATCATGATTTCTTAATACTTACGTCAATCATGATTTTTTAATACTAACACTAAGATATTGTTAATACCACTTGATAATATTCGATTGTCAAGAGTATGTAATGGTGATAAACTTGATTTTTTAGAGTGATCTAATATTATTAATTAAAATATGATCTCACATATTTATCAGCAACTCGAAAAAAAATTAAGATCAGAAAATATTACTAAATATGGCATTAACAACAATTCCAACAAAAAGAGAACCTAAATCAAACTCAAGGCACGAAATAAATCATTCCCATCTACAAGATTTGTCAAGCACGACGTCCCTTAATAAAAGGACCCGAGTTTGACTCTCAGAGGCCACATTGAATTTACCACCCTTCTGAGTGTTTGCCTCTGCTAGGGGTTGAGGGAGGGGGAGAGTAATGTCTATCATGGTTCAAATAAATCATTGTTTTATATGTAAGTTTTATATAAAATAACAAGAACATCTCATTTGATGGGTTGACATGTAAAAATATGGATGCAGTATCTAGACAAACATGTCAATGACTCTCAAGTTTAGGTTTTTATTATATAAAACAAAAAAAGACATATTGTATATTCTCTTTCGGACAGACTCTTAAGAACACTGATAATATATGTGTAAAAAAATCAGAGATACGGGAACCCTTTTTCAGAAATGAGAAATTACCTGACTTCAGCCGCAATGAAAAGATGCTAATTTGTATTGTCCTTGCTACTACGCAATTGTGCCTTGGAGACTGTTGTTCGAGGAGAGAAAATAGGAAAGACCTAAACATTGTCGGTCACCCAGAGATGCGATTTGAAAGATGTCCCTTTTAACATTGTCTAGGTAGATTGGCCAAGGATAATGGTTCCTGGTGCAGGGACAAATATAATTTTAGTATACAAGGAACAATCTAATAGTCGGAGAAGGCACTCACCAGAAGTAGAGGCAAAAATAAAATGACCTATCCAACGTCGGAGCAGAATGGATAAGGAACAAACTAATGCCCGTAGAAGGCACCCACTAGATAATGGCATATCCAACGTCGTTGGTTACCCGATTAGGCCTGACTGCAGTAGACGAACCACGCCAAAGACTTCTTCCAGAAACAATCGTAGACTTTCGATGGCTAATACAGAGGCAAAATAGATTGAATCATGACGAAGAAGACCAGACAGAAGAAGACTTGCAGCGGCATAAGGAGAGGGAGTGCTTGTTCTGGTTTTCGAGGCGGGACTTTGGCGTCGTTCTATTTTCGGAGCGGGAGCGAGAGCGAGAGCGAGGGTTTGGCGTTGTTGTTTTGTTTTTGGAGCGGTAGATATAGAACGGAAGGGAGGCATGTATTGGAAAGTAATCCACCGTCTAAATGAATTAGGATTCAACAAGGTACAAAAAAAGAAACTGCAATTGGTGTTTAAAATCAACGACTGATCCATTTAAACAATTATGATTATCTAAAAAGAAAAGGATAAATGTCCACAATCAAATGGACTCTTCACGGAAGTAAAAGAGATAATGGTTGGTTTAATATAGTTAATATTGGTTAGGAAAAAAGTTAATGAGGGTCAGGAGCAATCCTTGGGTAAATTAAATGATAGTCTGGGATACATTTCCAAAGGTCAGGGATAAGCCTTTGAGAAAATTTAATATACTCGTCAAGGATAGCATCACAAGGGTCTGGGATAAGCCTTCACAAAAATTAATACACTTGTCAAGGATTATGTCCTTGAGGAAAAATATTTCGGTCTTGTTGAGTTTTGTAGTAGTGATTGAGGGGAAATAGTCTTTAGAAAATATTGAAACATGACACAATGCTAAGTGAGTATTTTTTTAAACAATTCGGAAATAAATTGTTTTGCTCGGGATAATACGTGAAAATGCGTAAATGACTAATAAAACACGAATAATTCATAAAATTCGGGGAAATATGGGTTTAATATGAAATTTAGGTGTACCATACGTCTAATAAAAAAATTCGCATATTATACCCGAATAATTGAAAATTTCAGAGAATTATGTGAATATGACGTGTTGTTTAACTATGGTCTTTTACAATATGTAGCTAGTACAACAGGTGATATCATGTTGTGTAATAATAGTATATTACAATGGTTTAGTTTACGTTGTGTAATGGAGGTCTATTACAACGATGTTTTATGTGTGGATATTACAACAGGTTACAACATGTTGTGTAATTATAATATATAACAACAGGTTGGAGTCTGTTGTCTCATGTTGGGATATAACAATGAGTTTTAATATGTTGTATTATGGTGGTCTATTACAACATGTACCAAATACAACATGTAAAGGTCTGTTGTATAATTAATACATACTACAACGGGTGAGTCTGCGTTGTGTAATGATGGTCTATTACAACATGTGACTATTACAACAGGTCAAAATATGTTGTGTAAATAACATCTTTTACAACGGTTTTGAATATGTTGTGATACTACAACCTATTACAACACTTTAGTAGTTGTTGTAGTATCCCCCTATCCTACAACAGGTTTGACATGTTGTAAATGACTTGTGTTGTATAAAATATATAATATACAACATAAAAATGAGTTTGTTGGGATAAGTATGTTAACTACAACACAATTATCAGAACTGTTGTCCATCTCCGTCTCGCTCTCTGGATCGTCCTCAACTATCTCCTCCTCCTCTACATTCTTGTCACGTGGCTGCTGCAGCA
The DNA here is from genome assembly GCA_963693085.1 of Alisma plantago-aquatica. Classification (NCBI taxonomy): domain Eukaryota; kingdom Viridiplantae; phylum Streptophyta; class Magnoliopsida; order Alismatales; family Alismataceae; genus Alisma; species Alisma plantago-aquatica. The sequence continues at coordinate 295,543,115 of OY856411.1, forward strand.
GGTGGATGATGTCAAGCTGGCGAGCTTCGTGTACGGCAGCTTCTTCCGCAGAAATCGGACAAGGCGCACGGGGTCGAAATCACCCCCGGTTAACTCCAGCCTGTCGTCCCCTACGACCTGCACAGAACTGACACCGCCGGATCCAGATGCCAGGCGCATGGCTCTGGAGGCGCACTGGGGAGAAGTTACAATGACGGCCTTCCTCTGCATGCAGATTCATGAAAACACAAAATGGATTTAGACTTAATTATGACGGATGGATATTGTTTAAGTTTACATAAACAATTTCTTACTCTATCAGATAACAGATAGTTCAAAATTGATCCAGTAAAAAAAATGCTTATTTTGTACTCATCGAATTCTTATCCTTAAGCTATAATACTATTTAATAAGAAGTCAATTAAATGGCGACATCTTCTTGGGTTTGGCAAAGAGATACAATATTGTGTGTTCTAATTAACATAGAAGTCAAGTATTTCAATATTAACAAATATGACGAAATTATGCAACAATTAAACATGCATGTTCACAATAGTGTACTATTGGCAGACCATGACAGCAGAAGATCTATAATAATTAACGGCAAGCAATTGTTATCTTAATTTCAGAAACAAATGGATGCAAATAATATTAATAGAATCCAATGTTATAAACACTTCCCCAAAAGCTGAAGCTTTTACTAAACCTACTCCATGAGTAGTGATCAGAGTTTACATAGGAGACCTAATAAGTCATGAATATAGAGATGACTGTGAGGAAGGCCTCATTACATGTCATGATTAAACTAAAACAATAAACCGACATCATTTTTCTGCAAAAGTGCTTTGGAAACAGGCCGACATCTTCCTCAACCTGAAAGCAGCGGACTCTCAAGAGAGTCTTGTTCCTGTCTCTTCATGGCTTGAGAAAGGGTGAGATAAGGAGACAGATTTCATTTACCACGTGTACCCCTTACCTCCCTATCTTCCTAGTGGTGAGAATAGATGTTGGGATGCTTATTTGTGGAACTATTTTCTATATCAGTTGACTCTAAAGAGTAACATGGAGTTTTTCAATCTCGGTGGTATGTACTCATCCAATTCTTATCTTAAGCTATAATATTGTGTTTTATAAAAAGCCAAATGGCAACATCAGTTTGGCTTCTATACTAAACCAGCCACCCAGTGCCACCCCAACATCCCATTGACCCCTTCTCTTCTTTCTATTTATCTTTGCTGGGTTGGGGACGAGATCAACTTCTGGTATATTGAAAGCAATGTATGGTAGTTCCATTTCTTTTGGGAGATATGGTTATATTTGGCTTCACCCAGAGAACGGGGGCTCACGGTTTTAGAAATGAGGATAGCTTGCGACATGGGTGCTAGCTAGCTAGACATGTATGATGCTACTTAGAACTACCATTCCACATACCATGTGGATGAATACTCAGAACCACAATCACCGGGTACTTGAGGAAGTATATTAAACTGTATAAGTAAAGACGACAGGCTAACAAACTGGATAAAGTCAACAGTAATAAAACGATCACTTATTGTGATATAATCTGAAAAGGTGCGTGGGTGGAATGGACACAACAAATAAACGGATGAAAAAATCTGAACAAAGAACCAGATGACCGATCGGCAGTCTAAATTTGGTTGCAGCCAATATTCAAAATAGATGATCAGGAACCTTGGATCAAGATGATGGGTAAAGCAGAGGAAACAGACAGGAACCGATGCACAGAGCCAGACAGAAGTAGCAGATCGGAACATACCGTCGTCATTCCGCTGCCGCGGATGTCCACAAGCTACCCCGTTGAAGTGGCTTCGAAGAAGCTAAGCAGATGTACCGGGGCGTGCACCTTTCTTCTCAAACTCTCCGCGAGGCAGACGGGATCGAAGCTGGCTCCTGTAGCGACCAGCTTGTCGGCTCCCTCAAGGAGAAGTCCCTCCACACCCGTTGTGCGGGATGCAACGTGGAGCGCCTTGGACCTGCATGCCTCGCAGTCCGACTCGGCCTGGAGCAAGATGACGGCCTTAGCCATTGGAGACTGGGAGGTGGCGCCTAGACAGGGGGAAGAAGAAGAGTAGTTCAGACAATGCGTCTCCGACTGATCAGGGATGAAGCAACAAACTAACTTAATGGCCGAAGCGTAGGCATATAATGTATTCGCCGATTTTTTTTTTTTTTTGTGAGCAGTCAAACTCACATGACACCGGTCGGAGCGGAACTGCTGTTCAGAAACAATGGTCATAACCAGGAGTGGCACTGGGGGAATTTTGATGGTGTCCTTATGTCACGCCCCGATCTCATATTACTTCGAAATCACGAGATTAGAGCGCGACGGAGGGATTACACAAGCCAAACCAGTCATAACCTTTTAAGAACATTTAGAAGGCATTAAAGGAAATCTGATTTATGCTGTAAAATAAAACTCAACAAACTGTGGAAGCATTTTGATTAAGCTGACTAGCAATATAAACAGAGTCTACAGCATATTACATTGTTCGACATAAAATAAAGCATAACAGTTAATTTACATCTTTATACACATTTTCTCTCACCCACATCTTGTCCCAAAGATCGAGGGGAAAGGACTAAGAGACCTCTAACTACTAACTACGTATACCTTCTACAGACTAAGCGTTAGGATGAAACGATCCTTCAGATTTCTGATGTTGATGATGACCTGAAAATGTTTTGAGTATAGGTATGAGCCTACTCGGGCTCAGTGAATAGCCTTTCATTTAGCTATCACTAAACAACTCATCAGATTTATAAAATTGAAATAAACATAAATACAGTACAAGCAGGGCAGTTCTAATGACATAGCAGATTGAAGAATATAATCACATTTCTATGCAACAACAGATAATTTAAACCAATAAACAGATATAATGAATTGGCACAAAAGTTCGGATATATTAATTTACTGTGATTCTATATGATTAAATATTATATTATTATGCCCCAAACATATGCAGCGCACTCTACATATGAAGATCTGTAGCGAACTACGATCCCACCGTACAAGACTTAGCGACACACCCGGGAAATGCTAAGTCTGATTGTCCGTCCTGGTCTGCACAAGACTCTCATGCGCACAAGGGCCTGTCTACACTAACTCTGAGTGCTCTGGACTCCTCCCGCAACCTGTAGTGCACAGTCGGAGCGTCTGGATTACCACCATGACACACGCACGGATTATTGTTGAATAACCCCTATTTACTCCAGTGCCACCGTGACACACGCACGGATTATTGTTGAACACTGTCTCTCTGCCCTCGTGCCACCGTGACACGCGCACGGATTATTGTTGAACACGAGCCACCGACCATCTAGGCACAAGGCTAGATCGATCGTTTCACCCCAAAGGTACAGAACGCGCAATGGGGTTCTACGGTGTTGGGACACCTAAGTCTATTAACTGATTAACATATAACCATTTAAACAAGAATATCACATTTCATGCTCATTTCAAGTTTTCAATGAATCAATCATACTCTATTATACGTACTACACTGTTTAAGAGTCATACCAACTGATACTGAAGCAAATAAGCATTTAAATTGAGTTAAATAATGATTTCTGAATGAACTGCCACTCACAACTTGAAACTCGGCCGATCACCTCTCAGTTTCTGAAACTCGGCCGACCAACTTCGGCCGATCAGCAGGAAACTCGGCCGATTCAACTGGAAACTCGGCCGATCGAGACACTGCTCGTTTACCTACAAAAGAAACTCGGCCGATTCAAGACCAAACTCGGCCGACCAAAACGTTGTTCGAAATCCTAAACAAGGAACTCGGCCGACCAAAACACGAACTCGGCCGAACCGTGCACAGAAAGAAACTAAAAACGGACCTGCAGATATCGATTTCACTCGAATCGACGGGCAAAACGCTCGATTTGCGTTGCAAATCACTTGCAATAGGTGCACACCACCAGGAACTAGCCGGAGGGAGAAAAAAAGGTCAAGCTAGGGCTTCTCTTGCGCCCTAATCTTCATGCTATCTCCTTACAAACGCAGCTCTTGCTGCTAGCTGGATCGATTGGCGGAGAAGATGATGGAAGGAGGGAAGAAAATGAATCGCAGCTGCTGGCCGGAGCAAAACCTTGGCTCCAAGACGTCCTTCCCTTCTCAGCTCCCTCTCTCTCTCTCTCTCTCTCACGCGAAGGAAGAAGAAGAACGCTTCTGCGTTCTCTCATTTCTGGAAAAATGAAACGAGATAAGTGAGAAAGAATAGATAAGGAGGAAAACCTAGGGGCCAAAACGCAAAGTCCAAGAACTTCCAAAAACTACAAACATGTCCCTACAAGCCCAAAAACATGCAACTTTTGACTCGAAGGTCGGATTCGAACGATTTCTCTAGCAACGCTTCAAGCGTAAGATCCTACACGTTTTAAGGGCTAGGATTCACACTAAGCACATATCATATCTGTTATGAACATTATTAACAAAAACAAGCTTACAGCTTAGCAAAGCAGCTAAAACACATGCTTAGCAGCATACTTACAGGTTAAGCTCGTCGCGGGTCGTAACAATCTCCCTCCCTTATAATAATTTCGTCCCGAAATTTCTAAAAGAGAAAAGGAAACTTGTTACGCATTTCTGACTCAAGCTCCCATGTAGCTTCCTCAAGATTATGGTTCCTCCACAGAACCTTTACCAAAAGAATCTCACGGTTCTTAAGCTTCTTAATCCGGTGATCGACTATTTGCACTGGTCCTTCCACGTAGGACACATCTGTCCTAAGCTGTGCCAGATCTGGATCTAATATTTTTTCTGTATCGGGGTGACATTTCTTCAACATAGACACATGAAACACATCATGATGATTTGCCAACTCAGACGGCAAATCTAACCTGTAGGCTACAGGTCCAATCCTCTCAACGATAGGATATGGACCCATAAACCTAGGGGTCAACTTGCCTTTCTTGCCAAACCTTAGAACTCCCTTCCACGGTGAAACTTTCAGATACACCTCATCACCAATCTCAAACTCAAGAGGTCGACGTCGTCTCTCTGCATAACTTTTCTGTATGTCCTGTGCAGCTTTCAACTGCTCTCTGATCACATATATCTTCTCTGTAGTTATATCAACTATCTCAGGTCCAAGAATTTCCTTCTCACCAACCTCATACCAACAAACTGGTGATCTACACTTCCTGCCATATAGAGCTTCATATGGGGCCATTCTAAGACTAGAATGGTAGCTGTTGTTATATGCAAACTCCATCAGGCTTAAGTGTTCTTCCCAGTTACCTCTAAACTACAGAACGCATGCTCTCAGCATGTCTTCAAGGGTCTGAATGGTCCTCTCAGATTGACCATCTGTCTGCGGGTGAAATGCTGTACTAAACCTCAGCTTTGTGCCCAACGCACGATGTAACTGATTCCAGAATCTTGATGTAAACTTTGGATCTCTGTCAGAAATAATGGAAACTGGAATTCCATGCAATCTGATTACCTCATCCACATAAATCTTGGCCAGCTTCGGAACATCAAAGGTTGACTTGACAGGAAGAAAGTGAGCAGACTTAGTTAGTCTATCCACAATCACCCATATCGAGTCCGAACCTCTAGTCGTCCTGGGTAATCCTACCACAAAATCCATCGTGATGTGTTCCCATTTCCATTCAGGTATAGGAAGCGACTGCAAGGTACCAGCAGGTTTCTGATGCTCAGCTTTAACCTGTTGACACACTCCACATCTAGCCACGTACTCAGCCACATCTCTTTTCATACCAGACCACCAGTACAGCTCTCTGAGATTCCTTTACATTTTCATGTTACCAGGATGCATAGCATACATAGAAGCATGCGCTTCTTCAAGAATCTGTTCTTTCAGCTTATTGTTCTTAGGTACACACAACCTGTCATGAAGATACAACACACCATCGTCGGAAAACCTGAATTCTGTTCTCTTACCTTCTGACATATCCTGCATGACTTGCCATAACTCGTCATCACTCTGCTGCAATTCCTTGATCTGATTATAGAAAGTAGGTTTGACCTGCATCTGAGCAATCAACCCACTTTGTCCAGTCACATCCAAGTCTAAGTTCAACTTTCGCATATCTACAAGCAAGTCTCTCTTGAAACATGCCATAGAAAATGCATCTACTGTTGAACTTGACTTTCTACTCAAGGCATCTGCCACAACATTCGCTTTACCAGGATGGTAATCGATTGTCACATCATAATCCTTGATCAGCTCAAGCCATCTGCGCTGTCTCAGATTCAAATCTTTTTGAGTAAAGATATACTTCAGGCTCTTATGGTCCGTAAACACCTGACATGTCTCACCGTATAGGTAGTGACACCATGTCTTAAGAGCATGAACTATAGCAGCTAACTCCAGATCGTGAGTAGGGTAGTTCTCTTCGTTCTTCTTAAGCTGTCGAGATGCATAAGTCACAACTTTGCCTTCCTGCATCAGCACACAGCCCAAACCTCTCCTAGAAGCGTCGCAGAACACGGTATAACCTTTATCTGCCTCAGGCAACACTAACACTGGCGCTGTGGTCAACTTCCTCTTCAAAATCTGAAAACTCTTCTCGCAGTTATCAGACCAAACAAACGGTTCATTTTTCCTCGTCGGGCGTGTTAAAGGTGATGCTAACACACTGAAGTTCTGTATAAACCTTCTGTAATAACCTGCTAATCCTAAGAAACTTCTTATCTCAGTAGGAGTCTTAGGCTGTTCCCACTAAAGCACAGAATCAACTTTCTTAGGATCAACGCTAACTCCATCTCTCGAGATAACATGTCCAAGAAATGCTACCTCAGCCAACCAGAACTCACACTTGCTAAACTTAGCATACAGTTGGTGTTGCCTCAACAACTGCAACACTACTCTCAGGTGTTGCTCATGTTGTACATCATCTCTGGAGTAGATCAGGATATCATCTATAAAGACTACAATAAACTGATCTAGGAACGGTTTGAAAATCTGATTCATCATATCCATAAAGGCTGTTGGGGCATTGGTCAGCCCAAACGACATGACCAAAAACTCATAATGCCCACACCTAGTTCTGAAAGCTGTCTTGGGAATATCAGAAGCCTTTATTCTGAGCTGATGATATCCAGATCTCAAATCTATTTTAGAGAAGATCGTCGCTCCACGCAACTGATCAAACAGATCGTCTATCCTCGGCAAAGGGTACTTGTTCTTAATAGTGATCTTATTCAGTTGCATGTAATCTATACAGAGACGCATAGTACCATCCTTCTTTTTAACAAACAGCACTGGAGCACCCCACGGCAAAGAACTGGGTCTGATGAAACCCTTATCCAGCAATTCCTGCAGCTGCACCTTGAGTTCCTTCAACTCTACCGGTGCCATTCTATAAGCTGGCAGTGCCACTGGATGACTACCTGGATATAACTGAATCTCAAAATCCAGGTCTCTGACAGGAGGTAAGCCTGGCAACTCTTCTGGAAAAACATCAGAAAACTCACGAACTACAGGTACATCATAATCACTGGCGGTGCTCTTCTCTGTTCTAGTGTTAACCACATGAGCAAGGAACGCTTCACATCCTTTCTGTAGCATCTTATCAGCTACAGCAGCTGATACCATGCACGTAGGTAGAACTTTCCTGTCTCTAGTAAAGACACAAGAAAATTCACCTAGTTGAAAGGTAGCTTCCTTCTTCCAACAATCGAGTTGCACTCGATATGTCTCAAGACAATCCATACCCAAGATGACTTGAAAAGTATTGACATCCAAGGGTATGAGATTAGCAGCAAAGGTATAACCTCTAAAAGATAACAAGCATCCGGGACAAAACTCAGTCAAAACTGTTGGTCCACCTAGTGGAACCCTCAACACTAACTCATCTACCAACTCTTGAGTTAACAGATTAAGTTTACCAACTAAAGAACGTCATATGAAAGAGTAGTACCCGGATCTATCAAAACTGAAACTGGTATACTATTAAATAAAAGCATTTCTCCTGTAACGACTTGTGAAGAGATTATACCTTCCTGAGGTGTCAAAGAAAAGAAACGTGCTGAAGCTCTCCCTCTGCTACGCTGTCCTCTCTGACCATTCCTGCCACTAGGCATTCCACCACCTCTAGAACCGAAAGCCACAGAAGAACTCGGTCCTTCAGCTGGAGGTTGTCTCTGAACATCATAAAACTGGGGTTGAGAAGCATGTGATGCTGCTGGTTGAAGCTGAGGGCAAAACTTCTTTATATGTCCTATCTGCCCACAGTGGTAACATTCTTTATAATCTAAACCCCAACATTGCCCAGAGTGTACTCTTCCACAAGCATTACATACTTGCATCTCCTGTCTCAGTGGACCAGTCACAGAAGTAGATGATCCAGATGGCCGCCCACTAGATGCTCGGCTCCATCTACCTGGGCTATGTCTCCCTCTGCCCCTAAAAGAAGAAACGTCCTCGGATCTCTGTTTACCGAAGCAGCTAAAGCCACGCCCAAGCTTAGAAAAGAAACCTCTACCTCCGCCTCTATATCCACTACTGGACTGTCCTCTACTGAAATCTGCAGACCTCTTCTTAGACTCAGGCACCCTGTCAGCATTCACAGATTCTTCAACCTGTCTAGCAGCCTCAACAAACTCACCAAAGTTCTCTCTGTTCCTCCTGCTAGTAACAGAAACTGTATGCCGAATTTCTGGCCTTAGCCCTTCTTGAAACCTTCTACATCTTTCTAAGTTGTCGGGAACAAGCTACAGATAGAAGTTCGCTAAGTGAAAAGCGTTTCATACTGAGTAACTGACATGTTCCCCTACTTAATGTTCTGTAACTGCCTGATTTTCTCATTAAGGAAGGTAGGTGGATAAAACGTAAGACGGAACTCTTCAGAGAAATCCTGCCAAGAAAGCTCTGTACCTCTCCTCTTTTCCTCCACACTATGCCACCACAGCTCTGCATCGCCTGTCAAAAGATAAACTGCGTGATTAATCTTTTTCTCTTCTGGAAGCTCCATCAAGCGAAAGACCTTCTCTATCTGTCTCCACCACTCATCTGCCTCCGCAGGATCTGTACTACCACTGAATTCTGTACCACCAAGCTTCTTTACAAGCTCATAAGATCGCATCAGATCCTTACTGCTGGTAGAAGTAGAAGCTCGCCTATCAGCTTTGTACTTCTCCCTAGTCTCCAGAAACATCTTATACATACGAGATGCTTCATCTACGTGGTCACCACCACCTGGACCCAAGTACTGAGGAACAGGGCCAACATGACTCTTGGCCTGGTCATCATGATCATAACCTCTTCCTGCCATCTACAATGATATAACAGAATATTTCCTGTTAGAAAACTACAGATATAAGAAAGACACCTAAACCTTAATCCTATCGGTCGCTTATCGTCCCCTGACCTGGACTTAGAGTATTCATATACTCAACCTATGCTCTGATACCAAGATGTCATGCCCCGATCTCATATTAACCTCGAAATCACGAGATTAGAGCGCGACGGAGGGATTATACACAAGCCAAACCAGTCATAACCTTTTAAGAACATTTAGAAGGCATTAAAGGAAATCTGATTTATACTGTAAAATAAAACTCAACAAATTGCGGAAGCATTTTCATTAAGCTGACTAGCAATATAAACAGAGTCTACATCATATTACATTGTTCGACATAAAATAAAGCATAACATTTAATTTACATATTTATACACATTCTCTCTCACCCACATCTTGTCCCAAAGATCGAGGGGAAAGGACTAAGAGACCTCTAACTACTAACTACGTATACCTTCTACAGACTAAGCGTTAGGATGAAAGGATCCTTCAGATTCCTGCTGCTGATGATGACCTAAAAATGTTTTGAGTAGAGGTATGAGCCTACTCACTCAGTGAATAGCCTTTCATTTAGCTATCACTAAACAACTCATCAGGTTTATAAAATTGAAATAAACATAAATACAGTACAAGCATGGCAGTTCTAATGACATAGCAGATTGCAGAATATAATCACATTTCTATGCAACAATAGATAATTTAAACCAATAAACAGATATAATGAATTGGCACAAAAGTTCGGATATATTAATTTACTGTGATTCTATATGATTACATATTATATTATTATGCCCCAAACATATGCAGCGCACTCTACATATGAAGATCTATAGCGAACTACGATCCCACCGTACAAGACTTAGTGACACACCCGGGAAATGCTAAGTCTGATTGTCCGTCCTGGTCTGCACAGGACTCTCAGACGCACAAGGGCCTGTCTGCACTAACTCTGAGTGCTCTAGACTCCTCCCGCAACCTGTAGTGCACAGTCGGAGGGTCTGGGTTACCACCGTGACACACGCACGGATTATTGTTGAATAACCCCTATTTACTCCAGTGCCATCGTGACACACGCACGGATTATTGTTGAACACTGTCTCTCTGCCCTCGTGCCACCGTGACACACACACGGATTATTGTTGAACACGAGTCACCGACCATCTAGGCACAAGGCTAGATCGATCGTTTCACCCCAAAGGTACAGACCGTGCAATGGGGTTCTACGGTGTTGGGGCACCTAAGTCTATTAACTGATTAACATATAACCATTTAAACAAGAATATCACATTTCATGCTCATTTCAAGTTTTCAATGAATCAATCATACTCTATTATACGTACTACACTGTTTAAGAGTCATACCAACTGATACTGAAGCAAATAAGCATTTAAATTGAGTTAAATAATGATTTCTGAATGAACTGCCACTCACAACTTGAAACTCGGCCGATCAATTTGGAACTCAGCCGATCACCTCTCAGTTTCTGAAACTCGGCCGACCAACTTCGGCCGATCAGCAGGAAACTCGGCCGATTCAACTGGAAACTCGGCCGATCGAGACACTGCTCGTTTACCTACAAAAGAAACTCGGCCGGTTCAAGACCAAACTCGGCCGACCAAAACGCTGTTCGAAATCCTAAACAAGGAACTCGGCCGACCAAAACACGAACTCGGCCGAACTGCGCACAGACAGAAACTAAAAACGGACCTGCAGATGTCGATTTCACTCGAATCGACGGGCAAAACCCTCGATTTGCGTTGCAAATCACTTGCAATAGGTGCACACCACCAGGAACTAGCCGGAGGGAGAAAGAAGGTCAAGCTAGGGCTGCTCTTGCGCCCTAATCTTCATGCTATCTCGTTGCAAACGCAGCTCTTGCTGCTAGCTGGATCGATTGGCGAAGAAGATGATGGAAGGAGGGAAGAAAATGAATCGCAGCTGCTGGCCGGAGCAAAACCTTGGCTCCAAGACGTCCTTCCCTTCTCAGCTCCCTCTCTCTCTCTCTCTCACGCGAAGGAAGAAGAAGAACGCTTCTGCGTTCTCTCGTTTCTGGAAAAATGAAACGAGATAAGTGAGAAAGAATAGATAAGGAGGAAAACCTAGGGGCCAAAATGCAAAGTCCAAGAACTTTCAAAAACTACAAACGGGTCCCTACAAGCCCAAAAACATGCAAATTTTGACTCGAAGGTCGGATTCAAATGATTTCTCTGGCAACGCTTCAAGCGTAAGATCCTACACGTTTTAAGGGCTAGGATTCACACTAAGCACATATCATATCCGTTATAAACATTATTAACAAAAACAAGCTTACAGCTTAGCAAAGCAGCTAAAACACATGCTTAGCAGCATACTTACAGGTTAAGCTCGTCGCGGGTCGTAACACCTTATTTAGGTCATTGCTTTTTCAGTTAGTTTCCTTGTGGGACATAGATTCCGAGTCACATGACATCCGGGGTGGGATCACAATGGCTCCAACTTCTTGTTGTTTTGCTTATATGGTAACACCATCAACTCCTACTACAGCCGCTACATAACCCTAACTAAGTTCATCTTTACCATGGACGTCATTATTCTCTGCTGTAGCATCTCCTATGCAATCCATTACATGTGTTCTATAACTTGTTAGAAGAGGATCTTTGGCCTTCAATTCCCGGTGCTCTTATAGCTTGGCATTCAAATGGACATAGATTAAGTCATTGATTCTTTTGACCTCAAGTTTATCCATCTTCTTAGTGTGGATCTACCATTTCAAAACATGGAAAACTTAGAGGGGAATAGTCTACATTATTGAAGTTGATCAATCAGCTAATATATAAGTACTCAAACATCCATTCAAAAGTACTCCAATTCCTCTCACATCCAGAGGTGGAAGTCAGGCTGAGAAATTTGATTGCTATTTCTTGCAAATGTGGTTTTGCTCCACCATGCTGACGCCACAATCTAGCTATATATAATTTTATTGTTCATTTTGAAGCATATCGCCATTATCATAATAACAAAAATAGAGTAAGGTTTATATACCTGGTACGTATTCGTCATCATTGATCAAACATTGTCTCATTGCTAGTGGCTTGCCAAATGAGCCTAGCTTCATCATATAGGATCCCAACTCTATCATGGTGATCTTGTCTTGAACAACTATATCGGGGAAAAAGATCTCAATGCACCTGATCAAGCCATCCATCAAATCAGGACGTCTCATGTCTCATCCTAATCTTTATGGAAGTAATACATGTTTAGATAGTAAAATCTTGTGAAGGGGACTATACAATCTATCTTTAGTTTTCATAAAAATGGCATTGATAATGGTTTGTAGGTGACTTCAACTCCCTCAAAAAGGGTCATGATCTCTTGTTTAGCAACTTCTAACCCACTATATACAAATCCCATTGAAGACTTTTTATCATTATCAATTATTCTTAGAAAATAGATGAAAGGCACTCAAACATAGATGGCCAACAAAACATGTTTCCAAATAGTTAGAGCCAAGACCGTCGATGTAGCTTTATCACCTATTATTGTCTTAGACCACATGCATTGGCCCCATTCATCAAAATCGAACATAATCCTCAATGTGTCTTTCTTATCAAGGAGTCTCTACAATGCCAAGAAAGAAGTACCTCACCTGGTGACTCCCAATTACAAAATTTCCCCCGTTTTAGTGAATTTTTGCATCAAATTAATCAGGGTTTTTGTTTGAGAATATTCCAAGCCAAATAGTTCCTTTACCTTCTGTATGGAAGCCTTAATTTTTTTCTCCTTTCCAAACTTCTTAAGTATGAAATAAATGACATGAGCAACATAGGAAGTCCAAAAAATGTGAGGATGCCAATCGTCCAACATTTTAGATGCTAATACATTTGCAAAAACATTATCTGAAACAACTTAAATCACATTCCTCGATCCAACCTCCTAAATGCATCCATAAACAAAAGAGATAATATATTCCCATGTGTGAGACCCAACCGAGGTGCCAACTGGGCTTAAGAAAACAAGTGCCTAATTCACAATTTACTAGATGATTCATCAAGCTCCCGCTTCTCCTATCACTCCAAGCATTTGTCATAATTGTGCATGAATGTCTCCTCTACATATCTCTTTGAGGTTGCAAATCATTTGATGTCTTCTCAACCTCCACTTTCAATTGAGACTCACTTACCTCATAGTAAGATGGGAGCTTGAGGTTCATTCTAGACTTCCCAATTACCTGGAAGATTAATTGAAGCAAATTGCCACAAACTACATTAAAAGAAATCCCTTTCCGATAGACACACCTAGAAATATATTGATTCATCCTCTCTCATTGTTTTTTTTCTATTTCCTCCTTGATCCCTACTGGAACATAAAGGAATTTGATCTAGGAATAGTGTGATACCCATAAATGTCATTCACCTTAGCCATTACAATGTCAACTTGTCATACAACTGCAAGCCCTTTTGACTTCTCATCCTTCTACCTTCACATTTACTCCATGTTCGGATTGATCTCCTTCTTGTTGTCGTTGTAAACTTCAAGACACAATGAGACATTGCCCTTTATGTGAGCTAATTGTTGCTTTAGGCGATTCACACCCCCTCAACCTCCTTCCACATAGGAAACAAACAACCATACTAGAGGCTTTTATCTTTGATGATGTCATATTTACATGATAACAAATTCACCCAAGTGGAATGATGTGCGACTAGGTGTGTTTAATTGGGTGATAGTCTCAATTGGAGCTTATCCAAGACTCTCCGTGATTTCACTAGAGATAATAAAAAAAGATACAAAAAACACTTTCATATTATGCAAATAGCCAACAACCAGCCAACCAATGATCTGAACAATACCATACAAAAAAGTGAGCAACCAAATAATACAATTGATGTGATAAAGAGAAATGGAACTAATTCGATGAGCAACCACTATAGGGCTAAGATAGGAAGAAGATAGAGGATATAAGGTGAGCGAGTAAGGTTATAGAGGAAATGATTAAGTTTAATTACGAAGGGGGAATAAGTTATTAGTTCATGTATAATTGCAGCCATGCTACTTAGGTCATCTAGGTTAAAGGCATTAATAAAGTTGTTAAAGCAATTCATGTGTAGGAAGAGATCATTGTTGTTGACTCAAGGTCTAAATTGACTAAACCCTTGTTTTGATGATGACTAAACCATTCCAATTAATGGTGTATAATGTGTCTACTTGAGTGATTTCAGATTAGGTATAGACACACTCCAAATGCCCTAACTTACGCATATCAACTTGGAGAAAAGACAAGTCAAATTCAATACAAGTGCACATTTTTGTAATATGATGTAAATCCATTAGGATCATGTTGTAAATCACTTGTAATGATTGTATGACTTGTAATTAAGCTTATAAAAAATCAAGAGCACTTAGATCGAATGCTTAAGCACTCAAAATCCATTTTCCAAAATTTGTGTCAGGTTGTTCATCGGTCGAGTTCTGTGAGTTGCAAACTTGACCGATTCTAATTGGATATTGAAAATGACTTTTGATCATTCGAGTTTACACTTCACAGAACTCGACCGGTCCCTCTACTGACCAAAACTGATTTATGTGAATTAGTTGAGTTACCCCACAACAAAATCGACCGATGGCCTAAATTGGTCTTGTCTTTTAGTGGGATCGGTCGAGTTAACTTTATTGAAACTCGAGCAATTGCACTATACAGAAAAGTGTAGAAAAGTGTTTCTAGCCGTTGTGGAGTTGCAACAAGTGAAAATATATCTGTTGCAAGCCACAAAATGGCTAGTTTTCATTCTCAAGTGTTCCCAAAGGCTAAGAGGTGCTCCCAGCTATAAATAGGACCCCTTGGGGTTCATTCCAAGGTTGAGCATTCAATGCAAAACTCTATGTGAGGTTCCTATTCTATAGTTGAGTGCATCCTACAGCCTCCTCTCTCTCTCTAAGCTTAATCACTTGCTACATTCGTTAGAGTGAGTAGGAAATCTGTAAGAGAGCTAGTCCTACATGTATATCTTGTGAGGCTCTCACTTCCACCACCTCCCCATCTCTCTTTTCAACCATGAAGATGAAGGTTCTCTCTCTTGGATAAGACAGGTGAAGAAGAACAAGGGAAGGCATCCCTTGCTGAAGATCAAGGCTGAAGACTTGGAGCAAGAGTGGGTAAGACCTTGGTGAAGGCAGAAGACTCCTTGCTCAAGTGGGTAAGTCCTTGGTGGAAGCTTCTCTGAGTGAGGCGAAGTCAAAGGCTAAAGATCCAACAAGAGTGGGTAATTCCTTAAAGTATGAAGACTTGTACAAGATTAGGTAAGTCCTTGGAAGAAGGCAGAAGACTCCTTGCAAAGTGAGTAAGTCGTTGGTAAGGTTGAAGACTCTTTGTATTGGATAGGTAAGTCCTTTGGTTGATCATGTATTGTATCTCTTATAATGAATATAATGAAGGTGCAAGGTTAAGAAATCCTAGAGGTTGACCTCTCTAGGTAAGTGGACTGACTCACTTCTAGTTTGAAGTGTGGAACCACTCTAAATAGCTTGTCTACTTGTGTTTGCTCAATCTCTCTCATCCTTGCCTGCATGTTTTAGTTGCACTCAAATTACCTATTTAGCAACCTTATCTTGTCATATATCTTGAAGGTCTAATGAATTTTATTTAAGTGCATTCATCTCTATTAACCCCCCCCTCTAGAGCATCTAATCACCCATCTAGGATCCAACAATTGTGTGGATTGAAACAGACATATGAAATGAGTGATGTTGAAGTTACATCTACTAAGCATCTACTAAGACATGTCACTACTATAGAAATTGCTTATAATGTCACTTTTGTTGGTGTCAGTTGTAATAAAAAACTGACACCTAAACATTACAGCGTCGGTGTTTAAAATAAGCCGACATCAATCTGTGAAGGGCGACCAGACACGGGTATCGCTTTTATTCAGTGTCTATTCCTTAATAAGAAACCGACACCTAAAAGTAACCGCCAAAACCAAAATTTCCAGTGAAAAAAATTGCCTCCAAAAATTGACATACATCGTCGGTTTTTAAGATAGGAACCGACAACTAAAGGTTCTATGCGAGACAGAAATTTGCTCAATATTTATCATCAGTTTTGTGAAAATAACTGACGTCGTTGTGTTTTTGCGCGAATAACCGCGAAAATTTTTACCTCCCTTTAGTGACGGTGGTTTGGTTCAAACTGACACTTAAAGTTTTTATTATCGGTTTTTGTTAGCAACCGACACCGAATGTTAACTTAAATCGCGCGAGCGAGCCCGACTCTTCCCCTTTCTCTCTGTGATTGCAATCGTCTATTAGGGTCTGGTGATTCTGGCATTCTCCTTGCTCCCCGCCGCCGATCTCCTTGCTCGCCGACGTCGTGAAGCACTGCCGTGAAGCGTCGATCTCCTTGCCGCCACCGTGAAGCACCGCCGTTTGTGGATCTCGTCGGTGATCGTGGAGCTCGTCGTTCATGGAGCCGCCACCGTCATTGGTCCTCTCCTCCATCCGGTCCTCCTCTCGCCGGTGCTAGCAGTAGCCAACGCCAGTAGCCAGCGCCAGTAGCCAGCGCCAACAGCAGCAGCCAGAACCAGAGGGCTTGCCATTATCGTCACCACTGCCACTGTTAGAGGTGAAGCCTCCAATTGACTAGGTTTGCATCCTCAATTCATCCTTGGCTTAACCTATTTTTTAATGTGTGTTGTTGATGTGTGTTGACCTTGGCTTAACCTATTTTTTAAACAAGTAGATGTCAATGATAATTTAGTTAACCAATCCCTATGATTGATCATAATTCAGTTCAGTATTGTTTTGCACTCATACACGATCGTGCCAAAATTTGTAGTGTGCATTTCCAGTTTTAGGTTTGACTTTTTTGATGTTACTAGCGGATAGGAGTTAACCAATCCCTATGATTTATCCTTTTAAAAAAGTATTTCAAACATAGTGTCATGTACTCATAAAACTAAATATGAGTGTTGATTAAACAAATAGATAATAAGTGTCACCTCATTTTATGAAATACCAAGATACATCAAATTATAGAAAATACTAGTTTGGAAATTTATAACATCATTATATGTACTTACACTTTTTCTGAAAATATATAACATCGTTATATGTACTTACGTACACTTTGTTAATACTAATATTATGCAGTCTATGTCCACCCACAACAGTCACTATGAATTGGGCCTCTATGTCGATGTTAATGTTCCCTATTGAAGAACAATTGGACATCATCCTAGATGATCGTTCCTTAAACCAATTGTCCATACCCAAACATTGTCGTTTTCTAGAAGGAAGACACTACATGCCTGGTGAAGTGACCCTAAATTCTTGCAATTATTCACATGTTATCGAGGTTGAGTATGATTTGGCGGGAAATCTTGTATCAAAATCTAGTTGGCGTGATTGGATTGGAAACATGCATGTGGGCCGTAGCGATAGGCTTTTTCTCCGTCCAGTTGGCCATAATACCATCAACGTTTGGATAACCAACATCAACTGTGAGACCCCCGATCATCTACTGCGGTATGAGTGCACGGTGGAGGATATCATCTATGATGAATCTGATCATGAGGCCACGGCGGAGGATACCATCATCTATGTCGGTTCAAATTCATCTAAATACAGTGAGGAGCTCCGCGACACAGCATCATCAAAAAGGCCACAGTAGGTCCAATTAACAAATATAATTGTCAAGACAAAAAATGTGTGTTTACACTTTTTGTCTGAAAGCAATTAATCAATACTCATAACTACTTTCTTTTCTAAACTTCAGGAGAAGATCACCACAATGATAAGTCCTCGAAGTTACTAATGCGGGACCATGTTGGTGTAGTATTTAGTTGTCTATCTATCTAGACTTGTCTGTATTAATAGTTATTTACTGATGCGGGACCCCTTTGTTTAGTTACTGTTTAGGGGTACACCAACCCCTGTGTGTGGATGTAAAAAGAGATTAATTGAATGGAACTGAAAGTTGCTACATGAATGCTTGTAATTGAATTAATGATTGGCTTGGTTATTGAATGTTACAAATTACTGATAAATTTCATTATAAATGTTCTTTTATCCTTATTATAACTATGTTTTCAATGATCACTTTCATTATGGTTAAGGAGCTCGCCGGCCTTCTACCTTCCCGTTCGGCTTCCACGTGCACCCATCCATCTCTCCTCTCTCCCTGTTCTAGAGCAAGATGCCCGACTAGGCTCAAACATAGGTAAACATCCCCAAAAACCCTCTGTCTCGCCCTCTGATTTGTATTTACTTAAATATTGATTTGTATTTACTTATCCACTCGTTCATCTAATGATTTTTTATTCATCACATTATTTAAATTTAGGGCTTTATATTTAAATGCATATAAACATTCATAAGCTATTAATGTTGATTAATTTAGGAAGCATTGATATGTTGTTATGGCTGTCCACGAATGTTTTTATAAGAAATTGTGTGTTGAATGGGGTTGTGAACAAGGAATTGGTGTTGTATTTGTTGGCCTAGAAACCCGTCCAAGATTTACTCATTAGGAGTAAATCTTGGATAGTCCCCGGTTTGGGACTATTCTTGAAAACCAAATCTCACTTAGGATGTAAGTGTATAATGTGTATTGGGTTTTCAAGAAAATTTCGGCAGCATTTCCCCATTTGTTCTCTAAGTACATATGTACTTGGAGAACAGTGGGGAAATTCTGCCAAAATTTTCTTGAAAACCCAATACACATTATACACTTACTAGTGAGATTAGGTGTTCAAGAATGGGATAGGTGGTACACATTTAAGAATGACATCACATGTTTAAACCCTAAAGTTTTAACCATAAACTCTAATATGTTTACCCTAGACCCTAATCTTGTTGTAATGTATACTTATTTTCTCTTTGATCAGAGAATGGATAGATCATGGATGTCCATTCGCAATCGCTGCACCCCAGAGTTTATTTCTGGTCTTGATCAGTTTGTTAGATTTGTCGAGGAACATAGGAAACAACCTGGAGATAGGTTCTACTCTCCATGTAGGCATTGCGGTAACAACTTGAAAGTCAGTACTGGTGACGAAATCAGAAGTCATGTCATGTGCAATGGGATTGTACAAGGCTATACAGAATGACACTGGCATAGAGAGATTTCAAACCTGAAACCAGTGGATGTCGATAGCAGTGCTTGTGTGAAATAAGAAATTGCCTCCGATGACGTAGATGTGAATGAACCAGTTCCAGTAGACATCGTTGATGCGATGTTGGATATTTGTGGGGTAGAGCACACCGATCCACCTCCCATGTTTAGAAACATTGTGCATGATGATGAGATACCATTATACACGGGTTGTAAGTTTACGAAGCTTAGCGCTGTGTTGAGATTGTATATACTAAAAGCTAACAATCGATGGAGCGACAAAAGCTTCACGTCATTGTTGTCTTTGTTGAAAGAAATTCTTCCTGAAGGAAACGAGCTGCTGATCTCAACATACCGGTTAAAGAAATTGTTGTGCCCAATGGGAATGGAGGCCAAGAAGATACACGCATGCTCGAATGATTGTGTATTATTTCAAAAGGACTATGCAAATTTGAAAGATTGTCCGAAATGTGGTGCGTCAAGGTATAAATTGACGACTTTGGGGGAGTCCAAAACTGGTTCTCCCGCCAAGGTGATGTGGTATCTACCTATAATACCACGATTTCAACGCTTGTTTGCCAATCCTATAGATGCAAAGAATTTGAGGTGGCATGCAGATGTTAAGAAAAATAATGATGGGATCCTATGACATGTGTCTGATTCCCCACAGTGGAAGAAGATTGATCTATTGTACCCTAAATTCAGTGAAGAGGACATGAATCTAAGACTTGGGCTTTGTACAGATGGGATGAATCCGTACGGGACATTGAGTAGCCAACATAGCACTTAGCCAGTCATGCTTGTTATATACAATCTTCCTCCCTGGTTGTGTATGAAAAATAAGTATGTTATGATGTCGTTGTTGATATCGGGCCCTAAACAACCTAGAAATGATATCGATGTTTATCTTGAACCTCTGATTGATGACTTAAAGAAACTCTGGGGTGAAGGTGTGATGACCTATGATGCTTCACGAAGAGAGACATTTTGTTTGCACGCTATGTTGTTTTGCACTGTGAATGACTTTCCAGCATATGGGAATTTGTCTGGATATAGTGTCAAAGGATCTAAAGTGTATCCTATATGTGAAGAGAACACTGATTCAATATGACTAAAACATGGCAACAAGAATGTATATCTTGCTCATCGAAGGTTTCTTCTAAAATTTCATCCGTATCGTAGGTTGTGCAAATAATTCAATGGACGGAATGAGGAACGTAGTGCACCTAAACCTATATCAGGGGAGGATGTTTATGAAAGAGTGAAAGACATCGCCAATGAATTTGGTAGGAGATCACAATGTACGATGGCCACAAGGAGTGACAAGTCTTTATTTAAGAAGAAGTCGATATTTTGGGATCTTCCTTATTGGAGTTCTTTGACAGTCAGGCATTGTATCGATGTCATGAACGTTGAGAAAAATGTATGTGATAGCGTCATCGGTACTCTGTTGAATATACCAGGTAAGACTAAAGATGGGATAAAATCTAGAATGGACCTACGTGAAATGGGAATAAGGTCAGAATTAACAGAATTACGTGAAATGGGTAATAAAAGAACATACCTACCTCCTGATTGTTACACGTTGTCTAGAAAGGAGAAGAAAGCATTTTGTGAATGCTTGGTAAATGTTAAGGTGCCACAGGGTTACTCATCCAACATCTGTACATTGGTATCAATGAAAGATCTAAAGTTGATAGGTCTTAAATCTCATGATTGTCACATTCTAATGCAACAAATATTGCCTGTGGCAATTAGATCTATATTGCCGAAGCATGTAAGGTTTGCAATCACCAGACTTTGTTTCTTTTTCAACAGTCTGTGCAGCAAAGTTATTGACCCTGATACTCTCGATAATTTTCAAAGAGAAGTGGTTGTTACCCTATGTCAGCTTGAGATGTATTTTCCTCTGTCGTTCTTTGATATCATGGTACATCTTGTTGTCCACTTGACTAGGGAAGTGAAAATGTTGGGACCAATTTTCTTGCATTGGATGTATCCCTTTGAACGATACATGAGCATTTTTAAAGGTGATGTTCGAAACCATTATCGGCCTGAAGGGAGTATTATTGAGGGTTATGTGGAGAGAGAGGTTATGGATTTTTGCAATGACTTTCTGAGTGGTAATGACACTCCCGTGAATGACAAGAATATTGAGGAGCATTTTGGAAAAGGAGTTTTGGGAGCACGGGTGAAAGTAATCATCCATGAGTAGTTGGAGCAGGGTCACTTGTATATTTTACACAACATCGACGAAGTGAGTGTTTATATCGAGGAACATACCAATTTCATCAAGAGACAATATCCTCGATCCAATTCAATGTGGCTTGCTAGAGAGCATAACAAGACATTTATTAAGTGGTTTGAAGATAAAGTCTTACATCAACTATCTCAAACACCAGATAATGTTACTGAAACCATAAAATGCCTTGCCTTTAAACCAAAATTGAATGTTATGTCTTATGAAGGGTTTGACATAAATGGTTTCTCATATTACACAAAGCGTCAAGATGATAAGAGTGTCGTGCAAAACAGCGGGGTCACCCTTCAAGCGTCGTCTATGTATTTTGCAAGTGCAAAGGATAAAAGTCCACGTGAAGCGAAAATGTCATATTACGGTGTCATTGAAGACATATGGGAGTTTGACTATGTAGATTTCAGAATTCTGCTCTTTAAATGTAATTGGGTTGACAACAAAAAAGGAGTTATAGTGGATGAATTGGGTTTCACGTTAGTGAACTTTGAAAAGATTGGAGAGAAGGGTGAACCATTCATATTGGCATCACAGGCAAAACAAGTATTTTATATCGATGATCCTGCAAATGATAAATGGTCGGCTGTTCTTCATGGTAAAAGACAGTTCATTGAAGATCTTATAGATTAAGAAGAGTACTATGATAAGTATGATGACTCCAATCCATTCTCAGTTGGGTTGCCAACACCACCAAACATTGAAGCTGGGGATGACAATGACTTGTATGTTCGTGGGGATCATAATGAAGGATTGTTAATTGATAAAAGATCACAATATTAGAGGCATGGATGTTTATATTTTTATTATGTTCCCATGATGACCGTGCTGATGATCACCGTGAGGGTGAGGACATTCTTGCACCACCTGAGAATGTAAGTTTGAAGAATATATTCCTCAGGTTTCTATCTATATGTTCATTTATAATTATATTATGTAAGTGTGTTTTTTATCAAATTTTTTGGATACTAGTTAATAGCAATTCTATTTAATTTGCAGGCATTCGCCAAAGACTACAGGCTATGCAGGACGGCCATGACATAGCTATGCAGGCCATTGACGTTGCTTTGTAAATCCAAAGTGCAACAGTCGGAGAGAAAGCAAGCATCCCACACTATAGCTTAGTACATATATATAGTGGGACTAAGGTGACGATCCCACCTACTAAAATAGGTTACCGACAACTACATGTTACGACTGGGAGGTCGTGATTCAGCAACCATATGCATTAGCAGGAGGACAAACAGATTTCACCATGAGTTAACATTGAAGAAGGTCTACTAACCTACATTAAGCTAAACAAGTTTATCAATACTAGCCTAAGGCACAAGTACCGTTCGTCGAGACAATGACGGTCGTGGAAGCTTAGTGGGCACTACACGTTCAACTGGCCAGTGGCCACTAAGCTTCCACGACCATCATTGTCCTGACGAACGGTACTTGTGCCTTAGGCTAGTATTGATAAACTTGTTTATCTCAGTGTAGGTTAGTAGACCTTCTTCAATGTTAACTCGTGGTGAAATCTATTTGTCCTCCTGCTAATGCATACGGTTGCTGAATCACGACCTCCCAGCTGTAACATGTAGTTGTCGGTAACCTGTTTTAGCAGGTGGGATCGTCACCTTAGTCCCACTATATATATGTACTAAGCTATAGTGTTGTATGTAAATTCGGCACTGCTGTTATTATGCACTATATATGTAAAGAGGCGAGATCACCTCTTTACTAAAATTTAAAGGAAATACAAACATCCACAATTTTAACCAGAATTTAGAGACTTTGAGGATGATTGCATAATATTCCAAGTAAATGAGCATGATTCCAGATACATAATAAAATGTCAATAGCAGCGGAAAGAAAGAAATAATAAGCATTCACATGGCTTTATTGTTTATTACATGAATGATTTCTAAAAGAAAAGATAAGATAAGAGGATCTAGCTATAGCAACCTAGCCATCCTTCTTGATAAGCTAACGATCAACTGCGGAGGAAACTTTCTTCAAGCACGTCCTTCACCTTGCACAGGACCAACACCTGGGTGGTTGGGAAGTCACCCAGCAAGAGGAAAAGAGAGAAAAGTATGCGTTACAAGAATATTCTAAAGGTGGCAATGAAAGTTGTAACAAGTAAATTAGGCTAGATATTTGGTTTAAAGAGAGACATCAAAGAGTATGAGGCTTTTTATAATAAGACTTGCCAATAACAAAATATTAATAAAGGATTTTGCATGTAAATTAATATGTCTACCTAACTAAGTAGCGTTGAGGCACCTACCGGACCTCTAACCTTAGGTGAGGGGAGAATAAGACATTCCCAGTCACCTATAATTTTTAATGGGGAGAATTATAAACATTCCCCTAGGGCGATTATATAAATGCCCTCTATGGGTGGTTGTACATAAGTACCACTACTTAAACATTAAATAGATCATTTAATTACATGCTAACAAAAGAGTTATGGCAAGATTAAGAAAAAGAATATGTAACATGGCAGTGGGTATGAATACCCAATCAAGATAATACTACATCTACTTTTGAGGCAATAAGCAATTTAGGTTTCAAGGTTCAAGGATTTAGAACAAGTTAAACCTCATAAGAAATTATGGGTAATGGATTAATGTTTTCCCAACTGAAAAGGTAGTTGCACAATCAAAACACATACCTTAGCCTCAGGTGTTCTAGAATTTCTCTTTTCAACCCTTCACACGAATTATGAACCCACTTTCCCTAATACATCATTAGATTTATAGATTAGAATTGTATGCATTCTTTAAAGGTTGAAAACCCTAATATTACTAACTTTTAGTACAAACCATCGATTTAGACTCCAAAAACCTCATCATCATCTTAGTTAGAATTTCCTGATCAAAATAACCTATAATATTGTATGTTTTGAAAACATGGACTTTTAGGGTTTATTTTAGTGATTTTAAGTTAATTAATTCATTCTAAAAAAATTATGTTTTCGCAAACATCAAAATCAAAACTCAAAATTATTTTTAATGAATAGGTCTCGTCTTCCTGATTTCAAAACACTATCTACTTTTAATTTTTGACAACATAATTAATTTATAGAAAATATTTTGTCTTGACCAATCAGCGTGTGCCACGTAGGCAACCACGCTCAAAGCGAGCATTCGGGGGCGGTTGGGAGCGGTGACCCACGTCTCAGGGACGCCTGCAACAAGTCAAGCAGCCGGGGTCAAAATAGAGGAAAAAGACACGATTGCCCCGAGCGAAGAAGAAGAAAAGAAAAGACAGGCGGGGGCAAAACGGTAAAACGACGGGGAGTCGTCTTCCTCCCCTTGACCGAGCGCGAAGAGCAGCGAGCAGCTTGCTCGGCTCAATTGGGCAAAACCTTGATTCATGACCAAATTCTACATTTAGATACTCGAAAGAAAGAGAAAGGAAAGCCAAAGCCGATGGTACCTCTCGATTGAACGGAGACGCAGCAACTGGAGAAGGAGGGGCGCCGCAAGCCAGGCGTCGTCGGCGGCTAGTTGGTGGTCAGTTCGTCCACGAAACGTCAAATTGGGGGCACGAGCAGGTTGGTAAGGTGATGGCGGTCATTGGGGTTGCAATATATATAGGAGAAGTACCCTAGGTTAGGGTTTAGGTAGGAGCAAAGAGAGATGGTCGGCGGCCGGTTTAGGCGTTTCTTGAAAACGCATCTACTCCCAATGTTTTTGGGATAATCCAGAGCAGAATCGCGCAAGGAATCCAACAAAACAAATTTGAGCAAAAATCGTCGAGTAAAACTCGAGATATAACGATTTGAAAAGTCGGAAAATCAAGGCATGTTGCCTTATTCGTTTGGAGGTAGAAGATGACTGGGAGTCGTCGGATCAATGGTCCCGAGTCCACGATAGATTCTGGACCGTCCGATCGCGCGGATGAAACAAGAAAATCGATTTTTAATAAAATTCGATCAAACTTATTAAATTCTTAAATGTTTTTCTCTCTCTTCATTTGGAGGCTCAAACGTTGTCCAAAAATTACCAAATTTTATATTCCGACTTATTTTGACGCGTAGAATCCAAATATGGAGTTCGTTTTGCCTTTTGAGAAAGTTTGATATGTAAAATAATTAAAATGTCATTTTCTATTTCCTCCTTCAAAAGAGGTGATAACATTATCTAAATTTTGTGTAACTTCACCCATAAGTCTCCTTAAGGGTTTGGAACACGATTTTGCAATTATCTTCACCAGTTGAGATTATTTATTTATTTATTAAAATAATAGTATATTGTACATACTTTCTCTCACCAATTTTACTCATTATTCACACATTATCCAAATTAGCTACAAATTTGCCCAAAGGCTTATTTTTATGTTTAGAATACGAATTTGAAGTTATTTTCCTGATTTGAGAACATTAAGTATTTTATTTCTCTTTATTGGCATATTTCCTATATTCTTTTGATAATGTTATTAATATTTATATTTAGGTTCCATTTTAAATGATACTTGGCCCTTAAGTTACTTTTTGCTCAAGGAAACGAATTTAAATGTCAGATTATCCTGATGGTTTCAAATTATAATATTTGGTGCAAAAATCTTTCTAATTATCTTCTTTACCCATTAATTCTCATATTACCTTTAATTATTACATTTATCTTCTCCCTTATATAAAATTCGGATTATCTCTTATTTCTCTTATTCTAGGAAGTGCAAGAAAGTTCTAGGACGAAATATTTTATTCTTTTTATTGCTTGGTGTACAATTTGCACTTTAGGCCTATTATCTAAAGTCTAACTGAGGTATTTGTGCATACAACCCTATATTAAGAATATATGGGAAACATTTATCCAATAACCATCATAATTTCCACCAAATCAAATCTAAGGACATATGGAATGAAAAGAAGGACAAAGCTTATAGAAAAGAGTACAAAGAGGTTCATAGGGGATTTCAGTATGTTACAGCATTCCACCCCTTAAAAAGGATTTCGTCCCCGAAATCTCATACAAAGAGGGAAGGGTGAGTTCGTAACATCTCATCTCTCAACTCCCAAGTGGTTTCTTCTAAACCATGGTATCTCCACAAAACCTTCACTAACTCTATCTCCTTGTTCTTCCACTGCTTTACTCGGGAGTTAAGTATCTTCACAGGTAGTTCTTCATACGTCAGATTCTCATTAATCTCCACAGGTTCAATGGTGAGTACATGAGACGGATCCTTAACGTACTTTCTCAACACAGAAACATGGAACACATTGTGGATCTTATCATAAGCAGGAGGCAAAGCTAGATGATATGTACAATCCCCCACTTTATCTAAGATCTCAAATGGTCCAACATAGAGAGGACTCAACTTGCCTTTTACTTTAGATCTTGCAATAGAACTTATAGGTTTGATCTTTAGAAAAGCATAGTCTCCCACTAAGAAGCTTACATCAGACCTCTTTTTATCAGCATACATCTTCTGTCTGTCTTGAGCAGCTTTCATCCGTTTCTTTATCAATTGTACCTTCTCAAGCATCATCTGCATGTCATCAGTCTTCACGAGGGAACGTTTACCAACATCATCCCAGTGCAAAGGTGAACGACAAGGTCTACCATAGAGAGCTTCAAAAGGTGGCATACCAATACTGGCTTGGTAGCTATTGTTGTAAGCAAACTCTGCTAACGGTAGATATCGATCCCATGCACCACCCCAATCCATCACACAAGCACGTAGCAAATCCTCCGGAATCTGAACCGTTCTCTCAGACTTACCATCAGTTTGCGGGTGGTAAGCAGTACTGAAACGCAGATCAGTACCCATCTCTTCCTGAATCTGACCCCATAAGCGAGAAGTGAATTTCGGGTCTCGATCAGAAACTATCACAGTAGGGACACCATGCAGACGAACTATCCACTCCACATACAACTGAGCCATCTCAGCAACTTTATACGTGGTTTTGAAAGGCAAGAAATGAGCAGATTTTATAAGCCGATCAATCACCACCCAAACAGCATCATAACCTTTCTTGGACTTAGGGAAACCGGTAACAAAGTCCATTGTGATCTTCTCCCACTTCCATTCTGGAATCTCAAGAGGATGAAGAAGACCACCGGGTCATTGATGTTCAATCTTGACTTGCTGACATGTCAAGCACTTTGCTACGAACAGAGCTATATCATTCTTCATGTTCTTCCACCAGAAGCTTCATTGTAAGTCCTTGTACATATTGGTTGCGCCAGGGTGAATAGTGTACTTGGACCCATGAGCTTCACTCAGAACCTTCTGTCTCAGATCACCAGCATTGGGAATCCACAACCTTTGTCTGAAGCGGATAGCACCATCCACTCCGACAGAGAAGTCAGATTGCGGTTTCTCAGATAAATCTTTCAACTCTTCAAGCTCGGAACTCTCCAACTGTTCAGCCACGACTTCTAAGATCCAGGTTGGTGTAACGGTCAAACTGGCCATATGAACACACAACTTGTCTTCATCCACTGAATCGTCAGGCTGAGGTCTCCAACTTGCCACATGCTCAAGGTTTTCCCACACAGAGTATCTTAGAGCAGCACAAACAGCATCCTTCTTGCGACTTAGAGCATCAGCTACGACATTTGCTTTACCAGGATGATAGGTGATGGTGAAGTTGTAATCTTTAAGATACTCCATCCACCTACGCTGACGCAAGTTCAGATCCTTCTGAGTTAGCAGATATCTCAGACTCTTGTGATCCGAAAAGACTTCAAACTTTTCTCCATAGAGGTAGTGTCGCCAGATCTTCAAAGCATGAACTATGGCAGCAAGTTCCAAATCATGCGTAGGCCAATTAGCTTCATTAGGTTTCAACTGTCGAGAAGAATAGGCTATCACCTTTCCGTCTTGCATCAAAACACACCCTAAGCCTTGTCGGGATGCGTCGGTGTAGATGACATAGGGTATGCCCTCAACAGGCAAAGCAAGCACGGGAGCAGAAGTCAGACTCATCTTTAACTTCTGAAAACTGTCCTCACATTCAGGGGTCCATGAGAACTTGACCTCCTTCCGAGTTAGCTTGGTCAATGGTAAACCCAACTCAGAGAACCCTTTGATAAACTTCCGATAGTAACCAGCTAGACCAAGGAAACTACGGATTTCACATGGGTTTTTCAGAGCATTCCACTTTGTCACAGCTTCTACCTTCGCAGGATCAACAGCTATATGGCCGAAAGAAATCACGTGACCAAGAAACATAACTTCCTTTATCCAAAACTCACATTTTGAGAATTTTGCATACAATTGATTTTCTCGCAATGTGCTGGGTACAATCCGAAGGTGCTTGCGATGTTGTTCTAACATCTCGGAATAAACCAAAACGTCATCAATAAACACCACTACAAACTTGTCGAGGTATGGGCGGAAAACTCGGTTCATCAGGTCCATGAACGCAGAAGGGACATTTGTTAAACTGAAAGGCATGACCATGAATTCATAATGCCCATAATGAGTTCTGAATGCTGTCTTCGGAACATCATCATCCTTTACACGCATCTGGTAGTAACCACTTCGCAGATCCATTTTGGAGAACACAGTGGCTGACTTTAGCTGATCGAATAGATCGTCGATGCGCGGCAACAGATAATGATTCTTCACTGTCACCTGGTTAAGCATGTGGTAGTCCATACACATTCGCAAAGAGCCATCCTTCTTCTTCACGAACAGAACAGGGGCTCCCCAAGGGGAAACACTAGGGCGGATGAAGCTTATGTCAAGAAGCTCTTCAAGCTGCCTCTTCAACTCCGCCAGCTCGGTAGGGGCCAAGCGGTAGGGTGGCTTAGATATCGGTGAAGTTCCAGGTATGAGCTCGATGGAGAATTCCACCTCGCGAGTTGGTGGCAACCCGAGTAACTCCTCAGGAAAGACATCTGGGAAGTCCTTCACCACATCAACATGTTCTAGAGCAGGAGGTGTAGCATCGAGAACTATGGAGGCTAGAAAGGCTCTACACCCTTGTGAGATGAGTTTTTCAGCTTTGATGGCAGAGATGACGAATTGTCGCTCTCCTCGCTTCTTGCCCTTGACACACACTTTCCCTTCATCAGGATGAACAAGGATAACCTTGGATTCCTCACAGTACAAAATTGCTTTATACTTCTTTAACCAATCCATACCCAGGATGATGTCAAAGATGGTCATATCAAGCAAGACAAAAATTGTGGGAAACATTACTCCGGATATACAAAGGTTCAAGGTAGGAGTTTGGAGGTACGAGGAGCAGATTTTACCACTAGGGGTTTTTACATCTAACACATGATCCATAAACTCAGATTCTATTTCAAGCATAGAGGCAAACTGACTAGATATGAAGGTATTGGAGGAACCAGAATCAAACAGGGCTTTTAAAGGATGCATATTAAGGTGCAGTGTACCTTCAATCACTTCATTGCCTTCACCATCTTCTTCAGCATTGAGAGCAAACACTCTCCCATTCCACCTCTCAGTTGGCGAACACCTCGGGTTCTGGTTGTTATTGTTGTTGTTATTGTTGTTCCGCGGCGGATGGTTCTGTCTCGGCTGTTGTGGCTGTGGGGCATTATTCTATCCTTGCTGGAAACGGGGGCAGTTGGGTCGAATGTGCCCAACCTGGCCGCACTCATGGCAGGTCGGTGGAGGACGGTTGCCATTACGAGTAGGTGCATTGTTGGCGGGGCATCTACCAGGAGGATGGTAACGATTGCATATGTTGCAACGATCACGTCCACGGTTCTCATGCTGGTTCGGATTCTTCCTTTTGTTGTTGAAGCCATTAGAAGCTTGAAACCCCGGATATGACTCAATGGCAAGAGCCTTGTCCACCATTTGTTGAAAAGTGAGTGGCAGTTGTGGAACGAGGCTTCGACCCACATGATAGTTCATGCCTTCCAAGAACATGGTTGCTCTTCTGTCAGCTCCAAGGTCGGTGGCATAACGTTCTAGTAGCAGAAATTTCTGAACGTAGTCGGCCACGCTCATACTTCCTTGCTTGAGACTGTAAAACTCAGCCTCCTTCTTCCTCAGGAAAGAAGGGCAGATGTACTTCTCTCTGAACAACTTCAGAAACTGGGTCCATTCCATGGAAGAGGTGTCCCGAGTGCGGGCAACACCATTCCACCAAACGTGCGCCGGTCCATCCAGCACGTACGTCGCGAACCGAACCTTCTGGTGAGGAGGGCATGCCATGCCCTCGAAGGTCTGATCCAGGGCCAACACCCAGTCGTCGGCTTTTTACACCATGTTAGGCTCACTCTCACCCTTGAAGTAGGGTGGCTGCATCTTGATGAAGTCGGTGAGGGTGAACTCCCTCGGCTTGGTGGCAACAGCAGCAATGGTGTTGAGTTATCCCATCATGGTGGAGGACAACAACTGTCGCAACATCGCCAGTTCTTGCTCAGGTGTGAAGGCAGGAACACCAGAAGCTGGTTGGTTGACCGCAGGAGTCACAGGAGTATTGGGGTCGTTAGGGGTCGACTCCTGGTTCGCGTTGTCAAACAAGTCACCTCTCCTGAAATTAGGGTTATCATATTAGGTTCTCAAGAGTATAGAATCATAGATGAGAAGAGAATAGAAATAGAGATGAGAAAAGGATAACTAGAATGCTATTGCCTAAAAGCATACTACTTTGGGCAATTCGTTTCGGCGCAAGCCAGGCCGGATCATATGGGCACGGGAGTCCTCGTATACCAAGCTAGTGGTGCGGAGGAAAATTTTTCCAGCCCCCGATACCCTGATCCTTTCTAGACACCCTTGCTTCAACTGCATGCCCTAATAGTCGCCTAAAGGCTCTGATACCATGCTGTAAAGAGGCGAGATCACCTCTTTACTAAAATTTAAAGGAAATACAAACATCCACAATTTTAACCAGAATTTAGAGACTTTGAGGATGATTGCATAATATTCCAAGTAAATGAGCATGATTCCAGATACATAATAAAATGTCAATAGCAGCGGAAAGAAAGAAATAATAAGCCTTCACATGGCTTTATTGTTTATTACATGAATGATTTCTAAAAGAAAAGATAAGATAAGAGGATCTAGCTATAGCAACCTAGCCATCCTTCTTGATAAGCTAACGATCAACTGCGGAGGAAACTTTCTTCAAGCACGTCCTTCACCTTGCACAGCACCAACACCTGGGTGGTTGGGAAGTCACCCAGCAAGAGGAAAAGAGAGAAAAGTATGTGTTACAAGAATATTCTAAAGGTGGCAATGAAAGTTGTAACAAGTAAATTCGGCTAGATATTTGGTGTAAAGAGAGACATCAAAGAGTATGAGGCTTTTTATAATAAGACTTGCCAATAACAAAATATTAATAAAGGATTTTGCATGTAAATTAATGTCTACCTAACTAAGTAGGGTTGAGGCACCTACCGGACCTCTAACCTTAGGTGAGGGGAGAATAAGACATTCCCAGTCACCTATAATTTTTAATGGGGAGAATTATAAACATTCCCCTAGGGCGATTATATACATGCCCTCTATGGGTGGTTGTACATAAGTACCACTACTTAAACATTAAATAGATCATTTAATTACATGCAAACAAAAGAGTTATGGCAAGGTTAAGCAAAAGAATATGTAACATGGCAGTGGGGTATGAATACCCAATCAAGATAATACTACATCTACTTTTGAGGCAATAAGCAATTTAGGTTTCAAGGTTCAAGGATTTAGATCAAGTTAAACCTCATAAGAAATTATGGGTAATGGATTAATGTTTTCCCAACTGAAAAGGTAGTTGCATAATCAAAACACATACCTTAGCCTCAGGTGTTCTAGAATTTCTCTTTTCAACCCTTCACACGAATTATGAACCCACTTTCCCTAATACATCATTAGATTTATAGATTAGAATTGTATGCATTCTTTAAAGGTTGAAAAACCCTAATATTACTAACTTTTAGTACAAACCATCGATTTAGACTCCAAAAACCTCATCATCATCTTAGTTAGAATTTCTTGATCAAAATAACCTATAATATTGTATGTTTTGAAAACATGGACTTTTAGGGTTTATTTTAGTGATTTTAAGTTAATTAATTCATTCAAAAAAAATTATGTTTTCGCAAACATCAAAATCAAAACTCAAAATTATTTTTAATGAATAGGTCTCGTCTTCCTGATTTCAAAACACTATCTACTTTTAATTTTTGACAACAGAATTAATTTATACAAAATATTTTGTCTTGACCAATCAGCGTGTGCCACGTAGGCAACCACGCTCAAAGCGAGCGGTCGGGGGCGGTTGGGAGTGGTGACCCGCGTCTCAGGGACGCCCGCAACAAGTCAAGCGGCCGGGGTCAAAACAGAGGAAAAAGACATGATTGCCCCGAGCGAAGAAGAAGAAAAGAAAAGACAGGCGGGGGCAAAACGGTAAAATGACGGGGAGTCGTCTTCCTCCCGTTGACCGAGCGCGAAGAGCAGTGAGCAGCTTGCTCGGCTCAATTGGGCAAAACCTTGATTCATGACCAAATTCTACGTTTAGATACTCGAAAGAAAGAGAAAGGAAAGCCGAAGCCGATGGTACCTCTCGATTGAACGGAGACGCAACAACTGGAGAAGGAGGGGCGCCGCAAGCCAGGCGTCGTCGGTGGCTAGTTGGTGGTCAGTTCGTCCACGAAACGTCAAATTGGGGGCACGAGTATGTTGGTAAGGTGATGGCGGTCATTGGGGTTGCAATATATATAGGAGAAGTACCCTAGGTTAGGGTTTAGGTAGGAGCAAAGAGAGATGGCCGGCGGCCGGTTTAGGCGTTTCTCGAAAATGCATCTACTCCCAATGTTTTTGGGATAATCCGGAGCGGAATCGCGCAAGGAATCCAACAAAACAAATTTGAGAAAAAATCGTCGAGTAAAACTCGAGATATAACGATTTGAAAAGTCGGAAAATCAAGGCCTGTTGCCTTATTCGTTTGGAGGTAGAAGACGACTGGGAGTCGTCGGATCAATGGTCCCGAGTCCACGATAGATTCCGGACCGTCCGATCGCGCGGATGAAACAAGGAAATCGATTTTTAATAAAATTCGATCAAACTCATTAAATTCTTAAATGTTTTTCTCTCTCTTCGTTTGGAGGCTCAAACGTTGTCCAAAAATTACCAAATTTTATATTCCGACTTATTTTGACGCGTAGAATCCAAATATGGAGTTAGTTTTGCCTTTTGAGAAAGTTTGATATGTAAAATAATTAAAATGTCATTTTCTCTTTCCTCCTTCAAAAGAGGTGATAACATTATCTAAATTTTGTGTAACTTCACCCATAAGTCTCCTTAAGGGTTTGGAACACGATTTTGCAATTATCTTCACCAGTTGAGATTATTTATTTATTTATTAAAATAATAGTATATTGTACATACTTTCTCTCACCAATTTTACTCATTATTCACACATTATCCAAATTAGCTGCAAATTTGCCCAAAGGCTTATTTTTATGTTTAGATCACGAATTTGAAGTTATTTTCCTAATTTGAGAACATTAAGTATTTTATTTCTCTTTATTGGCATATTTGCTATATTCTTTTTATAATGTTATTAATATTTATATTTAGGTTCCATTTTAAATGATACTTGGCCCTTAAGTTACTTTTTGCTCAAGGAAATGAATTTAAATGTCAGATTATCCTGATGGTTTGAAATTATAATATTTGGTGCAAAAATCTTTCTAATTATCTTCTTTACCCATTAATTCTCATATTACCTTTAATTATTACATTTATCTTCTCTCTTATATAAAATTCGGATTATCTCTTATTTCTCTTATTCTAGGAAGTGCTAGAAAGTTCTAGGATGAAATATTTTATTCTTTTTATTGCTTGGTGTACAATTTGCACTTTAGGCCTATTATCTAAAGTCTAACTGAGGTATTTGTGCATACAACCCTATATTAAGAATATATGGGAAACATTTATCCAATAACCATCATAATTTCCACCAAATCAAATCCAAGGACATATGGAATGAAAAGAAGGACAAAGCTTATAGAAAAGAGTACAAAGAGGTTCATAGGGGATTTCAGTATGTTACAATATATGTGTTAGTCTGTCATGTTGTTATATGAATCTGAAACACGTGTGTGTGTTGCACTTTATGTATTGTATTTGTATCATGCTTCCCTTCATTGTGGCTTCTTTTGCTGTTTCATGGCTCTTTGAATATATGATGTTGTTGACAATGATGATAATGATGACAATGTGAATGAATTTTTATGAATTGTGTGTGAAAATCATCAATACATGAATGTTTCTACATGTGTCTGAATGTGAAAAGAGATAAAATGTTTGCAGGTTTGTGGCATGTTGTTGGCTAACATCAATGGATGTCGTAAAACCTGCAGTTCATAACTGAACTGCAGGTTTCTCATCCTGCGATCAGCCACAGCTGGTCTGCAGACTGACAGAAAAAAAAACATCGGCGTCGGTTATTTGAACAAAACTGACGATATATGGTTACAATGTCGGTTTCCATACTAGTAACCGACGTCGATTTCCCTAATGAGTATAGACACCACGGACGTGCTGGCCAGCACGGTCGTGGCAGTAGACCAGACATAAAACAGGTGTCGGATATTTATATACAACCAACGACATAGGTTAACAGTGTCGGTTTCCCTACTATGCACCGACGTCGATTTCCCTAGTGGCCAGACAACACGGCTGTGTTGGTCAGCACGGCTGTGGCAGTGGCGTCAGTTATCACTAGGAAACCGATGTCGATAGTGCCCCAGATGGCGCCCTTTCTGTGGCGCGAAGGTATGTGGCATCGGTTTCGATCCTAATAACTGACGCATATACCCTCTGCTGGCGCGTTTTAGGTGGCACGCGAAGGGTTTTGGCATCGGTTTGAGAACTGACGTGTAACGGTTGGGCTTTTAGCGTCGCCCACATAGGTGTCGCTTTATAAACGACACTAAAGGCCCTTAAAAACCCGACACTAAAGGCATGTTATGTAGTAGTGTGTGTTGGCTAATATACAAATAATAAATAAATAATGATAAGAACAACAAATTAGCAATTAGGCATATGCAAATGCAATCAGGCCTGCAACTAGTTGGACATATATGCACAAATGAAAACACAAATCCTAAGAAATTATCATCTTATTGATAATGGAAAAACAAAATAGTTGTCAAATCTTTAGTTGGGATATAATAAACAAAAAAAGAGGGAAAGAAAAGAAGTGGAAATGGGAGTGGGATGAGTGGAAATAGGGGTGAAAGAAGAAATGTGATGAAGAGGACATTAGTAAGTCAATAGGAAAAAGATGGGGATAGGAACATGAAGTTTCATTTGAATAAAAAATTAGTAGAGGAATTAGAAGAGAAATTATAGAAGACGAGTTAAAAAAAACTAATAGATGAGGAGTAAAAAGAGAATTAGAAGAAAAGAAGATAGAATAGGATGCCATGATTGGTTGAAGAAGAATACAACACTCTTTTGTTGAAGAAGAGAACATAACTCAATAACTTGGTAGTTTACTTATTGGCATCCAATTTGATTAGATAAATGAGAAATTGAGATGAAGAATATAAATTAGAAGAGAAATTTAAAGATATATTGGAAGAGTAATTAGAATAAATTTAGAACATGACCTAGAAGAGAAACTAGAAGAAGATAATATAGAAGTACAAGAGTTCATTTTGGTTGAATAAAAAAATAGGAGAAGAGGAGAGAACTGTTGACGTTCTATTAACTAATAGAGGGTTGGGTAATGGGAGAAGCAAGATGAGGGGAGAAAATAGAAATTCGATACAAGAGAAATCTAGTTCAGCGGTTCTAAAAGTGAGAAGAGGTTAGAGTGAAGAAGAGAAATTTGAGAAGAGGTTACTGTGAATAAGAGAGAATTAATAAATTGGGAGGACTCTTACTCATGCAATTGGAAGAGGTGGAAAATATAGAAAAGCATAGAGGACTGATTAGAGGCTGGGGATGGGTGAGGAAATAGAAGAACACATGGAAGTGGAGAACATTATAGATTAACCAAAAATAGAAGAAAAATTTACTTATGGTTGTAACATGAGAGTATCCGTATAAGTTTGAAGAAGGCGTTGTCCAATCTTGGAAAGTTATCCATACAAGTTTGGAGAAGTTGTTGGACCCTAGATGGGTGATTAGATGCTCTAGAGGGGGGTGAATAGAGCTGAAAACACTTAAACAAAACTCATTAAACCTTCAAGATATATGACAAGATAAGGTTGCTAAATAGGTAATTCGAGCAACTAAAACATGCATAGCAAGGATGATAGAGATTAAACATACACCAAAAGACAAGCTATTTAGAGTGGTTCCACACTTCAAACTAGAAGTGTGTCAGTCCACTTACCTAGAGAGGTCAACCTCTAGGATTTCCTAACCATTGCATTCTTATATTCACTCATAAGACTTACAATACATGACCAAACAAAGGACTTACCTATCCAATACAAAGAGTCTTCAACCTTACCAAGGACTTACCCACTTTGCAAGGAGTCTTCCGCCTTCTTCCAAGGACTTACCTACTCTTGCACAAGTCTTCAGCCTTGTGGGAATTACCCACTCTTCTTGGATCTTCCTCCTTTGACTTCACCTTCACTCGGAGAAGCTTCCACCTAGGACTTACCCACTTGAGAAAGGAGTCTTCTGCCTTCACCAAGGGCTTACCCACTCTAGCTCCAAGTCTTCAGCCTTGATCTTCACCAAGGGACGCCTTCCCTTGTTCTTCTTCACCTCTCTTATCCAAGAGAGAGAACCTTCATCTTCATGATTGAAAAGAGAGAAAGGGAGGTGGTGGAAGTGAGAGCCTCACAAGATATACATGTAGGACTAGCTCTCTTACAGATTTCCTACTCACTCTAATGGATGTAGCAAGTAACTAAGCTTAGAGAGAGAGAGGAGGCTGTAGGAAGCACTCAACTATAGAATAGGAACCTCACATAGAGTTTGCAATGAATGCTCCACCTTAGAATGAAGCCCAAGGGGTCCTATTTATAGCTGGGGATGCCTCTTAGCCTTTGGGAACACTTGGGGCTGAAAACTAGCTGTTTTGTGGCTTGTAACAAATCTACTTTCACTTGTTGCAACTCCACAACGGTTAGAAGCACTTTTCAGCACTTTTCCATACAGTGCAATCGGTCGAGTTTCTATAAGGGTAACTCGACCGATCAAGTAAACGACAAGGCCGATACTCAAATGATCGGTCGAGTTTGTCCTGACAAAACTTGACCGACGGAATTGAAATGGTCAGTTACTTGATCGGTCAAGTTTGTCTTGACAAAACTTGACCGACCATCAGGAATCAAAATGGTCAGTTACTTGATTAGTCGAGTTTTGTGTAAACACAACTCGACCGATGCAATCTCTAGAAAATTGATCAAGGATGATCGGTCGAGTTTTTAGGCTGGGAAACTTGACCGACAAAGTGTTTGTAATTAATTTACATAGTTGCATCTAAAGTTCTCTAATATTCAATCTAAGTTCTCCTGATATTTTTTTAAGCTTAATTACAAGTCATACAATCATTACAAGTGATTTACAACATTATTCTAATGGATTTACATCATATTACAAAAATGTGCACTTGTATGACTTTGACTTGTCTTTTCTCCAATTTGATATGCGCAAGTTAGGGCAATTGGAGTGTGCCTATACCTAATCTGAAATTACTCAAGTAGAGACATTAGACACCAATATGTGGAATGGTTAGTCATCATCAAAACACGGGTTTAGTCAATTTAGACGTGAGTCAACATTGACCTAATTGACCTTGAGTCAACATTCACCCCGTTTTTGAAGGTGACAATGCATTCCATAAATATATTGAAATCTTTAAATTAAATCATACCTTTGGAGAAACCTAGGGGTTTCAATAGAATGGAGTTCATATGCTCCCCCTCAATTGATGCGCATGGAGTTTTCATACTCCCCCTCAATTGATAATATTTCTCCTGCATGATTAGCTTTCATAACATTTATGGAATACTATGTCTTCTGCTTATATATGTTCTACACATATATGTCTTCTCCCATTTACCTTCTCCCCCTTACATGGACATACTTCTCCTCTTCATGTAAGACATTCCTTCTTCCTCTTCTAAGAGAAGACATACCTTTCTCCCCCTTTGTCATTTCAAAAAGTGCAGTTATGAAGAAAAAGAGAAACATGACTTGTTAAAGAGAAAGGAGATAACACAAAGTTATATAAGGAGAGTAGAATAGCACAGATAGGAGCTTGTCCAAGCATAGAAATAAAAGCAAGTTAAAGCATATACTTGAACAACCCAAAAATTAAGATAAAGTGCTGTAGAAAAATAATAAATCACAATTTTGACCCTCAAGATGACAGAATTTACCCATAAAGCATCAGGGCTCATGGAAAAGTGATGAGTCCTTCTTAGAAGGTCGTTTCTGCATGAAAAACACTAGCCCTGCAGCAAAAACTGAAACTGGAGCAAATCTGCATGAAATCCAAAAATACTCCAATTTCTAGATATAATGTAGATCTATGTACCCTGCATCACAATGTTATGCAAGCAACTCAAGATAGTAGATATGCAATTCAAGGAACAAGCTTGAGCATGTACGAGACAAGATACAAGCATAGCATATAGATGAGAAAAGATGGCAATTTTAAACAAGGCTAGAACTACATGTATATGAACTACTAGTAGATGTTATCACAAGTTAGGACTACTAGTAGGATCTAGATCATAGCAAGAGATACCAAAAGATACACAAGATAAAGTAAGCTATGAGTAGATGTACAGATATATCCAAACAAAGAGATATGCAATTTTAGAAGCATGAAAGGATA
The DNA here is from genome assembly GCA_963693085.1 of Alisma plantago-aquatica. Lineage (NCBI taxonomy): Eukaryota > Viridiplantae > Streptophyta > Magnoliopsida > Alismatales > Alismataceae > Alisma > Alisma plantago-aquatica. The sequence goes on from OY856411.1 coordinate 295,582,466, forward strand.
TAACTCACTTACAAATATGCATCATTACCAAAAGATGACTACCACTAAGAATCTCAAGGTTGTATCGAAACAAGATATACACCTAGATAGATTTAGCAAGTTAGAGCACAACGGAAGCAATTTAAGACACAACCAAGAGATGCAAAAAGGTCATCATGAAAACCTGCAAAACAACTCAAAGCAAGTAATTGCAAGATATAGATATACCAATTTAGAGCAATTAGAGAGATAGAGTTGTAAACAAGATAGGCAATTTAGAACATGGAAATATGCATATATAAAGGTACCAAAGGAGTTCCAAAGAATAAGGCTATTGGTTGAGAAAATCTAGTTGAGAGGGAAATTCTCATTCAATAAGCCAAATGTATATTCTGTGCACAGTGTTATCAGTCAAGTTCTGTGTATTGACAACTCGACCGATGATAACTGCTGGCAACACCCATTGGTGCCTATCAGTTGAGTTTCAAATAGGGCAAACTCGACCGACAGAGTAGCTGTCAAAAAGCACATATATTTCATAAAAATATATATAAAGGCATGCTAAAAATACAAACCATATCTAAACATGTCTAAGAAAGTTAGTAATGCACTATAGAAGCATTAGAAATAGTTTTTGCGCAAGAGTGTGAAGAGAAACACAAAATACCACCTTTGACTCAAAAACTGTATGTATAGTGCACACTAACTTGACAAAAACAAGTTAGGACAGGTTATAAGCAAGAAAACATTACCTTTGTGCTTACCATTCCTTTTTCCACTTGTTTTCACCTCATACACATCTCACCTTTGTTCTTTCATGTGGATTGAGAAGTCAATTTCCAATTCAATAGCTCAAGTCAATCCATTTGCAAGTACCTAAAAGAAGAAAGATGAAATGGTCCCCAATCATGTTTTTGGGTCCGGAGGGGTCAGTTTAGCAACCCAAGTCCTATTGCTCTTGGGTTCTTTCCTAAAAGGACAACATGTAGAATAATGACCAATTTCATTGCAATAGTTGCATGTGCCCATAGTCTTGGAACTAGAGGATTCTCCATGGAATATTGGAGGTCCTTTATCTTTGTTGTTCCCTTGACTACTATCATATCCTAAACCATGTCTACCAATTTGTTTGGTAGTATGATGTAGGATGCCATTAAGAGTCTTTTTACCAACTAAGAATCTTTGCAAAGAAGATCTCAAACTATCATTATCATGCATAAGAGAGGTAATAGTAGAAGACAAATGATTGATATTATCTCTAGCATGCAAAAGATCATTTTCTAAGCAAAAAGCTTTAGTTAAATAAGACTCTCTATCAATATGAAGAGCAGCAACATCATTCTCTCTACAAGTAGAACTAGAACAAGATTCATGCACATTGATTTTAGCAAGCAAGGAAGCATTTTTTGTTTCTAATTATTGCAAAACAAAATCTTTGTCCTTATTTTCATATTTAAGAACATCAATATCATGCATGAGAGAATCGATAATTAGAGTATGATCTTCATTAGAACTGGGCATGAGAGGTTGAGCTTCTAGAAATATAATCTTATCAAGAAAATTAGCATTTTCAAGTTTAAGAGAATCTACTTGACTAAGACAATCATTTTTATCATCAAGCAATCAAGAATTATCATGTTTAAGATCATCTAGTACTACATGCAAATTATCAACAATTCTAGCAAGCTTTTTCTTTTTCCTTTTAGAAGACTTAAGAAAGACACAAGTATCATGAATAATAGCAATTAAAGATTCTTTATCTAAAGAGTTTATATTTACCTCACTTGAGTCTTTACTTGTTGATGCTATAAGTGCAAAATGGCATTCTCCTTCATCACTAGAGCTTGAGCTTGATCCTTCACTTGAATCTTCACTTGAGCTTGAGTTGGAGGAGCCACTTGAGCTTGAGTGCCATTTCTCCTTCTTCTCATGAAGATGGGTCTTCTTGCATTTTTAGAATCTACCCTTGGAGTACATGTCATCTTCTTTAGCTTGAGAGGATGGAGAGACTTGTTGCATGATAGCTTCAATTTGAGCATTCATTTCATCCTTCTTCATTTTCTTTAGCTCTTTCTTCTCTTGTCTTTATACTTCCTCCCTCTTGTCAAGCGTGGCTTCATGTGCTTATAGATTTCCAATGAGCTCTTCAATAGGGATATCCTTAAGAGACCTTGCTTCTTCAATGGAAGTCACCTTGGGTTCCCATCTCTTGGGGAGAGTTCTAAGGATCTTTGAGTTGATCTCTCCACTAGACATAGGATGTCCTAGAACAGCAAGACCATTCACAATAGTGTTGAGCCTTGAGTACATGTTGGATATCCTCTCTTCCTTTCCCATCTTGAAGTTCTCAAGCAGTCCTTTGAGCATGTAGACTTTGCCTTCCTTCACTTGATTCATCCCCTCATAGGTGATGCATAGCTTTCTCCATACCTCATACGCCGTCTCACAAGAAGAAATCTGGTTGAGCTCGGTTGGGGTCATGGAGGCATATAGGATGTGCATGGCTCTAGAATTCAAGGTTGCTTTCTTCAAGGTAGCTTCATCCCATTCTTCAATCTTTGTCTTTGGTAGCATGTATGGGATGTTCACCATTTGCCACATCTCAAGACTTTATCCTTGGATGTAGAATTGAAGCATTCTTCTCCAATAGAGAAAATTGCTCCCATCAAAGATTGGTAGGCTGATCGAGTATCTCCCTCCTTGGTAGTCACCCATCTTCTCCTACTTGTTGAAGTATTCTTGGAGAAGACCCACTCTGATACCAATTGTTGGATCCTAGATGGGTTATTAGATGCTCTAGAGGGGGGTGAATAGAGTTGAAAGCACTTAAACAAAACTCATTAAACCTTCAAGATATAAGACAAGATAAGGTTGCTAAATAGGTAATTTGAGTGCAACTAAAACATGCATAGCAAGGATGAGAGAGATTGAACATACACCAAAAGACAAGCTATTTAGAGTGGTTCCACACTTCACTTCAAACTAGAAGTGTGCCAGTCCACTTACCTAGATTGGTCAACCTCTAGGATTTCCTAACCATTGCATTTTATATTCACTCATAAGACTTACAATACATGACCAAACAAAGGACTTACCTATCCAATACAAAGAGTCTTCAACATTACCAAGGACTTACCCACTTTGCAAGGAGTCTTTCGCTTTCTTCCAAGGACTTACCTACTCTTGCACAAGTCTTCAGCCTTGTAGGAATTACCCACTCTTCTTGGATCTTTCGCCTTTGACTTCTCCTTCACTCGGAGAAGCTTCCACCAAGGACTTACCCACTTGAGCAAGGAGTCTTCTACCTTCACCAAGGGCTTACCCACTCTAGCTCCAAGTCTTCAGCCTTGATCTTCACCAAGGGACGCCTTCCCTTGTTCTTCATCACCTCTCTTAGCCAAGAGAGAGAACCTTCATCTTCATGATTGAAAAGAGAGAAAGGGAGGTGGTGGAAGTGAGAGCCTCACAAGATATATATGTAGGAATAGCTCTCTTACAGATTTCCTACTCACTCTAATGGATGTAGCAAGTGATTAAGCTTAGAGAGAGAGAGAGAGAGGAGACTGTAGGAAGCACTCAACTATAGAATAGGAACCTCACATAGAGTTTGCAATGAATGATCCACCTTGGAATGAACCCCAATGGGTCCTATTTATAGCTAGGGATGCCTTTTAGCCTTTGGGAACACTTGGGGCCGAAAACTAGCCGTTTTTTGGCTTGGAACGGATCTATTTTCACTTGTTGCAACTCCACAACGGATATAAGCACTTTTCTGCACATTTTCGTACAGTGCAATCGGTCGAGTTTCTATAAGGGTAACTCGACCGATCAAGTAAACGACAAGGCCGATGCTCAAATGATCGATCGAGTTTGTCCTGACAAAACATGACCGACCATTAGGAATTGAAATGGCCAGTTACTTGATCGGTCGAGTTCTGTGTAAACATAACTCGACCGATGCAATCTCCAGAAAATTGATCAAGGATGATCGGTCAAGTTTTCAGGCTGGGAAAATCGACCGACAAAGTGCATGTAATCAATTTTCAAAGTTGCATCTAAAGTGCTCTAATATTCGATCTAAGTGCTCCTGATATTTTTCTAAGCTTAATTACAAGTCATACAATCATTACAAGTGATTTACAACATGATTCTAATGGATTTACATCATATTACAAAAACGTGCACTTGTATGACTTTGACTTGTCTTTTCTCAAATTTGATATGTGCAAGTTAGGGCAATTGGAGTGTGTCTATACCTAATCTGAAATCACTCAAGTAGAGACATTATACACCAATATGTGGAATGGTTAGTCATCATTAAAACATAGGTTTAGTCAATTTAGACGTGAGTCAACATTTACCTAATTGACCTTGAGTCAACAGAAGTCAATATCCAAGTTGTGTAAGGCAGTATATGGGCTTAAGGGAGAGCCACCACACAAATAAAGTGTCACAACACCAACAGGGGCAAGTGCAAGGCCGGAAACACCAGGAGAAGGTCACCTCATCATAAAAGGTTTCTATAACTAGAAAAATTGGTGCAACGGAGAGGTATCATTGCAGATTTAGTCATTGCCTACATGAAGTCTTGAATCCTAGGTGTTAGGATTTCTTTGGGTATCAGGGGTTTTTGGGGGTATCTGGGGAGGGGGCCATTGTGTAATCAGGTTGGAATAGGATATTAGAAAAAAAGAGGTTATTTGAAAAGCAACATTTCTTCATTCATATAAGTGCAAATTTTGCTTCTTAATTAAGTATGACCCGCTAGGAGGTGTGGTTTACTATATGTGCTATGACCCTTGGACCAAATCAACTATTTGGCCACATATGCAACAATATGGACCGATTTCCTAAATTGTGTTCGATACTCATATTCAAGGATGGGAATCCCACTAGGATAACACAATCCAACCTTTGTCCCCTACCAGAATTAGGTTTTTGCTTGGTATGGTCAAAAAGATTGACTGAGATTTTATATTGGTTGGGATAAGCTAGGTCAATCCATACCTAACCTAATACCCAGATTTCTCACATATATATGTATATATAATCACATGTTTATATATAACATAAACATAATTTTTAAAAAAGTACAACTAACAACTATCTTCTTAATTGTACTTTATCTAAAATATTTGATCATATTACTAAGGCTAAAGAACAATATATTAGGGTACACTTATATGGTATCTACACATTTGGTATTTTACATGTTTCTAGAAATCTATAACATAATCTAGCTCAATAGTTTAGATGGACACGGTCTACATCATTTGTGTTTCAAGTATTATCTCAACCAAACATTTGCTAACAATGTATAGCAACAAAATGTATATTTTTTAGTAATGGTTATTATATAAATTCTAAAAAGTAGGATTATCATTGATTATATATCATAGTACATGAGATATCTAGTGATTATTCGTAATGTCCAATCTATACTATATCTTTTTAACCCATATGGTTTGATTTATTTGCAATTTAATATGCATCATAGCTTAGCATGTTATATCTCTCTGTCCTAACTTGTTGGCCTGCCTTTTTGTGTCGTAGACCTAGATATTTAGGGTTTTAAATCCATTGCTCTTTTTACCTAGAAATATAAGCTAGGCTTTTATGTTTGCAGGAGTGAGTGTGTTGTAAATGGCATTGCTTCACTACAAAGAATGGACTTTAACTAAAACAAAAGTGTAGCTAAAATGATAGATTTTGCAGCTAAATGGCTTAGACTACATATATATATGAAAAGTTTTGTGTATGCTCATGTTACTAAATCATTTGTCTACATTTTCATTTTATGGGTAAATTAGAAATTATCTATACATATATTTGTTGATAAGAATGTAGACAAATAGTGTCCTTACATATATAAATGTAGTTTTATGTAGCTAGGTGTATTACTATAATTGTATTAATGCATATATAAGAAAAAATAATAGTTTCTAAGATTTATGTGTAGTTAATGTGTAGTAAAAAAGTAACATTTTATGTACATACAAAAGTAGTGAAGTTATGCATTTTCCCAGTATCAACATGCCAATACATATGCTTTTTAATATGATATCAATAATGATTTAGATGAAATTATGTTTATAATATCAATGATTCCATTTTACTTTGTATTAAAACAATGAATTTACATGGAGAGAACGTTATACCTTTCCCCTGTCATATAATGTACATGGAAAAAGGCATACATGTGAAAGAAAAAAATCAGCCTTCATTTTTGATATTTTTTGTCATTTTTGATATTTTTTGGGAGAGACATATCAATACGATGCTAGTGTCTATACAACCGTTAGATGACAACTACATGTATTTAGAGTGTGTTGCATGACCAGGGAGAAAAAATAAAAATAACAAGAACTCAAACTACATATTGGTGTGGTGGGCCACATATTTCCTATAGTACTAGCAAGAAAAAAGTCATGTGCATCCATAATACGATCACCATAGAAACTCTCAATGTCATTGTTTAATTCTTCTATGTCATGTCATTTTGCCTTCTTTATTATCTTTATTCTGGTTTAAAAGATAACCCTTCTTTTTTTGTATTTTATGACAACCAAAATCAACATGTACAAGATAGGGTATCAATACTTTTAAATTGTCTTACGTAGATAATACTACTGAGCATTGTATGACTAAAAGAAAGCTTGGGTGAAAAAATAACATCAATCATGTTTGGTAAACCCCTGGGCAACTTGAATCATATTGCTCCTCGACAAGGCACTAGACATCAAAATGACCAAGTCTTTGACTTTTACCCATGTATATAAGACTTGCAGTAACTCAAACACAAAAAAGCAGAAATCTCATGGATGATAGCTACAACCCAAACACCTCTATAATGGGTGCCTTCATTGGAACAAAAAGAAAGGGATTTTGTGCAAAATTGAGCAAGAACTTGCCCTCACTAGAGATAATTTCAAATACATGGATCCATAATAAAAGACACCAACATCTTCACAGTCTCAAGGATCTTAGACTCAATAGCTTGAGCCTATTTAGGTTGCACTACTATCATCTTAAGAAATAGCCTCATCTGAACCATGTATTAACATCAGAAGTTGAATGGCTCAATTCATTAGAATGACACAAGATTCACCAAGACATATAGTTTAACCGAGTCATGTACATAAAATACAACAAAAACTCAAAGCTCATGGAAGAAAGAAGACAAAAAAAGCACAAATCTATTCAATCTCTTTATCACCATCTCTTCATAAAAGATGGCATCATCCATAATAAGAAACCCCATCATCTTTAAATAAATAAATATATGTCATAAATTCATCAAGCATATGTCATGATAGAAAATATCAAACATATGGCTCAATAAAGATGATCACAAAAATTCTATAGTGTCAAATTATTAGAAAAAGACACATTCAATAGCACTAGCCTTTTCCTAGATGCTCTACAGTCAACTCTAAGAATTCAATGCACTTGTAAAGATAATTAAAGAAGAAGAGATACATTCAAAAATTCAATTCGCTATACATCAACATGTAAAACCAAACACTAGCTAATTTTTGAAATAGGTGGATGACATTCCTTTTAATTGTTAGCCATAAGAATTTAGAGTTGTTACAACATTTCTAACATGTACATCAATGCTCCTATTTTACTAATTTCAAGTGCATAAATTTCTCCAAGCAATCAATGGAAGATAGAAGAGCACTCTTGTAGATAGAAATGTAGAATCTCATATTTGGTAATTATAGGGACTACATAAATCATATTATTACCTAATCATTGGGCTACAACTTATTATCTTGTCACAGGTATAATTGTTATAGCTAATCTTATCTCAAGAAAATATTGATGATACAGTGGTATATAAAAAGTATTGATGACAAAATGGTATTTATAGACAACAATTAATTAATGTTAAAAGTTCATTCCTATACAAGATGGTAATGTCTCTTATTTGTATTATTATGTGAGGAAAACATATATGTTTTATAGTTAGATCATTCTTCTGCTTTAGAAAATCTGTAGGGTCTGTGAAATTGTGGATTCATCTAGTATCATTCAACTGTTCAACAAAGAGCTCCCAAGGGAAAATGTCATGTCAATAAAAAAACAAAACTAAAATAGAAATCATTGATGTTTGAGAGATGACCAACCATGTAGAAAACTACAACAAATGCACTTTAGAGTCTAAAATTGTTGTTATGTTGAGAACACAATCCCTATTGTCTTAATTTCAGCCTTCTAGATAAACATCATTCCTAGTAAACATGACACATGATATGCATGATGCTCTCATCGAATATGATATCCCAAATAATTGTTTTTTACTAATTTCCTAATAAAACAAAAAGAAAAAAAGGTTATGTAGGAAGGTTCTCATATAAACAATACTTGAGTTAAGAAAATCCAATATATCTAGGATGTATGAGTTCAGTAGTACATGTACTCCAATTAATATTCTATTCAAAATTAAGTATCAAGAAAAAAAGGAAACTAAGTTTTCAAGTGATCCAATATTATTGTGCTACAAATAGTATATAGTTTTTTCTACACTATGTCATCAGGAGCTGCATCCTGATGTTTTCTCCTTGATGTCAAGCATGTTACACCAAGTTGTGCCTATGGCTTGATGTTTTAGGTACAATATGATTCTATTGGCCTCATGGTGTCAGTATTGCAAAGAGGGAAACTATTCTACAGTGCACATATACTTATCTAGTCTAAGACAAAGTATTTATGGTCAAAAGTGGATGAGCTAGTAGATTTAGATGCACTGCCATAACAGTTCTGATGGCTACAACAGCTCTGATGGCTACAACACAAGATAGAAGCTTTCATCTATAAATCCTCCAACATGTTGGGTGTTGGTGCATTTTGAAATAAAGATGGAAGTTTACACATAAAGTTACAAAATGAACTAATGATAGTTGTAACAGAGAAGGATTTACTCATTCAAGTCTAACTACTCACATTGTTTCTTGAGAAGGACATGGGAAGGTTAGGAAGAATACGATTATGATGAGTCAGATACAACCAAGTCTCTAAAGGTTCAAATTTGTACCTATGAGGAGGAAAAGGTATCCTTTATGGGATCAAGATGAATGTGGATACATATATATAAGTAGGATGAGGGTAAGATTTATAAATACAGGGTTTGAGGTTCCTGATTCAGCCCTATGTTAGGGCTTCATCTAATGTCTTTTTACTCTTCAATCACATCTATACTTGTTAGATTGCATGTCATTCCTCCCAATATGCTTATTTGTATAAAATGCACTTATGGACATTATTTGCATGTTTTTCAGACATTTGGACCACACTTGATGGAAGAGAGAGAGAGAAGGAGTAATCCTAGGATTCCTCTACCCTTGGAGAAGCCCAAAGTGAAGTATGATGCTCCCTCAACCTACCCCCAGTGGACAAAGATCAATTGAAGTAAAGATGTCCAAGAAAAGTCAAAGAACATAGTCAACTTGCCGATCCAAGACCCAACACAGTCGTGGTACTACAGAACGGCCGTGCTGGGTCACCTATAAATCAACAGAATCACCTCCAAGTCCAGCAAAAAGCACCACGGCCATGCAGCACAGAACGGTTGTGCCAGAGACAGCCACCACAGCCGTCCTGCACAGCACGGTCTTGCTACAGCAGACCAGAACGGCCATGCAACATCACCACGGCCACCATCACCCAGTCCACCACGGTCGTGGCATTTTTAGCCCAAACTTGACCACCAACTTGACATTTATCCATTTTATTCACCACGGATGTTCCCATCCACCACGACCGTTCTCTACCCTACCCACTATGGCTGTGGTGACCCACCACGGCCGTGCTACTCACAAAATCTACCCATTTTTCCACTGTTTCCCCCATTTTGCCCCTACTTGACCTAGTGCTTCCTCCCCACACCTATATATACCTAGGTGGTGGCTGGTGCATGAGGAGAGCCACACTAAGCTACCCTACAGCCACTCCAGCCACCCCAATTCGTCCTCCATCCATTCCCACCTCATTTCACCTCCATTTCACCATTTCTACCACCAAAACCCTAGTCTTCCATTATTTTCACCCATTTCCACCACACATCCATGCCATTCACCTACCTTGGAGGAGGGAGCTCGAGCTATAGCTTCTAGGAGGTGGAGAAGGAGGTGTCTTCACCAAGCTCATCATAGCTTTTCACTCCTCTACTCATTCTATCTCCTTTCCCCTTTTATTTTGCTTTGTTATGAGTAGCTAGGCCCCTTGGGTGGGCTGTTTGGGGGAAATTATGTTACTTTGATACCATGTTGGGGGAAAATGATATGTAAACTTTGTAACTCCATTTGTTAATTATTATATTCTATTTACATCTCATTCTCCATGGATTGATTATTGGTTTGTGTGTGAAATCACCTAGGAATTTAGGCAAATTGCTTATATGTGTGAATTTTGGGATTTGCCCCTTGGTCCAATTCTTGGATCCCTAGGTTGCCTCCCATCTTCCTACATCCTAATCAATCTCCCTAAACCTAAGTGAGAGATCTAAGTAGCTAGATTGGATCATTCTAGTGCAATTATCATGGAGCCTTCTCAAGGCTAGAATGTGGGGGAATTGGGGTCTAAAACCCTAATTTCACCTCCCCATTACTACCCTCGGCCCCTAATTGCCCTAGGAATATCTAATCTAGAAACCTAGACTTGATTAGACTCTAATTGAATTAAATGTAATCCCTAACCCAATTGAGCCTCGTAAGGGTAGTAGGGGGTGTTAGGGACTAGTTCCTCTATACACAACCTAGCATATCCATGGTCAGTTAGTAGCATAGGTTAATTCATTAGACTCTAACTTGTTGTTTGGTTTGGATAATATAAATGGAATCATAATGTTTATGTGTCACCCCCCAACTTAAGTGATAAGTTTATACCCCTAAACAGCCCATGCCTCTCTTTATTGCTTAAAACCCTAGTTTTGTGCTTATTCAGCTTAGTTAGCTCGTGCCTTGCTTAGTTAGCTTCTTGCTTTGTTCCTACCTTGTTCATGCTAGCTTATCTCTTTAATTTCTCTCTTGCTTACCTTAGTGTAGTTTGTACTTTCATACCTAGCTTAATCCTTTCTTTCCTGTTTAGCCTTAATCTAGTCTAGGGTTAATGTAGATTTCATTATTACCTTTAATTCCGTGCTTGTTCCTAGTAGTTTAACAATCAAAACAACCTTTAAACCCTTAACCCTAGTCTTCGCAGTAGGAACCTAGCCAAACTAAACCTAGATGTAGTGCCCCCTTTTTCCCCTGTGGATCGACCCTATACTTGCCACCTTCCTATACTACGACACGACCCCGTGCGCTAGCGGGTGTAGCTATTTTAGTAGATGTAGGTGTGTTGGTTTAGGTTTATATATATCGAAAGTGAATCCACCTGTGTGCTTCCGTCAGTGGGGTTGCATCTATTCAAAACTCCAATTGAGTAGCGTGTAACACCATTGGCGGGGGTGCACCAAGCTTTCTAGCACCATTTTTGGAGTTTCGAGGTGCTCGGCCTAGCTAGTTAATTTTTCTTTGACTTTTTCTACTACCCTCATCATTGCTATTCTTTATTCATTATTCTTTGCATTCTTTGTGTATATTGGTTTGCTAACTTGCTTTCTTTTGTTTGGTTGTGCTTTGTGCATGTGACAAGCCATTTGGGAGGAAACAAGATGGAAGACCAAAATGCACCTCACAAGTCCTTGCAAGATTACTTCATGTCGAGCAACTATCAGTCACTTATTGCATCTAGAGTCACCCAAATGCAAGGAGAGCAATTTTCTATTCCTCCAGGTCTTCTTGGGCTCCTGCCCACCTTCTATGGCTCAGAGAGTGAGAACCCCTACAAGCATGTGGATGCTTTCCTAGAGATGTGTGCCACCTTCAGAACGTCGATGACAAGTGATGACTCAATTTGGCTCACATTGTTCCCCTTTTCACTCAAGGAAAGGGCCGAGGAATGGTATGATTCAAGGAGAGACATCATGAGTTGGGGTGAGATGAAGACAAAATTCTTGAGGAAGTTCTACTCTATTGCAAAGATGACACAAATGCAGCGGTCAATAGTGAATTTCAGCCAAGTGGGTAATGAAAAATTTCATGATGCTTGGGATAGGTTGTAAAAGATGTTGAGAGAGTGCCTACATCATGAGATACCTTTGTGGAAGCTTGTACAAGCATTCTACTCTGGTTTGTCGTCAAGAGATCAAGCTATAGTGGATTCTTCTTGTGGAGGTGTTTTCATGACAAAGCCACCAGATGAGTCATGGTCATTGTTTGAGCAATTGGCAGAAAATTCAAGGAACCGAGCTTCTAGCATGGTTTGTGACGGGGTCCAGTTTTTAGTGAGTCTTCTATTTCTAATGATCCCAATGCACAAGTGATGAAGGCTATGGGAGAAATGATGAAACTCATGAAAAGTCAAGGAGGAAATGGTCCTTGCCATCCGGTCAACTACATTGGTTCTTTTGAGGGAGAAGTGAAGACACCTTACTCCTATAGCTACTCGGAACTGCAAAGTCCAAGCTATCTCAAGGTTTGAGGAAGAGGTTCTCTCTAGATTGAAGATCTTTGATGATGTCCAAAACGATGTTGCAAGGCTTGAAGAAAAGATAGAGCAGCTATCTTCCATAATTGCTCTCCAAGAAGAAAAATTGTCTTCAAAACCCATCTTGAGTTACAATGAAGCAAGTGGGCACATGCCCTCTTCTCAAATTTTCTACAATCCACCTCCCATGCAAGTGCAGCCCATCTACCATTTTCAAGGCTATCCTAAGCCTTACACTCCCCCACCACCTTCACCACCTCAATTCTCCCAAAATTTCACCTTCCAACCCCAATTCTCTCCTCCCCCTCAATTCTCTTCTCCACCTCAATTTCAATCCCAAGTGTCACCCCCACCTCCTCCATAGCCACAACATGCTCCCCCTCCCCATCATGAGCAAGGTAGTTTTGTGACAGTTCTAAGGAGTGGGAAAACACTTGAGAAGCCCACAAGACAAAGAAAGGGTGACAAAGCCAAGCAAAAGTAGTCAAGTGGTGATGTTGTGATTGAGATTGCCGAAGATGATCAATTGCCACCCCATGTTGATATTGAGAGTCCTAGTTCTCCACCTCATGCTACACCATAGGAAGATCATATTGAGTCAAGTGGGCCAATAGTTATTGGGCCACCATTTCCTGAAGCACTAGATGAGCCCTCGGCTGTAAAAAGGAGGCAAAAACACAATGTTGATATTCTTGAGGTGTTTCACCAAGTGAAGGTGAACATTCCACTTTTGGATGCTATCAAGCAAATCCCATCATATGTCAAGTTCCTCAAGAACCTATGCACTGTGAAAAGAAGGTCAACAGGGAGGATTCCAAAGAAGGTGAGATTGACTGAACATGTGAGCTCCATCATACAACATTCCCTTACCATGAAGAGAAAAGACTCAGGCGCCCCACTTATACCTAGTTACACAGGGGGACATCGCATAGACATGTCCTTACTTGATTTGGGATCTATTGTGAATTCGATGCCATACAATGTCTATGTTGAGTTGGGCTTAGGCAAGTTGAATCTGCCACATTGCACTCTCCAGCTGGCAGATAGATCCATAAAAGTGCCTAGGGGTAGAGTGGATGATGTCTTGGTGATGATAGATAAAGAAAAAGGCATGGTGTTCCCGACGGATTTCATTGTACTTGATATGGAGCCAGAGGATAGGAAGACTCCCATCATCTTGGGAAGACCGTTCTTATCTATAGCTGATGTCGACATTCATGTGCGCAGTGGCACTATGACAGTCTAATTCATGGACATGAAGATCAACATCAACATGTACAAGACCCCAACCTGACAAGTCCGAGATAGGGATATTGGACATGATCACTTCACAAGTCCAAATGGGCATTCGAGAGGATGCCAAGGTGAAGAAATTAGTGATGATTATTGTGATGAAAGGGATGAGGAACCTAGAATGAGTGCAAATGAAGGATGCATGTTTTGCAAGAATGGACACATGAGAATCCCAAATGGGTGAATTTTGAAGAATCTTCAAGAAGCCCAACTGAAGGCAAGAAACTTAGTGCTTGTGGGAGGAAACCCACCTAGGTTTGGAAATTTTGGACCCAACCTTACATTTTTGATACTTTTGCTTTGTTTTTACACTTTCCAAGATAACACACACACATACTTGTATTTGATAGTTTTTGTGTAGTTTTGAGGTGTGCAGGTGAGAACAAAGTGAAATGAAGAGAAATGGATGAAATTTTGGCAAAGGATCAGTGGAAGATCAACTTCAGATCAAAGTTTTGATGATTGAATAAGATTTGAGTTTTATACTATTGTTACAGTGCACACCACGACTGTGGTGACATGGAACAGTCGTGGTGGTGCACTCACATTCAATAGAGAAATCATCAAAAATTGATAAAATCAACTAAGTGTAGAACCAGGGCAGCACGACCATGGTACATGAAGCCACCACGGTCGTGTCATGTAGCACACCATGCCGCAGCCCAGTTCCAGTAACTTAAAGTTAGATTTTGCAAAATTTCTATTCACTTGCTCATTACTCCGAATAATAGAATGGTCGTGCTTTGCTCCCTAGCGATCGTGCAGCGGTCTGCCCACCCTCTAAAACCCTTGATTCTTCACCAAATCACTCTGAAATCATTCCCAATCAATCCCCCACCATTTCCACTACCTTAATCTCCAGATTCCACCAATTTCCATCCACAAACGCACCACTTTCTCTCCATTCTACCCCAACATCCCAGTTCTTCAGAGAAATCCGAAAATTTTTAAATTTCACTTCCATTTTCGAGCAAGAATGAAGAAGTTTGCAAGGGGAGCAGTAGATAATACATGGGTGTCATTCCCTATCAAAGGAAATCAAGGAGAAACCACCCCTGGTTGACGGAGGCCGAATTGGATGCCATAGTTGATCCTATCACAGAAGAGGTCTCTGCACAGCTACAGCGGGGGACACCATCATCGTCACAGCCACCGCCGTCTGCTTCCCAGAACTCTGTCTCATCCGAGAGACCCTCTACTATAGATGCACGACCTTCAGTCTTAGGAGCACGACCATCCGTCTCCTCGACAGCACAGCCGCAGCCCGAGGCACAACCACGACCACATCGACGACTCGTGTTAGATGATGAAGATGATACAGATATGCCTGATTCTAAGCAGCACGAGATTCCACCCCAGCACCCCCTTCCATAGCCTGAGGTCACTACCGGCAAGGCAAAGGAGCCTAAGCACTTGGGGTGCTTGACACATAGGGTTTTAGCAACTCGCTATGCATGCCAAGAAACAATGGAGGTGATGAGTTTCTACGCCTACTTTTAGGGATTGATGGAGAAAATGGGGTTGTTTGAGATCCTGACATTGCAACAAGAGTCTTACGTCGAGCTGACTCAACAATTTTTTGCCACGCTAGAGAAAGCAACCGATGATGGCGAGAATGCAATTAAGGTGATGATCGGGGATAAGAGGTGGAAGATAACCTCAAAGATACTAAATCAAATTTTTTCCTCAGATGAAGAGATGGTAGCCCTCCTAGATGGAGGAAGGATAGAGAATGATTCAAGTTCCAAATATTCAGCAATGTGGAAATGCTTCACCGACCAAAGTACATTTGTAGCGGGGAAGTCCAAGACGAGTGCCATCCACATCCCATTCCTCTGCTATGTTCAGAAGGTGTTAGCAAACACCATCTTTGGCAGGTATGAGAAATAAGGCAGTTGCACAAGGAAAGATCTTTTTGCTCTTGGTTGGATGACCAAAGAGAGGCATGTGAACCTGGGGGCATTACTGATTGATCATATGAGGACAATCTTGTCCAAGATCACAAATCCACTGGTAATGGGAGGGATTGTGACATCCATAGCCACTACCTTAGGACATGACATGATAGGCTATACAAAGGCAAATGGTGGAAAGTTGGTTGACCTGTACTACTTGGCTTGTTATTCCATGATTACAATTGTGGATCATAAGATCATCTACCCGGTCAACCCACCTTACCTAGGAGTGACATTGGATCTTCCTTACCATACTCCACCCCTCATGGTACAATATGGACCAACACCGGATTTTCTGGAAAAATTGAGGAGGTATGAGGAGGAGAACCCGAGAGGAGAGGCAATCCCTGAGGTGGTTTTTGCAGGGGGTCTAGGAGAGACTTCATAGGAAGCTAAGCTAAGACGGGCAGCGGAGGAAAGAGCGGCATGACGGGTGAGGAAAAGAGAAGAAAGTATGGGAGCGTCAGAGCCATAGCAACATTTAGTGAATGCATATGATAAGGGTACCATTCATGCACAGCTGGAGAGCATTCAGGCGATGCAAGAGAGTATACTACGGGTACATGAGGGATTTCAGAGGACACAGGATGCCATGTGGTTGGACCACCAGCATATGTATTACCAAGTCAACCATATTTACCAGTTTCAGAATGCCCAGGCCCAGAGGAACCCACAGTGGGGTGAAGACTGGTGGAGTTCTTTATCATCTTTTCAGGACATCTATCTGCCTCCACAGTCAGACTATTGGGGTGTCTATTATAGACAGGGAGGAGCACCTCCACCACCACCGCAGTGATCGTCTACCCTATCATCCTAGACTTTAGTGTCATGTTGAGGACAACATGATTCAAAAGTTTGGGGTGGTAGGGTGGTATGCCCTCGTTCTACTTTCACTCATTTTTGTATCTCACCTGCTGTTTACTCTTTGTTTGTTGATTTTCACATTTTTACTTATTTTTCTATCTAGTTTAGAAGTTTACTGCTTTGCATACCTGCATGCCATGTAGTTTACTTTCTTGTCATTTTTGCATAATTTTCAAAATATTTGCTCTTTTTGCCATGCATTGCATATCATGTAGATTTTTGGTAATTTTTGCATGTTTTAGCTAGGATTTGCTTGTTTACTATTTTAAGTTCAATAATATAGGTTTAGATGTGATTGGAGGCAACTTGGCACCATTTTGGCCAATTTTGCCTAAATTTGAGATTGTTTGTCTAAAAAGTGTGTTTTGACCCAATCTCTATTGTTTTGAGTAAAAATGGCGACCTTTGTCAAATGCAAGTGAAATGTCATGAATTATTGCTAAGTGGTATCAATGTTTGACTTTTTACATGTGCATCACCTCTTTTAGGATTGTGATTAGTTTGGTTGATTGTGAAGTCGAGCAAGCTTTGAACGCTTTGTGTGTGTAGAATCACTTGATTGATATATCGATTTCATCTTATTCATTCATGTGGTGTGATATCTAGGATGAAGTATTGGATTAATTTTCATGCAGAATGTCTTATGTGGATAATCATACCAATGACCCCTCTTTGATCTGACGATTATTCTTCCACCATCTCCCTCTGCCTCATAAAAAGATGCCCTACTGCACATAATCAGCCTTGGTCACCTCCAAAAGTTTGGGGTGTCCATATCTCCATCTCCCCGCTTTACTCTATCCATCACATGCCCTATCTACACCAAGGGCAAAGAAAAAAGAAAAAAGAAAAAAAAGCAAAAACAAAATAAAAGGTTGCTCCTGTTTAAGAGCATTCAAATAAAGAAAAGATGAGTGTGTAAAAACACTCCAAAAATCTTACCACAACCCTTTTCTTCCACTTTCATACCCATTGAGCTAGGAAACATCAAACCTAGCTCATTTTTTCCTTTTCCGCAGCCATGTGGGTCATTTGGTGTGATTTGAAACATAAGATCGAATGCATGAATGTGAAACAATACTCCTAGCCATCCATGATTAACACCATCATGAAACGGTCTACCCGGAACTTTATGGAAGAAATATGGATAACTTGTGTATTCTATGCGCTATATTTGAAGTTCATGTTCTTTGTGCTCTTTTCATGATTGGATTATGGAAGCAGGAGAGGAGAGAGGTGAAATGCATGTACTCAGTCATCTTTGATCCCATTCAGCAATAATCATCTTTTATATTGCATTTGTCATTTCTTATTTATGGAAAATTTGGAAAAGAGATTGAGTTGGAGCATACTTGAGGACAAGTATGTTTCAATTTTTGGGGTGGTGATTCAACCCTATTTTAGGGCTTCATCTAGTATCTTTTTGCTCTTCAATCACATCTATACCTATTAGATTGCATGTCATTCCTCCCAATATGCTTATTTGTATAAAATGCACTTATGGACATTATTTGCATGTTTTTCAGGCATTTGGACCACACTTGATGGAAGAGAGAGAGAGAAGGAGTGATCCTAGGGTTCCTCTACCCTTGTAGAAGCCCAAAGTGAAGTCTGATGCTCCCTCAACCTACCCCTAGTGGCCAAAGATCAACTGAAGCAAAGATGTCCAAGAAAAATCAAAGAATAGAGTCAACTTGTTGATCCAAGACCCAGCACAACCGTGGTACCACCAAACGGCTGTGCTAGATCACCTATAAATCAACAGAATCACCTTCAAGTCAAGCAGAAAGTACCACGGCCGTGCAGCACAGAACGGCCGTGTCAGAGACAGCCACCACGACCGTGCTACAGCAGACCAGAACGGCCATGCAACATCACCACGGCCACCATCACCCAGTCCATCACGGCCATGCTACCCTCAGTCCACCACGGTCGTGGCATTTTCAGTCCAAATTTGACCACCAACCTGAAATTTGGCCATTTTGATCACCACGGTCGTTCCCATCCACCACGATCATGCTCTACCCTACCCACCACGGCTGTTGTGACCCACCACGGCCGTGTTGTTCACAAAATCCACCCATTTTTCCACTGTTTTCCCTATTTTGCCCCTACTTGACCTAGTGCTTCCTCCCGATACCTATATATACCTAGGTGGTGGCTGGGGCATGAGGAGAGCCACCCTAATCTACCCTACAGCCACTCTAGGCGCCCTAATTCGTCCTCCATCCATTCCCACCTCATTCCACCTCCATTTCACCATTTCTACCACCAAAACCCTAGTTTTCCATTGTTTTCACCCATTTCCACCACACATCCATGCCATTCACCTACCTTGGAGGAGGGAGCTCGAGCTACAGCTGCTAGGAGGTGGAGAAGGATGATTCTTCACTGAGCTCATCATGTCTTTTCACTCCTCTACTCATTCTATCTCCTTTCCCCTTGTATTTTGCTTTGTTATGAATAGCTAGGCCCCTTGGGTGGGCTGTTTGGGCGAAATTATGTTACTTTGATACCATGTTGGGGGAAAAATAACATGTAAACTTTTTAATTCCATTTGTTAATGATTATATTCTATTTGCATCTTATTATCCATGGATTGCTTGTTGGTTTGTGTGTGAAATCACCTAGGAATTTAGGCAAATTGCTTATATGTGTGAATTTTAGGATGTGCCCCTAGGTCCAATTCTTAGATCCCTAGGTTGCCTCCCATCTTCCTACATCCTAATCAATCTCCCTAAAGCTAAGTGAAAGATCTAAGTAGCTAGATTGGATAATTCTAGTACAATTAGCATGGATATAGGTTTTTCTTTTCTTATACCATATTTATATATAAAATCACAATTTTCCACAATCTCAGGAAAATTACAAAAACAAAATTAGAATCATCAGAATTACAAGTCCAGGAGTGCAGCTCTAGCTTACATAGATTCCAGTCACTCCCGAGACTACAAACAAAACATCCCCACTTGCCTAGCGCCAGCATCTCGCGACTTAATAAGTTAGATGGTATCTGACAGCTATAGTCAACTATAATCTACATCTGCAACTGGTTTAACAAACATAATAAAAGAGACAAAACTTCGACGTGCCTACAGATAGGTAATAGGAAAAAAAACCAGTTTAGCACTCTTTTATAAAAATATTTACCAATATGACACATTTTGTAAAATATTTCCCAAAATATCACACTTTGTGTGGAACCCGCCACTTAAAGTGGCGTTTTTATATACGAATTTGATAAGTGCCACAATGATTGGCGTGTTTACTTTTAAATTAAAAAAATGAAAAAAAAATAAAAAAAAATTGGAAAACGCCACATGAAGTGGCGCTTTCAACTTGCACTTAATGTTAATTGCAATTTGAAAGCGCCACTTCATGTGGCATTTTCCAAATTTTTTTATTTATTTTTTAATTTAAAAATAAACACGCCAATCATTGTGACATTTTTCAATTCCGAGTATAAAAAACTCCACACAAAGTGGCGTTTTTAGACCAAAGTGTGCTATTTTGGGAAATATTTTACAAATTGTGTTATGTTGGCAAATATTTTTATAAAAGTGTGCTAAATTAGTTTTTTCTCCTAGGTAATATTTGATGCTTTTAATATCCAAATTTGTTGTCTCCACATGCTCTGCTGATGAAGGACCCTGTTGTATGTAGTTGACCAGCTTAAAGAGCTAGAAATTGGTGTGTAAAAAGCTCAAGGATCCCACTTGTTATCAATCATATGTCAACTTTGAATCGTCGGGACTGAAATCAGCTTGTTGGTTCAGTAGGCGTGTCATGGTCAGGTCAGGGGGGTGTGTTGCACAAGACAACATTGAATCGTGGGATGAGCGGTTGGTGATACTGGAACTGCGTAAAAAGACGAATATGTGGGTAATTCTCGTAATCAATACTGAAAGATAAAGCATCCACCCACCACCACCAGCATCTTTCGACAAACAAGCCAGCCAGCTAGTTGTGCAAGCAGCTTGTATCGTTAAACGGGCAGTTTGTTTTAATTTGTTCGATCTTTATGTTTTTTTCATAATATATAATAGTAGTTAGATGTATACCAATTACCTTTTATATGATGACGGCTGCAAAATTAATTGTACTATGATTGTCGATCATCTCAGCATATGTGCGTAGCAACTATATGAATACATTTGGTCTCGCCAGGTTAGATATATGCCAATTACCTTCTATAGATCACATGAAGACATTTACCTAGTTTTTGTTTATCGGCTATATTCGGGCAAGGCACTGTCTTTTATTGATGTCCTACGCCAGATTCTATCAAGATAGGAGTTGGTGGGCGTTTGATTTGTTTGGGGTTGAAACCGGTTAACGACCCAGTTTTTATTAACAAAATCCCAAAATCCATATTATCTCAGCCTTGCCCAGACCAATGTTTAGTTTTGAAACGACCGACACCAAACTGACAATCAGATTAACGAATGCGGAAGCAATTAGCAGCAGAATTATAAAAAAATCAGTAAAATTTTAAAACTTTTGTAAAGAGATCTTCGAAAGATAAAAACTCTTTCATAAAACAACATGATAGGTCATTTACAAACTGATCCATGATACATCTCTGTCATAAACACATCTCGAGCATTACAACAAAACCCACCTTGTTAACTGTACAAGGTAAGATATAAAATCTCGAGGCATCATGCCAAAATCTCAGATATACAGACTCCTAGGACCTGAGAGTACAGAGACGACACAGAACATACTATTTACACAACATGACAGACAATGCCTCCACCTGAGGATCACTGTTGTCCCTGAGACTGCTGCTGCTGCTCACCCACTGATGGGTTCCTTCGTCCTCGGCGTCTTCCTAAAAGTTGAAACCCACGGGAGTGAGACAATTTCAATAATTGTCCCAGCGAGAGTTATAACTCTCCGCCAGAAGCTTTGTTATGAAAAAGAGAACAACATAAATAGTAGGATTATAACATTCAACAGCAGGTAACATTATATAAACTAAGTGAAACAATATCCTTATGAGAAATCATTTCAATTATAGCTTAATTGAAAGATCAGACATATAATAATGAAGAATATGAAAAGTATGTGTACTAGTTATTTAACTAGATCACTATAACAATGTATTGTCAATCATTGTTTCTCGTAGTTCCATCTAAGCAATTATGCTATGCGGCTGATTACGTTTTACAAACATATTTATTCCCTGAGGAGATGAGTTACACCTCTCATAATCCAACCGACCATCCTTAGATCGCAATAGGTACCATACCTAGGTCATCAGGAGAGCCGGATTCCTATGACCTCATCACTCCTCAGTCAGTATGAGGATCGATATGCAGGACATCTTGTGTCGCTGCTACAATAGCTTTCCAGGGTATTCTGGAAACTTCGCTATTCAGAGCTACAGTGGCATTCTGTACTCTCTTTGCCATCGAGGGATTTCTTGTTTATCCATGTAAGACGTAAGTCATACAGGAGTTTGCCCAAAAAGTTCAATTAATCAGATTGGAAAATCAGCACTTAATTCAATTCGATTGCCTAATTGTTTAGCCTTTAACTCATGATTCCTTGGGATTTAACCTATCAAATTTGGTGGGTTATTAGACCACATCATTAGGAACAGTAATCCCAAACGGTCCACACTTGGTCAACGCACTCAAACGGTTTGAGACCGTTTTCCCAAGAAGTTCAAGTTAAACAGATTGAAAATCAGCATTTAATTCAATTTGATTTGCCTAATTGATTGGCCTTTAACCTACGATTCCTTTGGATTTAACCCCTCAAATTTGGTGGGTCATTAGCCTACATAATTATGAACAGAAATCCCAAACGGTCCACGCTTGGTCAATGCCATCAAATGGTCTTGGAGACCGTTTGCTCCAACCGACCTTGTGAAACCGTTTGCCCCTCAAATGGTTTTGCAAAACCCCCAAACGGTTTTGCAAACCGTTTGGCCAAGGGTGTAAGACCGTTTGCTAAAGTGACATAGGTATTCATGCCCCCCTTCTTCTACCTCCAGATCCAGGTCTGTCTCTCATGGTTTTAGATGCAACAAAGCAAGGAAGGATGGGGGAAAGAAGAACAAGCTACTTTTGCAAGTACAAAGATATGCATAAGAAAGCAAAAGGTTTAGAGTTATAAAACCCGCCTTAAGGTCGTTCCTTGAGCTCCAAGCTTCCAAGCTTCCAGTCTTTAATGGTGTCTTGAGATCCACAGGTCGTCCAAGGGTGTTTCTCCAAGGAAAGGTTGGGAAAAGATGGCAAGAAAGAAGAAACAAGTAAGGAAGACCATAAAACCAACCTTGCACCATGAATTCCTTCATGAATTCGAGCAAGATGATGATCAAAGCTTACCTAGAACTGCTTGGACGTTCTCCTCTTCTCCAGAGCTCTGTCCTAAGTCGGTCTAAGCAAGGGGATAAGAAAGGAAGTGAAGGAAACGATCCTTGCTAAGTGAGAAAAGGTGTATATATACTTTAGGTGAAATTTCAACATAAGGACAACTTGTTTCTCCATTTCTCCTCTAGGTCCTTCCCTTATTATAAACCACGTTTCTCCCTTACATACTTAAGAAAAACTCATCTTAAACCCAAGGTCTAAAGGTGAAGAAAGCCAACTTCTTACTAAGTTGCACATATAGAAGGGTTATTAGACTTATAACTTGATCATTTAATTTATAAGGGTTATCGTTCTTATTTAATTATTCAATTGAAGTGACCTCTTCATCATTCTTACTCTAAATGATGCCAAGAGTCATAAAAGATACTCTAGAAGGTGTATTTTACAAGTTGCACCCCATATTTTGGGTAAATTGCACTTTACACCAAAACTAGAGTTTAAGTACAAGGATTGCTCCACAAGCTGCATCTTGGTGCCCATGCTTGGAGAATCCATCATACTTTATCATATTCATTCTTATGATGTCTCAACACCAAAGGAACATCTTAACATGTGCAATTTTCAAGTTAACCCCTTTTTAATTGGGTAATTTGCACATAGGTCCATGTATTACAAAACAATATTACAACATTGTTCAAAAGGGACAGAAAAGGAAATGTATGTTCCTTAGGAGATTTAATTACATACCAAAAGATAATCACAAGTATCTAATTACATAATTAAGCAAAACACCTAGGGTTAGTTCATAACCCAGGTCAGGGATGTTACAAATTATCCACCCCTTACAAGGATTTCGTCCCCGAAATCAACAAAACATATTAAGAGAAAAGAGCAGGGTATTTCCTTCTCATCTCTTCATCTAGTTCCCATGTGGCTTCTTCAACACCACGGTGATTCCAGAGGACTTTAACAAGACTTATGTCTTTCCTTTTCAGCTTTTTAATTCTTTTATCAAGGATGGATATAGGTCCCTCTTCATAAGATATATCATCATTCAATTCTACCTCCATAGGTTGTAGAACTGACTCGGTACCAGGGTGACATTTCCTCAGCATAGAAATGTGAAACACAGGGTGTAACCTCTGCAACTCTGGTGGCAACTCTAGTTTATAGGCTACTTTTCCAATCCGTTCAATGATTGGATAAGGCCCCATAAACCTAGGAGCTAACTTCCCTTCCCTTCCAAACCTCAGAACTCCCTTCCAAGGTGAGACCTTGAGATACACTCTGTCTCCAACCTGGAACTCCAAGGGTCTACGACGCTTGTCAGCATAAGATTTTTGCCTATCCTGTACAGTCTTGATCTGTTGTTGTATTACTTTGATCTTTTCCGTGGTCTGCTGCACAAGATCAGGACCTAACAGTTGATATTCACCGGTTTCATACCAACATAAGGGTGATCTACAACATCTACCATATAAAGCTTCATAAGGTGCCATGTCGATGCTATGATGATAGCTATTGTTGTAGGCAAACTCTATCAAGCTTAAGTGCAGATCCCAACTACCTGTAAACTGAAGAACACATGCTCTCAACAAGTCCTCTAAGGTCTGTATAGTCCTTTCTGACTGTCCATCAGTCTGAGGATGAAAGGCTGTACTAAACCTTAACTGGGTACCTAGAGCTTTGTGCAGTCGCTCCCAAAAATGACTCATAAACTGAGGACCTCTATCCGATACTATAGTGATAGGAACTCCGTGCAATCGCACTATCTCTTCAACATACAGCTGTGCTAACTTCTCAGCAGAATAGGTTGTTTTGACAGGTAAGAAATGCGCTGCCTTTGTCAACCTATCAACTATTACCCAAATGGAATCATGTCCTTTGTTTGTCCTTGGTAGGCCAACAACAAAGTCCATAGTTATGTGATCCCATTTCCACTGTGGTATGGGTAAAGGTTGCATTGTTCCTGTAGGCTTCTGGTGTTCAGCTTTAACTTGCTGACACACAGGACACCGTATAACAAACTCAGCAACGTCCTTCTTCATCCCATGCCACCAATACATATCTTTCAAGTTTCGATACATCTTGGTGCTCCCTGGATGCATAGCATACATCGAAGAATGGGCTTCTTCCAGGACTAACTTTCTCAAATTATCCACATCTGGTACTATCATCCTTCCATGATAACATGCTACTTGATCATCCGAGTCATGGAAACCATCTCGTTTCTCATCACCAAACTCCGATCTGATCTGCTGAACTACAACATCAACTTGTTGTGCCTCCTTAATCTGCTCTCTCAGAGTAGGTTTTATATGCATCTCAGCTAACAACTCGGCTAACAATGACACCTTCAATTGTACATTGTCTTGCCTTAAGGAGATAAGCATATCTCTCCTAGAGCATACTAACGAGTTTAGTTGTGCCCTATCTAAGGTTGGTGTTGTTGATTTCCTACTCAAAGCATCTGCAACTACATTGGCCTTTCCTGGATGGTAATCAATTGTACAATCGTAGTTTTTGATTAACTCCATCCAGCGTCGTTGCCTCATGTTAAGTTCGTGCTGAGAGAAGATTTACTTAAGGTTCTTATGATCAGTGAAGATCTGGAATGTCTCTCTGTAGAGATAGTATCTCCAGATCTTCAAGGCATGAACCACAGCAGCTAGCTCTAGATCGTGTGTCGGATAATTCTCCTCGTGTTTCTTAAGTTGTCGAGAAGAAAAAGAAATTACTTGTTTATCCTGCATCAACACACATCCGAGTCCATTCTTGGAGGCATCACAGAAAACTATGTATCCCTTGCCTTGCTCAGGTAACACAAGTACATGTGCACTTGTCAACCTCTCCTTCAGCAACTGGAAGGATTGCTGGCACTTATCACTCCAAACAAAAGGAATATCCTTCCGGGTCAACTTTGTCAAAGGTAGGGCTATGGAACTGAAGTTCTTTATAAACCTTCGGTAATAGCCAGCCAACCCTAAGAAACTACGGATTTCTGTCGGTGTCTTCGGCTGTTCCCATTGTAGGACAGATTCTACCTTTTTAGGGTCAACATGAATACCCAAGGCAGATATCACATGTCCAAGGAAAGATACTTCCAGTAACCAGAACTCACATTTGCTAAACTTAGTGTATAGCTTATGTTCTCTTAGCAAAGCTAGAGCCTGACGAAGATGTTGTTCATGCTGCTGAGCATCTCTACTATAGATCAGAATGTCATCTATAAATACAACCACACACTGATCGAGGAAAGGTCGGAAGATTCTATTCATGAGTTCCATAAATGCAGTTGGTGCATTAGTTAGTCCAAACGGCATAACTATGAACTCATAGTGACCATACCTTGTCCTGAAGGAAGACTTGGGTATGTCACTATCCTTAATACGGAGTTGATGATATCCTGACCTCAAATCTATTTTTGAGAAGATGGTTGCACCACGCAACTGGTCAAAAAGATCATCAATCCTCGGCAGAGGATACTTATTCTTTATTGTCACTTTGTTTAGTTGTCTGTAATCAATGCATAACCGCATCGATACGTCTTTCTTTTTAACAAAGAGAACCGGACACCCCAAGGTGAGGTACTCGGTCGGATGAATCCTTTCTCAAGCAACTCTTGCAGTTGTTTCTTGAGTTCCGCCATCTCAGCAGGCGCCATCCTATACGGTGTTTGTGCTATAGGTTTTGTGTCTGGGATTAGATTGATCTCAAAATCAAGTTCTCGAGGCGGTGGTATACCTGGAAGTTCTTCAGGAAATACATCTTCAAATTCCCTGACTATAGGAACTTCGGCAGGGTTAGGACTTTCCATGGTAGTATCTACCACATGGGCCAAGAATGCATAACATCCTTGCCTCATCATCTTCTCAGCAACCATAGATGACACAAGACAAGTGGGTAGAATCTTTCTCTCTCCTTGAAAGATCCATGTGTCGCTTTCATCAACAAACACAGCTTGCTTGGATTCACAATCCAAAACAACCTTATACCTTTCCAAGGTATCCATTCAAGGATTATATCAAATCCTTGCATGTCAAGTGGTATTAAATCCACTTGAATATGATGTTCAGAAAAGAAAAGGATGCAGGGAGAGCAAACCTCCTGCAACACAGCAGACCCTCTCAACGGAGTATCAAGCAATAAGCTATCTGCCCTATGACTGATTGTCATATTGCAGTTACAAATCACTTTTCGAGTGATAAAAGAGTGCGTAGCACCCGGATCAATCAAAACAGATACAACGCAAGATGTAGACATATCAGAATATAACAATTCCATCTGACCTGCCACAACCCTAGGGTTGATAACTACATCAGGTGGATTCATTGTGTAGAATCTTGCCGTCGCCTGTGGTTGATTTGGTGCTTGATGACTAGATGTTGATGATCCAGCTTGGGATGCTTGCCCACGTCCTCTAGCATTACCTGGAAACTGTCGCCTTTGAGATCCTTGTTGATTCTGTCTCTGAGGTTGAGTCACACTCACGTCTCTGGCTCTACAATCCTTCATCAAATGTCCCATCTTTCCACATATGTAACAACTTTTGTTCAGTTGTTGAGGTCTGGGTGGTCCTGTAACCGACATAGAAGTTGAACTGCGAGCCCCTTGTAGTGATAAGCTTCGTCCTCTACCCCTATTTGACGTCCACTGCGTCTGGGTATTGGATCTAGGTGGTGGTGTAGACGCAGAAAATCTAGGCTTCTTGAAGTCTCTAGATGAAGATCCCTGGAACTGAGGATACCTCTTATGGGTTTGCCTCTTCTCTGCTACGGATCTCTCTATCCTTCGGACTGACTCAACGAAGGTAGCAAACCTTTCCCGATTCTCTAGGGCAGACACGGGAGTAGTCAACTCGGCATTCAACCCTTTCTCGAACTGTCTAATCCTTTCTTCATCTGTAGCAGCCATGTGTGGACAGAACCGCAGCAACTCCATGAACTTAGCTTTGTATTCGCTAATGTTCATCAATCCTTGCCTTAACCTCTCGAATTGAGAGATTTTCTCATCTAGGAACGTCTTAGGGAAATATCTATTGATAAATTCCCGACGAAAGACTTCCCAGGCAATCTCCACACCAGGCCTCTTCTGCTCTTCCATGGTCCACCAGTGGCCCGCACTCCCTTTGAGAAGATAGACAGCATATCTAACCTTCTCAGCTTCAGAGATGTTCAGGATTCTAAAGGCCTTCTCCAACTCAGTTAACCACAGGTCGGCATCTGCCACATCAGCTGTTCCAAAGTACTCAGTTGCTCTGACTCGGCGTAATCTTTCAAACGTCTTGTTGATTCCTTGTCCTTCCGGATGGGTAGGTGCCCTAGGTGCAGGCATAGGTATCCTATCTGTGATGTGTGTCATGGCAGTCATAAACTGCCCAAACAGGGTCTGAACGGCTGGGTTTCCCATGTCAACTGGGTTGAACTGGGGTGGCTCCAAAGGTGGTTCAGGTATAGGTTGCTCTACTTCTGGGCTCCTTGCACCTCCTCGGGGTGCAGCAACACTACTCTCTGCCACATACTCCTCATGTGGTCCAGACATCCTTACTTATCTTCTTCTCCTTAGGAGCAGAAGACACTATTAGCTATACTGGAAAACACTAAGAATAGACTCGACATCCTAAGTCCTATGTCTCTGTAGACTCAGCGAACCTAGAGCTCTGATACCACTTGAAACGACCAACACCAAACTGAAAATCAGATTAACGAATGCGGAAGCGATTGGCAGCGGAATTATAAAAAAATCAGTAAAAATTTAAAACTTTTGTAAAGAGATCTTCGAAAGATAAAAACTCTTTTATAAAACAACATGATAGGTCATTTACAAACTGATCCATGATACATCTTTGTCATAAACACATCTCGAGCATTACAACAAAACCCACCTTGTTAACTGTACAAGGTAAGATATAAAATCTTGAGGCATCATGCCAAAATCTCAGATATACAGACTCCTAGGACCTGAGAGTATAGAGACGACACAGGACATACTATTTACACAACATGACAGATAATGCCTCCACCTGAGGATCATTGTTGTCCCTGAGACTGCTGCTGCTGCTGCTCACCCACTGATGGGTTCCTTCGTCCTCGGCGTCTTCCTAAAAGTTGAAACCCACAGGAGTGAGACAATTTAAATAATTGTCCCAGTGAGAGTTATAACTCTCCGCCAGAAGCTTTGTTATGAAAAAGAGAACAACATAAATAGTAGGATTATAACATTCAACAGCAGGTAACATTATATAAACTAAGTGAAACAATATCCTTATGAGAAATCATTTCAATTATAGCTTAATTGAAAGATCAGGCATATAATAATGAAGAATATGAAAAGTATGTGTACTAGTTATTTAACTACATCACTATAACAATGTATTGTCAATCATTGTTTCTCGTAGTTCCATCTAAGAAATTATGATATGCGGCTGATTACGTTTTACAAACATATTTATGCCCTGAGGAGATGAGTTACACCTCTCATACTCCAACCGACCATCCTTAGATCGCAATCGGTACCATACCTAGGTCATCAGGAGAGCCGGATTCCTATGACCTCATCACTCCTCAGTCAGTATGAGGATCGATATGCAGGACATCTTGTGTCGCTGCTACAATAGCTTTCCAGGGTATTCTGGCAACTTCACTATTCAGAGCTACAGTGGCATTCTGTACTCTCTTTGCCATCGAGGGATTTCTTATTTATCCATGTAAGACGTAAGTCATATAGGAGTTTGCCCAAAAAGTTCAATTAATCAGATTGGAAAATCAGCACTTAATTCAATTCGATTGCCTAATTGTTTAGCCTTTAACTCATGATTCCTTGGGAGTTAACCTATCAAATTTGGTGGGTTATTAGACCACATCATTAGGAACAGTAATCCCAAACGGTCCATGCTTGGTCAACGCACTCAAACGGTTTGAGACCGTTTTCCCAAGAAGTTCAAGTTAAACAGATTGAAAATCAGCATTTAATTCAATTTGATTTGCCTAATTGATTGGCCTTTAACCTACGATTCCTTTGGGGTTAACCCCTCAAATTTGGTGGGTCATTATCCTACATAATTCTGAACAGAAATCTCAAACGGTCCATGCTTGGTCAATGCCATCAAATGGTCTTGGAGACCGTTTTCTCCAACCGACCTTGTGAAACCGTTTGCCCCTCAAACGGTTTTGCAAAACCCCCAAACGGTTTTGCAAACCGTTTGGCCAAGGGTGCAAGACCGTTTGCTAAAGTGACATAGGTATTCACGCCCCCCTTCTTCTACCTCCAGAGCCAGGTCTGTCTCTCATGGTTTTAGATGCAACAAAGCAAGGAAGGATGGGGGAAAGAAGAACAAGCTACTTTTGCAAGTACAAAGATATGCATAAGAAAGCAAAAGGTTTAGAGTTATAAAACCCGCCTTAAGGTCATTCCTTGAGATCCAAGCTTCCAAGCTTCCAGTCTTTAATGGTGTCTTGAGCTCCACAGGTCGGCCAAGGGTGTTTCTCCAAGGAAATGTTGGGAAAAGATGGCTAGAAAGAAGAAACAAGTAAGGAAGACCATAAAACCAACCTTGCACCATGAATTCCTTCATGAATTCGAGCAAGATGATGATCAAAGCTTACCTAGAACTTCTTGGACGTTCTCCTCTTCTCCAGAGCTCTGTCCTAAGTCGGTCTAAGCAAGGGGATAAGAAAGGAAGTGAAGGAAACGATCCTTGCTAAGTGAGAAAAGGTGTATATATACTTTAGGTGAAATTTCAACATAAGGACAACTTGTTTCTCCATTTCTCCTCTAGGTCCTTCCCTTATTATAAACCACGTTTCTCCCTTCCATACTTAAGAAAAACTCATCTTAAACCCAAGGTCTAAAGGTGAAGAAAGCCAACTTCTTACTAAGTTGCACATATAGAAGGGTTATTAGACTTATAACTTGATCATTTAATTTATAAGGGTTATCATTCTTATTTAATTATTCAATTGAAGTGACCTCTTCATCATTCTTACTCTAAATGATGCCAAGAGTCATAAAAGATACTCTAGAAGGTGTATTTTACAAGTTGCACCCCATATTTTGGGTAAATTGCACTTTACACCAAAACTAGAGTTTTAAGTACAAGGATTGCTCCACAAGCTGCATCTTGGTGCCCAAGCTTGGAGAATCCATCATACTTTATCATATTCATTCTTATGATGTCTCAACACCAAAGGAACATCTTAACATGTGCAATTTGCAAGTTAACCCCTTTTTAATTGGGTGATTTGCACTTAGGTCCCTGTATTACAAAACAATATTACAACATTGTTCAAAAGGGACAGAAATAGAAATGTATGTTCCTTAGGAGATTTAATTACATACCAAAACATAATCACAAGTATCTAATTACATAATTAAGCAAAACACCTAGGGTTAGTTCATAACCCAGGTCAGGGATGTTACAAATTATCCACCCCTTACAAGGATTTTGTCCCCGAAATCAACAAAACATATTAAGAGAAAAGAGCAGGGTATTTCCTTCTCATCTCTTCCTCTAGTTCCCATGTGTCTTCTTCAACACCATGGTGATTCCAGAGGACTTTAACAAGACTTATGTCTTTCCTTTTCAGCTTTTTAATTCTTTTATCAAGGATGGATATAGGTCCCTCTTCATAAGATATATCATCATTCAATTCTACCTCAATAGGTTGTAGAACTGACTCGGTACCAGGGTGACATTTCCTCAGCATAGAAATGTGAAACACAGAGTGTAACCTCTGCAACTCTGGTGGCAACTCTAGTTTATAGGCTACTTTTCCAATCCGTTCAATGATTGGATAAGGCCCCATAAACCTAGGAGCTAACTTCCCTTTCCTTCCAAACCTCAGAACTCCCTTCCAAGGTGAGACCTTGAGATACACTCTGTCTCCAACCTGGAACTCCAAGGGTCTATGACGCTTGTCAGCATAAGATTTTTGCCTATCCTGTGCAGTCTTGATCTGTTGTTGTATTACTTTGATCTTTTCTGTGGTCTGCTGCACAAGATCAGGACCTAACAGTTGATATTCACCGGTTTCATACCAACATAAGGGTGATCTACAACGTCTACCATATAAATCTTCATAAGGTGCCATGTCGATGCTATGATGATAGCTATTGTTGTAGGCAAACTCTATCAAGCTTAAGTGCAGATCCCAACTCCCTGTAAACTGAAGAACACATGCTCTCAACAAGTCCTCTAAGGTCTGTATAGTCCTTTCCGACTGTCCATCAGTCTGAGGATGAAAGGTTGTACTAAACCTTAACTGGGTACCTAGAGCTTTGTGCAGTCGCTCCCAAAAACGACTCGTAAACTGAGGACCTCTATCCGATACTATAGTGATAGGAACTCCGTGCAATCGCACTATCTCTTCAACATACAGATGTGCTAACTTCTCAGCAGAATAGGTTGTTTTGGCAGGTAAGAAATGCGCTGCCTTTGTCAACCTATCAACTATTACCCAAATGGAATCATGTCCTTTGTTTGTCCTTGGTAGGCCAACAACAAAGTCCATAGTTATGTGATCCCATTTCCACTGTGGTATGGGTAAAGGTTGCATTGTTCCTGCAGGCTTCTGGTGTTTAGCTTTAACTTGCTGACACACAGGACACCGTATAACAAACTCAGCAACATCCTTCTTCATCCCAGGCCACCAATACATATCTTTCAAGTTTCGATACATCTTGGTGCTCCCTGGATGCATAGCATACATCGAGGAATGGGCTTCTTCCAGGACTAACTTTCTCAAATTATCCACATCTGGTACTATCATCCTTCCATGATAACATGCTACTTGATCATCTGAGTCATGGAAACCATCTCGTTTCTCATCACCAAACTCCGATCTGATCTGCTAAACTGCAGCATCAACTTGTTGTGCCTCCTTAATCTGCTCTCTCAGAGTAGGTTTTATATGCATCTCAGCTAACAACTTGGCTAACAATGACACCTTCAATTGTACATTGTCTTGCCTTAAGGAGATAAGCATATCTCTCCTAGAGCATACTAACGAGTTTAGTTGTGCCCTATCTAAGGTTGGTGTTGCTGATTTCCTACTCAAAGCATCTACAACTACATTGGCCTTTCCTGTATGGTAATCAATTGTACAATCGTAGTCTTTGATTAACTCCATCTAGCGTCGTTGCCTCATGTTAAGTTCGTGCTGAGAGAAGATATACTTAAGGTTCTTATGATCAGTGAAGATCTGGAATGTCTCTCCGTAGAGATAGTGTCTCCAGATCTTCAAGGCATGAACCACAACAGCTAGCTCTAGATCGTGTGTCGGATAATTCTCCTCGTGTTTCTTAAGCTGTCGAGAAGCAAAAGAAGTAACTTGTTTATCCTACATCAACACACATCTGAGTCCATTCTTGGAGGCATCACAGAAAACTATGTATCCCTTGCCTTGCTCAGGTAACACAAGTACAGGTGCACTTGTCAACCTCTCCTTCAGCAACTGGAAGGATTGCTGGCACTTATCACTCCAAACAAAAGGAATATCCTTCCGGGTCAACTTTGTCAAAGGTAGGGCTATGGAACTGAAGTTCTTTATAAACCTTCGGTAATAGCCAGCCAACCCTAAGAAACTACGGATTTCTGTCGGTGTCTTCGGTTGTTCCCATTGTAGGACAGATTCTACCTTTTTAGGGTCAACACGAATACCCGAGGCAGATATCACATGTCCAAGGAAAGATACTTCCGGTAACCAGAACTCACACTTGCTAAACTTAGCGTATAGCTTATGTTCTCTTAGCAAAGCTAGAGCATGAACAAGATGTTGTTCATGCTGCTGAGCATCTCTACTATAGATCAGAATGTCATCTATAAAGACAACCACACACTGATCGAGGAAAGGTCGGAAGATTCTATTCATGAGTTCCATAAATGCAGCTGGTGCATTAGTTAGTCCAAACAACATAACTGTGAACTCATAGTGACCATACCTTGTCCTGAAGGCAGACTTGGGTATGTCACTGTCCTTAATACAGAGTTGATGATATCCTGACCTCAAATCTATTTTTGAGAAGATGGTTGCACCACGCAACTGGTCAAAAAGATCATCAATCCTCGGCAGAGGATACTTATTCTTTATTGTCACTTTGTTTAGTTGTCTGTAATCAATGCATAACCGCATCGATCCGTCTTTCTTTTTAACAAAGAGAACTGGAGCACCCCAAGGTGAGGTACTCGGTCAGAAGAATCCTTTCTCAAGCAACTCTTGCAGTTGTTTCTTGAGTTCCGCCATCTCAGCAGGCTCCATCCTATACGGTGTTTGTGCTATAGGTTTTGTGTCTGGGATTAGATTGATCTCAAAATCAATTTCCCGAGGCGGTGGTATACCTGGAAGTTCTTCAGGAAATGCATCTTCAAATTCCCTGACTACAGGAACTTCGGCAGGGTTAGGACTTTCCATGGTAGTATCTACCACATGGGCCAAGAATGCATAACATCCTTGCCTCATCAGCTTCTCAGCAACCATAGATGACACAAGACAAGTGGGTAGAATCTTTCTCTCTCCTTGAAAGATCCATGTGTCGCTTTCATCAGCAAACACAGCTTGCTTGGATTCACAATCCAAAACAACCTTATACCTTTCCAAGGTATCCATTCCAAGGATTATATCAAATCCTTGCATGTCAAGTGGTATTAAATCCACTTGAATGTGATGTTCAGAAAAGAAAAGGATGCAGGGAGAGAAAACCTCTTGCAACACAGCAGACCCTCTCAATGGAGTCTCAAGCAACAAGCTATCTGCCCTATGACTGATTGTCATATTGTAGTTACGAATCACTTTTCGAGTGATAAAAGAGTACGTAGCACCCAGATCAATCAAAACAGATACAACGCAAGATGTAGACATATCAGAATATAACAATTCCATCTGACCTGCCACAACCCTAGGGTTGATAACTACATCAGGTGGATTCATTGCGTAGAATCTTGCCGTCGCCTGTGGTTGATTTGGTGCTTGATGACTAGATGTTGATGATCCAGCTTGGGATGCTTGCCCACGTCCTCTAGCATTACCTGGAAACTGTCGCCTTTGAGATCCTTGTTGATTCTACCTCTGAGGTTGAGTCACACTCACGTCTCTGGCTCTACAATCCTTCATCAAATGTCCCATCTTTCCACATATGTAACAACTTTTGTTCAGTTGTTGAGGTCTGGGTGGTCATGTAACCGACATAGATGCTGAACTGCGAGCCCCTTGTAGTGATAAGCTTCGTCCTCTACCCCTATTTGACGTCCACTGTGTCTGGGTATTGGATCTAGGTGGTGGTGTAGGTGCAGAAAATCTAGGCTTCTTGAAGTCTCTAGATGAAGATCCCTGGAACTGAGGATACCTCTTATGGGTTTGCCTCTTCTCTGCTACAGATCTCTCTATCCTTCGGACTGACTCAACAAAGGTAGCAAACCTTTCCTGATTCTCTAGGGCAGACACGGGAGTAATCAAATCGGCATTCAACCCTTTCTCGAACCGTCTAATCCTTTCTTCATCTGTAGCAGCCATGTGCGGACAGAACCGCAGCAACTCCATGAACTTAGCTTCGTATTCGCTAATGTTCATCAATCCTTGCCTTAACCTCTCGAATTGAGAGATTTTCTCATCCAGGAACCACTACTATAGAAATAGCATTCAGTGTCACTTTTCGGGGCGTCGGTTATTAAGGAAAACCGACGCCTAACATATAAGGCGTCGGTTTTTTAAGAAAACCAACGTCTATATTTGAAGACCAGCCAGACACGGGTACCGCTTTGTATTCAGCGTCGGTTGTTTATAACAAACTGACGCTTAAAGTTGTCCGCAAAATCCAAAAAAAATAGTGTCATTTTCAGCGTCGGTTATGTAGGTATAAACCGACGCCTATGTGCGATGAAAATTTGCGCGAAAAGTGTCACTTTCAGCGTCGGTTATCCTTGTATAACCGACGCTGAAGGTGGTTCCCGCCAAACAATTTCATGAAAATATCGTCTAATTGGACGTCGGTTGTTGCAAACAACCGACGCTAAAGATTTTTAGGCGTCGGTTGTTGCAAACAAACGACGCTATTTGGGAACTTTATATCCCGCAATCGCCCGACTCTTCCCCTTTCTTCTATTCCATTGCGAGCCGATTTCCCTATTTCTCTCTACCGCCGATTTCTTCTCCGACGATTTCTTCTCCAGCGCCCCCTTCTCCGGCTATTTCTTCTCCGGCGCCCCCTTCTCTGGCGCCCCCTTCTCCACCACCACTCCTGCTACCTTCTTCTCTTCTCCGCGCCCCTTCTCCGCCACCACTCCTGCTACCTTCTTCCCTTCTCCGCGCCCCTTCTCCGCCGCCCTGCTGCTCCAACGCCTGAGAACCGGCGCCTGAGAACTGCTGCTCCAGCGCC
The DNA here is from genome assembly GCA_963693085.1 of Alisma plantago-aquatica. Taxonomy (NCBI): domain Eukaryota; kingdom Viridiplantae; phylum Streptophyta; class Magnoliopsida; order Alismatales; family Alismataceae; genus Alisma; species Alisma plantago-aquatica. The sequence goes on from OY856411.1 coordinate 295,618,782, forward strand.
TGAGAACCGGCGCCGCCACGCCGTCGCGCCACCGCAACCACTGGACACCTGCTGCTCACCACCGCTGGACACCTTCTGCTGCTCGCCGCCGTTGGACACCTGCTGCTCGCAGCCGCCGATTGACACCTGCTCGCTTCTCGCCGCCGTCGCTGCCACTCGTCACAGGTACCCTCTTCCTCCTCTTCTTCCACCTACGAGAGAGTAGAATGAATATGGATGTGTTTCTTTCATTAAACCCAGTTGTCGGGTAAGAGGGGCAAATGGAGGAAGCAAACAACAATACATTAGGGTTCTAATCTACCCTTTTGTCCTATATTTGATGTTGATTGTGCATATATGTTGAGTTTGGGACTTTAGTGATGGACTTTGTCCTAAGTTGCTAATTTTTATTCTAATATGAACTCTAGTCTCATCTATCCATGTTGCCTATAGTTTATAACATTGCATTGTGAATTATTGCATGTTTGAAACTATTAAATTCTTGATTTATTATTTAATAATGCTCTATAGATTAGGTACTTATCATGTCTATTAAAATCCTACCAGTATAATTATGTGATCCCAACATATTAAATTGAATTAGAATGATTTCATGAATTATAGGGTTTTAAAGTTGATAAACATGTACATGTGGAAATAGGGTTATTAAACCAATGGTTATAACATAGTATGATCTTAATCTGATCTGGATGTTCATAATAATGTAGTATGTTAAATATGATGATTAGGGATACATATAATGTCTAGTAAAGATTCCTAGACCTTTTGTTTGAAACTATTGATTTCTTGATTTATTATTTAATAATGCTTTGTTGATTAGGATTAACCATGTTGCCTGTAGTTTATAGACAATTATTATATATAAGAATGACAACACATGTATTTGTTGGCCTAGAAACCAGTCCAAGATTTACTCATTAGGAGTAAATCTTGGATAGTCCCCGGTTTGGTACTGTTCTTGAACACCTAATCTCACTTAGGATGTAAGTGTATAATGTGTATTGGGTTTTCGAGAAAATTTCGGTAGCATTTCCCTGTTTGTTCTCTAAGTACATATGTACTTAGAGAACAGCGGGGAAATGCTGCCGAAATTTTCTTGAAAACCAAATACACATTATAAACTTACTAGTGAGATTAGGTGTTCAAGGATGGGATAGGTGGTACACATTTATTATATATAAGAATGACATCAAATGTGTTTGTTGGCCTAGAAACCCGTCCAAGATTGACTCATTAGGAGTAAATCTTGGATAGTCCCCGGTTTGGGACTGTTCTTGAACACCTAATCTCACTTAGGATGTAAGTGTATAATGTGTATTGGGTTTTCGAGAAAATTTCGGTAGCATTTCCCCGTTTGTTCTCTAAGTACATATGTACTTAGAGAACAGTGGGGAAATGATGCTGAAATTTTCTTGAAAACCAAATACACATTATACACTTACTAGTGAGATTAGGTGTTCAAGGATGGGATAGGTGGTACACATTTATTATATATAAGAATGACATCAAATGTGTTTGTTGGCCTAGAAACCCATCCAAGATTGACTCATTAGGAATAAATCTTGGATAGTCCCCGGTTTGGGACTGTTCTTGAACACCTAATCTCACTTAGGATGTAAGTGTATAATGTGTATTGGGTTTTTGAGAAAATTTCAGCAGCATTTCCCCGTTTGTTCTCTAAGTACATATGTACTTAGAGAACAGCGGGGAAATACTGCCGAAATTTTCTTGAAAACCAAATACACATTATACACTTACTAGTGAGATTAGGTGTTCAAGGATGGGATAGGTGGTACGCATTTATTATATATACGAATGACATCAAATGTGTTTGTTGGCCTAGAAAACCGTCCAAGATTGACTCATTAGGAGTAAATCTTGGATAGTCCCCGGTTTAGGACTGTTCTTGAACACCTAATCTCACTTAGTATGTAAGTGTATAATGTATATTGGGTTTTCAAGAAAATTTCGGTAGCATTTCCCCGTTTGTTCTCTAAGTACATATGTACTTAGAGAACAGCGGGGAAATGCTGCCGAAATTTTCTTGAAAACCAAATACACATTATACACTTACTAGTGAGATTAGGTGTTCAAGGATGGGATAGGTGGTACACATTTATTATATATAAGAATGACATCAAATGTGTTTGTTGGCCTAGAAACCCGTCCAAGATTGACTCATTAGGAGTAAATCTTGGATAGTCCCCGGTTTGGGACTGTTCTTGAACACCTAATCTCACTTAGGATGTAAGTGTATAATGTGTATTGGGTTTTCGAGAAAATTTTGGTAGCATTTCCCCGTTTGTTCTCTATGTACATATGTACTTAGAGAACAGCGGGGAAATGCTGCCTAATCTTTTCCTAATATATACTTGTTTCCTAATATATACTTGTTTTCTCTGATCATAGAATGGATAGATCATGGATGTCCATTCGTAATCATTGCACCCCAGAGTTTATATCTGGTCTTGATCAGTTTATTAGATTTGTCGAGGAACATAGGAAAAAACCTACAGATAGGTTCTACTGTCCATGTAGGCATTGCGGTAACAACTTGAAAGTCAACACTAGTGAGGAAATCAAAAGTCATGTCATGTGCAACGGGATTGTACAAGGCTATACAAAATGGCACTGGCATGGAGATATTTCAAAATCGAAACCAGTAGATGTCGATAGTAGTGTTTGGGTGGAAGAAGAAATTGCCTCCGATGACGTAAATGTGAACGAACCAGTTCCAGCAGACATCGTTGATGCGATGCTGGATAGTTGTAGGGTAGAGCACACCGATCCACCTCCTATCTTTAGAAACATTGTGCATGATGCTGAGATACCGTTATACACAGGCTGTGCTAAGTTTACGAAGCTTAGCGCTGTGTTGAGATTGTATAAGTTGAAAGCTAACAATAGATGGAGCGACAAAAGCTTCACTTCATTGTTGACTTTGTTGAAAGAAATGCTTCCTGAAGGAAACGAGCTGCCAATCTCAACATACCAGGTAAAGAAAATGTTGTGCCCAATGGGAATGGAGGCCAAGAAGATACACGCATGCCCGAATGATTGTGTATTATTTCAAAAGGACTATGTAGATTTGAAAGATTTTCCAAAATGTGGTGCGTCACGGTATAAATTGACGACTTCGGGGGAGTCCAAAACTGGTTCTCCTGTCAAGGTGTTGTGGTATCTACCTATAATATCACGGTTTCAACGCTTGTTTGCAAATCCGAAAGATGTGAAGAATTTGAGGTGGCATGCAGATGTTAAGAAAAATAATGATGGGATCCTGCAACATGCGTCTGATTCCCCACAGTGGAAGAAGATTGATCTATTGTACCCCAAATTTGGTGAAGAAGATAGGAATCTAAGACTTGGGCTTTGTACAGATGGGATGAATCCGTATGGGACATTGAGCAGCCAACATATCATTTGGCCAGTCATGCTTGTTATATACAATCTTCCTCCCTGGATGTGTATGAAAAAAAAGTACATTATGTTGTCATTGTTGATATCGGGCCCTAAACAACCCGGAAATAATATCGATGTTTATCTTGAACCTTTGATTGATGACTTAAAGAAACTTTGGGCTGAAGGTGTGATGACCTATGATGCTTCAGCAAGAGAGACATTTCGTTTGCACGCTATGTTGTTTTGCACTATTAATGACTTTCCAGCATATGGGAATTTGTCTGGATATAGTGTCAAAGGAGCTAAAGCATGTCCTATATGTGAAGAAAACACGGATTCAATAAGACCAAAACATGGCGGCAAGATTGTATATCTTGGTCATCAAAGGTTTCTTTCAAAATTCCATCCGTATCGTAGGAAGCGCAAAGCATTCAATGGATGGAATGATGAACGGAGTGCACCTAAACCTATACCAGGGGATGTTGTTTATGAAATAGTAAAAGACATTGTCAATGAATTTGGTAAGAAATCACAATGTAGTATGGCCACACGGAGTGACAATTCTTCATTCAAGAAGAAGTCAATATTTTGGGATCTTCCTTATTGGAGTTCTTTGACAGTCAGGCATTGTATCGATGTAATGCACGTTGAGAAAAATGTCTGTGATAGCATCATTGGTACTCTGTTAAATATACCAGGTAAGACTAAAGATGGGATAAAATCTAGACTGGACCTACGTGAAATGGGAATAAGGTCAGAATTAACAGAATTATGTGAAATGGGTAGTAAAAGAACATACATACCTCCCGCTTGTTACACGTTGTCTAGAAAGGAGAAGAAAACTTTTTGTGAATGCTTGGTAAATGTTAAGGTGCAACATGGTTACTCATCCAACATCCGTAGATTGGTATCAATGAAAGATCTGAAGTTGATAGGTCTTAAATCTCATGATTGTCACACTCTAATGCAACAAATATTACCCGTGGCAATTCGATCTATATTGCCGAAGCATGTAAGGTTTGCAATTACCAGACTTTGTTTCTTTTTCAACAGTCTATGCAGTAAAGTTATTGACCCTGATACTCTCGATAATTTGCAAAGAGAAGTGGTTGTTACCCTATGTCAGCTTGAGATGTATTTCCCTCCTTCGTTCTTTGATATCATGGTACATCTTGTTGTCCACTTGACTAGGGAAGTGAAAATGTTGGGACCAGTTTTCTTGCATTGGATGTATCCCTTTGAACGAAACATGAGTGTTTTTAAAGGTGATGTTCGAAACCATTATCGGCCTGAAGGGAGTATTATTGAAGGTTATGTGGCGAGAGAGGTTATGGATTTTTGCAATGACTTTCTCAGTGGTAATGACACTCCTGATAATGACAAGAATATTGAGGAGGGCAAAGGAATTTTGGGATCACGGGTGAAAGTAATCAGCCATGAGTAGTTGGAACAAGCTCACTTGTATATTTTACACAATATGGACGAAGTGAGTGTTTATATCGAGGAACATACCAATTTCATAAAGAGACAACATCCTCGAGCAATTTCAATGTGGCTTGCTAGAGAGCATAATAAGACTTTTACTAAGTGGTTTGAAGATAAAGTCTTACATCAACTTTCTCAAACACCAAATGATATTACAGAAACTATCAAATGCCTCGCCTTTAAACCAAAACCGAATGTTATGTCTTATGAAGGGTTTGACATTAATGGATTCACATATTACACAAAGCGCCAAGATGATAAGAGTGTCGTCCAAAATAGTGGGGTCACTCTTCAAGCGTCGACTATGTACTTTGCAAGTGCAAAGGATAAGAGTCCACGTGAAGCTAAAATGTCATATTACGGTGTCATTGAGGACATTTGGGAGTTTGACTACATAGATTTCAAAATTCCGCTCTTTAAATGTAATTGGGTTGATAACACCAAAGGAGTTATAGTGGATGAATTGGTTTTCACTTTGGTGAACTTTGAAAAGATTGGCGAGAAGGGTGAACCATTCATATTGGCATCACAGGCGAAACAAATATTCTATATCGATGATCCTCTGAATGATAAATGGTCGGTTTTTCTTCATGGTAAAAGACAATTCATTGAAGATCCTATAGATGAAGAAGAGTACTATGATAAGTATGATGACTCCAGTCCATTCTCAGTTGGGTTTCCAACTCCACAAAATATTGAAGCTAATGATGACTTATATGTGCGCGGAGATCACAATGAAGGATTGTTAATTGATAAAGATCACAATTTTAGAGACATGTATGTTTATACAAATGCTAAATGTTTGCCTTTTTCTAGTTAATACAAATGCTAAATGTTTGCCTTTTTCTAGTTAATACAAATGCTAAATGTTTGCCTTTTTAATGACATTTTCAGATGGCTGACCATGATGAGCATGATGTCCATGATGAGCATGAAGTCCATGATGAGCATGTTGTCCATGACGAGCATGGCGAGGATACCAATGTAAGTTCTAAAAACATATCATGTATTTCTATAAAATTCATTATCTTCTAGTTATGTCATATATCCTATATTTCTATATTGGGCTAATTTAGTGTGTTTATTTTTGTCAAATTTTAGGTTGATGATGTACCTGTACCCACTGAAGCACTGGAGCAACTTGATGCGCAGCACCAAACACTTAACAAGAAAAGGGGCATCACTCTGTTGAAGAAGTTATTAGCGCTAAGTGGTAGTGGATCCAAATTGGTGGTGGAGTTTGATAATGGAGGAAATGCAATTGGAGTGAACCGCAATAATTTTGTAAACTATCTTGGGTGTACCACTCGGAGCCATTGTGGTGTTAAGTATGATAATTGGCATAAAGTTCCTCAAGGGAAAAAAGACTTGATATGGAAGGATTTATGTGTGAGTTATTATTATTTGCAATTCTATTTTGTAGATTACAAATTCTATTATTTGCAATTCTATTTTGGATACTAGTTAATAACATTTCTATTTTACAGAATCTGTTTGCATTGGATGAGAAGTTGCATCGTAAAAGTGTGATGCAATGCACTGGAAAGATGCTTAGGAATTATAGGACAAATCTGAACAGAGAATACATAAAAGAGGGTGATAAGAAGAAGAAGTCAGCCCTTGAACAATGGAACTTCTTGGACAAAGAAGATTGGGACAATTTTGTTGCTTCAAGAAAATCTGAAGAATTCAAGGTATTAGGCGTCACTCCCAATTTAATTAATATACATTGTATTCACCTATTCAAGATTAACATTTAGTGCTACTAACCAAATCATTAATGTGCATACTAACTAGGCCCTCAGTGACGCACAAAAAGCAAGGCGTGCACTGAATGTGCATGACCACACTATGGGTCCAAAAGGCTATGCAAGCGTTCGCCAAAGACTACAGGCAGAGTCTGCGGTTACTCAACAGTCTGCTGCTACTCAGGAGTCTGCTCCTACTCAGGAGTCTGCCACACCCATGCCTCGCCATGATATCTGGATAGCTGGCAGGCAAAACAAGAAGGGTGAAATAAAGAATCCTGTAACTGCTGAGGCGGCTGCAAAAATGGTAAAATACAACTCTTAGAGAAATCATTTGAATATTGATTATTTGTGGTGTTAACTTACCAATTTCTGTTTATGGTGATTAGCGGGAGCTGCACGAGCAGAGGAAACAAGGCACGTTCATCCCTCAGGGCACAAGGGATGAATTGACAGTTGCTCTGGGTAACCCAGAGCATCCTGGACGTGTTAGAGGTGTCAGCGCTGGTGTTGGCATCAAAGCATTCTTTGGGCCATCCCAGCGCAAACCTAGAGCGGGACTTTCTCAAGAAGAGGTAACCTATTCTTTTTTTAGAATGTTACTGCAAAAGGAAATTCATTAATAAGAAGCTAATGTTTCTTTTATCCATGTATAGGAGAATAAGAGAGTTGAGGATTTAGTTGCTAAGAAGGTCAACGATGTAGTTGTTGAGAAGGTCAAGGAAGAATTACTGCGGTGGTAGGCATCACAGGCTTCCAATCAGCCTATGGCGACCCACTCTTCTCCTGATGCACAGACTTGGAGTAATCCTGGAGACCCATCGCCTAGCACGTCTGTTGTAAGTATTGTTTATGACATTGTATCTAGTCTTTTCAAGATGATATGTTTTCAAGATTATATGTATATATGTATAACATTCTTAACGTCTTAGGGAAATATCTATTGATAAATTCCCGACGAAAGACTTCCCAGGCAATCTCCACACCAGGCCTCTTCTGCTCTTCCATGGTCCACCAGTGGCCCGCACTCCCTTTGAGAAGATAGACAGCATGTCTAACCTTCTCAGCTTCAGAGATGTTCAGGATTCTAAAGGCCTTCTCCAACTCAGTTAACCACAGGTCGGCATCTGCCAGATCAGCTGTTCCAAAGTACTCAGTTGCTCCGACTCGGCGTAATCTTTCAAATGTCTTGTTGATTCCTTATCCTTCCAGATGGGTAGGTGCCCTAGGTGCAGGCATAGGTATCCTATCTGTGATGTGTGTCATGGCAGTCATAAACTGCCCAAACAGGGTCTGAACGGCTGGGTTTCCCATGTCAACTGGGTTGAACTGGGGTGGCTCCAAAGGTGGTTCAGGTACAGGTTGCTCTACTTCTGGGATCCTTGCACCTCCTCGGGGTGCAGCAACACTACTCTCTGCCACATACTCCTCATGTGGTCCACACATTCTTACTTATCTTCTTCTCCTGAGGAGTAGAAGACACTATTAGCTATACTGGAAAACACTAAGAATAGACTCGACATCCTAAGTCCTATGTCTCTGTAGACTCAGCGAACCTAGAGCTCTGATACCACTTGAAACGACCGACACCAAACTGACAATCAGATTAACGAATGCGGAAGCGATTAGCAGCGGAATTATAAAAAATCAGTAAAAATTTAAAACTTTTGTAAAGAGATCTTCGAAAGATAAAAACTCTTTCATAAAACAACATGATAGGTCATTTACAAACTGATCCATGATACATCTCTGTCATAAACACATCTCGAGCATTACAACAAAACCCACCTTGTTAAATGTACAAGGTAAGATATAAAATCTCGAGGCATCATGCCAAAATCTCATATATACAGACTCCTATGACCTGAGAGTACAGAGACAACACAGGACATACTATTTACACAACATGACAGACAATGCCTCCACCTGAGGATCACTGTTGTCCCTGAGACTGCTGCTGTTGCTGCTCACCCACTGATGGGTTCCTTCGTCCTCAGCGTCTTCCTAAAAGTTGAAACCCACGGGAGTGAGACAATTTAAATAATTGTCCCAGCGAGAGTTATAACTCTCCGCCAGAAGCTTTGTTATGAAAAAGAGAACAACATAAATAGTAGGATTATAACATTCAACAGCAGGTAACATTATATAAACTAAGTGAAACAATATCCTTATGAGCAATCATTTCAATTATAGCTTAATTGAAAGATCAGGCATATAATAATGAAGAATATGAAAAGTATGTGTACTAGTTATTTAACTAGATCACTAAAACAATGTATTGTCAATCATTGTTTCTCGTAGTTCCATCTAAGCAATTATGCTATGCGGCTGATTATGTTTTACAAACATATTTATGCCCTGAGGAGATGAGTTACACCTCTCATACTCCAACCGACCATCCTTAGATCGCAATCGGTACCATACCTAGGTCATCAGGAGAGCCGGATTCCTATGACCTCATCACTCCTCAATCAGTATGAGGATCGATATGCAGGACATCTTGTATCACTGCTACAATAGCTTTCCAGGGTATTCTGGCAACTTCGCTATTCAGAGCTACAGTGGCATTCTGTACTCTCTTCGCCATCGAGGGATTTCTTGTTTATCTCACATCGATGTGGCATTAACAAAATCATCGGTAGATTAGTGATACATCTTCCCAGCATAATCATATAATGAAGGACTGAGAGATTAATGATACATCTCCAATCATATCCAACATTAGGACGTAAGGATATTCGCGTCCATTACCCCCACATACTCAAAAGTATGTGCTCCAGGAGTTTCCTTAGAAAAACCTATTTCACCATCATATATTTTCTGACAATGATGGATCTATGGTCAGGGCTCTACTTGATATCATTATACTTGATTAGTTAAGTACCTTACAACATTCCTTAGCATCAGACATGTTCAGGCATAACCTAATAAAACAATTGCTATAAAGAAAAGGTACTATTGTATCAAGTTCACATCACATATTGTTAACCTTGGGATATCAATCCTTAACCATCTCATCATTGTGGTTCAGGAGAATGGTTATTCAAACCCTCAGATTATCATAACACTTGCTACCAAGTGACATATAAACAACAAGTCATCTAACAACATGACCTTCATTGAAGCAATGTATATACTTTTCACATATCATTACTCTAAAAGCTTATAATTGTTTTCAAGGAATATGACATCATAACTCATACCTGGCTATGATCACCTCGTAATATCAACCTGTATGACTTATACAAATAAGGGCATGCATATATATATAACAATGTTAGCATAATACCAACACTTTTCAATTTCTATATAGGACACCACGGCCGTGCCACCTTGCACGGTCGTGGAAAGTAAGGCTACCACGGCCGTGCTCCCTTGCACGGTCATGCAAGCTAAGGCTACCACGGCCGTGCTCCCTTGCACGGTCGTGATACAGCAGATCATTACACGATTCATATTTCTATCTATCTATATATATATGTATTATAATTTCTCATTCTTTCAAATTGATTAGGTCACATCGACCCTTCAATCAAGTACATACTACCATGGTTAACATAGTGTATCAAGCTATTAATCCTATAAACAATTAAGAATTCTCCCTTTAATTGGTTCTTAATCACTTAGGTATTATTAGGGTTTCAACCTTCACACCTTCATTGATTATCATTACTAATCATTATTGGATCAATAGAACATTCATCATCTTAATTCTCAAAGATTCAATCACATTGGACCTCCACTTCATACGGTATCCAATTGAATTAGGGTTTCCAATGTTGATTCCTTCAATCTTTGAATTCATGGAACCAATCATCAATTGGACCTATACTCATACCTTAATTGAGTTTAATAGGTCAACCTTCAACTGATTTGTCCCTCACTTGACCCTCAATTGACCATCAATTAGGGTTTAACTCAATTGAATTAGGGATTGGAAACAATAACCCTTCAACATATTTCAATGTGGGACTAATTGATTTGAACCTATTGAACCATCATTACATTGGGACATGACCTGACCCCAAACGGTCTTGAGGTCGTTTGGATGACCTCCAAACGGTCTTGAGACCGTTTTCCCATCATATCATCAAAATCTAAGTCAACCAATTAAGGTTTGGATCATTGGATTGATCACCAAAACAACAATTGATTACATTCCAACTTTGTATCATTGTATCATCAATTGCTTAACCATACTCACCCCTAGACCTCCAAACGGTCTTGGGTGACCTCCAAACGGTCTTGAGACCATTTGGATGAGTTCCAAATGGTCTTGAAACCGTTTGTCTCACCCAACCCTTGGATTCTAGTGAAAAATCATTAGGGTTTGAGCTATTGAGTTTATCATCAAATCAGCAATTGATTGCTTTGTAATTGTGTACCTTTGGACCTTCAATTGGTCAACTATACTTGACCCCAGACCTCCAAACGGTCTTGGGTGATCCCCAAACAGTCTTGAGACCATTTGGGCCAATCAACCCCAAACAATCAACTCAATCCAATGCAAAACCAACACTTAGCCGATTAGGGTTAACACCATATCTTTTGTCCTTCAAACACTTAACCATATCCAACCCTAGACCTCCAAACGGTCTTGGGTGACCTCCAAACGGTCTTGAGACCGTTTGGGTGATCCCCAAACGGTCTTGAAACCGTTTGGGCAAGAAAACCCAAAAAGTCATATTAATCAAGTTGAAAGTCAGCACTTAATCCAATTAGGGTTTACATAATTGATTAGCCTTCAACTCAGGATTCCTTTGGAGTTAATCCCTCAAATTTGGAGGGTTATTAACTAACATGATTATGAACAGGAATACCAAACGGTAAATGCTTGGTCAATGCCCTCAAAAGGTCTTGAGACCGTTTGCCCAAAAAGTTCAATTAATCAGATTGGAAAAATCAGCACTTAATTCAATTCGATTGCCTAATTGTTTAGCCTTTAACTCATGATTCCTTGGGTGTTAACCTATCAAATTTGGTGGGTTATTAGACCACATCATTAGTAACAGTAATCCCAAACGTTCCATGCTTGGTCAACGCACTCAAACGGTTTGAGACCGTTTTCCCAAGAAGTTCAAGTTAAACAGATTGAAAATCAGCATTTAATTCAATTTGATTTGCCTAATTGATTGGCCTTTAACCTACGATTCCTTTGGAGTTAACCCCTCAAATTTGGTGGGTCATTAGCCTACATAATTATGAACAGAAATCCCAAACCGTCCACGCTTGGTCAACGCCATCAAACGGTCTTGGAGACCGTTTTCTCCAACCGACCTTGTGAAACCGTTTGCCCCTCAAACGGTTTTGCAAAACCCCCAAACGGTTTTGCAAACCGTTTGGCCAAGGGTGCAAGACCGTTTGCTAAAGTGACATAGGTATTCACGCCCCCCTTCTTCTACCTCCAGATCCAGGTCTGTCTCTCCTGGTTTTAGATGCAAGAAAGCAAGGAAGGATGGGGGAAAGAAGAACAAGCTACTTTTGCAAGTACAAAGATATGCATAAGAAAGCAAAAGGTTTAGAGTTATAAAACCCGCCTTAAGGTCATTCCTTGAGCTCCAAGCTTCCAGTCTTTAATGGTGTCTTGAGCTCCACAGGTCGGCCAAGGGTGTTTCTCCAAGGAAAGGTTGGGAAAAGATGGCTAGAAAGAAGAAACAAGTAAGGAAGATCATAAAACCAACCTTGCACCATGAATTCCTTCATGAATTCGAGCAAGATGATGATCAAAGCTTACCTAGAACTGCTTGGCCGTTTTCCTCTTCTCTAGTGCTCTGTCCTCAGTCGGTCTAAGCAAGGGGATAAGAAAGGAAGTGAAGGAAACGATCCTTGCTAAGTGAGAAAAGGTGTATATATACTTTAGGTGAAATTTCAACATAAGGACAACTTGTTTCTCCATTTCTCCTCTAGGTCCTTCCCTTATTATAAACCACGTTTCTCCCTTCCATACTTAAGCAAAACTCATCTTAAACCCAAGGTCTAAAGGTGAAGAAAGCCAACGGCCGTGGTAGCCTTACTTTGCACGATCGTGCAAGGTGGCACGGCCGTGGTGTCCTATATAGAAATTGAAAAGTGTTGGTATTATGATAACATTGTTATATATATATGCATGCCCTTATTTGTATAAGTCATACAGGTTGATATTATGAGGTGATCATAGCCAGGTATGAGTTATGATGTCATATTCCTTGAAAAAAATTATAAGCTTTTAGAGTAATGATATGTGAAAAGTATATACATTGCTTCAATCAAGGTCATGTTGTTAGATGACTTGTTGTTTATATGTCACTTGGTAGCAAGTGTTATGATAATCTGAGGGTTTGAATAACCATTCTCCTGAACCACAATGATGAGATGGTTAGGGATTGATATCCCAAGGTTAACAATATGTGATGTGAACTTGATACAATAGTACCTTTTCTTTATAGCAATTGTTTTATTAGGTTATGCCTGAACATGTCTGATGCTAAGGAATGTTGTAAGGTACTTAACTAATCAAGTATAATGATATCAAGTAGAGCCCTAACCATAGATCCATCATTTTCAGAAAATATATGATGGTGAAACAGGTTTTTCTAAGGAAACTCCTGGAGCACATACTTTTGAGTATGTGGGGGTAATGGATGTGAATATCCTTACGTCCTAATGTTGGATATGATTGGAGATGTATCATTAATCTCTCAGTCCTTCATTATATGATTATGCTGGGAAGATGTATCACTAATCTCCTGATGATTTTGTTAATGCCGCATCGATGTGAGTTAAATAAGAAATCCTTCGATGGCGAAGAGAGTACAGAATGCCACTGTAGCTCTGAATAGCAAAGTTGCCAGAATACCCTGGAAAGCTATTGTAGCAGCAACACAAGATGTCCTGCATATCGATCCTCATACTGACTGAGGAGTGATGAGGTCATAGGAATCCGGCTCTCCTGATGACCTAGGTATGGTACCGATTGCGATCTAAGGATGGTCGGTTGGAGTATGAGAGGTGTAACTCATCTCCTCAGGGCATAAATATGTTTGTAAAACGTAATCAGCCGCATAGCATAATTGCTTGGATGGAACTACGAGAAACAATGATTGACAATACATTGTTATAGTGATCTAGTTAAATAACTAGTACACATACTTTTCATATTCTTCATTATTATATGCATGATCATTCAATTAAGCTATAATTGAAATGATTGCTCATAAGGATATTGTTTCACTTAGTTTATATAATGTTACCTGTTGTTGAATGTTATAATCCTACTATTTATGTTGTTCTCTTTTTCATAACAAAGCTTCTGGCGGAGAGTTATAACTCTCACTTGGACAATTATTTAAATTGTCTCACTCCCATGGGTTTCAACTTTTAGGAAGACGCCGAGGACGAAGGAACCCATCAGTGGGTGAGCAGCAGTAGCAGCAGCAGTCTCAGGGACAACAGTGATCCTCAGGTGGAGGCATTGTCTGTCATGTTGTGTAAATAGTATGTCCTGTGTCGTCTCTGTACTCTCAGGTCCTAGGAGTCTGTATATCTGAGATTTTGGCATGATGCCTCGAGATTTTATATCTTACCTTGTACAGTTAACAAGGTGGGTTTTGTTGTAATGCTCGAGATGTGTTTATGACAGAGATGTATCATGGATCAGTTTGTAAATGACCTATCATGTTGTTTTATGAAAGAGTTTTTATCTTTCGAAGATCTCTTTACAAAAGTTTTAAATTTTTACTAATTTTTTTATAATTCCGCTGCTAATCGTTTCCGCATTCATTAATCTGATTGTCAGTCTGGTGTCAGTCGTTTCAAGTGGTATCAGAGCTTTGTACAGTCGCTCCCAAAACCGACTCGTAAACTTAGGACCTCTATCTGATACTATAGTAACAGGAACTCCATGCAATCGCACTATCTCTTCAACATACAGCTGTGCTAACTTCTCAGCAGAATAGGTTGTTTTGACAGGTAAGAAATGTGCTGCCTTTGTCAACCTATCAACTAGTACCCAAATGGAATCATGTCCTTTGTTTGTCCTTGGTAGGCCAACAACAAAGTCCATAGTTATGTGATCCCATTTCCACTGTGGTATGGGTAAAGTTTGCATTGTTCCTGCAAGCTTCCGGTGTTCAGCTTTAACTTGCTGACACACAGGACACCGTATAACAAACTCAGAAACGTCCTTCTTCATCCCAGGCCACCAATACATATCTTTCATGTTTCGATACATCTTGGTGCTCCCTGGATGCATAGCATACATCGAAGAATGGGCTTCTTCCAGGACTAACTTTCTCAAATTATCCACATCTGGTACTATCATCCTTCCATGATAGCATGCTACTTGATCATCTGATTCATGGAAACCATCTCGTTTCTCATCACCAAAATCCGATCTGATCTGCTGAACTGCAGCATCAACTTGTTGTGCCTCCTTAATCTGCATTAACCTTAGATATTATTAGTCAGAAAATATATGATGGTGAAACAGGTTTTTCTAAGGAAACTCCTGGAGCACATACTTTTGAGTATGTGGGGGTAATGGACGCGAATATCCTTACATCCTAATGTTGGATATGATTGGAGATGTATCATTAATCTCTCAGTCCTTCATTATATGATTATGCTGGGAAGATGTATCACTAATCTCCCCATGATTTTGTTAATGCCGCATCGATGTGAGATAAACAAGAAATCCCTCGATGGTGAAGAGAGTACAGAATGCCACTGTAGCTCTGAATAGCGAAGTTGCCAGAATACCCTAGAAAGCTATTGTAGTAGCGACACAAGATGTCCTGCATATCGATCCTCATACTGACTGAGGAGTGATGAGGTCATAGGAATCCGGCTCTCCTAATGACCTAGGTATGGTACCGATTGCGATCTAAGGATGGTCGGTTGGAGTATGAGAGGTGTAACTCATCTCCTCAGGGCATAAATATGTTTGTAAAACGTAATCAGCCGCATAGCATAATTGCTTAGATGGAACTACGAGAAACAATGATTGACAATACATTATTATAGTGATCTAGTTAAATAACTAGTACACATACTTTTCATATTCTTTATTATTATATGCCTGATCTTTCAATTAATCTATAATTGAAATGATTGCTCATAAGGATATTGTTTCACTTAGTTTATATAATGTTACCTGTTGTTGAATGTTATAATCCTACTATTTATGTTGTTCTCTTTTTCATAACAAAGCTTCTGGAGGAGAGTTATAACTCTCGTTGGGACAATTATTTAAATTGTCTCACTCCCGTGGGTTTCAACTTTTAGGAAGACGTTGAGGACGAAGGAACCCATCAGTGGGTGAGAAGCAGCAGCAGCAGTCTGAGGGACAACAGTGATCCTCAGGTGGAGGCATTGTCTGTCATGTTGTGTAACTAGTATGTCCTGTGTCATCTCTGTACTCTCAGGTCCTAGGAATATGTATATCTGAGATTTTGGCATGATGCCTCGAGATTTGTAAAGAGATCTTCGAAATATAAAAACTCTTTCATAAAACAACATGATAGGTCATTTACAAACTGATCCATGATACATCTCTGTCATAAACACATCTCGAGCATTACAACAAAACCCACCTTGTTAACTGTACAAGGTAAGATATAAAATCTCGAGGCATCATGCCAAAATCTCAGATATACAGACTCCTAGGACCTGAGAGTACAGAGACGACACAGGACATACTATTTACACAACATGACAGACAATGCCTCCACCTGAGGATCACTGTTGTCCCTGAGACTGTTGTTGCTGCTGCTCACCCACTGATGGGTTCCTTCATCCTCGGCGTCTTCCTAAAAGTTGAAACCCACGGGAGTGAGACAATTTAAATAATTGTCCTAGCGAGAGTTATCACTCTCTGCCAGAAGCTTTGTTATGAAAAAGAGAACAACATAAATAGTAGGATTATAACACTCAACAGCAGGTAACATTATATAAACTAAGTGAAACAATATCCTTATGAGCAATCATTTCAATTATAGCTTAATTGAAAGATCAGGCATATAATAATGAAGAATATGAAAAGTATGTGTACTAGTTATTTAACTAGATCACTATAACAATGTATTGTCAATCATTGTTTCTCGTAGTTCCATCTAAGCAATTATGCTATGCGGTTGATTACGTTTTACAAACATATTTATGCCCTGAGGAGATGAGTTGCACCTCTCATACTCCAACCGACCATCCTTCGATCGCAATCGGTACCATACCTAGGTCATCAGGAGAGTCAGATTCCTATGACCTCATCACTCCTCAGTCAGTATGAGGATCGATATGCAGGACATCTTGTGTCACTGCTACAATAGCTTTCCAGGGTATTCTGGCAACTTCGCTATTCAGAGCTACAGTGGCATTCTGTACTCTCTTCTCCATTGAGGGATTTCTTGTTTATCTCACATCGATGCGGCATTAACAAAATCATCGGGAGATTAGTGATACATCTTCCCAGCATAATCATATAATGAAGGACTGAGAGATTAATGATACATCTCCAATCATATCCAACATTAGGACATAAGGATATTCGCATCCATTACCCCCACATACTCAAAAGTATGTGCTCCAGGAGTTTCCTTAGAAAAACATGTTTCACCATCATATATTTTCTGACAATGATGGATCTATGGTCAGGGCTCTACTTGATATCATTATACTTGATTAGTTAAGTACCTTACAACATTCCTTAGCATCAGACATGTTCAGGCATAACCTAATAAAACAATTGTTATAAAGAAAAGGTACTATTGTATCAAGTGCACATCACATATTGTTAACCTTGGGATATCAATCCCTAACCATCTCATCATTGTGGTTCACGAGAATGGTTATTCAAACCCTCAGATTATCATAACACTTGCTACCAAGTGACATATAAACAACAAGTCATCTAACAACATGACCTTGATTGAAGCAATGTATATACTTTTCACATATCATTACTCTAAAAGCTTATAATTGTTTTCAAGGAATATGACATCATAACTCATACCTGGCTATGATCACCTCATAATATCAACCTGTATGACTTATACAAATAATGGCATGCATATATATATAACAATGTTAGCATAATACCAACACTTTTCAATTTCTATATAGGACACCACGGCCGTGCCACCTTGCACGGTCGTGCAAAGTAAGGCTACCACGGCCGTGCTCCCTTGCACGGTCGTGCAAGCTAAGGCTACCACGGTCGTGCTCCCTTGCACGGTCGTACTACAGCAGATCATTACACGATTCATATTTCTATCTATCTATATATATATGTATTCTAATTTCTCATTCTTTCAAATTGATTAGGTCACATCGACCCTTCAATCAAGTACATACTACCATGGTTAACATAGTGTATCAAGCTATTAATCCTATAAACAATTAAGAATTCTCCCTTTAATTGGTTCTTAATCACTTAGGTATTATTAGGGTTTCAACCTTCACACCTTCATTGAATATCATTACTAATCATTATTGGATCAATAGAACATTCATCATCTTAATTCTCAAAGATTCAATCACATTGGACCTCCACTTCATAAGGTATCCAATTGAATTAGGGTTTCCAATGTTGATTCCTTCAATCTTTGAACTCATGGCACCAATCATCAATTGGACCTATACTCATACCTTAATTGAGTTTAATAGGTCAACATTCAACTGATTTGTCCCTCACTTGACCCTCAATTGACCATCAATTAGGGTTTAACTCAATTGAATTAGGGATTGGAAACAATAACCCTTCAACATATTTCAATGTGGGACTAATTGATTTGAACCTATTGAACCATCATTACATTGGGACATGACCTGACCCCAAACGGTCTTGAGGTCGTTTGGATGACCTCCAAACGGTTTTGGGTGATCCCCAAACGGTCTTGAGACCGTTTGGGCCAATCCACCCCCAAACAATCAACTCAATCCAATGCAAAACCAACACTTAGCCGATTAGGGTTAGCACCATATATTTTGTCCTTCAAAAACTTAACCATATCCAACCCTAGACCTCCAAACGGTCTTGGGTGACCTCCAAACGGTCTTGAGACCGTTTGGGCAAGAAAACCCAAAAAGTCATATTAATCAAGTTGAAAGTCAGCACTTAATCCAATTAGGGTTTACATAATTGATTAGCCTTAAACTCACGATTCCTTTGGAGTTAATCCCTAAAATTTGGAGGGTTATTAACTAACATGATTATGAACAGGAATCCCAAACGGTCAACACTTGGTCAACGCCCTCAAACGGTCTTGAGACCGTTTGCCCAAAACGTTCAATTAATCAGATTGGAAAATCAGCACTTAATTCAATTCGATTGCCTAATTGTTTAGCCTTTAACTCATGATTCCTTGGGAGTTAACCTATCAAATTTGGTGGGTTATTAGACCACATCATTATGAACAGTAATACAAAACGTTCCATGCTTGGTCAACGCACTCAAACAGTTTGAGACTGTTTGCCCAAGAAGTTCAAGTTAAACAGATTGAAAATCAGCATTTAATTCAATTTGATTTGCCTAATTGATTGGCCTTTAACCTACGATTCCTTTGGAGTTAACCCCTCAAATTTGGTGGGTCATTAGCCTACATAATTATGAACAGAAATCCCAAACGTTCCACGCTTGGTCGATGCCCTCAAACGGTCTTGGAGATCGTTTTCTCCAACCGACCTTGTGAAACCGTTTGCCCCTCAAACGGTTTTGCAAAACCCCCAAACGGTTTTGCAAACCGTTTGGCCAAGGGTGCAAGACCGTTTGCTAAAGTGACATAGGTATTCACGCCCCCCTTCTTCTACCTCCAGATCCAGGTCTGTCTCTCATGGTTTTAGATGCAAGAAAGCAAGGAAGGATGGGGGAAAGAAGAACAAGCTACTTTTGCAAGTACAAAGATATGCATAAGAAAGCAAAAGGTTTAGAGTTATAAAACCCGCCTTAAGGTCATTCCTTGAGCTCCAAGCTTCCAAGATTCCATTCTTTAATGGTGTCTTGATCTCCACAGGTCGGCCAAGGGTGTTTCTCCAAGGAAAGGTTGGGAAAAGATGGCTAGAAAGAAGAAACAGGTAAGGAAGACCATAAAACCAACCTTGCACCATGAATTCCTTCATGAATTCGAGCAAGATGATGATCAAAGCTTACCTAGAACTGCTTGGACATTTTCCTCTTCTCCAGAGCTCTGTCCTAAGTCGGTCTAAGCAAGGGGATAAGAAAGTAAGTGAAGGAAACGATCCTTGCTAAGTGAGAAAAGGTGTATATATACTTTAGGTGAAATTTCAACATAAGGACAACTTGTTTCTCCATTTCTCCTCTAGGTCCTTCCCTTATTATAAACCACGTTTCTCCCTTCCATACTTAAGCAAAACTCATCTTAAACCCAAGGTCTAAAGGTGAAGAAAGCCAACTTCTTACTAAGTTGCACATATAGAAGGTTTATTAGACTTATAACTTGATCATTTAATTTATAAGGGTTATCATTCTTATTTAAATATTCAATTGAAGTGACCTCTTCATCATTCTTACTCTAAATGATGCCAAGAGTCATAAAAGATACTCTAGAAGGTGTATTTTACAAGTTTCACCCCATATTTTGGGTAAATTGCACTTTACACCAAAACTAGAGTTTTAAGTCAAGGATTGCTCCACAAGCTGCATCTTGGTGCCCAAGCTTGGAGAATCCATCATACTTTATAATATTCATTCTTATGATGTCTCAACACCAAAGGAACATCTTAACATGTGAAATTTGCAAGTTAACCCCTTTTTAATTGGGTAATTTGCACATAGGTCCCTGTATTACAAAACAATATTACAACATTGTTCAAAAGGGACAGAAAAGGAAATGTATGTTCCTTAGGAGATTTAATTACATACCAAAACATAATCACAAGTATATAATTACATAATTAAGAAAAACACCTAGGGTTAGTTCATAACCCGGGTTAGTTCATAACCCAGGTTAGGGATGTTACAAATTATCCACCCGTTACAAGGATTTCGTCCCCGAAATCAACAAAACATATTAAGAGAAAAGAGCAGGGTATTTCCTTCTCATCTCTTTCTCTAGTTCCCATGTGGCTTCTTCAACACCACGGTGATTCCAGAGGACTTTAACAAGACTTATGTATTTCCTTTTCAGCTTTTTAATTCTTTTATCAAGGATGGATATAGGTCCCTCTTCATAAGATATATCATCATTCAATTCTACCTCCATAAGTTGTAGAACTGACTCGGTACAAGGGTGACATTTCCTCAACATAGAAATGTGAAACACAGGGTGTAACCTCTGCAACTCTGGTGGCAACTCTAGTTTATAGGCTACGTTTCCAATCCGTTCAATGATTGGATAAGGCCCCATAAACCTAGGAGCTAACTTCCCTTCCCTTCCAAACCTCAGAACTCCCTTCCAAGGTGAGACCTTGAGATACACTCTGTCTCCAACCTGGAACTCCAAGGGTCTACGACGCTTGTCAGCATAAGATTTTTGCCTATCCTGTGCAGTCTTGATCTGTTGTTGTATTACTTTGATCTTTTCTATGGTCTGCTGCATAAGATCAGGACCTAACAGTTGATATTCACCGGTTTCATACCAACATAAGGGTGATCTACAACGTCTACCATATAAAGCTTCATAAGGTGCCATGTCGATGCTATGATGATAGCTATTGTTGTAGGCAAACTCTATCAAGCTTAAGTGCAGATCCCAACTCCCTGTAAACTGAAGAACACATGCTCTCAACAAGTCCTCTAAGGTCTGTATAGATCTTTCCGACTGTCCATCAGTTTGAGGATGAAAGGTTGTACTAAACCTTAACTGGGTACCTAGAGCTTTGTGCAGTCGCTCCCAAAAACGACTCGTAAACTGAGGACCTCTATCCGATACTATAGTGACAGGAACTCCGTGCAATCGCACTATCTCTTCAACATACAGCTGTGCTAACTTCTCAGCAGAATAGGTTGTTTTGACAGGTAAGAAATGTGCTACCTTTGTCAACCTATCAACTATTACCCAAATGGAATCATGTCCTTTGTTTGTCCTTGGTAGGCCAACAACAAAGTCCATAGTTATGTGATCCCATTTCCACTGTGGTATGGGTAAAGGTTGCATTGTTCCTGCAGGCTTCTGGTGTTCAGCTTTAACTTGCTGACACACAGGACTCTGTATAACAAACTCAGCAACGTCCTTCTTCATCCCAGACCACCAATACATATCTTTCAAGTTTCGATACATCTTGGTGCTCCCTGGATGCATAGCATACATGGAAGAATGGGCTTCTTCCAGGACTAACTTTCTCAAATTATCCACATCTGGTACTATCATCCTTCCATGATAACATGCTACTTGATCATCTGAGTCATGGAAACCATCTTGTTTCTCATCACCAAACTCCGATCTGATCTTCTGAACTGCAGCATAAACTTGTTGTGCCTCCTTAATCTGCTCTCTCAGAGTAGGTTTTATATACATCTCCCTTTAATTGGTTCTTAATCACTTAGGTATTATTAGGGTTTCAACCTTCACACCTTCATTTATTATCATTACTAATCATTATTGGATCAATAGAACATTCATCATCTTAATTCTCAAAGATTCAATCACATTGGACCTCCACTTCATAAGGTATCCAATTGAATTAGGGTTTCCAATGTTGATTCCTTCAATCTTTGAACTCATGGAACCAATCATCAATTGGACCTATACTCATACCTTAATTGAGTTTAATAGGTCAACCTTCAACTGATTTGTCCCTCACTTGACCCTCAATTGACCATCAATTAGGGTTTAACTCAATTGAATTAGGGATTGGAAACAATAACCCTTCAACATATTTCAATGTGGGACTAATTGATTTGAACCTATTGAACCATCATTACATTGGGACATGACCTGACCCCAAACGGTCTTGAGGTCGTTTGGATGACCTCCAAACGGTCTTGAGACCGTTTGCCCATCATATCATCAAAATCTAAGTCAACCAATTAAGGTTTGGATCATTGGATTGATCACCAAAACAACAATTGATTACATTCCAACTTAGTATCATTGTATCATCAATTGCTTAACCATACTCACCCCTAGACCTCCAAACGGTCTTGGGTGACCTCCAAACGGTGTTGAGACCATTTGGATGAGTTCCAAACGGTCTTGAGACCGTTTGGCTCACCCAACCCTTGGATTCTAGTGAACAATCATTAGGGTTTGAGCTATTGAGTTTATCATCAAATCAGCAATTGAATGCTTTGTAATTGTGTACATTTGGACCTTCAATTGGTCAACTATACTTCACCCCAGACCTCCAAACGGTCTTGGGTGATCCCCAAACGGTCTTGAGACCGTTTGAGTGATCCCCAAACGGTCTTAAGACCGTTTGGGCCAATCAACCCCAAACAATCAACTCAATCCAATGCAAAACCAACACTTAGCCGATTAGGGTTAACACCATATCTTTTGTCCTTCAAACACTTAACCATATCCAACCCTAGACCTCCAAACGGTCTTGGGTGACCTCCAAACGGTCTTGAGACCGTTTGGGTGATCCCCAAACGGTCTTGAGACCGTTTGGGCAAGAAAACCCAAAACGTCATATTAATCAAGTTGAAAGTCAGCACTTAATCCAATTAGGGTTTACATAATTGATTAGCCTTCAACTCACGATTCCTTTGGAGTTAATCCCTCAAATTTGGAGGGTTATTAACTAACATTATTATGAACAGGAATCTAAAACGGTCAATGCTTGGTCAACGCCCTCAAACGGTCTTGAGACCGTTTGCCCAAAAAGTTCAATTAATCAGATTGGAAAATCAGCACTTAATTCAATTCGATTGCCTAATTGTTTAGCCTTTAACTCATGATTCCTTGGGAGTTAACCTATCAAATTTGGTGGGTTATTAGACCACATCATTAGGAACAGTAATCCCAAACGGTACACGCTTGGTCAACGCACCCAAACGGTTTGAGACCGTTTGCCCAAGAAGTTCAAATTAAACAGATTGAAAATCAGCATTTAATTCAATTTGGTTTGCCTAATTGATTGGCCTTTAACCTACGATTCCTTTTGAGTTAACCCCTCAAATTTTGTGGGTCATTAGCCTACATAATTATGAACAGAAATACCAAACGGTCCACGCTTGGTCAACGCCCGCAAATGGTCTTGGAGACCGTTTGCTCCAACCGACCTTGTGAAACCGTTTGCCCCTCAAACGGTTTTGCAAAACCCCCAAACGGTTTTGCAAACCGTTTGGCCAAGGGTGCAAGACCGTTTGCTAAAGTGACATAGGTATTCACGCCCCCCTTATTCTACCTCCAGATCCAGGTCTGTCTCTCATGGTTTTAGATGCAAGAAATCAAGGAAGGATGGGGGAAAGAAGAACAAGCTACTTTTGCAAGTACAAAGATATGCATAAGAAAGCAAAAGGTTTAGAGTTATAAAACCCACCTTAAGGTCGTTCCTTGAGCTCCAAGCTTCCAAGATTCCAGTATTTAATGGTGTCTTGAGCTCCACAGGTCGGCCAAGGGTGTTTCTCCAAGGAAAGGTTGGGAAAAGATGGCTAGAAAGAAGAAACAAGTAAGGAAGACCATAAAACCAACCTTGCACCATGAATTCCTTCATGAATTCGAGCAAGATGATGATCAAAGCTTACCTAGAACTTCTTGGCCGTTCTCCTCTTCTCCAGAGCTCTGTCCTAAGTCGGTCTAAGCAAGGGGATAAGAAAGGAAGTGAAGGAAACGATCCTTGCTAAGTGAGAAAAGGTGTATATATACTTTAGGTGAAATTTCAACATAAGGACAACTTGTTTCTCCATTTCTCCTCTAGGTCCTTCCCTTATTATAAACCACGATTCTCCCTTCCATACTTAAGCAAAACTCATCTTAAACCCAAGGTCTAAAGGTGAAGAAAGCCAACTTCTTACTAAGTTGCACATATAGAAGGGTTATTAGACTTATAACTTGATCATTTAATTTATAAGGGTTATCATTCTTATTTAATTATTCAATTGAAGTGACCTCTTCATCATTCTTACTCTAAATGATGCCAAGAGTCATAAAAGATACTCTAGAAGGTGTAGTTTACAAGTTTCACCCCATATTTTGGGTAAATTGCACTTTATACCAAAACTAGAGTTTTAAGTACAAGGATTGCTCCACAAGCTGCATCTTGGTGCCCAAGCTTGGAGAATCCATCATACTTTATAATATTCATTCTTATGATGTCTCAACACCAAAGGAACATCTTAACATGTGAAATTTGCAAGTTAACCCCTTTTTAATTGGGTAATTTGCACATAGGTCCCTGTATTACAAAACAATATTACAACATTGTTCAAAAGGGACAGAAAAGGAAATGTATGTTCCTTAGGAGATTTAATTACATACCAAAACATAATCACAAGTATATAATTACATAATTAAGAAAAACACCTAGGGTTAGTTCATAACCCGGGTTAGTTCATAACCCAGGTTAGGGATGTTACAAATTATCCACCCCTTACAAGGATTTCGTCCCCGAAATCAACAAAACATATTAAGAGAAAAGAGCAGGGTATTTCCTTCTCATCTCTTTCTCTAGTTCCCATGTGGCTTCTTCAACACCACGGTGATTCCAGAGGACTTTAACAAGACTTATGTATTTCCTTTTCAGCTTTTTAATTCTTTTATCAAGGATGGATATAGGTCCCTCTTCATAAGATATATCATCATTCAATTCTACCTCCATAAGTTGTAGAACTGACTCGGTACAAGGGTGACATTTCCTCAACATAGAAATGTGAAACACAGGGTGTAACCTCTGCAACTCTGGTGGCAACTCTAGTTTATAGGCTACGTTTCCAATCCGTTCAATGATTGGATAAGGCCCCATAAACCTAGGAGCTAACTTCCCTTCCCTTCCAAACCTCAGAACTCCCTTCCAAGGTGAGACCTTGAGATACACTCTGTCTCCAACCTGGAACTCCAAGGGTCTACGACGCTTGTCAGCATAAGATTTTTGCCTATCCTGTGCAGTCTTGATCTGTTGTTGTATTACTTTGATCTTTTCTATGGTCTGCTGCATAAGATCAGGACCTAACAGTTGATATTCACCGGTTTCATACCAACATAAGGGTGATCTACAACGTCTACCATATAAAGCTTCATAAGGTGCCATGTCGATGCTATGATGATAGCTATTGTTGTAGGCAAACTCTATCAAGCTTAAGTGCAGATCCCAACTCCCTGTAAACTGAAGAACACATGCTCTCAACAAGTCCTCTAAGGTCTGTATAGATCTTTCCGACTGTCCATCAGTTTGAGGATGAAAGGTTGTACTAAACCTTAACTGGGTACCTAGAGCTTTGTGCAGTCGCTCCCAAAAACGACTCGTAAACTGAGGACCTCTATCCGATACTATAGTGACAGGAACTCCGTGCAATCGCACTATCTCTTCAACATACAGCTGTGCTAACTTCTCAGCAGAATAGGTTGTTTTGACAGGTAAGAAATGTGCTGCCTTTGTCAACCTATCAACTATTACCCAAATGGAATCATGTCCTTTGTTTGTCCTTGGTAGGCCAACAACAAAGTCCATAGTTATGTGATCCCATTTCCACTGTGGTATGGGTAAAGGTTGCATTGTTCCTGCAGGCTTCTGGTGTTCAGCTTTAACTTGCTGACACACAGGACTCTGTATAACAAACTCAGCAACGTCCTTCTTCATCCCAGACCACCAATACATATCTTTCAAGTTTCGATACATCTTGGTGCTCCCTGGATGCATAGCATACATGGAAGAATGGGCTTCTTCCAGGACTAACTTTCTCAAATTATCCACATCTGGTACTATCATCCTTCCATGATAACATGCTACTTGATCATCTGAGTCATGGAAACCATCTTGTTTCTCATCACCAAACTCCGATCTGATCTTCTGAACTGCAGCATAAACTTGTTGTGCCTCCTTAATCTGCTCTCTCAGAGTAGGTTTTATATACATCTCCCTTTAATTGGTTCTTAATCACTTAGGTATTATTAGGGTTTCAACCTTCACACCTTCATTTATTATCATTACTAATCATTATTGGATCAATAGAACATTCATCATCTTAATTCTCAAAGATTCAATCACATTGGACCTCCACTTCATAAGGTATCCAATTGAATTAGGGTTTCCAATGTTGATTCCTTCAATCTTTGAACTCATGGAACCAATCATCAATTGGACCTATACTCATACCTTAATTGAGTTTAATAGGTCAACCTTCAACTGATTTGTCCCTCACTTGACCCTCAATTGACCATCAATTAGGGTTTAACTCAATTGAATTAGGGATTGGAAACAATAACCCTTCAACATATTTCAATGTGGGACTAATTGATTTGAACCTATTGAACCATCATTAAATTGGGACATGACCTGACCCCAAACGGTCTTGAGGTCGTTTGGATGACCTCCAAACGGTCTTGAGACCGTTTGCCCATCATATCATCAAAATCTAAGTCAACCAATTAAGGTTTGGATCATTGGATTGATCACCAAAACAACAATTGATTACATTCCAACTTAGTATCATTGTATCATCAATTGCTTAACCATACTCACCCCTAGACCTCCAAACGGTCTTGGGTGACCTCCAAACGGTGTTGAGACCATTTGGATGAGTTCCAAACGGTCTTGAGACCGTTTGGCTCACCCAACCCTTGGATTCTAGTGAACAATCATTAGGGTTTGAGCTATTGAGTTTATCATCAAATCAGCAATTGAATGCTTTGTAATTGTGTACATTTGGACCTTCAATTGGTCAACTATACTTCACCCCAGACCTCCAAACGGTCTTGGGTGATCCCCAAACGGTCTTGAGACCGTTTGAGTGATCCCCAAACGGTCTTAAGACCGTTTGGGCCAATCAACCCCAAACAATCAACTCAATCCAATGCAAAACCAACACTTAGCCGATTAGGGTTAACACCATATCTTTTGTCCTTCAAACACTTAACCATATCCAACCCTAGACCTCCAAACGGTCTTGGGTGACCTCCAAACGGTCTTGAGACCGTTTGGGTGATCCCCAAACGGTCTTGAGACCGTTTGGGCAAGAAAACCCAAAACGTCATATTAATCAAGTTGAAAGTCAGCACTTAATCCAATTAGGGTTTACATAATTGATTAGCCTTCAACTCACGATTCCTTTGGAGTTAATCCCTCAAATTTGGAGGGTTATTAACTAACATTATTATGAACAGGAATCTAAAACGGTCAATGCTTGGTCAACGCCCTCAAACGGTCTTGAGACCGTTTGCCCAAAAAGTTCAATTAATCAGATTGGAAAATCAGCACTTAATTCAATTCGATTGCCTAATTGTTTAGCCTTTAACTCATGATTCCTTGGGAGTTAACCTATCAAATTTGGTGGGTTATTAGACCACATCATTAGGAACAGTAATCCCAAACGGTCCACGCTTGGTCAACGCACCCAAACGGTTTGAGACCGTTTGCCCAAGAAGTTCAAATTAAACAGATTGAAAATCAGCATTTAATTCAATTTGGTTTGCCTAATTGATTGGCCTTTAACCTACGATTCCTTTTGAGTTAACCCCTCAAATTTTGTGGGTCATTAGCCTACATAATTATGAACAGAAATACCAAACGGTCCACGCTTGGTCAACGCCCGCAAATGGTCTTGGAGACCGTTTGCTCCAACCGACCTTGTGAAACCGTTTGCCCCTCAAACGGTTTTGCAAAACCCCCAAACGGTTTTGCAAACCATTTGGCCAAGGGTGCAAGACCGTTTGCTAAAGTGACATAGGTATTCACGCCCCCCTTATTCTACCTCCAGATCCAGGTCTGTCTCTCATGGTTTTAGATGCAAGAAATCAAGGAAGGATGGGGGAAAGAAGAACAAGCTACTTTTGCAAGTACAAAGATATGCATAAGAAAGCAAAAGGTTTAGAGTTATAAAACCCACCTTAAGGTCGTTCCTTGAGCTCCAAGCTTCCAAGATTCCAGTATTTAATGGTGTCTTGAGCTCCACAGGTCGGCCAACGGTGTTTCTCCAAGGAAAGGTTGGGAAAAGATGGCTAGAAAGAAGAAACAAGTAAGGAAGACCATAAAACCAACCTTGCACCATGAATTCCTTCATGAATTCGAGCAAGATGATGATCAAAGCTTACCTAGAACTTCTTGGCCGTTCTCCTCTTCTCCAGAGCTCTGTCCTAAGTCGGTCTAAGCAAGGAGATAAGAAAGGAAGTGAAGGAAACGATCCTTGCTAAGTGAGAAAAGGTGTATATATACTTTAGGTGAAATTTCAACATAAGGACAACTTGTTTCTCCATTTCTCCTCTAGGTCCTTCCCTTATTATAAACCACGATTCTCCCTTCCATACTTAAGCAAAACTCATCTTAAACCCAAGGTCTAAAGGTGAAGAAAGCCAACTTCTTACTAAGTTGCACATATAGAAGGGTTATTAGACTTATAACTTGATCATTTAATTTATAAGGGTTATCATTCTTATTTAATTATTCAATTGAAGTGACCTCTTCATCATTCTTACTCTAAATGATGCCAAGAGTCATAAAAGATACTCTAGAAGGTGTAGTTTACAAGTTGCACCCCATATTTTGGGTAAATTGCACTTTATACCAAAACTAGAGTTTTAAGTACAAGGATTGCTCCACAAGCTGCATCTTGGTGCCCAAGCTTGGAGAATCCATCATACTTTATCATATTCATTCTTATGATGTCTCAACACCAAAGGAACATCTTAACATGTGCAATTTTCAAGTTAACCCCTTTTTAATTGGGTAATTTGCACATCGGTCCCTGTATTACAAAACAATATTACAACATTGTTCAAAAGGGACAGAAAAGGAAATGTATGTTCCTTAGGAGATTTAATTACATACCAAAAGATAATCACAAGTATCTAATTACATAATTAAGCAAAACACCTAGGGTTAGTTCATAACCCAGGTCAGGGATGTTACAAATTATCCACCCCTTACAAGGATTGCGTCCCTGAAATCAACAAAACATATTAAGAGAAAAGAGCAGGGTATTTCCTTCTCATCTCTTCCTCTAGTTCCCATGTGGCTTCTTCAACACCACGGTGATTCCAGAGGACTTTAACAAGACTTATGTCTTTCCTTTTCAGCTTTTTAATTCTTTTATCAAGGATGGATATAGGTCCCTCTTCATAAGATATATCATCATTCAATTCTACCTCCATAGGTTGTAGAACTGACTCGGTACCAGGGTGACATTACCTCAGCATAGAAATGTGAAACACAGGGTGTAACCTCTGCAACTCTGGTGGCAACTCTAGTTTATAGGCTACTTTTCCAATCCGTTCAATGATTGGATAAGGCCCCATAAACCTAGGAGCTAACTTCCCTTTCCTTCCAAACCTCAGAACTCCCTTCCAAGGTGAGACCTTGAGATACACTCTCTCTCCAACCTGGAACTCCAAGGGTCTACGACGCTTGTCAGCATAAGATTTTTGCCTATCCTGTGCAGTCTTGATCTGTTGTTGTATTACTTTGATCTTTTCTATGGTCTGCTGCACAAGATCCGGACCTAACAGTTGATATTCACCAGTTTCATACCAACATAAGGTGATCTACAACGTCTACCATATAAAGCTTCATAGGGTGCCATGTCGATGCTATGATGATAGCTATTGTTGTAGGCAAACTCTATCAAGCTTAAGTGCAGATCCCAACTCCCTATAAACTGAAGAACACATGATCTCATAAAGTCCTCTAAGGTCTGTATAGTCCTTTCCGACTGTCCATCAGTCTGAGGATGACAGGCTATACTAAACCTTAACTGGGTACCTAGAGCTTTGTGCAGTCGCTCCCAAAAACGACTCGTAAACTGAGGACATCTATCTGATACTATAGTGTCAGGAACTCCGTGCAATTGCACTATCTCTTCAACATACAGCTGTGCTAACTTCTCAGCAGAATAGGTTGTTTTGACAGGTAAGAAATGGGCTGCCTTTGTCAACCTATCAACTATTACCCAAATGGAATCATGTCCTTTGTTTGTCCTTGGTAGGCCAACAACAAAGTCTATAGTTATGTGATCCCATTTCCACTGTGGTATGGGTAAAGGTTGCATTGTTCCTGCAGGCTTCTGGTGTTCAGCTTTAACTTGCTGACACACAGGACACCGTATAACAAACTCAGCAATGTCCTTCTTCATCCCAGGCCACCAATACATATCTTTCAAGTTTTGATACATCTTGGTGCTCCCTGGATGCATAGCATACATCGAAGAATGGGCTTCTTCCAGGACTAACTTTCTCAAATTATCCACATCTAGTACTATCATCCTTCCATGATAACATGCTACTTGATCATCTGAGTCATGGAAACCATCTCGTTTCTCATCACCAAACTCCGATCTGATCTGCTGAACTGCAGCATCAACTTGCTATGCCTCCTTAATCTGCTCTCTCAGAGTAGGTTTTATATGCATCTCAGCTAACAACTCGGCTAACAATGACACCTTCAATTTTACATTGTCTTGCCTTAAGGAGATAAGCATATCTCTCCTAGAGCATACTAACGAGTTTAGTTGTGCCCTATCTAAGGTTGGTGTTGCTGATTTACTACTCAAAGCATCTGCAACTACATTGGCCTTTCCTGGATGGTAATCAATTATACAATCGTAGTCTTTGATTAACTCCATCCAGCGTCGTTGCCTCATGTTAAGTTCGTGCTGAGAGAAGATATACTTAAGGTTCTTATGATCAGTGAAGATCTGGAATGTCTCTCCGTAGAGATAGTGTCTCCAGATCTTCAAGGCATGAACCACAGCAGCTAGCTCTATATTGTGTGTCGGATAATTCTCCTCGTGTTTCTTAAGCTGTCGATAAGCAAAAGAAATTACTTGTTTATCCTGCATCAACACACATCCGAGTCCATTCTTGGAGGCATCACAGAAAACTATGTATCCCTTGCCTTGCTCAGGTAACACAAGTACAGGTGCACTTGTCAACCTCTCCTTCAGCAACTGGAAGGATTGCTGGCACTTATCACTCCAAACAAAAGGAATATCCTTCCGGGTCAACTTTGTCAAAGGTAGGGCTATGGAACTGAAGTTCTTTATAAACCTTCGGTAATAGCCAGCCAACCCTAAGAAACTACGGATTTCTATCGGTGTCTTCGGCTGTTCCCATTGTAGGACAGATTCTACCTTTTTAGGGTCAACACGAATACCCGAGGCAGATATCACATGTCCAAGGAAAGATACTTCCGGTAACCAGAACTCACACTTGCTAAACTTAGCGTATAGCTTATGTTCTCTTAGCAAAGCTAGAGCCTGACGAAGATGTTGTTCATGCTGCTGAGCATCTCTACTATAGATCAGAATGTCATCTACTATAGATAACCTTTCCTCGATCAGTGTGTGGTTGTCTTTATAGATGACATTCTGATCTATAGTAGAGATGCTCAGCAGCATGAACAGCATCTTCGTCAGGCTCTAGCTTTGCTAAGAGAAAATAAGCTATACGCTAAGTTTAGCAAGTGTGAGTTCTGGTTACCGAAAGTATCTTTCCTTGGACATGTGATATCTGCCTCGGGTATTCGTGTTGACCCTAAAAAGGTAGAATCTGTCCTACAATGGGAACAGCCGAAGACACCGACAGAAATCCGTAGTTTCTTAGGGTTGGCTGGCTATTACCGAAGGTTTATAAAGAACTTCAGTTCCATAGCCCTACCTTTGACAAAGTTGACCCGGAAGGATATTCCTTTTGTTTGGAGTGATAAGTGCCAGCAATCCTTCCAGTTGCTGAAGGAGAGGTTGACAAGTGCACCTGTACTTGTGTTACCTGAGCAAGGCAAGGGATACATAGTTTTCTGTGATGCCTCCAAGAATGGACTCATATGTGTGTTGATGCAGGATAAACAAGTAATTTCTTTTGCTTCTCGACAGCTTAAGAAACACGAGGAGAATTATCCGACACACGATCTAGAGCTAGCTGTTGTGGTTCATGCCTTGAAGATCTGGAGACACTATCTCTACGGAGAGACATTCCAGATCTTCACTGATCATAAGAACCTTAAGTATATCTTCTCTCAGCACGAACTTAACATGAGGCAACGACGCTGGATGGAGTTAATCAAAGACTACGATTGTACAATTGATTACCATCCAGGAAAGGCCAATGTAGTTGCAGATGCTTTGAGTAGGAAATCAGCAACACCAACCTTAGATAGGGCACAACTAAACTCGTTAGTATGCTCTAGGAGAGATATGCTTATCTCCTTAAGGCAAGACAATGTACAATTGAAGGTGTCATTGTTAGCTGAGTTGTTAGCTGAGATGCATATAAAACCTACTGTGAGAGAGCAGATTAAGGAGGCACAGCAAGTTGATGCTACAGTTCAGCAGATTAAATCGGAGTTTGGTGATGAGAAACAAGATGGTTTCCATGACTCAGATGATCAAGTAGCATGTTATCATGGAAGGATGATAGTACCAGATGTGGATAATTTGAGAAATTTAGTCCTGGAAGAAGCCCATTCTTCGATGTATGCTATGCATCCAGGGAGCACCAAGATATATCGAAACTTGAAAGATATGTATTGGTGGCCTGGGATGAAGAAGGACATTGCTGAGTTTGTTATACGGTGTCATGTGTGTCAGCAAGTTAAAGCTGAACACCAGAAGCCTGCAGGAACAATGCAACCTTTACCCATACCACAGTGGAAATGGGATCACATAACTATGGACTTTGTTGTTGGCCTACCAAGGACAAACAAAGGACATGATTCCATTTGGGTAATAGTTGATAGGTTGACAAAGGCAGCGCATTTCTTACCTGTCAAAACAACCTATTCTGCTGAGAAGTTAGCACAGCTGTATGTTGAAGAGATAGTGCGATTGCACGGAGTTCCTTTCACTATAGTATCGGATAGAGGTCCTCAGTTTACGAGTCGTTTTTGGGAGCGACTGCACAAATCTCTAGGTACCCAGTTAAGGTTTAGTACAGCCTTTCATCCTCAGACTGATGGACAGTCGGAAAGGACTATACAGACCTTAGAGGACTTGTTGAGAGCATGTGTTCTTCAGTTTACAGGGAGTTGGGATCTGCACTTAAGCTTGATAGAGTTTGCCTACAACAATAGCTATCATCATAGCATCGACATGGCACCTTATGAAGCTTTATATGGTAGACGTTGTAGATCACCCTTATGTTGGTATGAAACCGGTGAATATCAACTGTTAGGTCCTGATCTTGTGCAGCAGACCACAGAAAATATCAAAGTAATACAACAACAGATCAAGACTGCACAGGATAGGCAAAAATCTTATGCTGACAAGCGTCGTAGACCCTTGGAGTTCCAGGTTGGAGACAGAGTGTATCTCAAGGTCTCACCTTGGAAGGGAGTTCTGAGGTTTGGAAGGAAAGGGAAGTTAGCTCCTAGGTTTATGGGGCCTTATCCAATCATTGAACGGATTGGAAAAGTAGCCTATAAACTAGAGTTGCCACCAGAGTTGCAGAGGTTACACCCTGTGTTTCACATTTATATGCTGAGGTAATGTCACCCTGGTACCGAGTCAGTTCTACAACCTATGGAGGTAGAATTGAATGATGATATATCTTATGAAGAGGGACCTATATCCATCCTTGATAAAAGAATTAAAAAGCTGAAAAGGAAAGACATAAGTCTTGTTAAAGTCCTCTGGAATCACCGTGGTGTTGAAGAAGCCACATGGGAACTAGAGGAAGAGATGAGAAGGAAATACCCTGCTCTTTTCTCTTAATATGTTTTGTTGATTTCGGGGACGAAATCCTTGTAAGGGGTGGATAATTTGTAACATCCCTGACCTGGGTTATGAACTAACCCTAGGTGTTTTGCTTAATTATGTAATTAGATACTTGTGATTATCTTTTGGTATGTAATTAAATCTCCTAAGGAACATACATTTCCTTTTCTGTCCCTTTTGAACAATGTTGTAATATTGTTTTGTAATACAGGGACCTATGTGCAAATTACCCAATTAAAAAAGGGTTAACTTGAAAATTGCACATGTTAAGATGTTCCTTTGGTTTTGAGACATCATAAGAATGAATATGATAAAGTATGATGGATTCTCCAAGCTTGGGCACCAAGATGCAGCTTGTGGAGCAATCCTTGTACTTAAAACTCTAGTTTTGGTGTAAAGTGCAATTTACCCAAAATATGGGGTGCAAATTGTAAAATACACCTTCTAGAGTATCTTTTATGACTCTTGGCATCATTTAGAGTAAGAATGATGAAGAGGTCGCTTCAATTGAATAATTAAATAAGAATGATAACCCTTATAAATTAAATGATCAAGTTATAAGTCTAATAACCCTTCTATATGTGCAACTTAGTAAGAAGTTGGCTTTCTTCACCTTTAGACCTTGGGTTTAAGATGGGTTTTGCTTAAGTATGGAAGGGAGAAACGTGGTTTATAATAAGGGAAGGACCTAGAGGAGAAATGGAGAAACAAGTTGTCCTTATGTTGAAATTTCACCTAAAGTATATATACACCTTTTCTCACTTAGCAAGGATCGTTTCCTTCACTTCCTTTCTTATCCCCTTGCTTAGACCGACTTAGGACAAAGCTCTGGAGAAGAGGAAAATGGCCAAGCAGTTGTAGGTAAGCTTTGATCATCATCTTGCTCGAATTCATGAAGGAATTCATGGTGCAAGGTTGGTTTTATGGTCTTCCTTACTTGTTTCTTCTTTCTAGCCATCTTTTCCCAACCTTTCCTTGGAGAAACACCCTTGGCCGACATGTGGAGCTCAAGACACCATTAAATACTGGAAGCTTGGAAGCTTGGAGCTCAAGGAACGACCTTAAGGCGGGTTTTATGACTCTAAACCTTTTTTCTTTCTTATGCATATCTTTGTACTTGCAAAAGTAGCTTGTTCTTCTTTCCCCCATCCTTCCTTGCTTTCTTGCATCTAAAACAATGAGAGACAGACCTGGATCTGGAGGTAGAAGAAGGGGGGCGTGAATACCTATGTCACTTTAGCAAATGGTCTTGCACCCTTGGCCAAACGGTTTGCAAAACCGTTTGGGGGTTTTGCAAAACCGTTTGAGGGGCAAACGGTTTCACAAGGTCGGTTGGAGAAAACGGTCTCCAAGACCGTTTGATGGCATTGACCAAGCATGGACCGTTTGGGATTTCTGTTCATAATTATGTAGGCTAATGACCCACCAAATTTGAGGGGTTAACTCCAAAGGAATCGTAGGTTAAAGGCCAATCAATTAGGCAAATCAAATTGAATTAAATGCTGATTTTCAATCTGTTTAACTTGAACTTCTTGGGCAAACGGTCTCAAACCGTTTTAGTGCGTTGACCAAGCGTGGACCGTTTGGGATTACTATTCCTAATTATGTGGTATAAAAACCCACCAAATTTGATAGGTTAAATCCCAAGGAATCATGAGTTAAAGGCTAAACAATTAGGCAATCGAATTGAATTAAGTGCTGATTTTCCGATCTGATTAATTGAACTTTTTGGGCAAACGGTCTCAAGACCGTTTGAGGGCGTTGACCAAGCATTTACCGTTTGGGATTCCTGTTCATAATCATGTTAGTTAATAACCCTCCAAATTTGAGGGATTAACTCCAAAGGAATCGTGAGTTGAAGGATAATCAATTATGTAAACCCTAATTGGATTAAGTGCTGACTTTCAACTCGATTAATATGACTTTTTGGGTTTTCTTGCCCAAACGGTCTCAAGACCGTTTGGGGATCACCCAAACGGTCTCAATACTGTTTGGAGGTCACCCAAGACCGTTTGGAGGTCTAGGGTTGGATATGGTTAAGTGTTTGAAGGACAAAAGATATGGTGTTAACCTAATCGGCTAAGTGTTGGTTTTGCATTGGATTGAGTTGATTGTTTGGGGTTGATTGGCCCAAACGGTCTCAAGACCATTTGGGGATCACCCAAGACCGTTTGGAGGTCTGGGGTCAAGTATAGTTGACCAATTGAAGGTCCAAAGGTACACAATTACAAAGCAATCAATTGCTGATTTGATGATAAACTCAATAGCTCAAACCCTAATGATTTTTCACTAGAATCCAAGGGTTGGGTGAGCCAAATGGTCTCAAGACCGTTTGGAACTCATCCAAACTGTCTCAAGACCGTTTTGAGGTCACCCAAGACCGTTTGGATGTCTAGGGGTGAGTATGGTTAAGCAATTGATGATACAATGATACTAAGTTGGAATGTAATCAATTGTTGTTTTGGTGATCAATCCAATGATCCAAACCTTAATTGGTTGACTTAGATTTTGATGATATGATGGGAAAACGGTCTCAAGACCGTTTGGAGGTCATCCAAACGACCTCAAGACCGTTTGGGGTCAGGTCATGTCCCAATGTAATGATGGTTCAATAGGTTCAAATCAATTAGTCCCACATTGAAATATGTTGAAGGGTTATTGTTTCCAATCCCTAATTCAATTGAGTTAAACCCTAATTGATGGTCAATTGAGGGTCAAGTGAGGGAAAAATCAGTTGAAGGTTGCCCTATT
Source organism: Alisma plantago-aquatica (assembly GCA_963693085.1). NCBI lineage: Eukaryota > Viridiplantae > Streptophyta > Magnoliopsida > Alismatales > Alismataceae > Alisma > Alisma plantago-aquatica. The sequence continues at coordinate 295,655,898 of OY856411.1, forward strand.
AAACTCAATTAAGGTATGAGTATAGGTCCAATTGATGATTGGTTCCATGAATTCAAAGATTGAAGGAATCAACATTGGAAACCCTAATTCAATTGGATACCTTATGAAGTGGAGGTCCAATGTGATTGAATCTTTGAGAATTAAGATGATGAATGTTCTATTGATCCAATAATGATTAGTAATGATAATCAATGAAGGTGTGAAGGTTGAAACCCTAATAATACCTAAGTGATTAAGAACCAATTAAAGGGAGAATTCTTAATTGTTTATAGGATTAATAGCATAGATAGATAGAAATATGAATCGTGTAATGATATGTTGTAGCACGGCCGTGCAAGGGAGCACGGCCGTGGTAGCCTTAGCTTGCACGACCGTGCAAGGGAGCACGGCCGTGGTAACCTTACTTTCCACGACCGTGCAAGGTGGCACGGCCGTGGTGTCCTATATAGAAATTAAAAAGTGTTGGTATTATGCTAACATTGTTATATATATATGCATGCCCTTATTTGTATAAGTCATACAGGTTGATATTATGAGGTGATCATAGCCAGGTATGAGTTATGATGTCATATTCCTTGAAAACAATTATAAGCTTTTAGAGTAATGATATGTGAAAAGTATATACATTGCTTCAATCAAGGTCATGTTGTTAGATGACTTGTTGTTTATATGTCACTTGGTAGCAAGTGTTATGATAATCTGAGGGTTTGAATAACCATTCTCCTGAACCACAATGATGAGATGGTTAGGGATTTATATCCCAAGGTTAACAATATGTGATGTGAACTTGATACAATAGTACATTTTCTTTATAGCAATTGTTTGATTAGGTTATGCCTGAACATGTCTGATGCTAAGGAATGTTGTAAGGTACTTAACTAATCAAGTATAATGATATCAAGTAGAGCCCTGACCATAGATCCATCATTGTCAGAAAATATATGATGGTGAAATAGGTTTTTCTACGGAAACTCCTGGAGCACATACTTTTGAGTATGTGGGGGTAATGGATATGAATATCCTTACGTCCTAATGTTGGATATGATTGGAGATGTATCATTAATCTCTCAGTACTTCATTATATGATTATGCTGGGAAGATGTATCACTAATCTCCCGATGATTTTGTTAATGCCGCAACGATGTGAGATAAACAAGAAATCCCTCGATGGCGAAGAGAGTACAGAATGCCACTGTAGCTCTGAATAGCGAAGTTGCCAGAATACTCTGGAAAGCTATTGTAGCAGCGACACAAGATGTCCTGCATATTGATCCTCATACTGACTGAGGAGTGATGAGGTCATAGGAATCTGGCTCTCCTGGTGACCTAGGTATGGTACCGATTGCGATCTAAGGATGGTCGGTTGGAGTATGAGAGGTGTAACTCATCTCCTCAGGGCATAAATATGTTTGTAAAACATAATCAGCCGCATAGCATAATTGCTTAGATGGAACTACGAGAAACAATGATTGACAATACATTGTTATAGTGATCCAGTTAAATAACTAGTACACATACTTTTCATATTCTTCATTATTATATGCCTGATCTTTCAATTAAGATATAATTGAAATGATTGCTCATAAGGATATTGTTTCACTTAGTTTATATAATGTTACCTGTTGTTGAATGTTATAATCCTACTATTTATGTTGTTCTCTTTTTCATAACAAAGCTTCTGGCGGAGAGTTATAACTCTCGCTGGGACAATTATTTAAATTGTCTCACTCCCGTGGGTTTCAAATTTTAGGAAGACGCCGAGGACGAAGGAACCCATCAGTGGGTGAGCAGCAGCAGCAGCAGTCTCAGGGACAACAGTGATCCTCAGGTGGAGGCATTGTCTGTCATGTTGTGTAAATAGTATGTCCTGTGTTGTCTCTGTACTCTCAGGTCCTAGGAGTCTATATATCTGAGATTTTGGCATGATGCCTCGAGATTTTATATCTTACCTTGTACAGTTAACAAGGTGGGTTTTGTTGTAATGCTCGAGATGTGTTTATGACAGAGATGTATCATGGATCAGTTTGTAAATGACCTATCATGTTGTTTCATGAAAGAGTTTTTATCTTTCGAAGATCTCTTTACAAAAGTTTTAAATTTTTACTGATTTTTTTATAATTCCGCTGCTAATCGCTTCCGCATTCGTTAATCTGATTGTCAGTTTGGTGTCGGTCATTTCAAGTGGTATCAGAGCTCTAGGTTCGCTGAGTCTACAGAGACATAGGACTTAGGATGTCGAGTCTATTCTTAGTGTTTTCCAGTATAGCTAATAGTGTCTTCTGCTCCTCAGGAGAAGAAGATAAGTAAGGATGTCTGGACCACGTGAGGAGTATGTGGCAGAGAGTAGTGTTGCTGCACCCCGAGGAGGTGCAAGGAGCCCAGAAGTAGAGCAACCTGTACCTGAACCACCTTTGGAGCCACCCCAGTTCAACCCAGTTGACATGGGAAACCCAGCCGTTCAGACCCTGTTTGGGCAGTTTATGACTGCCATGACACACATCACAGATAGGATACCTATGCCTGCACCTAGGGCACCTACCCATCCGGAAGGACAATGAATCGGCAAGATGTTTGAAATATTACGCCGAGTCGGAGAAACTGAGTACTTTGGAACAGCTGATCCGGCAGATGCCGACCTATGGTTAACTGAGTTGGAGAAGGCCTTTAGAATCCTGAACATCTCCGAAGCTGAGAAGGTTAGACATGTTGTCTATCTTCTCAAAGGGAGTGCGGGCCACTAGTGGACCATGGAAGAGCAGAAGAGGCCTGGTGTGGAGATTGCCTGGGAAGTCTTTCGTCGGGAATTTATCAATAGATATTTCCCTAAGACATTCCTGGATGAGAAAATCTCTCAATTCGAGAGGTTAAGGCAAGGATTGATGAACATTAGCGAATACGAAGCTAAGTTCATGGAGTTGTTGCGGTTCTGTCCGCACATGGCTGCTACAGATGAAGAAAAGATTAGACGGTTCGAGAAAGGGTTGAATGCTGAGTTGACTACTCCCGTGTCTGCCCTAGAGAATTGGGAAAGGTTTGCTACCTTCGTTGAGTCAGTCCGAAGGATAGAGAGATCCGTAGCAGAGAAGAGGCAAACCCATAAGAGGTATCCTCAGTTCCAGGGATCTTCATCTAGAGACTTCAAGAAGCCTAGATTTTCTGTGCCTACACCATCACCTAGATCCAATACCCAGACGCAGTGGACGTCAAATAGGGGTAGAGGATGAAGCTTATCACTACAAGGGGCTCGCAGTTCAGCATCTATGTCGGTTACAGGACCACCCAGACCTCAACAACTGAACAAAAGTTGTTACATATGTGGAAAGATGGGACATTTGATGAAGGATTGTAGAGCCAGAGACGTGAGTGTGACTCAACCTCAGAGGCAGAATCAGCAAGGATCTCAAAGGCGACAGTTTCTAGGTAATGCTAGAGGACGTGGGCAAGCATCCCAAGCTGGATCATCAGCATCTAGTCATCAAGCACCAAATCAACCACAGGCGACGGCAAGATTCTACGCAATGAATCCACCTGATGCAATTATCAACCCTAGGGCTATGGCAGGTCAGATGGAATTGTTATATTCTGATATGTCTACATCTTGCGTTGTATCTGTTTTGATTGATCCGGGTGCTACGCACTCTTTTATCACTCGAAAAGTGATTCGTAACTGCAATATGACAATCAGTCATAGGGCAGATAGCTTGTTGCTTGAGACTCTGTTGAGAGGGTCTGCTGTGTTGCAGGAGGTTTGCTCTCCCTGCATCCTTTTCTTTTCTGAACATCGCATTCAAGTGGATTTAATACCACTTGACATGCAAGGATTTGATATAATCCTTGGAATGGATACCTTGGAAAGGTATAAGGTTGTTTTGGATTGTGAATCCAAGAAAGTTGTGTTTGCTGATGAAAGCGACACATGGATCTTTCAAGGAGAGATAAAGATTCTACCCACTTGTCTTGTGTCATCTATGGTTGCTGAGAAGCTGATGAGGCAAGGATGTTATGCATTCTTGGCCCATGTGGTAGATACTACCATGGAAAGTCCTAACCCTGCCAAAGTTCCTATAGTCAGGGAATTTGAAAATGTATTTCCTGAAGAACTTCCAGGTATACCACCGCCTCGGGAAATTGATTTTGAGATCAATCTAATCCCAGACACAAAACCTATAGCACAAACACCGTATAGGATGGCGCCTGCTGAGATGGCGGAACTCAAGAAACAACTGTAAGAGTTGCTTGAGAAAGGATTCATCCGACCGAGTACCTCACCTTGGGGTGCTCCGGTTCTCTTTGTTAAAAAAGAAAGACGGATCGATGCGGTTATGCATTGATTACAGACAACTAAACAAAGTGACAATAAAGAATAAGTATCCTCTGCCGAGGATTGATGATCTTTTTGACCAGTTGCGTGGTGCAACCATCTTCTCAAAAATAGATTTGAGGTCAGGATATCATCAACTCCGTATTAAGGACAGTGACATACCCAAGTCTGCCTTCAGGACAAGGTATGGTCACTATGAGTTCACAGTTATGTCGTTTGGACTAACTAATGCACCAGCTGCATTTATGGAACTCATGAATAGAATCTTCCGACCTTTCCTCGATCAGTGTGTGGTTGTCCTTATAGATGACATTCTGATCTATAGTAGAGATGCTCAGCAGCATGAACAGAATCTTCCTCATGCTCTAGATTTGCTAAGAGAACATAAGCTATACGCTAAGTTTAGCAAGTGTGAGTTCTGGTTACCGGAAGTATCTTTCCTTGGACATGTGATATCTGCCTCGGGTATTCGTGTTGACCCTAAAAAGGTAGAATCTGTCCTACAATGGGAATAGCCGAAGACACCGATAGAAATCCGTAGTTTCTTAGGGTTGGCTGGCTATTACCGAAGGTTTATAAAGAACTTCAGTTCCATAGCCCTACCTTTGACAAAGTTGACCCGGAAGGATATTCCTTTTGTTTGGAGTGATAAGTGCCAGCAATCCTTCCAGTTGCTGAAGGAGAGGTTGACAAGTGCACCTGTACTTGTGTTACCTGAGCAAGGCAAGGGATACATAGTTTTCTGTGATGCCTCCAAGAATGGACTCGGATGTGTGTTGATGCAGGATAAACAAGTAATTTCTTTTGCTTCTCGACAGCTTAAGAAACACGAGGAGAATTATCCGACACACGATCTAGAGCTAGCCACTGTGGTTCATGCCTTGAAGATCTGGAGACACTATCTCTACGGAGAGACATTCCAGATCTTCACTGATCATAAGAACCTTAAGTATATCTTCTCTCAGCACGAACTTAACATGAGGCAACGACGCTGGATGGAGTTAATCAAAGACTACGATTGTACAATTGATTACCATCCAGGAAAGGCCAATGTAGTTGCAGATGCTTTGAGTAGGAAATCAGCAACACCAACCTTAGATAGGGCACAACTAAACTTGTTAGTATGCTCTAGGAGAGATATGGTTATCTCTTTAAGGCAAGACAATGTACAATTGAAGGTGTCATTGTTAGCCGAGTTGTTAGCTGAGATGCATATAAAACCTACTCTGAGAGAGCAGATTAAGGAGACACAGCAAGTTGATGCTGCAGTTCAGCAGATCAGATCGGAGTTTGGTGATGAGAAACGATATGGTTTCCATGAATCAGATGATCAAGTAGCATGTTATCATGGAAGGATGATAGTACCATTCATGGTGCAAGGTTGGTTTTATGGTCTTCCTTACTTGTTTCTTCTTTCTAGCCATCTTTTCCCAACCTTTCTTTGGAGAAATACCCTTGGCCGACCTGTGGAGCTCAAGACACCATTAAAGACTAGAAGCTTGGAAGCTTGGAGCTCAAGGAACGACCTTAAGGTGGGTTTTATAACTCTAAACCTTTTGCTTTCTTATGCATATCTTTGTACTTGCAAAAGTAGCTTGTTCTTCTTTCCCCCATCCTTCCTTGCTTTCTTGCATCTAAAACCATGAGAGACAGACCTGGATCTGGAGGTAGAAGAAGGGGGGCATGAATACCTATGTCACTTTAGCAAACGGTCTTGCACCCTTGGCCAAACGGTTTGCAAAACCATTTGGGGGTTTTGCAAAACCGTTTGAGGGGCAAACGGTTTCACAAGGTCGGTTGGAGAAAACGGTCTCCAAGACCATTTGAGGGCGTTGACCAAGTGTGGACCGTTTGGGATTTCTGTTCATAATTATGTAGGCTAATGACCAACCAAATTTGAGGGGTTAACTCCAAAGGAATCGTAGGTTAAAGGCCAATCAATTAGGCAAATCAAATTGAATTAAATGCTGATTTTCAATCTGTTTAACTTGAACTGCTTGGGAAAATGGTCTCAAACCGTTTGAGTGCGTTGACCAAGCGTGGACCGTTTGGGATTACTGTTCCTAATGATGTGGTCTAATAACCCACCAAATTTGATAGGTTAACTCCCAAGGAATCATGAGTTAAAGGCTAAACAATTAGGCAATCGAATTGAATTAAGTGCTGATTTTCCAATCTGATTAATTGAACTTTTTGGGCAAACGGTCTCAAGACCATTTGAGGGCGTTGACCAAGGGTTGACCGTTTGGGATTCCTGTTCATAATCATGTTAGTTAATAACCCTCCAAATTTTAGGGATTAACTCCAAAGGAATCGTGAGTTGAAGGCTAATCAATTATGTAAACCCTAATTGGATTAAGTGCTGACTTTCAACTTGATTAATATGACTATTTGGTTTTTCTTGCCCAAACGGTCTTGAGATGGTTAGGGATTGACAATACATTGTTATAGTGATCTAGTTAAATAACTAGTACACATATTTTTCATATTCTTCATTATTATATGCCTGATCTTTCAATTAAGCTATAATTGAAATGATTGCTCATAAGGATATTGTTTCACTTAGTTTATATAATGTTACCTGATGTTGAATGTTATAATCCTACTATTTATGTTGTTCTCTTTTTCATAACAAAGCTTCTGGCAGAGAGTTATAACTCTCTCTGGGACAATTATTTAAATTGTCTCACTCCCGTGGGTTTCAACTTTTAGGAAGACGCCGAGGACGAAGGAACCCATCAGTGGGTGAGCAGCAGCAGCAGCAGTCTCAGGGACAACAGTGATCCTCAGGTGGAGGCATTGTCTGTCATGTTGTGTAAATAGTATGTCCTGTGTCGTCTCTGTACTCTCAGGTCCTAGGAGTCTGTATATCTGAGATTTTGGCATGATGCCTCGAGATTTTATATCTTACCTTGTACAGTTAACAAGGTGGGTTTTGTTGTAATGCTCGAGATGTGTTTATGACAGAGATGTATCATGGATCAGTTTGTAAATGACCTATCATGTTGTTTTATGAAACAGTTTTTATCTTTCGAAGATCTCTTTACAAAAGTTTTAAATTTTTACTGATTTTTTTATAATTCTGTTGCTAATCGCTTCCGCATTCGTTAATCTGATTGTCAGTTTGGTGTGCTTGTGGAGCAATCCTTGTACTTAAAACTCTAGTTTTGGTGTAAAGTGCAATTTACCCAAAATATGGGGTGCAACTTGTAAAATACACCTTCTAGAGTATCTTTTATGACTCTTGGCATCATTTAGAGTAAGAATGATGAAGAGGTCACTTCAATTGAATAATTAAATAAGAATGATAACCCTTATAAATTAAATGATCAAGTTATAAGTCTAATAACCCTTCTATATGTGAAACTTAGTAAGAAGTTGGCTTTCTTCACCTTTAGACCTTGGGTTTAAGATGAGTTTTGCTTAAGTATGGAAGAGAGAAACGTGGGTTATAATAAGGGAAGGACCTAGAGGAGAAATGGAGAAACAAGTTGTCCTTATGTTGAAATTTCACCTAAAGTATATATACACCTTTTCTCACTTAGCAAGGATCGTTTCCTTCACTTCCTTTCTTATCCCCTTGCTTAGACCGACTTAGGACAGACCTCTGGAGAAGAGGAGAACGGCCAAGCAGTTCAAACAAGGGGATAAGAAAGGAAGTGAAGGAAACGATCCTTGCTAAGTGAGAAAAGGTGTATATATACTTTAGGTGAAATTTCAACATAAGGACAACTTGTTTCTCCATTTCTCCTCTAGGTCCTTCCCTTATTATAAACCACGTTTCTCCCTTCCATACTTAAGCAAAACTCATCTTAAACCCAAGGTCTAAAGGTGAAGAAAGCCAACTTCTTACTAAGTTTCACATATAGAAGGGTTATTAGACTTATAACTTGATCATTTAATTTATAAGGGTTATCATTCTTATTTAATTATTCAATTGAAGTGACCTCTTCATCATTCTTACTCTAAATGATGCCAAGAGTCATAAAAGATACTATAGAAGGTGTATTTTACAAGTTGCATCCCATATTTTGGGTAAATTGCACTTTACACCAAAACTAGAGTTTTAAGTACAAGGATTGCTCCACAAGCTGCATCTTGGTGCCCAAGCTTGGAGAATCCATCATACTTTATCATATTCATTCTTATGATGTCTCAACACCAAAGGAACATCTTAACATGTGCAATTTGCAAGTTAACCCCTTTTTAATTGGGTAATTTGCACATAGGTCCCTATATTACAAAACAATATTACAACATTGTTCAAAAGGGACAGAAAAGGAAATGTATGTTCCTTAGGAGATTTAATTACATACCAAAAGATAATCACAAGTATCTAATTACATAATTAATCAAAACACCTAGGGTTAGTTCATAACCCAGGTCAGGGATGTTACAAATTATCCACGCCTTACAAGGATTTCGTCCCCGAAATCAACAAAACATATTAAGAGAAAAGAGCAGGGTATTTCCTTCTCATCTCTTCCTCTAGTTCCCATGTGGCTTCTTCAACACCACGGTGATTCCAGAGGACTTTAACAAGACTTATGTCTTTCCTTTTCAGCTTTTTAATTCTTTTATCAAGGATGGATATAGGTCCCTCTTCATAAGATATATCATCATTCAATTCTACCTCCATAGGTTGTAGAACTGAATCGGTACCAGGGTGACATTTCCTCAGCATAGAAATGTGAAACACAGGGTGTATCCTATGCAACTCTGGTGGAAACTCTAGTTTATAGGCTACTTTTCCAATCTGTTCAATGATTGGATAAGGCCCCATAAACCTAGGAGCTAACTTCCCTTTCCTTCCAAACCTCAGAACTCCCTTCCAAGGTGAGACCTTGAGATACACTTTGTCTCCAACCTGGAACTCCAAGGGTCTACGACGCTTGTCAGCATAAGATTTTTGCCTATCCTGTGCAGTCTTGATCTGTTGTTGTGTTACTTTGATCTTTTCTGTGGTCTGCTGCACAAGATCAAGACCTAACAGTTGATATTCACCGGTTTCATACCAACATAAGGGTGATCTACAACGTCTACCATATAAAGCTTCATAAGGTGCCATGTCGATGCTATGATGATAGCTATTGTTGTAGGAAAACTCTATCAAGCTTAAGTGAAGATCCCAACTCCCTGTAAACTGAAGAACACATGCTCTCAACAAGTCCTCTAAGGTCTGTATAGTCCTTTCCGACTGTCCATCAGTCTGAGGATGAAAGGTTGTACTAAACCTTAACTGGGTACCTAGAGATTTGTGCAGTCGCTCCCAAAAATGACTCATAAACTGAGGACCTCTATCCGATACTATAGTGACAGGAACTCCGTGCAATCTCACTATCTCTTCAACATACAGCTGTGCTAACTTCTCAGCAGAATAGGTTGTTTTGACAGGTAAGAAATGCGCTGCCTTTGTCAACCTATCAACTATTACCCAAATGGAATCATGTCCTTTGTTTGTCCTTGGTAGGCCGACAACAAAGTCCATAGTTATGTGATCCCATTTCCACTGTGGTATGGGTAAAGTTTGCATTGTTCCTGCAGGCTTCTGGTGTTCAGCTTTAACTTGCTGACACACAGGACACCGTATAACAAACTCATCAACGTCCTTCTTCATCCTAGGCCACCAATACATATCTTTCAAGTTTCGATACATCTTGGTGCTCCCTGGATGCATAGCATACATCGAAGAATGGGATTCTTCCAAGACTAACTTTCTCAAATTATCCACATCTGGTACTATCATCCTTCCATGATAACATGCTACTTGATCATCTGAGTCATTGAAACCATCTCGTTTCTCATCACCAAACTCCGATCTGATCTACTGAACTACAGCATCAACTTGCTGTGCTTCCTTAATCTGCTCTCTCAGATTAGGTTTTATATGCATCTCCGCTAACAACTCGGCTAACAATGACACCTTCAATTGTACATTGTCTTGCCTTAAGGAGATAAGCATATCTCTCCTAGAGCATACTAACGAGTTTAGTTGTGCCCTATCTAAGGTTGGTGTTGCTGATTTCCTACTCAAAGCATATGCAACTACATTGGCCTTTCCTGGATGGTAATCAATTGTACAATCGTAGTCTTTGATTAACTCCATCCAGCGTCGTTGCCTCATGTTAAGTTCGTGCTGAGAGAAGATATACTTAAGGTTCTTATGATCAGTGAAGATCTGGAATGTCTCTCCGTAGAGATAGTGTCTCCAGATCTTCAAGGCATGAACCACAGCAGCTAGCTCTAGATCGTGTGTCGGATAATTCTCCTTGTGTTTCTTAAGCTGTCGAGAAGCAAAAGAAATTACTTGTTTATCCTGCATCAACACACATCCGAGTCCATTCTTGGAGGCATCACAGAAAACTATGTATCCCTTGCCTTGCTCAGGTAACACAAGTACAGGTGCACTTGTCAACCTCTCCTTCAGCAACTGGAAGGATTGCTGGCACTTATCACTCCAAACAAAAGGAATATCCTTCCGGGTCAACTTTGTCAAAGGTAGGGCTATGGAACAGAAGTTCTTTATAAACCTTCGGTAATAGCCAGCCAACCCTAAGAAACTACGGATTTCTGTCGGTGTCTTCGGCTGTTCCCATTGTAGGACAGATTCTACCTTTTTAGGGTCAACACGAATACCCGAGGCAGATATCACATGTCCAAGGAAAGATAATTCCGGTAACCAGAACTCACACTTGCTAAACTTAGCGTATAGCTTATGTTCTCTTAGCAAAGCTAGAGCCTGACGAAGATTTTGTTCATGCTGCTGAGCATCTCTACTATAGATCAGAATGTCATCTATAAAGACAACCACACACTGATCGAGGAAAGGTCGGAAGATTCTATTCATGAGTTCCATAAATGCAGTTGGTGCATTAGTTAGTCCAAACGACATAACTGTGAACTCATAGTGACCATACCTTATCCTGAAGGCAGACTTGGGTATGTCACTGTCCTTAATACGGAGTTGATGATATCCTGACCTCAAATCTATTTTTGAGAAGATGGTTGCACCACGCAACTGGTCAAAAAGATCATCAATCCTCGGCAGAGGATACTTATTCTTTATTGTCACTTTGTTTAGTTGTATGTAATCAATGCATAACCGCATCAATCTGTCTTTCTTTTTAACAAAGAGAACCGGAGCACCCCAAGGTGAGGTACTCGGTCGGATGAATCCTTTCTCAAGCAACTCTTGCAGTTGTTTCTTGAGTTCCGCCATCTCAGCAGGCGCCATCCTATATGGTGTTTGTGCTATAGGTTTTGTGTCTGGGATTAGATTGATCTCAAAATCAATTTCCCGAGGCAGTGGTATACCTGGAAGTTCTTCAGGAAATACATCTTCAAATTCCCTGACTATAGGAACTTCGGAAGGGTTAGGACTTTCCATGGTAGTATCTACCACATGGGCCAAGAATGCATAACATCCTTGCCTCCTCAGCTTCTCAGCAACCATAGATGACACAAGACAAGTGGGTAGAATCTTTCTCTCTCCTTGAAAGATCCATGTGTCGCTTTCATCAGCAAACACAGCTTGCTTGGATTCACAATCCAAAACAACCTTATACCTTTCCAAGGTATCCATTACAAGGATTATATCAAATCCTTGCATGTCAAGTGGTATTAAATCCACTTGAATGCGATGTTCAGAAAAGAAAAGGATGCAGGGAGAGCAAACCTCCTGCAACACAGCAGACCCTCTCAACGGAGTCTCAAGCAACAAGCTATCTGCCCTATGACTGATTGTCATATTGCAGTTACGAATCACTTTTCGATTGATAAAAGAGTGCGTAGCACCCGGATCAATCAAAATAGATACAACGCAAGATGTAGACATATCAGAATATAACAATTCCATCTGACCTGCCACAACCCTAGGGTTGATAACTGCATCAGGTGGATTCATTGCGTAGAATCTTGTCGTCGCCTGTGGTTGATTTGGTGCTTGATGACTAGATGTTGATGATCCAGCTTGGGATGCTTGCCCACGTCCTCTAGCATTACCTGGAAACTTTTGCCTTTGAGATCCTTGCTGATTCTGCCTCTGAGGTTGAGTCACACTCACGTCTCTGGCTCTACAATCCTTCATCAAATGTCCCATCTTTGCACATATGTAACAACTTTTGTTCAGTTGTTGAGGTCTGGGTGGTCCTGTAACCGACATAGATGTTGAACTGCGAGCCCCTTGTAGTGATAAGCTTCGTCCTCTACCCCTATTTGACGTCCACTGCGTCTGGGTATTGGATCTAGGTGGTGGTGTAGGCGCAGAAAATCTAGGCTTCTAGAAGTCTCTAGATGAAGATCCCTGGAACTGAGGATACCTCTTATGGGTTTGCCTCTTCTCTGCTACGGATCTCTCTATCCTTCGGACTGACTCAACGAAGGTAGCAAACCTTTCCCGATTCTCTAGGGCAGACACGGGAGTAGTCAACTCGGCATTCAACCCTTTCTCGAACTGTCTAATCCTTTCTTCATCTGTAGCAGCCATGTGCGGACAGAACCGCAGCAACTCCATGAACTTAGCTTCGTATTCGCTAATGTTCATCAATCCTTGCCTTAACCTCTCGAATTGAGAGATTTTCTCATCCAGGAACGTCTTAGGGAAATATCTATTGATAAATTCCCGACGAAAGACTTCCCAGGAAATCTCCACACCATGCCTCTTCTGCTCTTCCATGGTCCACCAGTGGCCCGCACTCCCTTTGAGAAGATAGACAGCATGTCTAACCTTCTCAGCTTCAGAGATGTTCAGGATTCTAAAGGCCTTCTCCAACTCAGTTAACCATAGGTCAGCATCTGCCAGATCAGCTGTTCCAAAGTACTCAGTTGCTCCGACTCGGCGTAATCTTTCAAACGTCTTGCCGATTCCTTGTCCTTCCGGATGGGTAGGTGCCCTAGGTGCAGGCATAGGTATCCTATATGTGATGTGTGTCATGGCAGTCATAAACTGCCCAAATAGGGTCTGAACGGTTGGGTTTCCCATGTCAACTGGGTTGAACTGGGGTGGCTCCAAAGGTGGTTCAGGTACAGGTTGCTCTACTTCTGGGCTCCTTGCACCTCCTCGGGGTGCAGCAACACTACTCTCTGCCACATACTCCTCATGTGGTCCAGACATTCTTACTTATCTTCTTCTCCTGAGGAGCAGAAGACACTATTAGCTATACTGGAAAACACTAAGAATAGACTCGACATCCTAAGTCTTATGTCTCTGTAGACTCAGCAAACCTAGAGCTCTGATACCACTTGAAACGACCGACACCAAACTGACAATCAGATTAACAAATGCGGAAGCGATTAGCTGTGGAATTATAAAAAAATCAGTAAAAATTTAAAACTTTTGTAAAGAGATCTTCGAAAGATAAAAACTCTTTCATAAAACAACATGATAGGTCATTTACAAATTGATCCATGATACATCTCTGTCATAAACACATCTCGAGCATTACAACAAAACCCACCTTGTTAACTGTACAAGGTAAGATATAAAATCTCGAGGCATCATGCCAAAATCTCATATATACAGACTCCTAGGACCTGAGAGTACAGATACGACACAGGACATACTATTTACACAACATGACAGACAATGCCTCCACCTGAGGATCACTGTTGTCCCTAAGACTGCTGCTGCTGTTGCTCACCCACTGATGGGTTCCTTCGTCCTCGGTGTCTTCCTAAAAGTTGAAACCCACGGGAGTGAGACAATTTAAATAATTGTCCCAGCGAGAGTTAAACTCTCCGCCAGAAGCTTTGTTATGAAAAAGAGAACAACATAAATAGTAGGATTATAACATTCAACAGCAGGTAACATTATATAAACTAAGTGAAACAATATCCTTATGAGCAATCATTTCAATTATAGCTTAATTGAAAGATCAGGCATATAATAATGAGGAATATGAAAAGTATGTGTACTAGTTATTTAACTAGATCACTATAACAATGTATTGTCAATCATTGTTTCTCGTAGTTCCATCTAAGCAATTATGCTATGCGGCTGATTACGTTTTACAAACATATTTATGCCCTGAGGAGATGAGTTACACCTCTCATACTCCAACCGACCATCATTAGATCGCAATCGGTACCATACCTAGGTCATCAGGAGAGCCGGATTCCTATGACCTCATCACTCCTCAGTAAGTATGAGGATCGATATGCAGGACATCTTGTGTCGCTGCTACAATAGCTTTCCAGGGTATTCTGGCAACTTCGCTATTCAGAGCTACAGTGGCATTCTGTACTCTCTTCGCCATCGAGGGATTTCTTGTTTATCTCACATCGATGCGGCATTAACAAAATCATCGGGAGATTAGTGATACATCTTCCCAGCATAATCAGATAATGAAGGATTGAGAGATTAATGATACATCTCCAATCATATCCAACATTAGGACGTAAGGATATTCGCGTCCATTACCCCCACATACTCAAAAGTATGTGCTCCAGGAGTTTCCTTAGAAAAACCTGTTTCACCATCATATATTTTCTGACAATGATGGATCTATGGTCAGGGCTCTACTTGATATCATTATACTTGATTAGTTAAGTACCTTACAACATTCCTTAGCATTAGACATGTTCAGGCATAACCTAATCAAACAATTGCTATAAAGAAAAGGTACTATTGTATCAAGTTCACATCACATATTGTTAACCTTGGGATATCAATCCCTAACCATCTCATCATTGTGGTTCAGGAGAATGGTTATTCAAACCCTCAGATTATCATAACACTTGCTACCAAGTGACATATAAACAACAAGTCATCTAACAACATGACCTTGATTGAAGCAATGTATATACTTTTCACATATCATTACTCTAAAAGCTTATAATTGTTTTCAAGGAATATGACATCATAACTCATACCTGGCTATGATCACCTCATAATATCAACATGTATGACTTATACAAATAAGGGCATGCATATATATATAACAATGTTAGCATAATACCAACACTTTTCAATTTCTATATAGGACACCACGGCAGTGCCACCTTGCACGGTCGTGCAAAGTAAGGCTACCACGGCCGTGCTCCCTTGCACGGTCGTGCAAGCTAAGGCTACCACGGCCGTGCTCCCTTGCACGGTCGTGCTACAGCAGATCATTACACGATTCATATTTCTATCTATCTATATATATATATGTATTCTAATTTCTCATTCTTTCAAATTGATTAGGTCACATCGACCCTTCAATCAAGTACATACTACCATGGTTAACATAGTGTATCAAGCTATTAATCCTATAAACAATTAAGAATTCTCCCTTTAATTGGTTCTTAATCACTTAGGTATTATTAGGGTTTCAACCTTCACACCTTCATTGATTATCATTACTAATCATTATTGGATCAATAGAACATTCATCATCTTAATTCTCAAAGATTCAATCACATTGGACCTCCACTTCATAAGATTCAATCACATTGGATCAATAGAACATTCATCATCTTAATTCATCATCTTAATTCTCAAAGATTCATCATCTTAATTATGTGTATATATATATACACATAATATATATACATAATATATATATACATAATAAATATATACTTATATGTATATATATACATATATATACAATATATATATATATGTATATATATGTATATATATAATATTATTTAGATATATATTATGTATATCTAATATATATATATATATATATATATATATATATATATATATATATATATATATTATGTATATATCATATATATATATTTTTATGTATGTATATATATATACATACATAATATATATATATACATAATATATACATATATATTATATATGTGTATATATATACATATATATATATGATATATACATATATATATAAGATATACATAATATATACATAATATATGAGGTTAGGAAGTGTGTACCGGCCGGTACATGCAACTTATATGTACCGGCCATGAAAATGACATTTGTAGAATATATTTATTCAATCAAACCATATAGATTGAATCAAAATTCAATAGATTAGATGTGTTCTAAAAATCACAACCATTCCCAATGTATATCATTAGATATAACTATATATCATTGAACGGTTTCTGCAATTTCTGCAACTTACCGTTGTTTAGAAAATATGTATATTCGTTCATTTAATGGTCTAGGAACCTCAGTTTGAAGTGATTTTTGTACTTATGTAATCATCACAAGTGAAGATGGGTACATGTAAGCTACATGTACTCAGGTACACAATTCTTTTAGCCATAATGTATACATAATATATATAAATAATATAATGTATATATACATATACATATACATATATACATATACATATACATATATATACATATAATATATATATATATATATATATATATATATATATATATATATATTATTTTGCTATATTAGTATTTTCTTATTTTCTTATTTTTGATATTAGTATTTTCTTTTTTTTATTGCTATATTGGTTTTGTCTTCTAAGTTTACAAATAAATACATGTATATATTTTCTTTATTTTTATAATTTTAAACTTTATTATATAATTTTGGTATGATATCTATTAATTTTGAATATTTTTATCTACATTTATAAATATTATGTTTTAATAAATATAATATTTTGTTATTATTTTATTATCTTTAAATATTATTTTAAATATATGGCTAATTGTATATAAGTTAATTTAGATTATATTAATTTAGCAATTTAACATATATATGTATATATAATATACATGTTATCATAATTAAAAAAATAAAAAAGCAACACGTCCGGCTTCGGGACGCATTTCCCTCCTGTGGGGCAATGCGTCCCCGGTTGGGACATATTGCTCTCTCGGGATAGCAATGCGTCCCAACCGGAGATGCATTGCCTCCCGAGAGAGCAATGCGTCCCAGCAGGGGACGCATTGGCCTGCAAATGTGTCATTTTGGACAATAAGTTCAAAAACGTGCCATTTAAGGAATAAAAAATGGGAAATGTGCCATTTAGGTTTTTTGGCCTTTAGTTTATGACCTGGATTAACACATGCCTTTTACTCCGGAGCAACAATGGTTACTTTAGCCTGTGGCGCCTAGTTAGCACCTGGTTTTTTGTTGGTTACTTTTTATTGACATGTTTTTGTTGTTGTTTAGGGCCTGTTTGCTAAACATGGTCTTAGCACATTTTATAAGCACATCCCTCTCCCGCACAATGTGCCTCCCGAGCACACGCTAGGATTTGTCGCACGACCGTTGGGCACAACCTTCCATGGGGTTTTAGTAGATGCCTGGCCTCATGCAGTCTGTAGTGTGGCAGATCCCAAGCTAGAATTACACGTTCTGCTTGGCGTCAGCCTTCTATGTGGCAGTTTTTAGGTAGGTGTTTATCAGTGGTATACAATCGGATTATACACCTTTATACTGCCTTTTCTATTATTTCTTTCTGCTATATCTTTAGTAGCAGGTTGGTTACACCTACAACTAAAATGGAAACCAAGTGTTTTGTGGTTCAAAAATACCGAATCTCGTGTGAATCACCATTTGTCAGGACTTTTCGGGCCAGTTTGTTAGGGGATTGTCTGTCATGCTTTTAAATTTGCTGTTTAGATTGTGATTATCCATTTGATAGGATGCAGTCCAGTGCAGTTGTGAGAATTGCATTTCCTCCGACTACACCATTCAGCCCGAAAACGTGAGTTTGTACCGCGCATTTTTTCTGTGCGGTCGGGTGTAAAAGTTCTGTCCGGCATACAGAATGGTTGGAAGGCATTTATGGGCGGAGCACGCTAGTATCTCGCGTCACGATGTTGTTTTGCTTGAGAAAATACCATCACGTGCATGGCGAGTTGCAAGTATAAAGAACTAATATCTTCTGATGGAATTGACCGACATCCAAATTATTAATGCTACACTTGGCTACGATGGCAACCAGCAGGTTCTAGACATTTTCAGACTAATATCAAACAAAGGAGATTAAATTCCCTGAATTTAGAAACATCATACCAAATAAAATACCTGTCGTTTAAAAGGTATACATTTGATTTCATGTTTTAAAAACACCAATTTCACTCCGGCTATACCCTACCAAACAGGACTTAAGTGTCCGGATGTGTTTATTATTCGTATGCAAATTCACAATAATTAGAAAGTCAATGACAAGGGAGGTCTCCGTCGACTCGCCATCTCCATCGGTTCACATGTCCTTGTGGGAAGAGTTACGGATCACGACCACTCTGAAAGCAACTGCCGGTCCCAATAGTCTTACGTCATGCCTGCCGTGATTCTCTCTTGGGCGACCTATATCGTCTCCTCTATTCCCTCATCTATAAGCCGTCTTTATCATTTGCTTCTTTTTTTTTCTCTATCTGGATTTCTTTTTCTTTTCCAATTTTGTTTAGCCAACTTGATAGATGTATCAAAACTACTTTCTACTTTTGTCACAAAATTGTTCCGCAATCACATTCATATTTTCCACCTGATTTTTTTTTATATTGAATTTGAAATTTGGCATTTGGCATTTGCGCACGTCCATCATCTGTGTTTTATACCGTTTATTGTTAACATGATGTCCCAGTTGCATCAATCGACCAAAATTCTGTATTTTTAGTATTGTTTAAATCAAGATAACAAATAGTAGTCAATGGGAAAATAAAGCTCAATCACGTATACAAAGCCAATCATTTTAGGTTATATGCGTACAAGCGATATTCAATACCACTAGTATGGCCAATAGGAGGATAAAAGTGAACATTGGTGTGATAATCTGGACTTTTTCTCTCCTCATACATGTGCTACCTACTTCATCTTTGTACTATTTTCTCACCCATGAAATCAATTTAATGATTTGAGTTGTTTGACACTTTTTGAGTTTATCTTGTGCCCACACGATGAGTGTTGACACCCAATTTAATATGAAACTAAGGTTGTACATGTATTATACATCAATCTCTATATTTTTCTTTTTATATTCTCTATGTCTCTCTCTCTTCCCTAACCTTGTTGTCATTTGGTATAGGACGCTCTTGCTTCCAACACACCAAACTTTACTCAACCTTGAGCAAGAATGAGAGAGATTTACCCATTTGAATTTTCCTTGTTTTTACCTTACTTCTAACTCTTTTAAATCGAATTTGATCCGTTCTTGGGTCCATTTGGTAGTCGGACCAATTATCCCTCTTTCCCCTACGTGATCCAGATCCATTTGGTTCGACCAATCAGAAGCCACAGTTTATTAGACCCTGCATATGGGCCATCAAATCACTTAACCTTGGAAATGAGCTCCCATAAGATGTCTGGCACACCTTCCCCTACGTCCTTACCATGCTTGGCGAGTAGGTTCCGAGGTCCAACTACTACCCCCTTTCCTACCATTGTGACACCTAGTGAGCCATCATTCACCCATAAAAACTCCTCTCCTAGATTTTCCCCCCATTTTTTCTTAACTCTCACACATTCTGTCTCCCCCACCACTTCATCTTCTTCCCCAAAAGCCCTAATTTACTTGGTGGCTACGACCTTGCCCATGTTTGTGCTTTCCTCCCTTGTGGGTGATCTACCCTCCTTAGCACCTCCTTTAGTCTTGCCTAGCCCCAGGGTAGAAAACTAGTTTTCATGGCATTGTGCGCCCTCCATGGTCGTCGTCTACCCATCTAACGAGGAGGAATTGGTGCACTAGTGTCTGTGCTACAACATCTATGTGTGCATCACCATCTAGTCTATGAGGCACAACAATTGTAGATCTCAACTAGGACTTTAAGAGTCCAGCAGATCCAATGGCGGCTGCACCAACTCCATGCCTAGCGGTCCACATCGACCCATCTCAACTCGTTGGTCAGCGATGACGTGCGGCATTTGTCTGCAGAAGCATGAGTGGTGGTGGGTGGTCGCTAGTCTTTTACATCCTCCCCATGATGGTGGGTGGTGGTTGGGTACTTTTGGATTCATGCCGGGACCCTTCCAAGAAGCCTAATCTTGGTCCAATAGGGTATATATCCCCAAAATCCACCCTTTAATGGATAAATATATTCTAGATTGTTTAACCAAATGTCTTGATATTATATATCATTTTGATAAAAAAAATATTATCTTTCCAATGAAGCTATACTCACTAGCCAGTGTGGCACAACCTATCATTATTTTATACAAATGTTTCCTTTATGATCTTTGAGCATTAATCACCTCGATCATGCATAACATGTGTTCTGATGTTCTATTTCTCTTCATTTATGCAAATCAATAAATTTCTTTATCGTTGGATGTGATTTATTGTCTTGGACCATCTACATGTATCCTAGTGCTTATCTCAATCTATGATCATGACTAGCTATGACCTAAAGATGACCCTTTTCTGTACTTGTATGAGGCAAACTTACCCTATACGGGGCTTTGGCCTAAATTATCATCATGCAACTAGTTGACTTTGAATTTAGTATACTTTATATTATTTTATGTCATGCTATACAATGTACGTATGCCTCTTTCCATGATATAACTCATATGACATAAAAGACCTATCTTTGTATGCTAGTATGCCATAAATGTGATGTTAAGTGCTTACATGTTTTGATATTTAATACTTGTGATAAAATGGATCCTTAATGTTAAAATCTCTATGTTCACCTTCAAATCAAATCCTATAATAACTAGTGAAACAAATTTCCATGTAGCATACTCATGTAATCCTTTGGACTACATATTGCATATGACACCTGATATGCTATAAATGTACATGTTAATTGTTGGAACTCTAACCTTGCCAGAATCACACTCCAACATTATCTATGCCATCTTAATGACTTCAAATCTGTAGAAGTATCGTCATTTAGCTTTAAATCCTAACTTGATCTACTTAATGCGTGTATAAATGGAAATGATACCATGTTGCATGTAATTGATCTATTATGACTAGTTACGATCTTGTATGTTAATGCCTGGATGATAATCTAAATTTAATGCTTCCTCTACATCTAAACCAGACTTTTTCTCTATCTAGAATCATTCATAATGTGGATAGTTAACTTAGACCTAAGACATAATGATGGTACATGGACTCTGTGGAATAATGCATGAATGTTTGGAACTTTGGAAACTATTTTTGAACTAAGTGAAAACTAGACCTAGGGGAACATCCACATGACACATATGATGTTTATATTACTAAGACCCTACTAATTTAAGATCATTTATCTTGCATTTTTTTATCTTAGGTCCTCTTTGGGATGGATCTTCTTTAAAATCTTACTCGAGAATCATAACTTACTACTCGCAAGGCATGCTTAATCTCATGACCCTACTTTGATATTGGCTTGTTTTTATGCATGCACATATGAATGCTTGGCTAGTTAGTTACTTGATTGAGATATTCCTATGAATACCATTTTAGTGTTTGATTATACTATATTGACAAACTTTGAACATAATTTGGAAACCCAGTATATAACCCTTTTGAACCTACCTAAATTTTTGGGGTCATTGAACAAGGCATAATTGATATAGGTTTAGCTCATCAAATTCGGTCTTGAGGTTGCTCATGTAGAAACAATGTGACATCTAGGTTTTGAGCCTCATGCGCCCCTCATGAACCCCTCATTTAGAAGTGGTCAAACAACCCATGATGATATAATTGACAAAGAAACCCAAAATCATGCTTTGTATAAAAGAATGTACTTTAAAATGTTCTCTCCTTGTTTTTACTTCTTTATTAATACGAAGTTTTTAGCCAATACACTTTTATATTACTCTTAACTTGTGTTTGCATACCCTTTCATAGCATACTTAATGCTTTAGCATTAATATATTTCATTTATCAAAATTCTAGTTGAAAAAGGAATATCTATCAGCACTCAAGGTTCTTACCTCTAAAATGAATTACCAATGGGTTATCTTGACATAGAAAAGGGTACATGCCTCTTCTCAACATAATGTGTATTATGATATCTTATTGTTCTTGGTTTTACACACACACATATATACATATATATATATGTGTGTGTGTGTGTATGTGTGTGTATATATATATATATTTCTCGTGTGAAATATTTATGCCATTATATGGATGAATGCCCAAACCCTACTACCATTAACAATGTAGTCATTGGGGTAGGATGAGGGTAACAAATATTTCTAGGAAACTTGGTTAGTGGACAAGATTAAACATTCAATTAGATATTCCTTATTTAGTAACCTTGACTAGATCTTGAAAATTAAGTCAAACATGTGATCCTAAGATTACAAACAAGTATGAATTGATTAACATCTCCATGATTAGATCTCGTTAATCAATATCAGGGTAGTTTGACGTGTCACCTAAATCTAGGCATCATATCTTTCATCACTGATTTTAATGTTTCAACTAGTTCATCCAAGGTCATAGTCGTGTTACATCATAGAATGCAGATTCATCTAGGACCTAGAGTGACACATAAAAATTAATATTAGGGTTAATATTAGGGTCATAAGGTTAGGGTTTCATGATCTTAGTAAAGAAAACATGAGATTGAGCAAGATTAAGCAACATACGTCTCAACGTTCTAATTCTGAGTCATGTTCATGCAAGATAATAGTTGTCATTAGAGAGTAAAATAGACCGAATTAGATTTTTTGTTATAAATACCATCCATCTACTGATTTTGAATTCCTATGTAACAATCATCTACATTATAGAAATATTTTAACAATATTAGGTTGTATATCATTAACAATCATAATAGGCCTCATTTCATGCAGTATTAAGTCAAGTAGTTATAATAGTGCACAAGAGTAATGGACATGAAATCTATGGGTACAAATCATGCAATGTTACTGATTTAGAGGTCACGCAAGAGATTTGAGTGGTATTAAATCAACCTTTGAGCAATGTTTAAGATTCAACATATAAAGTCCATATTAATCACCTTTTATGGTTCATTCACATCACAAAGTAAAAAAAGAGAAAAAGTGTGAATAATTTTGAAAATTAGGTAAATTTTCATCATACCTTCCTGGTTTAAAGTTCTAAGAAGGTTGAGTCACTAAAATTCACTTTTAGCATAAAGTTTAAGATCCATGATTAAATAGTCCATATATGTCATATTCAAGGTAAGAACATCTTTTAAGAACATATTAGGGTCAAAGTTTGATCTTGGATCATCATGTGTCAAGACATATAGAAATTAGGCAAACATAATGATCTGGAGCATGATGATTAAGTTTGAACAAGATACATCATTAGTCATGTGAAAATAGATAAAAACAAATGTCACTTTTTCTCATAATAAGATCTATAAGAGGAATTAAGCCTTGAAACTAGGTTTATTGAATAGATCTCATTCTCTGGATAAGTAATCATATATTACATATCTAGTTTGCAAAAATATTTTTAACACATTATTCAAATTATTAGCTTGTATAGGCCCTTCTAGACTATTGATCAAGCAATCAGTGGTCGTGATCGGGGGCGTGCGCCAAGGAGAGGGCCCATGCCCGACCCGACCCAACCCAACCCTCCTCACCATGTGGTTTTAGGATAGTGATTGGACACAACCTTCTCCTAACCCAAGAGCAACCATGAAAAAATGGCCCACCTTGGTACGCTCCCTGTGTGGCCCTTGTCCACGCTAGGGGGTCTCGCTTGCATGAGTTGTTTCAGCCAAGCAAAGGTTGTCAACATTTGCCACCAGAAAAATCATTATAGACCTAGGTATGAGGGGAAAGGGGGCAAGCCACCCTAGCACTTGGAGGTCTCAAGGAACTTTCTTCAATCTCAGAATCATTTGAGGTGTCAAGGGGAAGAGCTCCCAAACAGGGTCCCACAATTGTGCCTTCATGGTGGTCATCGAGGATGGAAGTAGAAGATGAAGTGGAAGTAGGGAAAAGAGAACATGGAATCATGAGAAAATAGAGGTGATACAAAAAGATGAAGAAAGAAGGCAAATAGGGGTATTAATATTTCCAAAAGGAGTGTAGAATAACCAGATTGCCTAGAGCAAAAGGGGGTTGCAAGGCTGTTGTGCCTCGTATGACACAAGGTAGAAGACAGGTAGGGTCCATTAGATTAGGATCCATCATGAACCTATTGTAGATCCAAGGAAAGAGAGGATAGATCTGTTGTCTAAAAATCAAGCCCTCTTGTTAGTCAAGATGTGATCCCACAGATTGTTGACTTGTTTAAGTTAATTCAAAATTGTGCTTTCTTGACAATATTGCCAAATTCTTCTCTCCAAATCGTAACATTGATTGAAATGAAATTTTCACCGTTAGTTCAAAAATTTATTATAATTATTACATTATAATTTTGGATCCAATATTAAATTTTGAGGTCACTCTCCTTCATAAATTCATAGTCAAAGTTAAGTTATGCACTCAATTTTAGTTAATTAAGCACAAAGTGACATTTGATCTAATTCAACTCATCAACTCGGCAAAAACTGACTCAAATTTGTATAATTGAGGGTGATGGTTGTTGTTGAATATAATTGAACATCCAATTAGTCAAGAAGTATATAATTGGATGAGAGAGAGCAACTAGGTTGTCAAACTCTGTTTGAAAATAAAATTAAGCAAGAATAGGGAAATATTGTTATTTATAATGAATAATTTGTTGGAGGTGATTTGGTACTGAATTTGGCATTTGCATGAGTCCATCTCTATTTTTAGTACTATTTTATATCAATATGAGTTCCCAACTATTTTAGTTGACCAAAGCTCCATATTTTCTCACCATACCACACCACAAGTTGAAGTCTACTTGTGGATTTTAGGAATTGTGTACGATCTAGCTTGGATACTTACATGCATGTTCTTTAGATTTCCATATATCGAAGTTTACCAATAATATTATTTTTTGTATTTTTTGTCCTAGTTGAACTTTTTTCTGTGTTTCATTATGTCTTGTTTCGTGCCTCTTATTATGCTTTTATATGGGATTCTAGTTGTACATGTATTGATGTCCTAGCCTATGTTAGGGAATTATGCTATCTCAAAGTAGGGTACATCTTGCTATTTATATTAGATAGTCTATGATATGATTTGATCCATTTCACATGGTTTTATTCTACTCAGAACCATTAATAACCTAAATGATACAGGATTGCAATCGATGGACACATACCTATGTTGGTCACATATTTGTGTTCATATATTATATTTTCTAGTTTGAATTGAGAATTTACCTTCATGTTTATTCTTATTGGTGGTTTCTACATAGATGATTGGTGGTTTTCTCATATACTCTATTTCCTTGTGGTTAGATTGCATTTTTCTAATTGGTATTTAATTTTGTATCTAATTTTCTAGTTCCTTGATCCACCTAATATCTACTTGGTCACTACAATATTCTACCATAATCATAATTGCATATATCATTGCTGGATTTGAGTATTATGCTTTTTTTGGGGGGGAGGGAGTCAATGACAAAATGGGGAATTTTGAGTTTTTTGTTTGGCTACTTTATCATTTACCATTGTGTCAAATTTTTATGCATAACCCCTTTTTGAAGGTCACATTAAATGTAGTGGAAAAATATCCACATGCTTGTTGCATTTTTTCCATATAGCACACCAGTTCTCCCGTGATTTAGTTGGATTTTAAAAAAGTCATACAATTTGATATTTATATTTAATTCACAACCAATACTTTACGGGCAAATGATGATCAATTATTCTTTATTATTGCATAAATTTATCATTAATTGTTGGATTGTCTTCTGAACTAATATATGAGGATGAATAATCATAAGCTTGGTCTTGTTTAGTCCCTTTCATACCTTGGATTTCCAAATCCTAAATGGTATGTTCTACTTGTACTGTTGTCTTGCCAATTGAAATCAATTATATTGAAAATGACAATCCAATACTCAGAGAATCTTCATGGGTGCTTGAGGGATTTGTTGAAATCAATTTATATACATTTTATTTTAATGACCCAAATGTTTTTTTTGGGTTTAAACATATGAATAGTGACCAATGATGATTCTTTATTATATATTTTCATGTATCACTACAACATTTGTATGTGTATTTTTTGCATATATTATTTTTCTAATTAAAACTTCAAAGTTTAATTATAATGAAAAATAAGGAAGACGCACAAAAAGTTGTGCCACTATCCTCATTTGAATGGAAAAGCCTATATTCGGGAACACTATATACATATATTTGGGAGTCATGACATTGTTGTGAGAATTCAAAAATATCAAAGCCAAAAGGTATGATAATATTTTTATGTCAATACATGCTTTCTCATGCTTTACCACTTCAACTAAGACAGCTTTCAAGGTAGCCTTCCCTACAATAAAATGTCCACCATTCAATACCACCAATGGAGAAGCTCATGTTAGATATATACATGCATGTTTCCCTTCAACCCTACCAAAAATCAAGACATCTCATAGCCTAAGAGTCGATCTCCCCTATGGACCTGTCAAATTTTTTACGGGTGCCTCTTTCTTAGTAGAAATCTTAGCATGTCTATGTATGTCATATAGAACATCCCTAACAAAATAATGTATGTATTTGAAATTGAGGAGTTCCATGCAATCAACCACATGCTCCTAAAAAGTGTCTAAACACACCTTGCAGATGACTAGACATACCTCATCAGTTGGAAATACAAAAATCATAAGATGATATTTGGTAATGACAAGATACTCCACTACTGAAATATCCAGTCCAAGCCCATAAATAGGGGTAGAAAGAAGAAAATCTTGAGCATGATAAACTTGTAAACATCCAAAAATAACTTTTTATCTAACAGCCATGTCAAACATAATATATATATCCTTAACAATTCTACTAAAAAGGGCATTGACCAAAGCATGTTGGGTTTTAGTGGGGATAGTGTCCTTTTTAGCAAAAATATAAGATCAAAAGATAGAATCATGACACGAAGAGAATCCAAAACACACTTGAAATTAGAGTCCATACAACATATTATGTTTCCTTGCAAAATATGATCTTGGATCACCCAAGATTGATCATAAGAGACCATAAAAGAGTATGAAGATGCCTATGTTTCCACATACAGTCCAAGTCCACCAAGTCTAATGAGTAGTGAAGCCACTCACCATGGAAGGTCCCCAAATAAAGAGCACCTACGTATTGCAATATCTTCAATAGACTCTCATATCCCTTTGTCAAACCATGTTGTCACCTCCTCCATGTGTACATGTTGGCATGTCCTTAAGTAAATACTAACTTCGAAATGTCCATACGAGATCAAAGTAAAAGAATCTTAGTTTGCGGATCATGAAATTGTTGGAGAAGATGCATCAAGTCAATGGCCCTGGTAGCCCTCCTCATGGCTAACTCCTCAATAATATCTTTTTTCTTGCTGATAGCTCCTCCAAATAAAGATCTCCTAATGTCCATGGGAAAGAATCCCTTGTGAAGTTTTCTACCATCACAAGTAGGCCAATAAAGCTCTATTTCACAAACATTTGAATCAAGACCCAATGTTGGACCCATGCACTAAATGATGTCAAGCACCTTGGTCACCACCATTGTTTCGCGGATGACGGTCCCATCATCAAGATACCGAGCATGGAGAAAAAGCTTGCAATTGTCTCTGATTTCATGAATAAGTGGATGCAGTATAAGGGAAAAAGAAGTTTCCCCAAGGGATCACCTTGCTACACTCAAGTGGTTGATGATGGGGTTTTTATCACACTAACAAATCCACTAGGAATAGAATTCCTAGCTTTTACCAAAACCAATGTGTCAACACCCACAAGAAGATGAACTTATCATAGTATAGTTGAGGATCAAATCCCAAGGAACAAAGCCTTTAAGAAACTTTCTAGTTGTTCTCCAATTGATTAAAACTAACATTTAAAACCGAGAATTGAGTTGTTAAGTTAAACTAGTCTTGAGAAGCATAAATGACTGAAGTAAAATAAAGTCTAGATTAATAATAGAAAACATTGGGGTGGAATCAGATTTCACCACCACTGTTGTAGTCTGAACATTCATTAAAACCCATACTTTTATGAGAAATAATTGGAGTTATGCAAGATTCCCTTTTTGGTGTTAAAAACTTGCAAGAGCAGATATCACTGTAAGATTAGTCTCAATGCTTTTAGGTCATCTACCTGCTACTCTGAAGACTTTCCATTAGAAGTTCTCATCAAGGAATCAATAAAAATCAATCGATATTCAAATCATAAACGTTTAAGTTCTCCTGGTATACGATTATAATAAATTATGTAAGGTAGGTGACCAATCTACAAACCATACATTAAACAATTTATGATGAATTAAATGAGTTCATACAAGATTTAGAATGAAAATTCCAAGAAATAGGTAGAAGGGCTAACCCTTGCACCCCAGTGAAGGACTACTCCCTCAACATGGTGAGATTAATATCACTGTCGGAGGAAAAGGAATCAATCATGGCCATGAATGTAGTAGAAGTAGCTCAGTGTGGTGTGCGACGACAAACTGATTTCCTTCTCATTCTTCTAGGTACTAACCTTGACTTGCTATTGATGTAGGTGGATGGACAACTACTCAGGGAAGAAGCCAATCACCCTAAGGGGGAGTTTGATGACCTACAACTCATAGAGGTTGATATGAAGGTCGACACACTGTAGGTCAATGGCCTATAGTTGCTGAAGGGAAGGATCGATCGATCGTGCTTTTGAACTAGAGGTCGATGGCTCCAGACAGTAGTAGGAAGATCGATGGTTCTAGGACTAGGACTAGTTCGATTGACCTAGAAATGACTAGGAGTTTCAACAACTTTGCCCCTTCAACAACATGAAGTTTGAGAGAGAATTATGGTGATAGTATGATGGGTATCTATACGCCTCCATACCCAGATATTAGTAGATAGAATTTTGCACCATGTGCACTCTCAAGATCAGTTGCTTTGAAGCTAAGAAATCATCAGAGGTCGATGGGATAGACAAATGGTTGTCTGGGTAGATTATCTTGAATGATCGATGGATTTGATGTCAATCTCTGGTCATTGATTGATGGTTGTCCTTGTAGTTGTCGGTCTAGAAGGTTGATGGATCATCGACCTTGACCTTGGTCATCAATGGATCTAGATGTCAAGCTTTTGGATGTCGACCAGGGAGTTCAATGGGTCATCGACCATGGATGTATATGGAATGCTCGAGCATTAAGGTTGATAGACATGAGGTCGATCATTCATGGTTGATAATTGATGATATTCAAAGATTGACTGGCAGGTTGAATGATATGCTGATTTTTCCCTTAGGCACACAAAAATTGTTGATCAATTTGCATTCTAGAAATGCACAAAATCCATTTTGGTCTAGGAAAACCCTAAAAGAGGCGTCCTCGTCTTGATTTCCACCCACTAAAGTGTAGTTGGACCCCCTAGGCATTGTTGTTGTAGATGATGAGACTCAAAACTTGCAAGGGGAGTCAAGAAAAGTATCAAATTTCTACAAATTAGCATTAAAACCTAACTAGATAAAAACATAGCTACTTATAATGAAAACTATGCTACATGAATGCAAAAAAAGACTGAAAATGCAAGAAAACTAGGATGAATGTGCATTAATCAAATCACCTTGATCTTAAACGTTGCTTGTCCTTTAGTAAGTAAAAAATTCAAAATGATCACCAAATTAATACTTTCATCCCATATGATTCCCTCATCCTCCCATCATGTTATTTCCATTACCACAAATTATTGCCAAGCTACCCAACTTTCTTGGGATCCCATAACACATTTTTATATATCTTATCCCCTATTTCATTTCCCAACAACACTTCCTCACTAGTGTCCCAACATCAAGCATGTCTATGAGTTTCATGAAAGTTTAGAGAGACCCACAGAACAACAAGTATGCACATGATCCAACACTGGGGTATTGTCAAAACAATGTTAAAAAATTTGAGCAAATGTGCCCATATGTAGAAATAGGAAGCAAATTGAGGTATGGAAGAAGGAGATCTCTACTCTATTTGAATTGAGATCTTTTGATTTCTTCATTGCAATTAAAATGATTGCATCTTTTTCCAGTGTGTACTTTGTCATCTTTTCTTGGTGGTATGCCCCTATTAAATTTATGAGGGATATGGAAGAAACGGTAGAGGGGTAAGGGAGGTGCCACTCCAAACTTAGGGTTTTGCACCATTATGTGGATTTTGTTTCTTTTTTATGGATGGAAGCTAAGAAGATGGAAGAAGAAGTATAGAAGAGGTTCAGATCTCATGCAAATTGATTCACAATTCAGAGCATTTGGTTTTTCTCTTTATCACAAAATACTCAAATAGTGACTTAAAGATGGAGAAAATAGTGATTCTATGCAATTGTTTCACTAGTCAGTAGGAAGCACGATGTGTTTGATCCCTCTCAATTCCTTTAGAGCTTACAATCTTTTCTAAGGGAACATGGTTTTTAGATTCATGGGCCACTTGGGATAATTTCTAATCATCAGTTAGCTTTAGAAATTGGTCCTTTTGAGATCTTTCTTTGAATAATAAGGGTTGAATGACATAATCATATTGGAAAACCGAATCTAAGCTGACTAGATAGTGTCTTTAATAATTTTAAAAGATAAAATTTTGAAAAATTCCACCAAAAATGCAATGATGGAATCTTCTTTCTAAAATAGATAGGTGTGGGAAGAAGGTAGAATACATACCACCAACCCTCCACCCCGAACTTAAGAAATTTGGTAGTCCATGAGCAAACACTAAATCTGAGATGGAGGGGAAAATCGTGTCAGTTGGTCCAAAAAAATTAATTGCCTTCCTATCAGCACAAATCCTCCATCTGAAGGTTTGAAACATAATTGTCAAAATGTAAGATTGCATCTTGAGGTGCATTATCTAATGTGTAAAAATTTTCAAACCTAAAATTGCAAGAAAAGATGAAAGTAATGATAGGGTTGCCTCCTGACAAGCAGCTATGTTTTACATCGTTGGCTTGACAAATTGATTTCAATTATTTAGTGGGGGATCAAGTTTATAGAGGGTGAGGGGTAGTTCACTGTGCATGTCCTTCATTGTGAAATATCTCTTCACACATTGCCTATTCTCCACAAACTCACCATACTTCTTGATCCGTAAGATGAAAGAACCATGTGGGTAGATATGCCTGACGATGTATGGTCTAGACAAGCAAGATCAAAGTTTACCTCAAAAAACTTTGAGGCATGAGTTAAAAAACAAAAATTGGTCACCAACATGTATACCTTTTCTTTTCATATGACCATCATTCCATAACTTTGTTCTATCTTTATAGATTCATGAATTTTCTTATGTAATAAATTTGAGTTCCTTGAGTTCTTGTAGTTGTTCTGACTAGCTTTCTTCAGACCAAAATTCAATTTCTTGATGGCCCTGCAGGACTTATGTTCTAGGTCGGAAGGGAGGTGGCACGACTTCCCATAAATCAATCTGAATGGGGAAGTGCTCAAAGGTGTCTTGAATGTTATTCTATAATCCCATAGATCATCATTGATCTTGTTGAACTAGTCCTTTAGGTTTCATACCACTATTATATCTAGGATGGCCTTCAATTGTCGCTCTACTTGGATGCTTATTTGTGTATGATATGGAGATGCTACCTTATGATACACTCTGAGCAACCTCAATAGAGTTTGAAAGCTCCATTCTAGAAAATGTGATCATCTGTCTGAGATAACTATGCATGGAAATCCAAACTATAGGAAGATAATGTCCCTAAATAGTTTTGGGTATAGATTCCAACTATTTTGAGACATAATCAACTGACACCAAATGTAAGTGAATCCATATGAAGAGGTTAATGGGCCCTTGTAGTCTAAACCCCATACATCAAAGATCTTAACTTCTTGCCAAAGGTTCAGAGGCTTTTCATCCCTCTTGCAGATGGTATCAAACCTTTGACATTTGTCACAAGATAACACATACTTATGAACATCCTTGAATATGGTGTCCAATAGAATCCACACTATCAAACTTTGTATGGAGTCTTGTTAGAATGCATGTGGCCTTCAATGGGGCATGAGTGACATTCTTCAATAATTGGTTGTGTTTTCTCCTTAGGAATGCAACATAAATAGAAACCATCAACACATAATTTGAAGAGATAAGGCTCATCCCAATAGTATTTTATGAAATAATGCATGAATTTATTTTTTGCATTACTAATGCATTCAAGATGAATAATGTCTGCAACAAGATAGTTAACAAAGTCGACATACCTTGGGAAAGTAATTGAAAATTTCATGGCTTGGTCATTAGGTAGAGTGTCATTGATTAGAATAGTGTCTATATCATGAATGTGAATGCAGATCAGATGTTCAACAACTACATTTGCACTACCCTTCTTGTCTTGTATCTTTAAATCAAATTCTTTTAAGAGAAGGATCCACTGGATCAATCTAGATTTTACATCCTTCTTCATCAAAAAATATCTTATTACTGCATGGTCAATATGAACGATAACCTTGGACCCTACGAGATAAAACCTGAATTTATAAAAAGAATATGCAAGTCCAAGGAACTCCTTCTCAGTAGTTGCCGAATTTACTGGGCTTCATCAAGAGTTTTTGAGGTATAGTAAATGATGTGGTGCTTCTTATGTATGTGTCTCCCCACCGCTGCTCCTACAACACAATTTCTCACGTCACACATGATCTCAAAGGGTTGAGATCAGTCTGGCTTCAGATTTTTGAAACTCCTCATACATTCTTCATCAAAACAAAATCCAACATCTTTTAGTAGCAAGTTAGTCATAGATTTAGCAATTTTGGAAAAGTCCTTGATAAATATTCTATAGAATCATGTATGGACTAAGAAGGCTTTGACTACTTTCACATTATAGGGAGGAATAAGCTTAGTAATTACTTCTATTTTTGCCTCGTCAACCTCGATTCCTCGGTTGCTTACCTGTGGCCCAACACAGTTGCTTCTTTTTACATATAATGACATTTCTCCTAGTGGAGAACTAGGTGTGTTTCCTCACAACATTGAATAACTACATAGAGATGACCTAAGCATGAATCAAATGAATCTCCATACATGGAGAAATAATACATAAAACCTTCCATGATTATTTTAGTCAATCATGCAAAGATAGATGACATGTGATGCTGAAACATGGAGGGAGCATTGTAGATCCCAAAGGGCATTCTTCTGAAAGCATAAGTCCTAAAAGGACATGTAAAAGTGGTCTTCTCTTGGTCATCTAGATGAATTGCGATTTGGTAGAGTCCAGAATAACCATCAAGATAGAAGATTTATTCTTGACGAGCAAGATGCTCTAGAACCTGATCTAGGACCGACATGGGGAAATGATCTTTGTGTGTTTCTTTATTGAGATTTCCATAATCAATACACATTCTCCATCCTATAACTTTGCAAGTGACAATGAGTTCATTTTATTTATAGAGTACCACTATGGTACCTTTATTCTTTAGAACAACCTTGAGTAGATCAACCCATGGCAAATCAGAAATGGGTTAGATAATGGGAGATGTGAGAAGTTTACAACTTCAAGGTGAACCACTTCTATCATGTTTGATTCAATTTGCATTTTTTCTCCACAGATGGTTTGAAATCCTCTACCATATGTATGTTGTGCACACATAACACTTGGATCACCCTGTTGGGATAACTCATCTCATATCCTATGGCCTTTTGCCTTTTCCTTAATTCTGTCAATAGCCTGCCTTCTTGCTCATATGTGAGGTCAACATTAATGATTATCAGACAAACCTTCATGTCATCTAGGAAGGAATACTTCAACCCTTCTGGTAAAGTTTTCTTCTCAAGGACTTTCAACTCTTCATTTAATTCTTGGGTAGTGTAAGTTGCTCATAGTTATTCAAATACATCTTGTGGGTTTTCTTCGACTGAATCAAGGCAGAGTATGCATTGCTTCACCTTCTCATTAGACTCTAAATTTTTTGTTGGAGCAGTGACATATTCTCTATACAATCTAACAGAAAATTTTTCTCCTGCATGCTTGAACTGTTCATGTTGTTAAAAACTCTAAGTTGAAGATTCTCCTTCCCTAATCTAAAGAGTAGGGTCCCTACCTTGGCATTGATTAGTTCACTTATAGTGGCTAGGATGGTCCGACCAAAAATAAGAAGATATATAAGATCTTTCTATATTTCCATTGCAACGAAGTCACATGGGACATAAGAGTTCTTCCCCACTTTGACTCGGACATCCTCAATGATTACCATGGGAATGGTCATCGTGGAATCAACGAGATGTATTTCATACTCATTGGTAGTAATTTTGTGAATCTGGGACTCTTGCATAGTCTGTGAGGCATGATAGAGATATTAACTCCAACAATTGATAGTCCCTCCGTTCATGTAAAGCCATGAATATAACATGCGATCTCAAAAGAACTTGGATCCTTGTTGGTTCTTTGGCATATTGCTCAATATTACATCGTATGTTGTTGTGTCTAGCTTAACCATTCCACACTCCTTTGTTATGTATTTTCTAGAAAGGTGCATCTTTAAGTATTTATACAAAGCATGTATCTCTTCCACTGCATCTAAGAAAGGAATGTCCACATGGAGATTTTTCATAGCTTCCTTGAACTTCATAAACTGAGTATCTAGTTGTGTCTACCTTAGGAAACTTTGGAGCAGAGGACGTGTGTTATAGATAGTAATAATCGACTTAGCTCGATTCTCCTTCTAAAAAATGACTGGTTTTTTAGTTGACCTTTTTTGTATTGTCAATAATTATTGGTTCTTTCTTTTCTTAGTCATGAATCGTGGTTTCTTGCATCACCAAATTAAGTACTTTTGAGTCTTGGATGACCCTAAAACATACACATCTACGTCAATCACATGGGTCTTAGTAGGTGTGTCTGAAAAGTCTTTCCCAAAATATGTAGAAACAACATTCAGTTAATCTAGGTGTTTAGGGTTATTTTCTGGATGGCATGTGAAAGCTCCTATAGGTGGGCGACGACTAGTTGAAGTTGAACAATTGAGACTCAATGGATTTCTGATGGGTTTGCTAAATTGTGATCATTGTAGGTTGAGACTCTAGGATCTTTTCAATATATGAAAGTTTGTTATCAGATGAGGGAGCATTTCCTTGTGGCTGCTTTTGTTTTGAGACTTGGTTGGGATTCTGATACTGGTTGTTCTCCCTATAGTTTCCTTGGGTTATGAAGTTTAGTGGCTAGCTGTTCTGAAAACATGGAGGAACCCAAACTTGGTTTCTATCATGAATGAGCTATTGTGAGTTTTCTTCTCCTAAAGGATTGTCGTATTGAAAACCAGGGTGATTTCTATTTCGGTTTGGAGTATAATACCCTTATTTAGGAATTCTATGGAAGGATTTCAATTCATCCATTTGATTCTTGTCTCCTTGAAGTGTGGCATTATTCATGACCACATCAAAAAGTATTTGACAACCCAAAGTATAATGTTTAGTGCCCTTTCATGCTTCATAGAATTGTCATTGCCTTCATTGTTGTCATTGAGGAGAATTCCTTATTTCATAAGCATTGAAAGAATTTTTGAGATTCTCTTACTTGAGTGTTATTAGCTTTATGGATTTAGTAATAGATTTCAACTCAGAGCTACTCTCTTCCATAAGCACCTTTATTTGGCTTGATTCTTGACTCCAAGAGCTACTACCATCAATGCTCTATCATAACTTTAGCGCATGAAGTTTCCTTTTGATGAAAAGTCTAGGAATTTCTTGACATTGTCATCCTCACCTTAGTAGAAAAACTCGATGAGTTGGTTTTCAGAAATACCATGATGTGGATAATTGCATAGTAGTTCATTGTATCTCTCCCAAGATTCTACTAAAGTTTCACCAGAAACCTAAGTAAACTGAGTTATCTGGCCTCTAATGGTGTATGTGAGGGAAGGTGGATAAAACTTCTCAACAAAATTTGTTTTAAATTTGTTCTGATCTGGTGATAGGATTTCATAATAGAGCATTATACTAGCTCCTAGCTCAGTCTAAAAGTGCATATATGAAAAGATGAAGTCTAATAGCGGCATTAGAGACTCCGTTTTTCTTAGTCATGGAACATAGATCCCCAAATTTCAAGATGTGCTCTTGACAATCTTCCCCTTCGTTTCCTGAAAAGGGATTATTCTTTAGCAACTTGATTCATTGCATACTTATTTCAAAATTAGCAACATTGAGAGAAGGGGTTGAACTAGGTTTTAAACATTAGTAGCTTTAGGGATTGAGAATTCCCTAATATCTTTTTATTTCTCAACCTCCTACACAATGTCTTGGGTTGTATGGATTTCCTTCTATACTGCATCCCTAGCTTCTTGAGTCAGCCTCTCTCTCTGTGCTGCAATGACCAGATTCACCCTTTATGTGATTTCTTCCTCATCTATTATGTCTCTATTTTCTATGATTCTATGATGGAAAGTGTGGTCTATATATGGATCAAACCTTCATGCAAGGGCAATTCTACTAGAACGTGGCATGCACTATGTCATGGTACATGAGAGAAAAAATCTTCCATAAGTCAAATGGATGAAGGAAATTAAAATTCAAGTGAATATGTGATTATATGAACATTAAAGGAAAACGTCCTAAAGTAATCTTAACTAAACTATGTTAGACTAGAGAATTGTATTGCCCCCAGCAATGACACCATAATTTGGTGTGAATTTCACCACACTTACAAATCCACTAGGAATAGAATTCCAAGCTTTTACTAAAATCAACATGTAATAATCACCACCTGCAAGTGAAAAAATCTTATTGTAGTATAGTTGAGGATAAAATGTCAATGGATACCTTCCTAAGAAACTTACTATTTATTATCCAATTGATTATGACTAATATTTAAAACTGAGAATTGAGTTTTTAAGTTAAACTGATCACAAGAATAGTAAATGACTAAAGTAAAATAAGGTCTAGATTAATGATGGAAAACATTGGGGTGGAATCAAGTTTGGTCGCCACTATCTGAATCTGTGCATTCACTCAAATCCAAACTTGTACAAAGAAATAATTGGAGTTATTCAAGTTCCCCCTTTCAGCACTAGAATCATGCAAGAGAGGATATCACTATAAGATCAATGTCTCAATGCTTATAGGTTGTCTACTTGCTACTATGAAGACTTCCCATTATAAGGCCTCATTAGGGCATCAACCAAAATCAATCGATATTCAAATCGTAAATGATGAAATTTTCATTGTCTAATATTATAGTAAATTACGTAAGGCAGGTGATCAATCCCCAAAACATGTATTAAATGATTGATGATGAATTAAATGAGGACATACAAGATTTAGAATGAAAATTACATGAAAAGGGTAGTGGAGATAATCCCCACACCTCAATGAAAGGAATACTCCCTTGACATGGCGAGATTAATATCACTATTGGAGGAATGGAATACAATCATGGTCATCTCTATAGATAAAGTAGCTCAACATGGTGTGTGATGACAAACATCCTTCCTTATTACTCTTCTGGTACTAACACTGACTTGCGATTGAAGTGGGTGGATGGGCAATGACTCAATGCAGAAGTCAATTGCCCTAAGGGGGGAGGTCGGTGGCCTTGAACTCATAGAGGTCTTTATGGAGTTCTATACACTAGAGGTCGATGGCCTAGAGTTGTTGAAGGGAAGGATTGATCGATCACTACTATTAACATGGAGGTCATTATCTCATTTGGTATGACTCAAACAAAGGATACATATATCATTGTCATCTAGAGCGCATAAATGAGAAATGCATTTCTAAAATCCATATGATGGTTATCTGGACTCTTTTGGTTAACCAAACTGATAGAGACATGCATGTCTTATTTATTATGCAATATGACAAAAACATATTCACTAGATCTGAGAGAGAGACTATTGTATTAGGGCTCCTACATACTGATGTGTACATATTTTTTAGAATAAATGCTAAAGGTAGTTACTCGTACCTCATTATATTTACTGATACTATTAATAGATAAGGTATATTGTATTTAATGAAATACAAGTATGAATCTATTGAAGTGTTCACAGAGATTATGAATGAAGTACACAACTAACTTGGTAAAAGTATTAAGATACTTTGATGTGATTGATGTTGAAATATTTTAAACCAAGAGTTTGAGAACCTTCTGGGAGATCATGATAATGTATCATGATGAGCTCCACCTGAACTCAATGATAGTCTATCATGAGACTGTATTATAAATATGAAATTGTACCTTGTCAGTCATGGTGAGATTATCAATGAAATCTAGTGGATCATCCAATTTCCTTCTGGGCACATGTTTTACACTAAAACAATGTACCATCTAAATTGGTTCAAAGACATCTATAACCAAAACAAAAACATGTGATATAAAACACATAAGTGATGATTATTTCCATACAATTGTAATTCCTTGGTGCCACAAGGAGTTACTACCACCTAAGGTCTACATCATATGCAACATGTTGTTAATGAAGATATGTGCTCAAACCAATCTGGGTTGATTAGTTCAAATCTTAAATCACTCTGCTTGCCTTTTGGTCGGTCAGTTGGGTTCTTGAAACGGTCGTATAGTCTCAAGTTCAACTGATGCTTGGACTCCTCCAGCCAGTCAGTTGGGCCACCAGTGGATCGATCCATCCTCCTGTCGTATGTCCTCCTTGTTCCTCTAATCAATTGGTTCGTCTCATGAGCTGGTCGGTTCGTCTAGTGCAGAA
Organism: Alisma plantago-aquatica; assembly: GCA_963693085.1. NCBI lineage: Eukaryota > Viridiplantae > Streptophyta > Magnoliopsida > Alismatales > Alismataceae > Alisma > Alisma plantago-aquatica. Next base: position 295,694,766 of record OY856411.1, read on the forward strand.
TGTCTTCTCATGAAGGAATATAAATTAAAACTATCATATTTCTTATTACATTGTATAAGGGAAAATTTGTAGTTACATTTGAATAGAAATAGGAAGAAGAGCAATAATTTACATTTAGAAAGGAGAGAGAGGATCGATATTCAAACTAATATATAAACATGAATAAACAACAACAACCATGCAAATATAGATCTAGGGTTATTGGCTACAACCATGCTTCACATTCACCATCAAAGATGATTTTAGGGAGACGCATGTTAATTGCATATATATGATATGTGTATATATATACACATTAGTTTGTGGAGTTGTATCTAGAATTTAATCAGATATGTACAATAACCAATTTAATATTCACATCATATTCAATAAAATAAATCTGATCATGTTGATTTAAATTCCAGATACATTGTAAATTAACGTGGCACTAATACTATTGTAGGGAAATTAGGGCGACATATAAGGAAGAAGAAATAAAATTTAGAGCTCAATTCCCCTTAACAGTAGTATTGTGTCAACAATAATGTATCTAAGAAGGAAATATTGCAAGGTTATACCTATCCTGGAGCAAGTCCAGTGACATTACCCTTGCAGTAGCATCATACTCTTCTTTAGGAAGCGGCTCGCTCCTTGTTCAATAGCAACAGTCGAACAATAATTTCCATAGGCCTTCTTGTGCAACACCACAGATAGGCGGTTGACGGTGTCCTCCTAGAGGAAGACAATGACCTCCCACCTCTAGAGTAGTCCACACAGAAAACATGGAACTCCACGTTGTACTACTAAAGCCAACAGGAAGGAGTTGTCCCTTTTGAACATCAACCTGTTAGAGTTGATACTCTCTCCTACAATTGTCTCTCCCTTTATATCCCTCCCTTTATTGGATAGGACTTGATTGGTCTCTCTATTGGTTACCAAAACTAGAGAGAAAAGCAGTTTTCAGAGCCAACTGGTGTATCTGAGAAGCCCACACCACCCCTCTATTTATAGGAGAGACTAGGGTTAGGGTTCCCTATTTGTGTGGGAGTTGAGACAGACATAATCATGAATTTTCTAGAACTTGCGCACAACAAAATTCATCATTTCTCATAGTGAAATGATCATTTTGCACAAGTTCCTTATCTGATTCAAATTGGTAATCAACGTACGATTAATGAACAACATGACGTCAGTACCAATTCTTGATCCAATCGAATTGACCATTGAACCAGGAAACCTAGATGATGAATTGGTTAGTTCACACCATCAACTGGTTGGTTCACTATCTAAATTATCCATCTTACACCCTTGTTCAACCATTGATCAACCAATGTTGTTTCTAATTGACTTGAAACTTCAACCGATAGGTTTAATACTTGAACCGGTCTGTTCAAAGTCTATTCAATCCATTTTGAACCTCAATTGTTTAATTGAATTCATAAATGCCTTTAGTAATCAATCTAAACATCATTCGTGAATAAACTCCTTTAGTTCAAGTGTATCCCATGTTTTTGACCTTATAGGTCCATAATTATGTCGGCAGTGAATGTCCATAACCAATTATGGCATTACAAGGAAAGAGAGGCGTCTAGCAATACATCATTTCTAACCAAGTAATTCGAAAAGTTGGAGATCAACTTCAACCTAAAATTCATGATCAGTGTTAATGTGATCATATAGCTCCTTTTTCTGGTGTCTAAATTGAACTCATGGCATGGAATTGTCATCCTCTCAATGTTCAATCCATGTATCTTAAACTAGAGGAGACTGTTTGAGATACACGTGAGCTCACATATCACATATTGACTCACGTGAGTATGTCCATACATTTCTCAGTCTCGCTTACCAAAAGGCTCTGGATATCTTTGTATATGAGAGACAAATCCCATCTATAACACTCTCACCCAATCCCATGTGTCACAATGCACCCAATCATCACCGTTATGGTAAGCCTGATTCAGTGTCATGTTGGATTATCTCAAAGTAAATGGACGACATTTGATGAATGTAGTGACTTCAGGTCTAACAACCACTATCACTATGAGAGTTGATTCTAACTACCATTCCATGATCTCCATGTATCACTCTCACGGTGGGTCTGTCTGATACACTATTCTCTAACATGTATCTTTGCGCTTCACTTGATATCACATATCATGACTAATGAGACTCTGTCATCAGCCACCATACACTCTAGTCTTATGTATCTATTTTCCTTCCACAATAATATTTGACTAGGGACATAACATGAATGTATGTACTCTTATCGTACATATGATCTCATTATTCAAGTCATGTACTTGAAGACATACATCATCAAGTAACATCATTCTTTACACATCTATTATGTTTGTGTCATCATCTAATATTGAGACAAACATAATAGATGAAATTACCTTTAGTATGATCAATTTAGGTATTTAATGCCCCATTACAATCATCATATGATTGGTTCTCTGGGCATACATGCCAACAATTTTCCCAACCCACTTGGAAACATAATCAACAAAAATAAGATGTAATAGATGATATAAGAGGAGGGGAATGGGACCATGTAGTCTCCATCCAAAACATCAAATATCAAGCCATCCTTCATAAAAATGAGTAGCATCTCATCCCTCTTGCAATTATTGTCTAATCAATGACATTGGTCACATGATTTGACATAGTCGTGAACATCCTTTATGATTGTGAGCCATATGAATCCATATCCAAGGACTTTGGTGGCATTGTTTCTTTATCTCATGTGGCCCACAGTAAGGCCAGAATGGAATTGTTCCAGAAAGAGAGGGGCTTCATTTTTATGGATGCAGTGGCAGTGGAGGTCATCTGAACACAATTAAAATAGATAAGGCTCATCCAATTATTAATATAGGATCTCAAACTTAAACTTATTATTTTCATTGTTGGTGCAATATGGATGATAAGGTCCCACATCAATGTTTTTTACTATATCAGCATCCATGGGGTGAACGTGGACTCTAAGAAATATGAACAAGCATATAATCAACATTATTAAGCAAAACATCTAGGGTTAGAGCATAACCCAAGTCAGGGATGTTACAAATTATCCACCTCTTACAAGGATTTCGTCCGCGAAATCATCAACAAAACATTTAAGAGAAAAGAGTAGGATATTTCCTCCTCATCTCTTCCTTTAGTTCCCATGTAGCTTCTTCAATGCCATGGTGATTCCAGAGGACTTTTACAAGACAAATGTCTTTCTTTTTTAAATTTTAATTCTCTTATCAAGGATTGTCACAGGTCCTCCAACATATGATATATCATCATTTAATTATACTTCCACATGTTGTAGAACTAATTCTGTGTCAGGATGACACTTCCTCAACATAGAGATGTGGAACATTGGATGCAACTTATGCAACTCAGGTGGTAACTCCATCTTATAAGCTACCTTTCCAATCCGTTCAATGATTGGATAAGGCCCCATAAATCTAGGAGCTAACTTTCCCTTCCTTCCAAATCTAAGAACTCCCTTCCAAGGTGAGACCTTGAGATACACTGTCTCCAACTTGGAATTCTAAGGGTCTTCGCCTTTTATTGGCGTATGATTTCTATCCTGTACAGTCTTTAACTATTGTTGTATTACTTTAATCTTCTCAGTTGTCTGCTGCACAAGCTCAGGACCCAAAAGTTGATTTTCTCCTGTTTCATACCAACATAAAGGAGATCTACATCATCTACCATATAATGCTTCATATGGTGCCATGTCAATACTGTGCTGATAGCTATTATTGTAAGCAAATTCTATCAAGCTCAGGTGTAGATCCCAACTTCCTACAAACTGAAGGACGCATGCTCTAAGCAAATCCTCCAAAGTTTGTATGGTCCTTTCAGATTGTCCATCAGTCTGAGGGTGAAAGGTTGTACTGAACCTTAACTGTGTACCCAAAGGTTTATAAAGTCGTTCCCAAAAGTGACTCGTGAACTGGGGACCTCTATCAGAAATGATAGTAGCTGGAACCCCGTGCAACCGCACTATCTCATCTACATATAACTGTGCCAGCTTCTCAGCAGTGTAGGTTGTTTTGACAGGTAAGAAATGTGATGTCTTCGTCAACCTGTCAACTATCACCCATATGGAATCATGACCTTTGGCTGTTCTAGGCAGACCAACCACAAAGTCCATGGTCACATGATCCCATTTCCACTGCGGTATAGGCAAAGGTTGTATTGTTCCTGCGGGCTTCTGATGTTCAGCCTTAACCTGCTGACACACCGGACACCGCATAACAAACTCATCTACATCTTTCTACAATCCAGGCCACCAATACATATCTTTTAAGTTATGATACATCTTGGTGCTCCCTGGATGCATAGAATACATAGAAGAATGAGCTTCTTCCAGAACTAACTTCCTCAAGTCATTGGCATCAGGCACTACCATCCTACCATGGTAACAGACTACCTGATCCTCTGACTCATGAAATCCATCCCATTTCTCACTACCAAACTCAGATCTAATCTACTGAACTACTGCATCAGCTTGTTGTGCTTCCTTAATCTGCTGTCTCAGAGTTGGTTTTATGTGCATCTCAGCTAACAACCCGGCTAACAATGATACTTTAAACTGTACATTGTTTTGCCTCAAAGATATAAACATATCCCTCTTAGAGCACACTAAAGAATTCAACTGTGCTTTGTTTAAGGCTTGGTTGCTGATTTTCTGCTTAATGCATTAGCAACTACATTAGCCTTTCCTGGATGATAATCAATTGTACAATTGTAGTCCTTGATTAACTCCATCCAGCGATGTTGTCCCATGTTCAGCTCATGCTGTGAAAATATATACTTCAGGTTCTTATGGTCTGTGAAAATTAGGAATGTCTCTCCATAGAGATAATGTCTCTAGATCTTCAAAGCATGGACTACAGCAGCTAGCTCTAGATCATGTGTTGGATAATTCTCCTCGTGTTTCTTAAGATGTCGAGAAGCAAAAGAAATCACTTGCTTATCCTGCATCAACACACATCCTAAACCATTCTTAGATGCATTACAGAAAACTATGTACCCCTTTCCCTGCTCAGGTAACACCAGCATAGGTGCACTTGTCAACCTTTCTTTCAACAACTGAAAAGAATGTTGACACTTGTCATTCCAAACAAAAGGAACCTCCTTTCTGGTCAACTTGGTTAGAGGTAAAGCTATAGAACTGAAGTTCTTAATGAACCTCCTGTAATAGTCTGCCAACCCTAAGAAACTACGTATCTCCGTTGGTGTTTTCGGTTGTTCCCATTACAGGAAAGATTCTACCTTCTTAGGATCAACACGAATACCTGAAGTAGATATTACGTGTCCAAGAAAAGAAACTTTTGGTAACTAGAACTCACATTTTCTAAACTTAGCATACAACTTATGCTCTCTTAGCAAAGTCAAAGCCTGACAGAGGTGCTGCTCATGCTGTTGAGCATCTCTACTATATATCAAGATGTCATCTATGAAGACTACTACACACTGATCAAGAAAAGGTCAAAAGATTCTATTCATGAGTTCCATGAATGCAGCTGGTGCATTAGTTAGTCCAAATGACATAACTATGAACTCATAGTGACCATACCTTGTCCTAAAGGTAGACTTAGGTATGTCACCCTCCTTAATACGCAACTGATGGTATCCTGATCTCAGATCTATCTTGGAAAAGATAGTTGCACCACGCAACTAATCAAATAAGTCATCAATCCTTGGCAAGGGATACTTGTTCTTTATAGTTAGTTTATTCAATTGTCTGTAATCAATGCATAACCGCATCGATCCATCCTTCTTCTTAACAAAGAGAACCGAAGCACCCTAGGGTGAAGTGCTCAGTCGGATAAAGCCTTTCTCAAGCAACTCTTGCAACTATTTCTTAAGCTTTGCCATCTCAGCAGGTTCCATCCTATACGGTGTTTGTTCTATAGGTTGTGTGCTCATAATTAGATTAATCTCAAAATCAATCTCTCAGGGCGGAGGTATACCTGGAAGTTCTTCAGGGAACACATCCTCAAATTCCCTGACTATCAGAACTTCATAAGGATTAGAACTCTCCATGGTGGTATCTACCACATGTGCCAAGAATGCAAAACATCATTGTCTCATCAACTTCTCAGCTACCATAGCTGACACAAGACAGGTTGGAAGAATCTTTCTATCTCCTTGAAAGATCCATGTGTCACTATCATCTATGAACACAGCCTACTTGGACTCACAATCCAAGACAACCTTGTACTTTTCTAGAGTGTCCATCCCAAGAATTATATCAAACCCATGCATCTCAAGTGGTATAAGATCCACTTGAATGTGATGCTTAGAAAAGAAAAGAGTGCAGGGAGAACACACCTCCCGCAACACAGCAGATCCCATCAAAGGAGTTTCTAACTTCAAACTCTCTGCCCTATGACCAATTGTCATATTGCAGTCAAAAATCACTCTTTTAGTGATGAAAGAATGTGTAGCACCCAGATCAATTAAAATAGATACGACGCAAGATGTAGACATATCAAAATAAAATAAAGTTCCATCTGACCTGTCACAACCCTAGGGTTGACTACTAGATCAGGCTTATTCATCGCATAGAATCTCGTCGTCGCCTGCGGTTGATTCGGTGCTCGATTACTGGGTGCCGACGATCCATCTTGGGACGCTTGTCCACATCCTCTTACGCCACTTAGAAACGGTCGCCTTTGAGAGCCTTGATGACTCTGCCTCTGAGGTTGAGTCATACTTGCTTCTCTGGCTCGACAATCCTTCATCAGATGCCCCATCTTTCCACATATAAAACAACCTCTAATCCCTGGTTGTGGTCTAGATGGTCCTGTTACCGATACTGATGTTGTGATGTGGGCTCCTTCCGGTGGTAAACTACAGCCTCTACCCCTATTAGACGTCCATTGCGTCTGGGTATTAAACCTTGGTGGTGCTATTGGTACAGAAAACCTCAGTTTCTTACAACTTTTGGACCCTTGTCCTTAAAACTGAGTGTACACCTTTTTTCTCTTAGTTTGTCACTTCTCTGTCACAGGACTCTCTATGCGTCTGACAGACTCCACAAAAGTAGCAAACCTCTCCTTGTTCTCTAAAGCAAACATAGGAGTGGTCAAATTGGTGTTCAACCCCTTCTCAAAATGCCGAATTCTTTCTTCATCGGTAGCTGCCATATGCGGATAGAACCACAGAAGCTCCATGAACTTAGCCTCATACTCACTAACGTTCATTAGTCCTTGCCTTAATCTCTCAAACTGAGAGATCTTCTCATCCAATAACGTCTTAGGAAAGTATCTATTGACGAATTCTCATCGGAATACTTCCCATTTGATCTCCACACCTGGCCTCTTGCCCTCTTCTATGGTCCACCAATGTCCAGCACTCCCTTTAAGAAGGTACACTATGTGTCTAACCTTCTCAGCTTCTGGGATGTTAAGGATTCTAAAGGCCTTCTCTAGTTCAGTCAACCACATGTCTGCATCTGCTGTGTCATCTGTTCCAGCATATTCTGTGGCTCCAACCCAGCGAAGTCATTCAAATGTCTTATTGGATCCCTGTCCTTCATGGTGGGTAGGTGCCCTAGGTACAGGTAATGGCATCCTATCTATCATATGAGTCATAGCCGCCATAAACTGTCCAAACATGGCTTGGAAGGCTGGGTTCCCCATATCTGCTTGATTGAACTGGGGTTGTTCAGGTATGGGCTCCTCCCTATCATGGTCTCTTACACCTCCTCCTGGTGCAGCAACGCTTCTCTCAGTAGCATGTTCATCGTGTGATCCAGACATCTTTAGTTCTTCTTCTCCTCCTATATGAGAAGAAGTCACTATCAGATAACTGGAAGACACTAGAATAGACTCAACAACCTTAGTATTATGTCTCTGTAGACTCAGCGAACCTAGAGCTCTGATACCACTAAATTATGGCGAACAATTCATGAAAACAAGATTAACTAATGCAGAAGCGGTCGTTAGCAGTAGAATTACTAAAAATCACTAAAAATTAAAACTTTTTACAAAGAGATCCATAAACTGAAATACTCTTTCATAAGGAACCAAAGTAATTTATTTACATTCCGGTTCATCAGTACATATCTTGTACCATTCCTTCTCGAGTGTTAAAAGCATCAACTGCCCTATTAAATTGTACATAGGTAGTATAAAAATCTCGAGGCATCAAGCCAAAATCTCATATCAACATTAAACTAACTATTGACTCCTAGGACCTGAGAGTATAGAGACGACACATAGGACTCTTTATTTACAGGACATGACAGTCGGTGTCTCCACCTGAGGATTCACTAATGTCCTTGGTTCTGCTGTTGCTGCTACTGTTCTTCTCTTACTGTAGGGTTTCTGCCTCTTCTTCGGTGTCTACTTAAAAAGTTGGATCCCATGGGGGTGAGACAATTGAAAATTGTCCCAGTGAGAGATATAACTCTCCGCCAGAAACATTGTTATTACAGATAATAGAATAAAACTGAGCAGAAGAATCATAAGTATTCAACAGTAGCTAAATTATTGACTAAACAATTTACAGCAGTATTCTCTATTCAAGTCATTTCAGATATATCTTGATAGAGCAGTATATCATTTATTTAATAAGGAATATGAATAACATGTATAGCATTTAGCCAACTAAGACATACTAATCAAGGTATCATCAATCATTGATTCTCATATTTCAGCCCTAAGCAAATACGCTAAATGGATGATTACATTTTACAAACATACTTAAGCCCTAAGGAGATGAGGTATACCACTCATACTCCAACCGATCATTACGAAATCAAAATTGGTACCATACATAGGCCAATAGAAGAGCTGAATTCACATGACCTCATCTTCCTCAGTCAGTATGAGGACCAAATGCAGGACATCTTGTGTCTCTGCTAAATAGCTTTCCAGGGTATACTGGCAACTTCGCTATTAGAGTTACAGTGGTATGTTGTACTCTCTTTGCAATCGAGGGATATTATATTTATCTCACATCAATCCGGCATTAAGATCATCGGGAGATTTATGATACATCCATCCCGGTCTTCGGGAGATTAGTGATACATCCATCTCGGCATAATTAATGAAGGATTGAGAGATTTAATGTTTACCTCACATCAATTCCTCCATTAGGGCGTAAGGATATTCGCGCCCATAACCCCCACATACTCAAAAGTATGCCCTCCAGGAGTTCCCATAGGAAACCATGTTTCACCATCATCAAACTACTAATGATGATGGATCTATGGTCAGGGCTCTACATGATATCATTTCACTTGATTAATTAAGTACATTACAATATTCTTTTAGCATCAAACATGTTTTTCAAACATAAAACATTGTAACAGTTGCTACAAAGAATGAGTACTATTTCTATCAAGTTCTTTTCAAAGCTTTATAAGACTTTGGGATCTCAATCCCTCATCACATCAGGGTATTCTCATCCCTTATCATCTCATCATCATGATTATGAAACATGGGTGTTCAAACCCTCAATTCATCAAAACACTTGTTACCACTTTATCAGGTAACTTAATGCCTTCAGGTCATCAGACCAATGTAAACATAATAATTGTAGTGCAGGTATTTCACATGGCTCTTAAAGCCCAATAATATCTCTTGTTACCTCTTACTAGGAAACACAGCATATTATGGCACACAAGGCCCATAAAGCAAATTCAATAGTAAAGCATCATAGCTCATACCTGGCTATGTCCACCATCTCATGAAACCTGCATAATTAGTGCACATGATAACAATTATATCAGTTACAAATCAGCACTATGCATTGTAAGAGTAATATCATCATTTCCTCCTTTGAGTTAGAATTTCCCAATTTATGTCCATTAGGAATACTATATCTCATTACCCAGATTTGGGTCATGATTTATCATTATATTGCCCAAAATTAGGGTTTCATATATTACAACCCAAGATTAGGGATCCACATATCTTTATCCTATATCATTATAGGTTTTTGTATCAGAGTGTCACATACCAGTACATAGTATCACCTTGAATTAGGTTTTACATCTCATCATTGCATTAAGGTTTCATTTTGACCTTAACCTTATCTAGGGTTTCACATGACATCACCCTTACTTTAGGGTTTCATATAGCTTCACCCTTGATTAGGGTTTCTCATAACATCATCCTCAATTAGGGTTTACTATTCACATTCAATTAGGGTTTATTATTAAATTCCCTGAATTAGGGTTTCTCAAGTCATTACCCTAAATTAGGGTCATATCATTCATAGATTAGGGTTTCACCTATCATTGCTCTCAATTAGGGTTAGGGTACATTAACCTTCTTAATTAGGGTTTATGATCTCTTCATCAAGGATCATACCCTAATTACACATTCTATCAAGTTGGAAGTGTTGAGACTTAATCATTACATGATAATCATTCATGTAGGAAGTCCTCTCTCTCTCATCCTTTATAAGATGATATTTACTTCAGACCTGATTAGATTAGGTTAACTCAACTTGATTGGAGAACTGACATATGTATTGTGTCATTACTTCCATAATCATCAAGGATTAATCATTCAGGATGTACTAATCACCCTATCTTATTAAGGGTACAATTACTATAATCACCCTTGGATTACATCAAGTAATGATCAATTAAACAATTGACCTTTAATCACCTTAAGTGTCCATATGGTTTTGATTAATTACTTCTCAAACGGTCTTGGTCACTTAGACCCCAAACGGTCTTGACCAACCAGACCTCAAACGGTCTTGCATGGATGACCTTCAAACGGTTTAAGACCATTTAGACCTCCAAACGGTCTTGGTCTAATGGTTTGAAACCGTTTAGCAAAGTAGATACTTGAAACCGTTTAACAAAGTTGATGCTTGAAACCGTTTGACAAAGTTGATGCTTGAAACTATTTGAAAAAGTTGATGCTTGAAACCATTTGAGTCTCAATCAGTTTGAGATCATTTGGTCCCAAATGGTCTTGAGACCGTTTGGTCCAAACCTCCTCAAAACCGATTGGACCAAAAATGGTCTCAACCACTCATATTAGTTTAGGGTTTCCAAGATTAATTCCTTCATCAATTGAATCCATGTGATTACTCATCAATTGAACCTAAGAACCATACTTAAATTGAGCTTAATGAATCATCTTTCAATTGATTCAACCTTCAATAGATTATCAATTAGGGTTTTGAACCCAATTGAATTAGGGTTGAAATCGATGAACCTTCAATATTAGTCATTGTGGAACTAATTACTTTGAAATCATTGGATCATCATTAAAATTGGGCATGACCTGACGTCAAACGGTCTTGAGACCGTTTGCCCCATCCCATCACTTAAAATTGTAAAATTCAATTAAGGTTTGCATCATTGGATTGCTCATCAGATTAGCTATTGCTTGCATTTCAATTTGATAACTTTGGGTCTTCAACTATTTCACCATACTCAACCCTAGACCTCCAAACGGTATTGGTTGACCTCCAAACGGTCTTGAGACTGTTTGGGTGATCTCCAAACGGTCTTGAGACCGTTTGGGTTAATCAACCCAAAGATTTAATTCATTCAATTGCAAAATCAACACTTAACCCGATTAGGGTTTCTAATTAGATGATTGTCCATACATTGATTCAATCAATTAGAAATATTAGATCCTCATCCAACAAGTACAAGTGTCCTGACCTCAAATGGTCAACCCATCCAAATGGTCAACCATCCTAAATGGTTTGGGGTTCAAGGCTCTAAACGATTTGCAAACCGTTTAGTCTCCAAACGGTTTGGTGAAACCGTTTGGACCAAGATCTTCAAAACTGTTTGCAAGGGAAACTTGTTGGATTGTGTGCCCAAGATGATATCATAATCATCTACCTTCATTCATTCAAAAACTACTGCCATTTTCATGGTAATTACCACAATGAATCAAGGGAATTTCAAATAGAACAAAAAGGTTCAACAAATAATGGAGATTTGAATGCAATAACAATATTTAAGGGTTTGAGTTATATAACCCACCTCCAATTGAGCTTCAAATCTTGGAGATTCACGTCAAAATGGTGTAGGAAGCTTTTGCAACTCTCCCAAGGCTCGTCCTCAAGCTTTGGAGTGAAAAGATTGGCTAGGATTGAAGATGGAGTGAAATAGAGAAGAAATCATGCATTGTTTTGTGATTTCCACCATGAAATCAAGGTGACTTACCAACAGGTTGGGGTTCGTCCTCCTGCTGCTCCTAGCTCCCTTGGTCGTTTTTGCAAGCAAAGAGAGGAAGTGGATTCAAAAAGCCCTTTGATTTGGGTTGTAAAAGGTGTTTTTATAAGAAAATCAATGAGAGAGAAAATGCCTTATAAAGATCTTTTAATTCCAAAATTAGTGCCGCCTCTTCCCCCTCAATTCCTTGGCCACGAAGCCATCTTATCCCACTTGCAAAACTTCTTCATTATCCAAGAATTAAAAGAAAAGGAATTAAGCACCTTAAACATATTATACTAATATCCCCTTTTTAGTGGATATTACTTTTTCTTATAATAATGTGAGTGGAGTCTTCACCTCCTTATAATATTTCGTTGCCTTTGCAAGGCATAAGGGTGTTCACACTTGAGAAAATTCAACCATCTCGTTTTTGGTTGAAGTCCCTTCAATTATTTTAATTATTTTTGCATTAAATTGAATTAGGGTTTCAATTATGCTTAGATCTTGATTATTTTAATATCAAGATTCTCTCTCCTATAAAATAATTCCGATGAGGTGACCCTCCCATTTTATTTTCTCTACTTGATTCCAAGAAACATGGGGGACCCTCTAGAAGTTGTATTTTGCATATTGAACCCTAGGTTTTGGGTAAATTACACATTACACCAAGATTAGGTTTTAATGCACAAGGATTGCTCAGCAAGCTTTATCTTGGTGCTCAAGCTTGTGGAAACCAAACTACCGCATCATTATCATTCTTATGATCCTTCAAAATCTGAAAAACATTGTATCATGTACAATTTGCAAGTTAACCCCTCAACTTGGGTAATTTGCACTTTAGTCCAAAACTAACAAAACAATGTTTCAACATTATTCAAAAAGGACTAAAATTGAAATATAAGTTCCTCTTGAGCCTTAATTACTTTCCAAGAAATATGAACAAGCATCTAATCAACATTATTAAGCAAAACATCTAGGGTTAGAGCATAACCCAGGTCAGTGATGTTACGGATACCATCGACAACCTATCGATGGTATCGATGGGGTACCAGGGGTGCCAACCTTAGTTATAAATGGAGGGATTGTAGCTCATTTCTCTTCACACCTTCAGATCATTCTTCCTCAAATTTGACCTTGAGCATTGGCGAGCAACCAGAGGCACGCAACGAGCATCTAACGAGTGAGAAATCTTCCCAGAGTCTGTCATCGACTGTGGAGATCATCTTCTCCGACCTTCACCGAGCTCTTTTTCTCTATCTTTTCTCTGTTCATCATGGTGAGGAACGCAGCTTCATCTTCCTCGCATGCTGCCCCAATGGAGATCGAGACATTCGTACCACCACTGTCAGGCTCCATTCCCTGTATGAGGCTTGCACATCCCTCGGAAGACGTGAAGAAGATCTTCAACGAGTTAATGAAGTGGCCCATCAAGCCCACTCATTATGTTGATCGGGCCATGATCTGAGACCCGGGCTTTGAGGACAACCTCAACTATGTCCTCTGTGGCCAAGTTGGGAGGTTGACATATGGGGGAGAATGAGTTCCCTATCATGTTGAGGGCCATCCTTTCTTTGGCGAGTGGCCGACATATAAGGAAATCGTGGTAGAGTTCATGGCATCTCTCGACATTTGTGTCGTGCCCAACGACCTCATCGCCATTGACCATGAGTGGATAAAGGTTCGAGTCTCCTTTCGGCTTTTCAACCGCAACTACACCATCACCTTCAACCAGTTCAACTCAGTCTACAACTAGTGGCATTCGCCCGAGCAGCACAGACGGACGGACAGTCGGGCCGACTATGACACAATGTTTGTGGAGTTGGTGACCACTCCAACGGGTAAGATGATCAGCTACCACAACGTGGCCATGGCTGATTTTGAGCACCCATTCGTGCAGGTTTTGCATCGCATGTTATGCATCACTTTCTTTGCTCGAGGTGAATTATCACTGAGAAAATTCCAGGAGACGGACCTGTTTTTCCTCTACAAGTTGCTGATGAGGGAAAAGCTTAACTGGGGCGCATTTTTCTTAACGTGTGTGATGGCAATGAAGAGGAGCACCAGACGAGCCCCTATTCATTTTAGGGGACTTATCACGCCACTAGCCCTCTACCTTGGGCTAGACCTGTCTACACTCCCTCCACTGGTCAACAAGAACCATGTTAATCTTGCCCACTTATACTGCTCAAACCTTCTTACATTTCATGATTGTGTGGTATATGCTCATTGCCAGATAGGAAAGGAGTACTTGGAGATATCACTACCAGACCCCATTTTCAACATCCAGTCAGGCCAGCATTTTCAGTGGCCAATCATTCATATTGACGAGTCTGAGGAAGAAGTTGAAGCTACAGACGACGAAGATGATGCAGACGATGATGAGGAGGATGAAGAGGAGACTCTCACACCTCTTCAGTCACGAGTAGCCCCGAGGAAGCATCCACGCATCTATCCATGAGCTTCATCTTCCTCTCAGCCACCACCAACACAACCCTCTCAGGAAGGAGAGAATGGTTATTCCATGTGAGGCATGTATACCATGCTCCAGGACATCTAGCAGACGCAACAGCAGCATACTATGTCTTTCCCCAGTATTCAAGACATGACGAACCGGCTATTTGTGAATCAACAAGAAATTTATGAGAATGAACGCCTCCTCCTCGCCAACCAAGAGAACATACACAACTGATTACATAGGATGGAGATGCAGTAGTAGCCTTTCTATGACCACTACTGGAGTTGGGACTACTTTGGAGGCTACCCACAGCCGCCACCGATGCCCCCATTTGATCCTTCATTTCAGGGGAAATATCCTACATGGGATCCCAGTGGTCAACAATACCCGCAGTACCCGCCACCTGAGCAGTAGTAGGGTATCACTGTTCCACCTTCTGAGTTTGTTCTTGACTATGAGGCCATAGTCAAATTCAAGCTTAGAGGGGGGATGGAACAGTTTCTATCTTAGTTTTATTTCATTTTCTTTCATTTTAGCTTTTTTTAGCTTTTTTCTATTTTTCTTCTAGTTGTGTAATTTCTTTATTTACATATTTCTAGGGCCCACTTTCTATCTAGTGTAATCAGTTGATGTCTAAATGTAAATTGCATGTCATCTCAATGTTTTTCATATGGGGGTAATGGGTGCAATTGTCTGAAATTTGAGCATTAATGAAAATTTTCCAGAAATTATAAGTTGGACTTGTTTGAAATTGAGCACATAACTTATGAAAATAATTGGGTAGGTCAACTTTAAAACATATGATCATAACTGTACATCCTTATGGTTCAAGAAATGTGGATGGATTTGGATGTTGAACCTAAACTGACCAAATGGTAACAGGACTTTAATCAAAAGTGAGGGAGAGAAACTCGTTGATTGGTTGGTACACATCAGTAAGGAGGGACATATAATCTTTTCCAATGGTTCTGTCAATTAGTCTTGTGATCTATCCACCCCACTTCATTCACACTCCACCATAAGAATTGAGAGCACATTATAGTTTTTCATTTCTTGATCGCATGTCAACTAGATAGGATTGCATTATAGCTAGATTTTGCATAAAAATGAAAAATGAAAAGAGATTTGTATATTAGTCATGCATGCACACATTCTAGAGTGCATGCCATTATAGTTGCATAATTACTTTCATATAGTTGCATTTTGCATACTCTTGAGCATATAGGACATTATGTGCCTTACTTATTCTGAAAAATAAGAAATGCGAGGAACTTATTCTATACTCTCTGAGAAGTTAATTGTAATGCACCAATTGTGGTAGTTATGTGAAAATAAGCCTGAAAAATATATATTGTAAATGTTTCTCTAGTCAAAATTTAGAAGAAGAAGGGCTTGAAAAAAAGAGAGAGAAAAAAATTTAAGCAGAAATTAGAGGGAGAAAAGAACTTGTTTCACCTGTATATTAAAAAATAATAAGCACATGATGTAGTTTTGTAGACATTCCATCTCACATTGAGATGGAATAGTAGAGCATGCATCATTCCACCTAAAATGTAGGCATTAGGTCATTTCCATACACATATGCATCATTTAGGTCATTTTTATTATTTTTGCATGTTAAATTGTATGGTGCTTCCTCTTCTTCCACATCCATCCATTTCATCCACTCGTTGCTCAAAATGGTAGGCCACCCATGATTATCTCCTCATTCTTGTATATTAGGAGATCTGCTTCCATGTAGATGGTAGTTAAGATATGAGCAACGTAGATAGGAGATCACAAGATGCACCAAGCCTGAACCGGAGGAATTTATTATATCAACTGCTTTATTTAATAGTGTTCGTTGGTCTTGGGGTGGGCATCTCTCATGGATGATTATTGTCACCTTTAGGGTAGTTACCGTTCTGTGGTCAGTGAGGGCCAGTATGTGCCTTGCAGGAGGGAATCATTCTCAGATGTCTTTTATGCTAATATGTTCTTTAGTAGACCCTCACAATTATATTTTGTAGTTTTGTTGCTCGAGGATGAGAAAAGTTCAAGCTTAGGGGAGTTTGATGCAAGGGTTTTGAGTCACTTTTATATGCTAGTTTTATTATCATTTTGTACGTGTATTGGTATTATTTGTGGTTAATATCGCATGATTCATTTCCTTTAGCCTACAATCTCATTATGCATAAAATTTTTCTTATTTCATCTTATTTTGTATAAAAGATCATATTTCTCGTATTTGATTGGTGTTCTTCTCTTTATTTTAGGGAATTTGCATATCTGAGGCCGTCGATACCATCGACGTTCGTTGATGCCATCGATGTAACATCCCTGACATGGGTTATGCCTTAACCCTAGGTGTTTTGTTTAAGAAAGATAATTATATGTTTGATTTTATCTTTTGAAAAGTAATTAAGGCTCAAGAGGAACTTATGTTTCAATTTTAGTCCTTTTTGAACAATGTTCAAATAATGTTTTACCTGTTTTGGACTAAAGTGCAAATTTCCCAAGTTGAGGGGTTAAATTGCAAATGTTGCATGATAAGATGTTCCTCAAGTGTTGAAGCATCATAAGGATGAAATGATGCAGTGGCATGGCCTGTGGTAGCCTGAGTACCAAGAAAGAGCTGATAAAGCAATGTTTGTGCATTAAAACTTAGTTTTGGTGTAATGTGCAATTTACCCAAAACATACGGTTCAATATACAAATTACCATTTCAAAATAGTCCATAATTTTTCTTGGCATCATGTAGAGAAAACAAAATGAGAGGTGCGTCTCATTTGTATCTCTTTGGAGGAAAGAGAATCTTGATATTAAAATAATCAAGATTTAGGCATAATTGGAACTTTACTTCAATTTAATGCAAAAATAATTATATTAATTAAAGACCCCTTCAACCAAAAGGTGAGGTATGACTTTGCAAGAGAATGGACGACCATGTGCCTTGCAAAGGCACGAAAATATCTAAAGGAAGTGGATAACTCACTCACCTTATTATAAGAAAACGAAATATCCACTCACTTATGGATATTATAATAAAATGATTTAAGGTGCTTAATTTGCTTTTCTTTAAATCATGGATAATTGAGAGGAATAAGAGGCAAGGAAGATAGCCTCGTATCTAAGGAAGAGAATGGGGCAAATGTCAAGGATATGGAGGAGTTATCCCCTACTTTCTCTCTCTTGAAATGAATTTAATAAAAATGAATATAAGCTCATTTATCCATAGCTTGAAAGGGGAATTTCGAACCCACTTTCACTTCTTGTTTGCAAAAACGACCAAGGGAGCTTGGATAAACAGGAGGATGACCCCCAACCTGTTGGTAAGCTTCTTGACCTTCGTTTACCTTGATTCCATGGTGGAAATCAAAAATCAATGCATGATTTCTTCATATCCCGATCCCATCTTCAATATTAACCATTCCTTTTCACTCAAAGCTTGAGGACGAGCCTTGGGATGGTGAAAGGAGTTGCATCCACCATTGTTGACGTGAGCTTGGAGCTTTGAAGCTCAATTGGAGATGGCTTTTATAACTTGAACCCTTAATATTGTTATTGCATTCAATTCCTTATCAATTGTTGATCCTTTCTTCATTCTTGAAATTTTATTTGGTTGATTGATGCAATCCCCATAAAAATCACAAAAAGTTTCGTGGGTTTAGAGATTGATGATGATAACATCATCATAAGCACACACCTCCCCAAATATTTAATGCAAACGGTTTCAACATATGGTCCAATCGGTTTCACCAAACCGTTTGGTGACCAAACGGTTAACAAACTGTTTGGAGGTTTGGATTCCAAGCCCGTTTGGAAGGGTTGACCATTTGGATGGGTTGACTATTTGAGGTCAGGACCCTATTACATGTTTTATGATGATCCATTGGATCCAATTGATTAATTTAATGTATGGACAATCCTCCAATTAGAAACCCAAATCGGGTTAAGTGTTGAAATTTCAATTGATTGATTTAAATTTTGGGTTGATTAACCCAAACAGTCTCAATACCATTTGGAGGTCACCAAAATGGTCTAAAGACCGTTTGGAGGTCAACCAATACCGTTTGTAGGATTATGGTTGAGTAATTAAAGGACCAGAGATGGTAAAATGAAATGCAATCAATTGTTCAATTGGTGATCAGCCTAATGATGCAAACCCTAACTGATTTTCACAAATTTCATTAAAGGTTTGAGTCAAATGGTCTCAAGACCATTTGGAGGTCATCCAAATGACCTCAATACCGTTTGAGGTCAGGTCATGTCATGGTTTGATGATGATCCAATGATTTCAATTGGACTAGTTCCACAATGTCAACCATTGATGGTTCCTCGATTTCAAAACCCTAATTGATGGTTTCTTGATTATAAACCCTAGTTCAATTATGTTCAAAACCCTAATTGAAGGTCTATTTGAAGGGTGATTCAATGGTCCAATTGAATAATAAATTAGTGGTTCAATTGATAGATGGTTTAATGATTGAAATCCTGAATTGATAAAGTGATGGAAGACCTTTCTGGTCCATTCGATTTTGAGAGAGTTTGGACCAAATGGTCTTAAGACCATTTGAGTCCAAACGGTCTCAAGACTATTTGGGATCAAATGGTCTCAAACCATTTGGAGACCCAAGTTCATTCGGTTTCAAACCATTTGGAGCATCAATGGTCAAGAACGTTTGGATGTTTCAATGTGGTTAAGTCAATTGGAAACCCAAGGTGATGAAGGATAAAATGACCCTATGGTTGTCACTTATTTATCTCAAAGATAATCACTAGGGTTTACCTTTAAGGTACCAAGTGATTGGTAACCCTAGATGAGTTAATCCTTGAAGCTTAGATAAGAAATATTTCAATACACTATGTCAACCCTAATTGAATGTATTTAATTAAAGGGTTGGTTAACCTAATTTGTCCAAGTTTGACATAGTCAACATCCTAGAGAGGATGAGAGAGAGAGGAATCCATACATGCAAGATAATCATGTAATGGATAGGCCTCAAACACCTTCAATATGATTAAACTAAGATTTTAGTGTATGAGCTTTGATGAAGTGATCATGAAACCATAACTAAGAAGGTTTATGAACATTAACCCTAATCTAGGGCAATGCTAGGTGTAACCCTAATATAGGGTAGGGATGAAACCCTAGTTGAGGGTGATTCCATGAGAAACCCTAGTTGAGGGTGATTCCATGAGAAACCCTAGTTGAGGGTGATTCCATGAGAAACCCTAGTTGAGGGTGATTCCATGAGAAACCCTAGTTGAGGGAGATTCCATGAGAAACCCTAGTTGAGGGTGATTCCACGAGAAACTCTAGTTGAGGGTGATTCCATGAGAAACCCTAGTTGAGGGTGATTCCATGAGAAACCCTAGTTGAGGGTGATTCCATGAGAAACCCAAATTGAGGGTGATGCCATGTGAAACCCTAATTGAGGGTGATGCCATGTGAAACCCTATGCAATGATATGATGAGGAGCCCTAAAACAGGGTGAAGGTATGTGAAACTCTAATTTTGAGTTATAATACATGAAACCCTAATCTTGGGCAATATGATGATAAACCAAAACCCTAATTACTAGGTAATGGTATGAAAGAGCCCTAATGCTAAAATAGTGAGTAATGCCTTATAAAGGTGAAATATCCCAAAATGGTTGATTATAGACAACTTTATAGTAAGCAATTCAGTAACCTGAAATGAGTCCATATCATTGAAGATAGCTGGACCATTCTTGTGTGTGACCTATGCACTTCATGGTAAAAGTGATAGGTTAGTGGATGGAAGTATTAAGATGGGAAATACCTTAATACAAGATAAGTTGATAACTCAAGTAAATGGAAGTGCTGAGGAAAGTGATACATCAAGATATGACAGATATCACTTTTAGCATTCCAGGGTTGATATACCTTGATGCACCTCAAATCCAATATACTTGGACAAGAAGCACATGAAGTGTGTTATGTAAATTGTTGCAATGAAATGTAATGATTTTGATATACTTTGTTAAGTATAGGCTAATATACCTTGAGTATGGGGTTAAGCCAAACTAATGAGTATGATGTAATCATACCATGATGAGGATGAGAAATAAACTCATATCTTGTGTTGATAATCTTTTAATGATAAATGTTAAGAGTAATAAACATGATTGTATACTCGAGATGTTTAATGGCCTTGTGAGCCATATGATTAGTTGTTGCCAAGTGATAGGTGACAAGATGTTTAATGGCCTTGTGAGCCATATGGTTAGATGTTGCCTAGTGAGAGGTGACAAGATGCTTCATGGGCCTTATGAGCCATGAGAACAATGGTGGCATAGTGAGAGGCACCAAGATGATTATAAAAGTTTCCTGTAAGAAATGATAATAATAAACTTAATAAAAGGAATAATTGTATTTAATAAAGAATATGAACAACTATGAAGGCTAACCTCAGGGTTCAGATCCTAGAGAAGGATGTGATGATCTATGATGAGTTAAAGGAATTTATATTCCATGATCTATGTAATCAGGATTGGTTAAAGTCCAATGCCTGGCTATGTAATCAGGATTGGTTAAAGTCCAATGCCTAGCTGTGAAATTAGGATTGGTTAGAGTCTAATGCCTGGATGTACAATCAGGATTGGTTAAAGACCAATACCTGGCAGAGGTGTAATACCTGTAATCAAGATTGGTTAAAGTCCAATGCCTGGATGTGAAATAAGGATTGGTTAGAGTCCAATGCATGGCGGTGTAATCAGGTTTGGAAGAGTCCAATACCTGGCAGAGGCATGAAGCCTGTAATCAGGGTTAATTAAAGTCCAATGCCTGGTTGTGAAATCAGGATTGGTTAAAGTCCAATGCCTGACTGTGAAATCAGGATTGGTTAAAGTCCAATGCCTGACTATGAAATCAGGATTGGTTAAAGTCCAATGTCTTGTTGTGAAATCAGGATTGGTTAAAGTCCAATGCCTAGCTGTGTAATCAGGATTGGTTAAAGTCCAATGCCTGGCTGTGAAATCAGGATTGGTAGTGTCCAATGCATGGCGGTGTAATCAGGTTTGGAAGAGTCCAATACCTGGAAGAGGATTAATGCCTATAATAATGACACAGGATTGGTAATAACCCAATGCATGTAATGATGACACAGGATTGGGAATAACCCAATACCTGTATTAATGATATATGAGAACATGGTAGATATAATCCCATAACTGGTTAGCAGATTGGCTAAGGCCAACAGATTGAAACAAGAATGTCTCATGGGTGACATATCAAGAGAATGAGTGTCACAAGAGAAGTTTGATATAATGGCATAATGTGATGGGTAAATGATATGCATGTTCTTCCTATTCCTTATAAAAAGAATAGATGAGCTAATATTTTATCATAAATAGTTGCAATGCTTTAAAAGATGAGAATGCTTTAAACTGTTTATCCTCTGCCCAGTGTTATACTATTAATCTACAATAATAATGTTTTTGGCGGAGAGTTGTATATCCCGTTGGGGAAATTACAATTGTCTCACCCCTGTGGGATCCAACATTTTTAGGTGGACAAGCACGGAGGAGAGTGAGAACATCTTACAGAGGAGGAACTTCAGCAGCAGTAGGGACAACAGTAATAGCTCAGGTTGAGTGTACTATCTGTCGTGTCTTGTAGATATAAGTCCTATATGTCGTCTATGTACTCTCAGGTCCTCGGAGTTAATAGTTAGTGCTTTTAATAAATTGTTTTGAGATTCTGGCTTGATGCCTCGAGGTTCTTATACTGTCTGTGTTTAGCTTTTAACAAGGCAGTTGATGTTGTAAACCTCAAGAAGAAATGGTACAAGATATGTACTTATGAACTAGGTTGTAATTGTAATATATTGGATCTTGTTGATAGAGTTTTCCTATTATTGTATCTCTTTGAAAAAAGTTTTAGTTTTTAGTGATTTTCAATAATACGATGTTAGTAATCGCTTTCACTTAAGTTAATTATGTTTTTGTGAGTTGTTCGCCACAATTTAGTGGTATCAGAGCTTTAGGTTTGTTGAGTCTACAGAGACATAGGACTAAGGTATCGAGTATGTTCTAAGTGTACCCAGTGTATCTTATAGTGCCTTCTGCTTATACAGAAGAAGATTTATAACTCAAAGATGTCTGGAGGACATGAGGAATACATTGTTGAGAGCAATGTTGTTGCACCAATAAAAGGTGCCAGGGATCAGGCAAGAGAAGAAACAGTGTCTGAGAATCCCCATGTTGATGAAGTCATGATGAGAAACCCAGCTTTTTCTACATATTTTGGGTAATTCATGACTATAGTGATGCATATGACAGATCGGATGCCAGCACCGGCACCTAGGGCACCAGCTCCCAATGAGGGATATGGGTTTGGTAAGACCTTTGAACGACTACGTCGTGTGGGAGCCATAGAATATGCTGGGACATCTGACCCAATAGATGTTGATCTCAGGCTCACTAAGTTAGAAAAGGCTTTTAAGATCCTTAGTATCTCGGATGCTGACAAAGTTAATCATGTTGTGTACCTTTTGAAGGGTAGTTTTGGACATTGGTGGGCTATAGAAGAAATAAAAAGGAATGATGAAGAGTTTGGATGGGAGAAATTTCGTTGAGAATTCGTCAATAAGTATTTTCCAAAGACTTATTTAGATGAAAAGATCTCACAATTTGAGAAGATATGATAGGGAGCCATGTCAATAAGTGAAAATGAGGTTAAGTTCATGGAACTTTTATGATTTTGTCCTCAGATGGCTGCTACTGAGGAGGAAAAGATTCGACGTTTTGAGAAAGGATTGAATGTTGAGATGTCTATTCTAGCTTCTGCCCTAGAAAGTAGAGAGAGGTTTGTCACATTTGTGGAGTCAATTCGAAGGATAGAAGGGTCTATGACAAAGAAACATGAGATAGACCTTAAAAGGAAGTCTAAACAGTTACAGGAACAAGGAATTAGTGGTACTAAACAATCAAAGATTTTAGTAGTACCGACTCAAGTACAATATAGTGCACCTGAGCAGCAGTCACCTAAAAAGCTTCGAGCTTGCTATAGATGTGGACAAAGAGGACATCTGAGGTGGCAATGTCCAAGTAGAAAGTGATGAGGTGACTCAACAGACAAGACACTAGATAACCTATAATAAGTAGACATATCAAGATAGAACTTTCTATTTTGAATAATCTTGCGCTCTCTACTATAAGAAGGGTAGTTGTTGTTTAGTTCATCTGTATAATCCTTTGAGAATATGAGGAAGAGATAAGTAGGAAGAAAACTTATGTTCAGTTTAATATTCTTTCATGTGTTTTTAAATTTCTCTTTCTTCATCAAGGAAGGGAAGAAATGAAAGAGGAACTCAGAGAAAATCTGAGATATTAAGTATATCAAATTTAAAGAAATGAAAACATAAAATAAAATAAAAGCATACTACCTAAATTCAGTTCTTGAATATCCTGTCCAGGTATACATTTACTGAAGGCAAGGTAAGTATGACATACCTAGATTGTTATCTTTTTTATTACTCTGATCAAGTAATCATTCTGAAACAATCCAAAGAAGCCTAATGAAGAAGGAGATGTGGCATGGATATTTCTACCACATTCTAATTGATATACGAAGGAATTTGATTTAATTATAAATCAACTTATAAACAAAAGAAGAATATGTGATGTGTTTCCAGCACATGTAATGGATACCAAGGTAAGGGATTCTGGTATCAGATAAAGTATGTTGACCACCTGGAGTGGTTAACTGTGAAATTAGATCGGTTATATAATATAGCATGGACATCAAATATTAGGGGTTTATGCCTTGCATAAACATGACATTGATATGTTATGAGACTTGATGAGATGATGTATGAATGATATCTGTCTCCCTTTATCTAGGATTTCGGGGACGAAATCCGTGTTAGGGGTTTATGATTTGTAACATCCCTGACCTGGGTTATGCCTTAACCCTAGGTGTTTTTTTTAAGAAAGATAATTATATGTTTGATTTTATCTTTTGAAAAGTAATTAAGGCTCAAGAGGAACTTATGTTTCAATTTTAGTCCTTTTTGAACCATGTTGAAATAATGTTTTACCTATTTTGGACTAAAGTGCAAATTACCCAAGTTGAGGGGTTAAATTGAAAATATTGCATGACAAGATGTTCCTCAAGTGTTGAAGCATCATAAGGATGAAAATGATGTAGTGGCATGGTCTGTGGTAGCAAAAGTACCAAGGAAGAGCTGATAAAGCAATGTGTGTGCATTAAAACCTAGTTTTGGTGTAATGTGCAATTTACCCAAAACATACGGTTCAATATACAAATTACCATTTCAAAATATTCCCTAATGTTTTTTGGAATCATGTAGAGAAAATAAAATGAGAGGGGCGTCTCATTTGTATCTCTTTGGAGGAGAGAGAATCTTGATATTAAAATAATCAAGATTTAGGCATAATTGGAACTTTACTTCAATTTAATGCAAAAATAATTATATTAATTAAAGACCCCTTCAACCAAAAGGTGAGGGATGACTTTGCAAGAGAATGTACGACCATGTGCCTTGCAAAGGCACGAAAATATCTAAAGGAAGTGGATAACTCACTCACCTTATTATAAGAAAAAGAAATATCCACTCACTTATGGATATTATTATAAAATGATTTAAGGTGCTTAATTTGCTTTTCTTTAAATCATGGATAATTGAGAGGAATAAGAGGCAAGGAAGATAGCCTCGTATCTAAGGAAGAGAAGGGGGCAAATGGCAAGGATATGGAGGAGTTATCCCCTACTTTCTCTCTCTTGAAATGAATTTAATAAAAATGAATATAAGCTCATTTATCCATAGCTTGAAAGGGGAATTTCGAACCCACTTTCACGTCTTACTTGCAAAAACGACCAAGGGAGCTTGGAGAAATAGAAGGACGACCCCCAACCTGTTGGTAAGCTTCTTGACCTTCGTTTACCTTGATTTCATGGTGGAAATCGAAAATCAATGCATGATTTCTTCATATCCCAGCCCCATCTTCAATTCTAACCATTCCTTTTCACTCAAAACTTGAGGATGAGCCTTGGGATGGTGAAAGAAGTTGCATCAACCATTGTTGACGTGATCTTGGAGCTTTGAAGCTATATTTTAGGTGGGTTTTATAACTTGAACCCTTAATATTGTTATTGCATTCAATTCCTTATCAATTGTTGATCCTTTCTTCATTCTTGAAATTTTATTTGGTTGATTGATGCAATCCCCATGAAAATCACAGAAAGTTTCATGGGTTTAGAGCTTGATGATGATGACATCATCATAAGCACACACCTCCCCAAATATTTAATGCAAACGGTTTCAACATATGGTCCAATCGGTTTTTGCAAACCGTTTGGAGGTTTGGATTCCAAGACTGTTTGGAAGGGTTGACCATTTGGATGGGTTGACCGTTTGAGGTCAGGACCCTAGTACATGTTGGATGATGATCCAATGGATCCAATTGATTAATTTAATGTATGGACAATCCTCCAATTAGAAGCCCTAATCGGGTTAAGTGCTGAAATTTCAATTGATTGATTTAAATTTTGGGTTGATTAACCCTAACGTTCTCAAGACCATTTGGAGGTCACCCAAATGGTCTCAAGACCGTTTGGAGGTCAACCAAGACCATTTTGAAGATTAGGGTTGAGTATGGTTGAGTAATTAAAAGACCAGAGATGGTAAATTGAAATGCAATCAATTGTTCAATTGGTGATCAACCTAATGATGCAAACCCTAATTGATTTTCACAAATTTCATTAAAGGTTTAAGCCAAATGGTCTCAAGACAATTTGGAGGTCATCCAAATGACCGCAAGACCGTTTGAGGTCAGGTCATGTCATGGTTTGATGATGATCTAATGATTTCAATTGGACTAGTTCTACAATGTTAACCATTGATGGTTCCTCGATTTCAAAACCCTAATTGATGGTTTCTTGATTATAAACCCTAGTTCAATTATGTTCAAAACCCTAATTGAAGGTCTATTTGAAGGGTGATTCAATGGTCCAATTGAAGAATAAATCAGTGGTCCAATTTTAATGATTGAAATCCTGAATTGATAAAGTGATGGAAGACCTTTTTGGTCCATTCGTTTTTGAGAGAGTTTGGACCAAACGGTCTCAAACCATTTGGAGACCCAAGTCCATTCGGTTTCAAATCATTTGGAGCATCAATGGTCAAGAATGTTTGGATGTTTCAATGTGGTTAAGTCTATTGGAAACCCAAGGTGATGAAAGATAAAATGACCCTATGGTTGTCACTGATTTATCTCAAAGATAATCACTAGGGTTTACCTTTAAGGTACCAAGTGATTGGTAACCCTAGATGAGTTAATCCTTGAATTTTAGATAAGTAATATTTCAATACACTATGTCAACCCTAATTGAATGTATTTAATTAAAGGGTTGGTTAACCTAATTTGTCCAAGTTTGACATAGTCAACATCCTAGAGAGGGTGAGAGAGAGAGGAATCCATACATGCAAGATAATCATGTAATGGATAGGCCTCAAACACCTTCAATATGATTAAACTAAGATTTTAGTGTATGAGCTTTGATGAAGTGATCATGAAACCATAACTAAGAAGGTTGATGAACATTAACCCTAATCTAGGGCAATTCTAGGTGTAACCCTAATCTAGGGTAGGGATGAAACCCTAGTTGAGGGTGATTCCATGAGAAACCCTAGATGAGGGTGATTCCATGAGAAACCCTAGTTGAGGGTGATTACATGAGAAACCCTAGTTGAGGGTGATTCCATGAGAAACCCTAGTTGAGGGTGATTCCATGAGAAACCCTAGTTGAGGGTGATTCCATGAGAAACCCTAGTTGAGGGTGATTCCATGAGAAACCCTAATTGAGGGTGATGCCATGTGAAACCCTAATTGAGGGTGATGCCATGTGAAACCTTATGCAATGATATGATGAGGAGCCCTAATATAGGGTGAAGGTATGTGAAACTCTAATTTTGAGTTATAATACATGAAGCCCTAATCTTAGGAAATATGATGATAAACCAAAACCCTAATTACTAGGTAATGGTATGAAAGAGCCTGAATGCTAAAATAGTGAGTAATGCCTTATAAAGGTGAAATATCCCAAAATGGTTGATTATAGACAACTTTATAGTAAGCAATGTAGTAACCTGAAATGAGCCCATGTCATTGAAGATAGCTAGACCATTCTTGTGTGTGACCTATGCACTTCATGGTAAAAGTGATGCGTTAGTGGATGGAAGTATTAAGATGGGAAATACCTTAATACAAGATAAGTTGATAACTCAAGTAAATGGAAGTGCTGAGGAAAGTGATACATCAAGATATGACATATATCACTTTTAGCATTCCAGGGTTGATATACCTTGATGCACCTCAAATCCAATATACTTGGACAAGAAGCACATGAAGTGTGTTATGTAAATTGTTACAATGAAATGCAATGATTTTGATATACTTTGTTAAGTATAGGCTAATATACCTTGAGTATGGGGTTAAGCCAAACTAATGAATATGATGTAATCATACCATGATGAGGATGAGAAATAAACTCATACCTTGTATTGATAATATTTTAATGATAAATGTTAAGAGTAATGAACATGATCGTATACTCGAGATGTTTAATGGCCTTGTGAGCCATATGATTAGTTGTTCCCTAGTGATAGGTGACAAAATGTTTAATGGCCTTGTGAGCCATATGGTTAGATGTTGCCTAGTGAGAGGTGACAAGATGCTTCATGGGCCTTATGAGCCATGAGAACAATGGTGGCATAGTGAGAGGTACCAAGATGATTATAAAAGTTTCCTATAAGAAATGATAATAATAAACTTAATAAAAGGAATAATTGTATTTAATAAGGAATATGAACAACTATGAAGGCTAACCTCAGGGTTCAGAGCCTAGAGAAGGATGTGATGATCTATGATGAGTTAAAGGAATTTATATTCCATGATATATGTAATCAGGATTGGTTAAAGTCCAATGCCTAGCTGTGTAATCAGGATTGGTTAAAGTTCAATGTCTGGTTGTGAAATCAGGATTGGTTAGAGTCCAATGTCTGGCTGTGTAATCAGGATTGGTTAAAGTCCAATGCCTGGCTGTGAAATTAGGATTGGTTAGAGTCCAATGCATGGCAGTGTAATCAGGTTTGGAAGATCCAATACCTGGCAGAGGCATAAAGCCTGTAATCAGGGTTGGTTAAAGTCCAATGTCTGGCTGTGAAATCAGGATTTGTTAAAGTCCAATGTCTGGCTATGAAATCAGGATTGGTTAAAGTCCAATGTCTAACTGTGAAATCAGAATTGGTTAAAGTCCAATGCCTGGCTGTGAAATCAGGATTGGTTAAAGTCCAATGCATGGATGTGTAATCAGGATTGGTTAAAGTCCAATGCATGGCTATGAAATCAGGATTGGTAGTGTCCAATGCCTGGCGGTGTAATCAGGTTTGGAAGAGTCCAATACTTGGCAGAGGCTTAATGCCTGTAATGATGACACAGTATTAGTAATAACCCAATGCCTGTAATGATGACACAGGATTGGGAATAACCCAATACATGTATTAATGATATATGAGAACATGGTAGATATAATCCCATAATTGGTTAGAATATTGGCTAAGGCCAACAGATTGAAACAAGAATGTCACATGGGTGACATATCAAGAGAATGAGTGTCACAAGAGAAGTTTGACATAATGGCATAATGTGATGGGTAAATGATATGCATGTTCTTCCTATTCCTTATAAAAAGAATAGATGAGCTATTGTTTTATCATAAATAGTTGCAATGCTTTAAAAGATGAGAATGCTTTAAACTGTTTATCCTCTGCCCAGTGTTATACTATTAATCATCAATAATAATGTTTTTGGCGGAGAGTTGTATCTCCCGCTGGGGCAATTACAATTGTCTCACCCCTGTGGGATCCAACATTTTCAGGTGGACAAGCACGGAGGAGAGTGAGAACATCTTAAAGAGGAGGAACTTCAGCAATAGTAGGGACAGTAGTGACAGCTCAGGTTGAGTGTGTTGTTTGTCGTGTCTTGTAGATAGAAGTCATATGTGTCGTCTCTATACTCTCAGGTCCTCACAATTAATAGTTAGTGCTTTTAATAAATTGTTTTGAGATTCTGGTGTGATGCCTCGAGGTTCTTATACTATCTGTGTTTAGCTTTTAACAAGGTAGTTGATGTTGTAAACCTCGAGAAGAAATGGTACGTTGTAATTGTAATACATTGGATCTTGTTGATAGAGTTTTCCTATGATTGGATCTCTTTGAAAAAGGTTTTAATTTTTAGTGATTTTCAGTAATCCACTGTTAGTAATCGCTTCTGCTTAAGATAATTATGTTTTTGCGAGTTGTTCGCAACAATCGACATGGCCACAGCAACAAGTCGGAGAAAGAGCAGAACCAGTCGATATCGTATGTTGATGCTATCTCGATACCATCGACAGGACGATCGATGGTATCGAGATAGCATCAGCGTGCCAAAGGTCAACAAGTCGATACCATCGACGTGTCTGGTCGATGGTATCGAGACACCATCAGAGAGCATGCCAGAAATAAGGAGCGTTGATACCCTACGGGGGTCGATACCATCGACCCACCGTCAATGGTATCAACACTGTCAGATCAGGAAACAACACAAGTCGATCTAAATCGAATGGTCATGATATTTTGTCGGCCATAAGTGATCCCTATACCTAGGAAAGACATCCCAAGCCGTACTATCACGTCATTAGCTGCCGCACAAGTCTCGGAAGAGGAGAGGATGAAGAACGGAGACCAGAGCTACACCCCAGACGTTTCCAGAGCTGTAGATGGAGTTTTCTACCGCCGGAAGGCTGTAGAACGCCCATTCCGCACCGAGAATCGTTCAGTTCTTCTTCATTCAGGGGTTACACCATCTCCGTCCATGTTTCCCCTATGTTTTCTTCTCCTTTCATCGTGTTTCTCATTGAGATGAACATGCAAGGCTAATTCCCTTTATCTTTAGGACCGGGAGTAGCCCGGATAATCATTATATGACACTTTTTACATAGTTAACCATAATTTGTCTCTCAAATCCGTGATATGATATTGTTTTCTCAATTCTATCATTGTGCATGATCACCATAATGGTAATTTAATACCTTTAACTGCTTTTGACGAAGAATTAATGGTTGAAACGACACAATAATCACATTAACATATGAATCCTTTGGAAAAGGTGATGTACGGTTAATGGTGGAAACTTAAAGATATGTTTTTCATGCACCTAATTTAGGGTATAGGTTACTACTGACGTGGAACCGACCTAAATTAAGGTAGTGAATTGTATCGTGGAAGAGAACAATTCTATTCACAGGCCACTACCCAGGATAGGAGACAAGTTGTGATAATTATGTAGGAATTAGTACAATGAGAATTTGTGGTGAAACCGCAATCCTAAAGATTCCATTTTAATTTATTAAACCAACCATTTAATCGATTGTATTGCTTTCTTTTATTTTTATTTTCTTTTTCAAAACAACTCTCAAACTTTTATAATCAGTCTAGCTGATTGCAAGTAGTTAGTAGTAGTCTACCAAAATTACATTCCCGGAGTTCAACTCGGGCCTCACAAAGGCCTATTTTACATTGACACGTGCACTTGCATTTTACACACGGTTTAATCCTGTCAGTTATGGACATATTACTATAATTCCTTAGAGGCATAAAGAATTACTACCAGCTAGGTCTACATATCATGCATGAACATGTTGTTGGTGTAGATCTACGCTTACCCATCTGAGTTGATCAGTTCAACCCTTGAAACGATCGGCTTGCGTCTTGTCCGATCGGTTGTGAAAAAACACTAGAGGGGGGTGAATAGGGTTTTATGATAATTTTAAAAATAATTCAATCAATCAATCACAAAAATATTGGAGAAGGAGACACGGCATTTAGAGTGGTTCCACCCTTAGAAAAAACTAAGGGAGTCAGTCCACTACCCAATTATTTCCAATTGGGATTTTGAAAGAATTTGAATTTTATTACCTCGCAAGGATGCTACACAAAATTACAAACACTTTCACCACCCTTTGGACAGCCTTTTCCCCAAAGTCATCTCACCAACCTTGAAGCAGCCTTCACTTGAAGTAAATTCAAGCTCCCCCATGAAGCCTTCCTCCTTGAAGTAGCTTCCCGTTGAGACCTTCTAGAAGTAGTCCAAAGTCCGCCGAGCTACCTTCCACCTAAAGAAGCTCACACAACCTCCTTTCTATAGCCTCCAACCTAGGAGTAGCAAAGGAGAAAACAAGTAATACAAAAGAACAAGAAGGGAAGAAAGAAATTACACTTTACCACTTTAGCACAAGGCTTGAATCCTATATCAAGTGTTTTGATCTCCTATCCAATGTGTATGAAAGTGAAAGTGTAGTGGGTAGGAGATGCTAGCCTATAGGACACGAAATCACAACTTATGGAAATGATTTGCAAATGCAGGATTGCTCAATTGCTCACTAGAGTTGATTCTCAATTGCAAGTATGTGTGCTCAAGTGTGTTTAGGTGTCCTAAGGCATGCCCTATTTATAGGAGTGGCCTATGAGTACTTAGGGACGTTCTAGACACTTTCTAGGGGGTTCTTAGTGCTCAACTAGCCATTAGATATCCACTAATTGTATTAGCAATGACTAGTTAATTAATTCTGAAAAGTACAGACAGAACTCTTCTCGGTCAAGGAATTTGTCGACCGAATGTCTGTCGGTCGAGAACTTCGTCGATCGAGGGAAGGTTTGGAGCAAGTTTATACAACATTCAACTCAACTACCAACTACTTCTCAACTACTTCTCGACTCATTCTAACGTATATAGAAGTTATTGGAAAGTATGTTCTCGGTTGAGAACTTTGTCGACCGAGATTGTCTCAATTGAGGAATTGATCGACTGAGAAGCTCCCTATTGTAATGTGTTGAAACATCTACTACGTGTGTTTATCAACGTGTAATTGTGATGCTCTCTTAGGGAATGGCCTATCTAAGTGTTGTTGTGGATAGGGAAGATCTAAACGCTTGATTTACATGATATCTAAGTACTTGTACATTATGTATTTGTACAAGTTTACATTTGATTACGATCATGAAAATAAAGCAAATTAAGCATATAGATCTTCCAAAGCTTTGTCATCCACCTTATTCCTGAAACACTCAAGTAGCACGTTAGATCTACAAGAATGAAATGTTTGTCATTTTCAAAACAAAAGGTATTTTGATGAAGTCCATTTAGCCAACAATCTCCCCCTTTTTGAATATGACAAACATTTTTAAATATAAATCAAATAAGCTTAAATAGGAATGAGTTGAGTTTCATACCTAAAATTTACCTTGTGTATACCTTCTCTTGTTTATGGAATGTGTGCTTATTATTCCTAAAGAAGTGTGGAACATAAAATCCAACTCTTAGGGAATATAGCAACATTTAATGTGAAGCCAAGAGAGTATGTATGAAACTCATTTATAGATTTATATTATTTCTCCCCCTTTGTCATTTCAAAAAGATAACCGTTAAAAACATGTGTTATAAGATGTCCATTTACAGCCAAATGTCAAAGAAACCAATCGACTTTGAGAAGCACAAATGTCAAAGAAAACATCTTATTAAATTGATCTAATGGAAGAAGTTTTGTGAAAATATCAACCAATTGATCTTCCGTATCAATGTGATGAAGGGATACATGCTTTTTAGAAATATGATCCCTTAGAAAATGATGGTGAATTTCAATATGTTTGGCACGGTTGTGTAAAATTGGATTATGTGCCAAGTTTATAGTGCTTGTATTGTCACAAAAGATAGGCGTGTATGAAAATATAAAACCATAATCATTTAAAACTTGTTGCATATAAAGAACTTGAGCACAACAAGTCTCGGCTGCCATATATTCAGCTTTAGTTGTAGAAAGGGAAACCGTATTTTGTTTCTTGCTAAACCATGATGCTAAGGTTCTTCCCAACAAGAAACAACTTCCGCTTGTGCCTTTTGATCAAGTCGACAACTAGCATAATCAGCATCGGTATAAGCTTTCAAATCCAAAGATTGTCCTTTAGGATACCATAAACCATAATTTGCAGTGCCGGCTAAATATCATAGAATCCTTTTGACGTCTTGACAATGAGTTTGCATAGGTTTTGATTGAAATCTAGCACAAAGTCCAACCGAAAACATGATATCCGGTCTAGAAGTGGTTAAGTAAAGCAAGCTACCAATCATGGCTCTATACAAAGAATCATCCATGGGTTCCCCATTTTCATCTTTGTCAATTTTAGTAGTGGTACTCATTGGTGTGGTAGCATGTTTGCAATGTTCCATCCCAAAACATTTCAAAAGTTCATTTGTATACTTTTCTTGGCTTATAAAAATCCCAACAGACATTTGCTTTATTTGAAAACCAAGAAAGAACGTCAATTCTCCCATGAGACTCATTTCAAATTCCTTTTGCATAATATCATTAAATTGTTTACATAAGGATTCATTTGATGCACCAAATATAATATCATCAACATAAATTTGAACAACAAAAAAATTAGATTCATATGTTTTGAAAAATAAAGTAGAATCTGAATTTCCAATTGAAAAATTATTATCAAAGAGATAATTTTTTAGCCTTTCATACCAATTTCTAGGTGCTTGTTTTAACCCACTACTACAGATATGACTTATAACGTCACTTTTAAAGGCGTCAGTTGTATAAATACACTGACACCTAAAACCTAAAGTGTCGGTTAAAAAAAATTGACATCTATCTGTGAAGGGCGACCAGACACGGGTACCGCTTTTATTCAATGTCGGTTCCCTAATAATAAATCGATGCCTAAAATTAACTGCCAAATCCAAAATTTCCAGTGGAAAAAATTAGCTCCAAAATTTAACATATGGCGTCGGTTATTAACTATTAAACCAACGACGAAAGGTTATTCACGAGATAGAAATTGGGCACCTTTTGGTCGTTGGTTTTACTACAATGACCGACGCTTATGGGTTTTCTCACGCTGTTCCCGAGAAATTTTTCACACCCTTTAAGCGTCAGTTATTTTGTGTAACCGACACCTTTAGTTTTATGTGTTGGTTTTTTGGAATAACCGACACCTATTGTTAACTTAATAGCACTCGCGTGAGTCAGGTTCTTCCCCCTTTTCTGTTTCATCGACTCTGCGTGCTTAGGTATGGCGAATTTCACCTGCTCCGGTTGCCACCTCCGCCACCGTTCCTTGCTCCTCTGATCGCCGCCTCCGCCACCGTTCGTTGCTCTGGGCGCCGCCGTTCCTTGCTCCTCTGCGTGCCGGTGCCTTCTCCTGCTCTCCGGCCGCCACCCTTCTTTGCTAGCTCCGGTGCCTGAGCCTGATCGCCTTCTCCTGTGTCGTGGTTCGTTGCTCCGAAACCTACCCCTACTCTATTCTCGCCCCTGCTCTCCAAGCCGCTACTCTCCTGCCCAGGTAGGCCGTTGCCCTTCTTCTTCCTCCACCTCTTCTTCTTCCTGCTCCCTCTCCTTACCAAATGGATTAAAGTAAGGCCACGACCGTGTGGGCTGGTCACGGTCGTGGCTGTGTTGGCCGACCATGGTCGTGTTGGCCAGCACGGCCGTGGTAGGCCAACACAACCACGGTCGTGGCTAGTCCACACAGTCGTGGCCTTACTTTTATCCATTTGGTAAGGAGGGAGCATGATACATTTGCAATTGAATACTAATGCTTGACCTAATTCTGTAAATTTTGATGCATGTTGAATTAAGATATTAAAACCCTAATACACATTTTACCATAATCTTGAATTAACTATATTGCTGAAATCTTGTGATCAATCTATGTAAGATATTAAAACCCTAATGTTAAATCTCTGATTTTGTAGTGATGTGTCACCCTAACATCTACATGAATCCCTATTGTATGATGTAGATTGATGATAATGCATGAGCTAGTTTGAAATTTTGAAATCAATTATGAATCTCTCCATCCCTAGGTCATACTAATTTATGTGTAATCTTTATCTTGATGATGAACATGCATGGACACTCGAAATGTTGAAATCAATGTTATAGAATGACAACACATGTATTTGTTGGCCTAGAAACCCGTCCAAGATTTACTCATTAGGAGTAAATCTTGGATAGTCCCCGGTTTAGAACTGTTCTTGAACACCTAATCTCACTTAGGATGTAAGTGTATAATGTGTATTTGGTTTTCAAGAAAATTTCGATAACATTTCCCCGTTTGTTCTCTAAGTACATCTGGACTTGGAGAATAGCGGGGAAATGCTGCCAAAATTTTCTTTAAAACTCATACATAGTATACACTACTAGTGAGATTAGGTGTTCAAGAATGGGATAGGTGGTACACATTTATTATATATAAGAATGACAGCACATGTATTTGTTGGCCTAGAAACTCGTCCAAGATTTACTCATTAGGAGTAAATCTTGGATAGTCCCCGATTTGGGACTATTCTTGAACACCTAATTTCACTTAGGATGTAAGTGTATAATGTGTATTTGGTTTTCAAGAAAATTTCGGCAGCATTTCCCCGTTTGTTCTCTAAGTACATATGTACTTAGAGAACAGTGGGGAAATGCTGCCGAAATTTTCTTGAAAACCCAATACACATTATACACTTACTAGTGAGATTAGGTGTTCAAGAATGGGATAGGTGGTACACATTTATTATATATAAGAATGACAACACATGTATTTATCATATTACGGTGTCATTGAAGACATATGGGAGTTTGACTACATAGATTTAAGAATTCTGCTCTTCAAATGTAATTGGGTTGATAAAACCAAAGGCGTTATAGTGGATGAATTGGTTTTCACTTTAGTGAACTTTTAAAAGATTGGCGAGAAGGGTGAACCATTCATATTGGCATCACAGGCGAAACAAGTATTTTATATCGATGATCCTGCAAATGATAAATGGTCAGTTGTTCTTCATGGTAAAAGACAGTTCATTGAAGATCCTATAGATGAAGAAGAGTACTATGATAAGTATGATGACTCCTGTCCATTCTCAATTGGGTTGCCAACACCAGCAAATATTGAAGCTAATGATGACTTGTATGTGCGCGGAGATCACAATGAAGGATTGTTAATTGATAAAAAAAATTGCAATATTAGAGGCATGTTTATATTTTTTATATGTTTTATTTTTCTGAATGTGAACTTTACAATGTGAATTACTTTACAATATGAATGTGAACTTTACAATGTGAATTACTTTACAATGTGAATTACTTTACAATGTGAATGTGAACTTTACAATGTGAGCTTTACAATGTGAATTACTTTACAATGTGAACTTTACAATGTGAATGTGAACTTTCAGATGGCTGAGCATTCTCCTGATGACCGTGCTAATGATTACCATGAGGGTGAGGACATCAATGTGCCGCCTCACAATGTAAGTTTTAAAAATATATCATATATTTATATCTATATGTCCATTTATAGTTATATCATGTAAGTGTGTTTATTTTGTCAAATTTTAGGTTGATGATGCACATGTACCCTCTGAAGCACTTGAGGTACTTGATGAGCAACACTAAAAGGTTGACAAGAGAAGGGGCATCACTATGATGAAGAAGTTAACAGTGCTAAGGGGCAATGGACCCAAACTTGTTGTGGATTTTGATAATGCAGGAAATGCAATTGGAGTGAATCGCAATTCGTTTGTTTCATATCTTGGGTATGTTACTCGTAGCCATTGCAGTTGTAAGACAGATTCTTGGCATAAAGTTCCTAAGGGGAAGAAAGATGTAATATGGAAGGATTTATGGGTGAGTTATTATTAATTTGCAATTATATTTTGTAGATTACTAATTTTTTAGATACTAGTTAATAGCAATTCTATTTTGTAGAGTATATTTGCATTGGATGAAAAGTTGCATTGTAAATGTGTGATGCAACGCTGTGGGAGAGTCCTAAGGAACTATAGGACAAATCTCACCCAAGAATACATAAAAGAAGGTGACAAGAGGAAGAAGACAGCCACTGAACAGTGGAACTTCCTGGACCAAGAAGAATGGGACGTGTTTGTTGCTTCAAGAAAAACTGATGAATTCAAGGTATTAGGTGTCACTCCCAATTTAATTAATATACGTTGTATTCACCTATTCAAGATTAAAATTTAGTGTTACTAACCAAATCATTAATGTGCATACTAATTAGGCCCTCAGTGAGGCGCAAAGAGCAAGGCATGCACTGAATGTGCATGACCACACAATGGGTCCAAAGGGGTATGCAGGCATTCACCAAAGACTACAGGCTGAGTCTACTACTCAGTTTGCTACTACTCAGGAGTCCTCTACTATAGGTACCACACCTCTGCCTCGCCATGATGTCTGGATAGCTGGGAGGCAAAATAAGAAGGGAGAAATAAGGAAGCCCGTAACTGCTGAGGCGGCTGCAAAAATGGTAAAATACAACTCTTAGAGCAATCATTCGAATATTGATTATTTGTGGTGTTTACTTAATTACAAATTTTTGTTTTGGCGATTAGCGGGAGCTGCACGAGCTGAGGAAACAAGGAAAGTTAATCCCTGAGGGAATAAGGGATGAATTGACAGTTGCTCTGGGTAACCCAGAGCATCCTAGACGTGTTAGGGTTGCAGGTACTGGTGTGGGCATCAAAGCATTCTTTGGGCCATCCCAGCGCAAACATGTCTCAAAAGTAGGAATTTCACAAGAAGAGGTAACCTATTCTTTCTTTAGAATGTTACTGTAAAAGAGAATTCAATAATCAGAAGCTAACGTTTCTTTTATCCATGTATAGGTAGATAAGATACTTGATAGGAGAGTCGATGAAGTAGTTGATAAGAGAATCAAGGAAGCAATTGATAAGACACTCCATGAAGCAATGAGCAACTGGCAGGCATCTCTGACTGCCACTCAGTAGATAGTACCTATGGCATCCCGCTCTACTCCTACTGTAGAGGTTGGGAGTAGTAATCATGTAGACCCACCACCTAGCACATCCGCTGTAAGTATTTTTATGACATAGTAACCAGTCTTTTCAAGATGATATGTTTTCAAGATGATATGTATATATATAACATTCTTTACACAAATTTGTAGGGGTTGAAGCCATGTCGTCTAAAAAGTAAAGAATATGTCATTGTAGAGGCGTCGGCTTACCCATCCCTACCAGGGGAAATGTTTCATGGGTCTCCATAACCAGCTGGTTGGGTTCGTGTGAGCTCGTTGTGTATATTCCTCAAGTGGATGGATCTTCCATTGCCATATGCCCACCCAGATTGTGAAACGCTTGGTGAGGCAGAAGGCAAAGTGATATTGTGGCCAAAAGCGGATGTCCTCTATACTGAAATTGTATGGTAAATTTACATTACGTTAAATTGTTAGTGTGTGTATATGATGTCAATTGATCTAAAATTATATATATACATGTTAAAAGGAAGATACCCAGAGCATCTAGGTCTCCACCTCCACCTCCTACATTACCAAGTTGGGTTCCATAGGACCTACCTGTCCCATTAGGTCCTAATTATAGGGTTATGGCAATATGGTTAGGCGAACATGATATAAATTTCCCTATAATTGTTTCTATAGATGTGGATGCTGCAGGTCAATCATATGAAAACAAACTATTTATATAAGATATTTTGGAGTTGTTTTGATATGATTGGATGAATACATCTATGATAGAGTTGTGGATAAGGTGAGATCTTCTTTATACATCCATATACCTTGTGTAGGATCTGGTGATTTGGTTTCTTATATATTAATGCATACGTAATACATGTTTTGCAGCTACTTAGACAAGATATGTGCAGATTTTTCATTCGAACATGTAGGATTTTTTATTCCATCTTTGATTAGTCTAGTAGCTAAAGATCCTTCGTCAGTTCAACAATACTGTTGTGATGCTTTTACAAATTTTTCTCAAAATAACAAGACGGTGATAATAGCTCCATTCAATGTGGAGTAAGTTTACTTTTCTTATAATTTGGTCTTAAGAAAATTATATTTTTATTGTGGATTTTGAGTTATTAATTTTTAACTTTTTTACCTCTAGGGGTATGCATTGGGAGTTACTAGTTATTGTCCCCGAGACATTCACTGTCTATTATCTAGATCCTAAGGGGACTAAATTGAATTCAAAATATGGACACACAATGAAAATGGCATTATTCCGGTGAGAAATATTTCATTTTCATATCCGTTAACATATGTTATTATATTACTATTTAATTATGCAATGTACTGTGTTACATTAACATGTAGGGGTTTAGATGAGTTCAAAAAGGCTGGAGGAAAGGTCCCCAGGAAAAAGAACCAGCCAATAATTTGGAAGAACGTGGAAGTAAGTTCCCGACTGCAATAT
Organism: Alisma plantago-aquatica; assembly: GCA_963693085.1. NCBI lineage: Eukaryota > Viridiplantae > Streptophyta > Magnoliopsida > Alismatales > Alismataceae > Alisma > Alisma plantago-aquatica. The sequence continues at coordinate 295,734,667 of OY856411.1, forward strand.
ATATATTATTTATGTGAACAGTGCTTAATTAGTTGTATTTTTTAATATTTTGTATGTTTCAATTTATAGTGTGCTACAAAAGACAACGGATGGGCATGCGCATACTATGTGATGTGTTTTATGCACATGATTATCAAATATGCCATAGTGGACATTGATACCATTCTTGAGGTATTATATATAGTCTCATTAGATAATATGAAATATATCAATCTTATTTATATATTATTAATTATATATATACATCATTCTCTTTGCAGGTGTTTAAAATTGACCACACTACAGGAAAGGCCTTACTAGATGTACATGCTCCCTATACGACGGAAGAATTAAATGATGTAAGAGAAGAATGGGAAAAAGCCATACAAGTAGTGGGGTTTTTAAAATATAATTGGGATGTTGATAGCGAATAATGACTAAAGAATGATATTTTGTAAATGAATTTCTGAATTATAATATGTGTGAATGTTTCTACATGTCTGAGTGTTTCTACATGTATCCGAATGTTTATACATGTGTGAATGTGAAAATGAATGAAACTGTTGGTTGCTACATGAATGTTTCTACATGTGTGAATGTGAAAATGAATGGAACTGCAAATTACTACATGAATGTTTCTACATGTGTGAAAATCGAATGGAACTGCAGGTGGCTAAATGTGTGAAAATTAATGTTGTTAATTTTGCAGGTTTGTGGCATGTTGTTGGCTGATATCAATGGATGTCGTAAAACCTATAGTTCATAACTGAACTACAGGTTTCTCATCCTATGACCAGCCACAGCAGGCCTACAGACTGATTAAAAAAAATGCATACAATAGGCGTCAATTATTTGAAAAAACCGACGACAAATGCTTACAGCGTCGGATAATAGCTAAAACCGACGCCTAATGAGACCAGACACCACGGTCGTGCTGGCCAGCACGGCCGTGGTAGCAGGTGATATGGCGTCAGTTATTAATAAAAAAACCGACGATGATGGTGTCCTAGATGGCGCTCTTTCTGTGGAGTGAAGGTTTATGGCGTCAGTTTCTGTAGTAATAACCGACACATATATCCCCCTACTAGCACATTTTCGGTGGCACGCGAAGGTTTCTGACATCGGTTTGGAAACCAACGCCTAGCGGTTTGCCTTTTAGCGGCACCCACATAGGTGTCGCATTGAAACCGACACTAAAGGACTTAAATAACCGACACTAAAGGTCTGTTATGTACTAGTGCCCATAAAGTGCTTTCTTAAGTCTGTACACATAATCATCTTTCTCAGAAATTTCAAAACCAGGTGATTGAGCGACATATACTTCTTCTTGTATTATTCCATTTAGAAATGCACTTTTTACATCCATTTGGAATAGTTTGATCTTTTTGTTGGCACCTATGGCTAGTAACATTCTAATTGCTTCAAGTCTTGCCATGGGTGCATAAGTTTCATCAAAGTCTATTCCTTCTTGTTGATTATACCCTTGTGCTGCCAACCTAACTTTATTTCTTACTACTTCCCCGGCTTCATTTAATTTATTATGAAAAACCAATTTAGTTCCAATGATGGTTTTATCTTGAGGCTTAGGAAATAAGTCCCATACATCATTCTTAGTAAATTGATTTAATTCTTCTTGCATAGCCATTATCCAATAATCATCTTTTAGAGATTCAGTTACTTTCCTGGGTTCAATTATATATACAAATGTCATATTTGCAACATCTCTAAAAGATGATCGAGTTTTTACTTTATCATTAGGATTTCCAATGATTAGTTCTTGAGGATGATCCTTAATGAGTCTAGAAACGAGTTGTTGTGTCTCAATTTGTTGATCATTTTCAGCATTTTGATCATCTTTAGTTGATATGGTTAGATCTTCAATTTGATGAGTAATATCAACTATGTCATTATTTTCAGCACTTTGTTTTAGTTCTTCATGAAAAGTAATGTGAATGGATTCTTCAACTTTTCTAGAGATGGTGTTGTAAACTCTAAATACTTTACTAGAAGTTGAATATCCCAAGAAAAAGGCTTTTTATGATTTAAAGTCAAACTTTTCTCTATCATCTTTTGTGTTCAAGATACAGCAAGTTGTCCCAAAAGTATGATAATAATCAACCCTTGGTTTCTTATTATAAGTGAGTTCATATGGTGTTTTCTTCAAATAAGAGTGTACGGTTACTCTATTTAGCACATAACAAGTTGCGTTTACTTCTTCAGCCCAAAATGTTTTAGGTGTATTATGTTCAAGCATCATAGTCCTAGCAATTTCTTGTAAGGACCTATTTTTTCTTTCAACTATGCCATTTTGTTGTGGAGTGCGTGGAGTAGAAAAATTGCGAGTGTAGCCTTGAGATGTGCAAAATTCTTCAAATAGATGATTCTCGAATTCTCCACCATGATCACTTCTAATTGTGCATATTTTGTTTTGTAAATGATTTTCAATCTTTGAACAAAATTGTATGAATACTTGAATGGTATCATCTTTATTTGCAAGAAAATGAACCCATGTATATCTACTATAGTCATCAACAATAACAAAGCAATATCTTTTTCCACCAATAGATTATCTCCTCATAGGTCAAAACAAATCCATATGGATAAGTTCTAGTGATCTACTAGTGCTAAGTATGTTTTTGGGTTTAAAAAAAGTTTTAGTTTGTTTACCCAAAGTACACGGTTCACAATTTTCAGATTGATCAAAAGATAGCTTAGCCAAACCACGAACAATATCATATTTAACTAACTTTTTGATAACATGTGAACTAGCATGACCTAATTTTCTATGCCATAGTTGTAGAGAATTATCTTTTGCAAGTAAGCATTTTCCAACTACAGATTTCATAGAGTTAGGTCAAGAATATATATATTTCCAACTCTTTTTCCTTCATAAACAACATTTGTAGTGTTTTCTACTAGTAACTTGCAGCAATTTTTGTTGAATAAAACATCATATCCACTATCACATAATTGACTGACACTTATTAAGTTATGGTGCAAACTATCAACAAGTAAAACATTTTTAATTTCAAGGTTTGTACCAATATTACCTATTCCAAAAATTTGACTTTTACCATTATCTCCAAAGGTGACGGTTCCACTTTTCTTTTCTTCAAAGGTTTGAAAAGCATTCTTGTTGCCTGTCATGTGTTTGGAGCATCCACTATCAACCACCCAATCCTGCAACAAAATATAGGTTTTGGTACCCATGTGATGATCCATTGTGGTTAGGTATATTTAATAACAAACTGAACATGATTACATAATTTAAGCTGAACAACACTCCATTCGGTCAAAAAATACTTCGACTGACAGATGTCTCAGTCGAATACTTTGTCAACCGAGAATGTTGTTGTTTTACAGGTTGAAACATGAAATCACTTGGTCGACAATTTCTCGACCGATTTTTGTTTCGATCGAAGATTTCTCGATCGGAATAGTTACTGTTTTTACTGTAGATTTTAGATTTGACACAGGAATTCCCTCAGTCGAATACTTTTTCGACTGAGAATGTCTCGGTCGAACTATTTGTCGACCGAGAGTGTTTTTATTTGTTTCAGCAATTTGTTTATGTTAGTTTTAAACTTAAGTCAATACATTTAGCTAAGATATTAGTATATTTAGTTGAGATAAGACATTTAGATATTCAAATGAGGTGTTAAGTCATATCTCAACTAAATCATATTCAAAGTTTCTAATTGTGAGGTCTTGTGACCCAAACTAATTCAACGTCCTTTTTCTTGTATGGGCATGAAAAAGAATAATGTCCAAGATGCAAGCAATAGTGACAACTAATAGAATCAATTTCATTTCTCTTTGAGTTGTTCTTGGGCACATACATGATCTTAGTCTTGTGTGCTTGTGTTCTTCTTCTAGGTTTAGGTTGATAGGATTTTTCTTTTGGAACATATCCTAAACCTCTCCTTCCATTATAGCTAGAAGAATTTTTCAAAATCTTATCAAGAACATCATTATTTCTCAAGAACCTAATTTCTCTTTGTAATTTAGCAATCTCATCCATTTTCTTTTTGATATCTAACTTTGCTTGATCTAGATCAGATGATAAAGCATCTTTTTCCTTGACAGTAGCATCATAATCTAGATGAGTACACAAGATAGGTTGAGTTTGAAAATTATTTAGTTTTGCAAGCAATTCAACCTTTTCTTGAGAAAGAGAATCATAGTTTGTTTCTAGAGTGAGAAAATTTATATCACGATCATCGAGAGATGATTTCAAAGTCAAATTTTCAAAAATGATTCCTTCCTTTTCAAAAGAAAGATCATTTAATTTGGCATACAAATCCTCATTAGTTTTCATAATCCTTTTTAGTTTCTTTTTGTAATCAGTATATTTTTCATGTGTATCTTGAAGACTAGTAATTAGATATTCTTTTGGTAAATAAAAAATACTTACCTCTTGTGATTCATCATTATCATCTTCTCTTACCATGAGATACTCTACATTCTCTTCTCCACTTTCACTATCACTTGACTCATCCCATGCAGCTTTGTATGCTTTTTCTCCCTTCTTCTTAGATGAGCTTTTCTTACCCTTCTTTGCTTTAGGACATTCATTCTTAAGATGTCCCTTCTTTCCACATTCAAAACACCTAGGAGGGGAAGATGAAGAAGAACCAACAACTTTGTTAGATTTAAATCTTCTATATTTCTTACCATTTACAATTAGAGCTTCTTCTGCTTCATCTCCATCACTTGTCTCATCACTTTCTTGCGTGATGACCTTTTTAGACTTTAGGGTCATGTCCTTCTTTATCCCTTGTTGAAGTTCACACTCTCGTCATTCTTCTTCCTCCAAGGTTGCCTCATGTGCTTCTAAGTTTCCAATGAGTTGCTCCATCCTTAGTCGGGTGAGGTCATTGGCTTCTCCAATTACAGTCACCTTAGGCTTGTACTTGGGATGAAGAGACCTAAGAATTTTTGAAACTTTATCTTCTTCACTGATTGCTTTACCTAAAGCATTCAAACCATTCACAATAGAAGAAAACTTTGCATACATTTCACTAATAGACTCATTTGGATCCATACAAAACTATTCAAACTTTTGTTTAAGCATACCAATTTTAGAATTCTTAACTTGAATAGTTCCTTCATAAGTAATAGAGAGTCTATGCCATATTTCATATCCAGTTTCACAATTTGATATTCTATTGAACTCACCTACAGAAATTGAACAATAAAGGATACTTACAACTTTTGCATTTAATTGGGCTAATCTCGCCGCATTTGCATCCCATGTAGCATATTCAGTTTGAGGAAGATCATAGGCATTTGAAACCATTCTCCATAAATCCCAACAGATTCCTTGAAAGTATAATTGCATCCTCCTCTTCCAGTAGGTGTAGTTGGTACCATCAAATGGTGGTGGCCGAGCTACAAGAGTTCCTTCCAAGTTGAGGTTATTTAGAACTCCATCCCCCATCTTCTTCAAGAATCGATTAGAGCTCCTTGAAGCCTGCTCTGATACCAATTGAAAAACCACTAGAGGGGGGGTGAATAGGGTTTCATTATAATTTTAAAAATAATTCAATCAATCAACCACAAAAAGATTAGAGAAGGAGACACAACGTTTAGAGTGGTTCCACCCTTAGCAAAAACTAAGGGAGTCTGTCCACTACCCAATTGTTTCCAATTGGGATTTTGAAAGTATTTGAATTTTATTACCTCACAAGGATGCTACACAAAATTACAAACACTTTCACCACCCTTTGGATAGCCTTCACCTCGAAGTCGTCTCACCAAACTTGAAGCATCCTTCACTTGAAGTAACTTCAAGATCCCCCTTGAAGTAGCTTCCCGTTGAGACCTTCTAGAAGTAGTCCAAATTCCACCGAGCTACCTTCTACCTGAAGAAGCTCACACAACCTCCTTTCCGCAACCTCCAACCTAGGAGTAGCAAAGGAGAAAAGAAGTAATACAAAAGAACAAGAAGGGAAGAAGGAAATTACACTTTACCACTTTAGCACAAGACTTGAATCCTATATCAAGCATTTTGATCTCCTATCCAATGTGTATGAAAGTGAAAGTGTAGTGGGTAGGAGATGCTAGCCTATAGGACACGAAATCACAACTTATGGAAATGATTTGTAAATGCATGATTACTTAATTGCTCACTAGAGTTGATTCTCAATTGTAAGTATGTGTGCTCAAGTGTGTTTAGGTGTCCTAAGGCATGCCCTATTTATAGGAGTGGCCTATGAGTACTTAGAGACATTCTAGACACTTTCTAGGGGGTTCTTAGTGCTCAACTAGCCGTTAGATATCCACTAAATGCATTAGCAATGGCTAGTTAATTAATTCTGAAAAGTGCAGACAGAACTCTTCTCGGTCGAGGAATTTGTCGACCGAATGTCTATCAGTCGAGAACTTTGTCAACCGAGGGAAGGTCTGGAGCAAGTGTATACAACGTTCAACTCAACTACCAACTACTTCTCGACTCAGTCTAAGGTATATAGAAGTTGCTGGAAAGTCTATTCTCGGCCGAGAACTTTGTCGACCGAGATTGTCTTGGTCGAGGAATTTATCGACCGAGAAGCTCCCTATTGTAATGTGTTAAAACATCTACTATGTGTGTTTATCAATGTGTAATTGTGATGCTCTCTTAGGGAATGACCTGTCTAAGTGTTGTGTATGGATAGGGAAGATCTAAACGCTTGATTTACATGATATCTAAGTGTTGGTATGTATGCCCTGAGAGCCAATCATGGGATGATTGGTGGGATACATTAAGATTGATTTGATTAACATCAAAGGCAAGCTTCCAATTCATTCAGGTTCAGTCATAGGAGATAGTGATAGAACAGATTGAATGTCTAGAGAATGACAGTACTCAATGACGTATGCCTTCAGGTTCATGACCTGAACGATGAGATCATACGGATGCTAAGAGTTTGTACATTCTTGTTATGTCCCTGGTCGGATGTCATTGTGGAAGGTAGATAGACAACAATGACACACAAGACTAGATTGTGGTGTTGGTTGATGACAGAATCTCATTAGTCATGATATAGAGATATCAAACCAAACACATAGGTACTTGTTAGAGAACAAGGTACCGGACAGACCCACCGTGAGTTTGACACATGGAACCATGAGATGGTAGTCACAGTCAGTACTCACAGTGATGGTGGTGAGTGTGATTCTTAGACCTGAAATCACTGCACTCAACACATGTCGTTGGGCACACTTTGACATCATCAAACGCAGTCCTGAAACATGGGTTGTTATAAAGGTGATGATTGGGTGGCTTTGACACATGGGGCTTTTGAGGGGTGAGTGATAGATATGGGATTTGTCCCTCCTAAGGGAGTTTGATATCCATGGCCACTTGATGAGTAGGATTGAGATAGGCGTGCGCACGCATGTGTGAATCAGTATGTGATATTGATGTCATACATATCTCCTTCAATCTGCTCTGAGATCAAGAAAGTGAATGAACGTTGACAGGATGACTGTTCCATGCCTTGAGTTCATTCGGGATATCAGTGACAAAGGAATTATACATTCACTGTAACACCATTCACGGATTGTAGGATGAAAGTTGTTCTCCAACTTTCTACTTTCACTTGGGTAGTAATGATGTGTGACTAGGCACCGCTCTTTGCTTGTGAAGTCATAAGTGTTATGGACTTTCACTGCCAACGTGAAATGGACCTGCAGGGTCACACACATAGGATTTACCTGGAAGAGGAGTTTTGTCCACAAAGCAATGTTTAGATTGATTACTAAAGGAGTTTAGTAGTTCAATTAAACACTCAATCAGTTGATAGCTCAATATCATATGGTTCAAGGTGTTGGATGCATGGATTGGAGTATCAGATTGATTGAAATCGCAATTGACTGATTTTGCCCAACCTATGCTCCCAACCGATCGGCTCATGTGATGAACCGGTTGGCTGAGGTGCTGAACCGGTCGGCTGGAGTGTCTTGGCCGATCGGCTCATGCCCAGGTTGAAACGACCGGTTCAAGGGTTGAACCGATCGGCTCAACTGGTGCAACCGACCAGTTGGGAAAGTCATGTCGGCAAGAATTTTCCTTTGGTTTCAAATTGCCCAATTCGATTGGGAATAACATTGGTATTCGATACCAATTGAGAACGAAACAAGGAAAGTCTTTTTGAGCCGGATTAGGACCATGAACCGATCGGTTCAGGGCACCAACCGATCAGTTCGAGTGTCCCAAACGATCGGCTCAGGTCCAACCGATCGGCTCAATGGCCAAACCGATCGGCTCAGCTGTGAACCGATCATTTCAAGTTGCGAACCGGTTGCTTTTTGTGAAAATTCTCGAACCCTTCTACTCCTGCTTTAGTCCCGTATTGCCGGGCACAGAGAACCCTGTCCCATGACCCGCCTATATATATAGGGGTATTGGGGGCTTCTCAAAGTACAACTCAATGCAAGCCGGTTGCTTTGCGAAGTTGTCGTTCTCTCTGGTTTTGGTAACCGTGAGAGATCCCGAGCAAGTGCTTCCCGCAAAAGGGAGGTGCAGCAAGGGAAGGACAACTGCAGTTGCAACTGGTAGCAGGAGAGTGTGTTGGAGACTAGTACGTCAACAGAAGGGTGCGACTCCTTCCACTTCCTTGTGGGACAAGGAGAGTGGAGTTCCGGGTGGTCCGTGTGGACTACTATAGAGGCGGGAGGACACTGCCGCTTAGGAGGACAACTGTCATCCGACAGTCTGGTAGGAGGAGGAGTCGTCAGTCCCGGTGCGACCAGGAGCTGCACAGACACCGTCCAAGACCGGAGTTGAAGATCGCGCATTGCGCGAGGTATTGTCGCCGAGCAAGCCTCGGGACAAGGTATGATTCCACAAACCATCCTTTCCTATTATATAGACGTTGACGCGTTTCCTCGGTATGGGTTGGGGGAGAAATTTTTGTTTCCGCTGCCTTCTCTGTCTCCCCTAAAACCCAACAGTGGTATCAGAGCCAGGTCAACTGCTCTATATTTTAGGAATATCGATATGATCGATTTTGGTTTGTCGCCTTTATTTATTGCATGCGATGCGAATAATATCAGCTTTATGCATGTCCAATCTTAAATCCACAAATCCCTAATTACATATATGATATGTATTATTAATGCACTCGATATGCGTCGCCCTTAAATGAGTTTTGTGGTAGATGTGTGTAGCATGATTATGGCCTATAAACCCCTATCTGTGTGTGGTTGTTTGTGGTTGCTTGCATCTCGGTCTGCGCACCGATCCTCCCTCTCTTATTCCTGATGTAACTAGAAATAATTCGAGATTCTTTCCTACCTTTGCTCCCCCCGAATGTAACTCGGGGTTTCCCTTTAAAGCAATGTAATCATTAGGATAGATTTTATTTCCTGTTATGTCGAAGACCGGCGGACATCAAGACGACAGCTGAAACGATCGGTTCAAGGCGTGAACCGATCGGTTGACGTTCCAGACGGTCGGTTCAAGGAGTGAACCGATCGATTGATGACCGGTTCGAGGAGCGAGACGAGCGGGTGGCGGACATGACGAGATGCACGACGACTAGGCGAACCGATCGGTTGGAGGAGCCAACCGATCGGCTGGTGGCACCCAGACGACCGGCTGGAGAGTACAGATCATTCATGTGATGAGTTGATCAACTCAGATGGCAAGGCACAGAGTTCATCTTGTACAGGTTGCATGTGATGTAGACCTAGATGACCGTGATTCCTCTTGGCTCGAGGAATCACATTAGGATGGCCATAATCATCGCTTTTTATCGTTTGTGCATGTTTTCTGTGGGATATAGCATGTATATGATACGTACTATGTATTGTGGTGATTGGATATGTATATGTATATAAAACCAAATCCCTCATTAAAATATTAAGTTTTAGATGCCTTCCAAATGCGACCTCCTTTCCGCAACCTCCAACCTAGGAGTAGAAAAGGAGAAAAGAAGTAATACAAAAGAACAAGAAGGGAAGAAGGAAATTACACTTTACCACTTTAGCACAAGACTTGAATCCTATATCAAGCATTTTGATCTCCTATCCAATGTGTATGAAAGTGAAAGTGTAGTGGGTAGGAGATGCTAGCCTATAGGACACGAAATCACAACTTATGGAAATGATTTGTAAATGCATGATTGCTTAATTGCTCAGTAGAGTTGATTCTCAATTGTAAGTATGTGTGCTCAAGTGTGTTTAGGTGTCCTAAGGCATGCCCTATTTATAGGAGTGGCCTATGAGTACTTAGAGACATTCTAGACACTTTCTAGGGGGTTCTTAGTGCTCAACTAGCCGTTAGATATCCACTAAATGCATTAGCAATGGCTAGTTAATTAATTCTGAAAAGTGCAGACAGAACTCTTCTCGATCGAGGAATTTGTCGACCAAATGTCTATCAGTCGAGAACTTTGTCGACCGAGGGAAGGTCTGGAGCAAGTGTATACAACGTTCAACTCAACTACCAACTACTTCTCGACTCAGTCTAAGGTATATAGAAGTTGCTGGAAAGTCTATTCTCGGCCGAGAACTTTGTCGACCGAGATTGTCTTGGTCGAGGAATTTATCGACCGAGAAGCTCCCTATTGTAATGTGTTAAAACATCTACTATGTGTGTTTATCAATGTGTAATTGTGATGCTCTCTTAGGGAATGACCTGTCTAAGTGTTGTGTATGGATAGGGAAGATCTAAACGCTTGATTTAAATGATATCTAAGTACTTGTACATTATGTATTTGTACAAGTTTACACTTGATTACAATCATGAAAATAAAGCAAATTAAGCATATAGATATTTCAAAGCTTTTTCATCCACCTTATTATTGAAACACTCAAGTAGCACATTAGATATACAAGAATGAAATGTTTGTCATTTTCAAAATAAAAGGGATTTTTATGATGTCCATTTACCCAACAGGTTGGTCGTTTGAAATGATCGTCTAGCCTCCCGTCCAAGTGATGTTTGGACACCTCTAAATGGTCAGTTGGGACCACCACTCTGTCGGATCGCTCTTCCTATTGTCCCTCCTTGGTCCTCTAATCAGTTGACTCATCACATGAAACGGTTGGCTCTCCTGACGTTGATCATCATTTTCATCGTTGCAAGAAAAGAAATTTTCCTATTTCTATTAAACTTATTATATAGTTATGAAAAACCTCTAGTTACATTCGAGGGGAGAAAAGGTAGGAAAGAATAATACTTTTATATTGGGAAGAAGAAGGTAGAAACTTGGTATGCAAACCAAGATATAATAGGAACAAAAACAAACCATTCGACCACACACATATATTTGGGTTATTGGTCATAACCATACTACACATCCACCATAAAAACTAATTTTAGGGCGACACACGTGAATTGCATATCACACACACACACACACATATATATAATAGTATGGGATCACATGTGGTCTTTAATCAATTATGCACATTAATCAGTTTAAGTATTCACATCATATGTAATAGGTAAACAATAAAAACCAAAAATATGATCATATCGATTATCCCAAAACATAGTAAATCAATGTGGCTCTGATACCACTATAGGAAAATATGACATCAGAATAGGCAGCAGAAATAAAAACTTAAATGTCATATTCCCCTTAAATCAATGAATCAGGTCAATAACTATGCAATTGGAAGAATGGTTTAGAGGATATACACTATCCTGCAGTAAGTCTATCAATAATCCTCGTCATGGTTGTGCACTCTTTCCTGAAGTCAACTCGAACAATGTCTGCATCAGCCTCATGGTTGATCACCACAGATAGTGGGTTGACGATGTCCTCCTAGCAGAAAAGGTATCCACACCTCTACAGTAGCCCACATAGACCACCTGGAACTCATGTCATTCTATAAGAATGGACAATAAGGAGTTGCCCCCTCACATTGACATACTAGTCACCAACTTGCTCTCCCACAATTGTTCTCCCTTGCTATCCCACCCTTTAGTAGGTAGGACTTGATTGGGTTCTCTAAGTTACCACAACCAAAGAAGATTAACAATTATCAGAGGCAATTGAGTTGTGTCTGTGAAGCCCCCAATACCCCTCTATTTATAGGAGGGTCAGGGTCAAGGTTCCTAGTCTTAGTGGGAGTAGAAGGAACCCAAATTTCACAAATTTTTGCTACATGCGAGTGGCGAAACAGTTAGTTTGTAGGAAAACCAATCAGTTGGCATGTGATTCGATCAGTTCACCTAGTGAACCACTCATTTCATCATATTTCCATCGCAATTACATTGTTAATTCTAATATAATTAATGCACAACATGACGTCAGCACTAACCCCTAATTCAATTGAATTGAAGCACAAACTAAACACTCTCTTCACGAGATGGTCATCTCGCGAACTTGAACTGATCAGTTCACTAAGTGAACTGGTCATTTTGCACCCTAGTTCATCCAAAATTCATCCAATGCAATTTCCAATCAACCTGCACTCCAAAAGGTCATTTTAACACTTGAACCGATCAATTGGGAATCTAATCAGTTAATTTGTTGCTTAAATTGAGTACCTAAACACTTTAGTAATCAATTTTAATTACCATTCATGATTAAAATCCTATCCAAGTGAATTACTATGTGTGTGACCCTATAGGTTCCATATTATGTTGGTAATGAATGTCCATAACTCATTTATGACATCATAAGCAAAGAGTGGTGCTTATTCGTACATCATTACTACCCAAGTAAATGGAAAGTTGGAAAACAACTTCAACCTATAATATGCGATAGGTGTTATAGTGATTGTATAATTCTTTTGTCTCTAATATCCATATTGAACTCGAGGCATGGAATTATCATCCTTTCAATGTTCAATCCATGTTCCTTGAACTAGAGAAGACTGTCTGAGATATATGTGACCTCAATATCATATATTGATTCACATGTGTAGGCATATGATTTTCTCAGTCTCACTTATCAAGTGGTCAGGATATCAAACTCATGTAGGAGGGACAAATCCCATCTACATCGCTCACAATAATCCCCATGTATCACAATGCGTCCAATCATCACCTTTATGACAACCCTTATCCAAGATCACGGTGAATGATGTCAAAACACACATAATGACATATGATGAGTGTAGTGATTTTAGGTCTAAGAACAACAATCACCACCTTCACTATGAGATATGACTATGACCACCAATTATGGTTTTCATATGTCACTCTCAAGGTTGTTTTATCCGGTGCACTATTCTCTAACAAGTATTTGTGAGGTTGGTTTGGTATCACATATCATCACTAATGAGATTTTGTCATCAACAAACCCACACTCTAGTCTTATGTGTTATTAATATCTATCATCCTTCCACAATAACATCTGACTAGGGACATATCGAGAATGTAGATACTCTTAACATCTATGTGATCTCATTATTCAAGTGACATACTTGAAGACATACGTCACTGAGTAATGTTATTATTTAGACATTCATTACGCTTCCGCATTATCTCCCAACTGAGTGAAATAGAATGAATTAGAAGCTCGCCTTTGTTATTATTAATCAAATTCTTTATAAAATATGCCTTCCCAATCATCATATGATCGGCTCTCTGGGCATCCTTACCATCATGATCTTGGGTTTTAAACTGGATAAACTCCTAGTCCCATGATGAATATTAGCTCGTCTCTCTAGTTTTCCCATTGTCTACCCATTTTTGTATTCCTAGGTATGAGATATAAGTATCTAGGTGTGCCTCCCCTATAGACACTTAGCTAAATGGCTCTCTACTGGTTAGATGGAACTAGTGGGAGATGAAATATCCACCTTCTACAATCCACACTACTCCTTGCCATTAAGTGCATTAGAATACTGTAACATACCGAATTTTGGACTTTTTTCCTTTTTGGCCCTCTTTCCATCTTTTCTTTTCATTTATATCCTCTTTGGCCTTTCTGTTTAATTTGTGGAGAATATGATGGTTTAATGAACATTTGTTCACCTTTTATTCCAATATTTGGGTTTATGCACAAATACCTCAGTGGAAGTTTAGAAATGGGCTTAATATGTAAAATGTCTACTTAAGTAATAAAGATAATAAAATACTTCATCCTAGAACTTTCTAGTGCTTTTTAGAATATGAAAAAGAAAGAAAATCCCGAAATATATACAAAGGAGATGATAAATGTAATATTTGGAGATAATGTGGGATATAATAAATAAAAGGAGGTAATGAGGAATATATTGTCTCAAAAATCATAAGTGGAAACCCATAAAGATAATTTTGATATGCAAATTCGTTTTCTTGATCTAAAAGAAACTTAATGGCCAAGTATCATCTAATTTGGATAATAAATAAATATATTAAAGCCTTTATTACAAGATAATGGGAAATAAGACAATAAGGTAAAATAAAATATCTAATGTCCTCAAATTAGAAAAATAACTCCAAATTTGTAATGTGTATGTCAAAATGAGTCTATGTGTGAATTTGTATTTAATTTGGTCACGTTAAATATTTTATTTTATTCAGGAGAGAGAAAATGACTTAAAGACCAAAAATATTAAATATATATTGAAAAAAATTAATTAATGCCAAAATCGTGTTCCACACGTTTATTATTGCTTATAGGAAAAGTTTATATTTTTAGAAAGTTTCTAGATACCTCTAATAAATTAAAAGGGTTAATAAGTGGTAAAATGTAAACGAATTAAATAAAATAATAAAAGTCTTCAAAAAAATAAAATGATTCCAAATTCGTGTTATAAATGTTAAAATAGACTTTTGGATGAATTTTGACTCAATTTGGAAAATATTTGATGAGAAGATAAATTTAGAAGAGAGAAAGTGTGTAAAACTTTAAACTCATTATTTAAAATAATAAACAACTTCAGCAAATGAAAATAATGACAAATTCGTATCCAACGTATTTAATAAGACTTATAGGTGAAGTTTTATTATTTTTGGATAATCATAGAGTCATTAATGAAGGAGAAAAGAGAAAATGACATTTTAATTATTTAACCTATTAAACTTCTCCAAAAGGTAAAAATAACTCCATATTTGGAATCTACACATCAAAATCAGTCAGAATATATAATTTGGTTAATTTTGAATGTTGTTTGGGTCTCCAAATGAGGAGAGAGAAAAACATTAAATCACTTTAGTCGGATTTGAATAGGAATAAAAAAATGTAACTGTGATTTCGCGCTAATCATCTGCTGTTGGATCTTGATCTGAGGATCTGTGTGTTGTCTTCTTCCTCGATCCGAATTGGAAACAGGTTGCTTGTTTGCCAAGTATTCAAATCCAATTATCTCGAGATATACTCGATGGAATTTGATAATTTTTGTCTCCACGAGTTCCTTGTGAAATTCTGCACCACTTTATCCCAACATTTTTGTGTTTTGACGAAGATTTGAGAAAACCCCAAACTGTGTGGCTCCTCTCTCTCACCCACCTAGTTAAACCCTAGTCTAGGCCTCCTTGCCTATATATAACCATACCCCTAGGACCGCCATCATCTTAGCAATTCAACCATACTTGAGATTTCACGTTTCGTGGACGTTTTGGCCCTCAACTAGCTGTCGAAGCCACAAGACTTGCGGCACTTCTTGCTCCCTGCTTCCTCCGCCATCGGCCCAATAAAAGGTATCATCGGATTTGTATTGTCTTTGGCTTTCGTTTGCATATCTAAACTTGGTATTTGGTTTAGTATATAATTTTTGCCTAAAAATCTTGCAAACAGCAGCTTGTGGCATTGTTCATGTCGTCAGGAGGGCTGGAAAAGATGAACAACAGTGTTTTTTTATTGTTTTCAGTCTTACGCCTTTACCCCTCCACTTCTCCTTCCTCTTTCCTCTGGTTCACGCGGGGGGCATCCTTGTCCTTTGCTCTTTTGTTTCCCGACCATTGACCCGCTTTGACCACGTGATAGCAGCAGCCAGCAAGGTGTGTGGGCCCCACCGCCCGTCTCTCTCTCACTCTCTCTCCGTCTCGTCGGGTTCTAATGACGTGGCAACATACGATTGGTTGATCTTCGAAAATTTGTATCTTTTTATCCGTTGGTCAAAAATTAAAAATAAGTAGTGTTTTGAAATCAGGAGAACGAGATCTATCCATTAAAAATATTTGCGAAGTTTGATTCTGATGTTTACGAAAAAGTGTTTTTCGAGTGATTTAAATTACTTAAAAATCATGAAAAATACCCAAAAAGTCAATATCTCCAAAATATATGAAGTTATATGTTATTTTGATCAGAAGAATGTAACTAAGACATTAGTGATGTTATCAGGGTCTGATTCGATCGTTTATAGAAAAAGTTGATAGTTTTGGGGTTTTAAGCCTTTAATGAATATACATATATCTAATACATAAATATGATGATCATATTAGGGAAAGTGGATCTAATCTTTTGTAAAAGTTATGAAAAGTGATTCTAGGATTCTAAAGAATAAGGTATGTGCATTTAACCTTTCAGTTGGGAATATTTGTGCCTTGAACTACTTTTCTATAATGAGGCTTCATTGAATCCTATTTCTTATACTCTTAATTCTTTTTCTATACTTGCCTCATAATTAGTTTGGAATATAGTTATTGGGTCTTGGTACCCCACTGCCATGTTCTACATATGAGATTCTATTACTTGCCATAGTTTTTAGCATGTTGATTTTATTAGATTAATTAACTAGTGTAGTGGTACTTGTATGTACAACCACCCATAGTTGGGGAATGTGTTATTTCTCCCCTGGGGAACGTGTTATTCTCCCCCGCACATGAAATATGTGCAGGTGACTGGGAATGTGTTACTCTCCCCTCACCCTTTTGGTTGAAGGTCCGATAGGTGCATCAACCCTACATAGTTAAGGTAGTCAATATAAATCATGCATGCAATCCTTGGTTATATATTGTTTATGGCAAGCATCTATTGAAATATTCTTTTATATATTTATATGGCCTCATTCTCTTGATATCCTCATCATATGATGAACCCTATCATGTTTATATTTTCTTTGCTTATCTTGTTGCATTAGAATAGTTTTATAACACATACTTGTCTTTCCTTTCCCTCTTGCTGGGTGCCTTCCCAACCACCCAGATGTGGAGCAAGGTGATGAATAGGACTTGAAGATCTTAGCTTGGCTTGGACTAGCTGATGGATATGTTGCTTGGAGACAAAAGTGGAGTAGTCTAGACTTCCCTCTATCTAGATCCTAGTTGTGTATGATGATGTAACCCTAAAAGGGAGATTTTGATGTATTTTGTACAATCATTTATGAAATTGAATATAGTCAGAGAATTTTTATTCTGCTACTTTCCAAATGTGTTTTGTTTACCATAATTTAGTAAAGGGTGATGTCACACTCTTTACAACATGGTATCAGAGCCCATGGTAGTCAGAATTTGGCTATTTTAGTTTGTCTCCCTAATTATAACCCTAGACTTGCATAGTTTCCTTTATGTGACATGCTTGCCCTAGATTTGATCTATGCTGATGATAGGTTGATATAGGACCCTATAGTTTCACCTTAGAGTCTTGATAAATAAAACTCTAATATGCTCATAATTAAAAATATGCATAACTTAATGTTGTTTAGGTTTGCCTTTAGGCAACTATTAGGGCATGAAGTTGAAGCAAAGGTGTCTAGAAAGGATCAGGGTTTTGGGGGCTGGCAATATTTTCCTCTGTGCCACTAGCTTGGTTTACGAGGACTCCCGTGCCCATATGATACTAGCCTGGCCTGAGCTAATATGAATTTCCCAAAATAGTTTGCTTTTAGACAATAGAACCTTAGACTTCTATGTTGTATATCTTTGGGAACCCTAATTTGATTTGTTTGAGGATGGATACCAAGATAGTTTCCTTATGTCCCTAGAACCTAGACCTTAGAGTTTGGGTGTTTGGGAAGATATCAGAGTGCACAATGGAAGCATGATGGATCTTGAGAAAGGTTTAGTTAGACTTATCCTTTAACCCTAATGTAGGTTGGCTTGATGGGTCAAACCCTTTAAGGGGTGGAGTATGGTTAGTTGATGATGTTTGAGTGGTTACATTTCGAGGATGAAATCCTCTTTAAGGGGATGGAACCCTATAACATCTTGAAGTCTATCTAATCTATCTTTAGAAACCCTAACTCCATGCTTAGGAGGTTGTTGTACTTAGTGTTCTCCAAACAAGTAATAATGGTAACCCTAACATGCTTGTTCATATATTAATGAACATATAATGATCATCTGAGGAATAATTCATATGCTTGAACCCTAATGAATATCCAATGCACATAATATGGATATCAATGCTAATTGTCAATATGTAAGATGTTGATCATGTCATGAACCTATAAACCCTAATGATATGAAATATAATTGTAACCTAATGCATGTGAAGGATGGATAAGTGAATATAAGGGTCAGGTTGACCTAAACCCTAAGTTGTAATAACCTAACCCTAATGAATGCATCCTTAATGCCTTTCATGATACATTAATGATGTTAAGTGCCACAATCAGTTAACCTACTTTGATACACATAAATGATATAAATATATATATAATCATTTAATCACATATTAATCAAGTCATCAATATAAAATGCAAGTTACCTTGTTATCTAATACACATGTGATTAGTCACTTAATGTGAATCAAAACATTAATATGACATATGTCTTACCTTGATCATTAAAACACATGTAATGGCTTCAATATGAGTATGAAGTTATTGGATTCAAATAAACGTGCAAATGAATAATATAAATGAATAATGATTAATGGTGACATTAATGTGAGCAATAAAGATAGTGACATGTGACAATGTTTAATATGAGTATAAGTAACTAATGTGACATTAATTGGAATAATTGTATGCTTAACCACAAATTGGATAGAATGTCTTACATTCATGTAAAATAATTTGTTATAATTAATAAAGTGATAAAATGAGGATAATGAAGTATAAATCCGAATTATTAAGGACAATGATCAAATATAATAATGAATGTTGAGATAATTAACCCTTAATTGTGCATAATAATAAAATATAACCCTTTTGAAAATAAAGTAAATATGACATGACATAACTAAAATAATGATGAAAATGTGATATCATAATGAATGTAATCCTAATGAGCCATAAATATAAATAATGTTAAATCTCATAAAAATATCTTAATAGTGGAACCCTAGGTGATCCTTGAGAACCCAACCTATGTTGAGTTGTATGTGAAGTTCTTGAACCCTTAGGTGTAGTTGAAGTATAAGTTTTGGTGGCAGTTGTATGGTTGAAGGAACAACTTGAAGTTTTGTGATGTGAGGTTGCACACTCACCCTTCCCTAATTGCTAGTGATTTCAGGGACAAAATCCTCTTTAAGGGGTGGAGTGTTGTAACATACCGAATTTTGGACTTTTTTCTTTTTAGCCCTCTTTCCATCTATTCCTTTCATTTATATCCTCTTTGTCCTTTTTTTTATTTGTGAAGAATATGATGGTTTAGTGAACATTTGTTCACCTTTTATTCCAATATTTGGGTTTATGCACAAATACCTCAGTGCAAGTTTAGAAATGGGCTTATTATGTAAAATGTCTACTTAAGTAATAAAGATAATAAAATATTTCATCCTAGAACTTTCTAGTGCTTTTTAGAACATGAAAAAGAAAGAAAATCCCGAAATATATACAAAGGAGATGATAAATGTAATATTTGGAGATAATGTGGGATATAATAAATAAGAGGTAATGAGGAATATATTGTCTCAAAAATCATAAGTGGAAACCCATAAAGATAATTTTGATATGCAAATTCGTTTTCTTGATCTAAAAGAAACTTAATGGCCAGGTATCATCTAATTTCGATAATAAATAAATATATTAAAGCCTTTATTACAAGATAATGGGAAATAAGACAATAAGGTAAAATAAAATATCTAATGTCTTCAAATTAGAAAAATAACTCAAAATTCGTAATCTATATGTCAAAATGAGTCTATGTGTGAATTTGTATTTAATTTGGTCAACGTTAGATATTTTATTTTATTCAGGAGAGAGAAAATGACTTAAAGACCAAAAATATTAAATATATATAGAAAAAAATTAATTAATGCCAAAATCGTGTTCCAAACATTTATTATTGCTTATAGGCCAAGTTTTACATTTTTAGAAAGTTTCTAGATACCTCTAATAAATTAAAAGGGTTAATAAGTGGTAAAATGTAAATGAATTAAATAAAATAATAAAGTCTTCAAAAAACTAAAATGATTCCAAATTCGTGTTATAAATGTTAAAATAGACCTTTGGATAAATTTTTACTCAATTTGGAAAATATTTGATGAGAAGATAAATTTAGGAGAGAGAAAGCATGCAAAACTTTAAACTCATTATTTAAAATAATAAACAACTTCAACAAATGGAAATATTGACAAATTCGTATCCAACATATTTAATAAGACTTATAGGTGAAGTTTTATTATTTTTGGATAATCATAGAGTCATTAATGAAGGAGGAAAGAGAAAATGACATTTTAATTATATAACCTATTAAACTTCTTCAAAAGGCAAAAATAACTCCATATTTGCAATCTACACATCAAAATCAGTCAGAATATATAATTTGGTTAATTTTGGATGTTGTTTGGGCCTCCAAATGAGGAGAGAGAAAAATATTAAATCACTTTAGTCGAATTTGAATAGGAATAAAAAAAAATGTAACTGTGATTTCGCGTTAATCGTCAGCTGTTGGATCTTGATCTGAGGATCCGCGTGTTGTCTTCTTCCTCGGTCTGAATTGGAAACAGGTTGCTTGTTTGCCAAGTATTCAAACCCAATTATCTCGAGATATACTCGATGGAATTTGATAATTTTTGTCTCTACGAGTTCCTTGTGAAATGGTAGCGCTCCGTCTGGTTTTGGTCTAGCGGCGGAAGGGGTGACTAGGGCTTGCGGCTCCTGGGAGCGGCGTCTTGCTTGGGGGAGGGGGTCGGGTTGTCGTTTGTGCGCCGGCCACTCCCCCCGGGCTTCCTCTTCGCCTGGGTCGCGCGGATCCGAGGTCAGGAGATAGCTGTGGCCGGATCGTCTACCGTTCTCTCTCTCGCTCTAGCGGCGTTGGCTTCGGTCCCGAAGACCTGAGTCTCGACGGTGGTTCGCGGGTGAGGAGTGGATGCGGTCCTGGGGTTGTTGAGGCGCCCTCGTCTTCCCCCGTTTGCTTCTGCTGTTCATCCGGTTGTCTCGCAACCTGGGCTCCCCCAACCCTCCCCCTTCCTTTCCGCTTCCGTTCTGCTCCTAGGTTTCTTTTCTTTTTGTCTTCGTAGGTCTGTTGGTGGTGGCAGGTTATCTGCCTGGGTTTGTCACCGCTTGTCGGCCTTTAGTTTGGTTTTTGCTCCAGTGGGAGTGTTGGTGTCGTTTGTTGGTCGTGTCGTGGCTCGGGTTCCTTCTTTGGCTGTCGGTGAGCTCGGGCACCCCTCGGTGCTTTAGGCAGAGGAGGAGGAAGCTGGGTTTTGGGCTTCGTGCGGGTCCTCCAACCCCCTGTTCGCAGTGGTGGTGGAGTTCCCGGCACCCTCTACTCCCCACCTTTGTACCCGCATGAGCCGTCCTTCCTCTGTATCTGCACCACTGGGGTTTGGCCTCCTTTCCGGGTCTGCTGGTTGGCAACCTTAGCGCGTCGCTAGTAGTTGAGTTTCTCGTCCTGTTTGGTGGGGCGTTGGGTCTGTGTTGTTAGCTTTGTGTCGTGGGGTTTGTGTCCTCCTTTCATGTTAGGTCTTTTTTTGCTTCTTTGTTATATGGCAGCAAGTGCGAAGGTGATCACTTTTTCGGTCACTGGTTTGGAGCATATACCTTATATCAGGTTTAATCTCAGGTTGAAGGAATCTCTCATAAAAAGTTGTTGTGGTCAGCGATATAGAAGAGAGATCAATACATCATTGTCCTTATCACGTTCCGATATGAGTTTCTGGTTATTGTATCTGCTCTTTACTTTTTGTGTTCGGTTGGTGTATCTCCCTTTACATGTAGATGTCGTATGGCTTTAATATAATGAATGTTGTGGCTTCAAAAAAAAAAGTTCCTTGTGAAATTTTGCACCGCTTTATCCCAACATTTTTTATGTTTTGATGAAGATTCGAGAAAACCCCAAACCGTGTTGCTCCTCTCTATCACCCCACCTAGTTAAACCCTAGTCTAGGCCTCCTTGCCTATATATAATCATACCCCTAGGACCGCCATCATCTTAGCAATTCAACCATACTTGAGATTTCACGTTTCATGGATGTTTGGGCCCTCAACTAGCCGTCGAAGTCACAGGACTTGCGGCGCCTCTTGCTCCCTGCTTCCTCCGCCATCGGCCCAATAAAAGGTATCATCAGATTCGAATTGTCTTTGACTTTCGTTTGCATATCTAAACTTGGTATTTGGTTTAGTATATCATTTTTGCCTAAAAATCTTGCAAGCAGTAGCTTGCGGCATTGTTCATGTCGTCGGGTGGGCTGGAGAAGATGACCAGTAGTGTTTTTTTTATTATTGTTTTTAGTCTTATGCCTTTACCCCTCCACTCCTTCCTCTTTCCTCTGTTTCACGTGGGGGCATCTGTGTCCTTTGCTCTTTTGTTTCCCGACCGTTGACCCGCTTTGACTGCGCGATAGCAGCAGCCAGCAAGGTGTGCAGTCCCCACCGCTTATCTCTCTCTCGCTCTCTCTCCGTCTCGCCTGGTTCTAATGACGTGGCAGCATACGATTGGCTGATCTTCGAAAATTTGTATCTTTTTATCCGTTGGTCAAAAATTAAAAATAAGTAGTGTTTTGAAATCAGGAGAATGAGATCTATCTATTAAAAATATTTGCGAAGTTTGATTCTGATGTTTATGAAAAAAGTATTTTTCGAGTGATTTAAATTACTTAAAAATCATGAAAAATACCCAAAAAATCAATATCTCCAAAATATGAAGTTATATGTTATTTTGATCAGAAGAACGTAACTAAGACATTAGTGATGTTATCAGGGTCTGATTCGATTGTTTGTAGAAAAATTTGATAGTTTTGGGGTTTTAAGCCTTTAATGAATATACATATATCTAATACATAAATATGATGATCATATTAGGGAAAATGGATCTGATCTTGTGTAAAAGTTATGAAAAGTGATTCTAGGATTCTAAAGAATAAGGTATGTGCATTTAACCTTTCAGTTGGGAATATTTGTGCCTTGAACTACTTTTCTATAATGAGGCTTCATTGAATCATATTTCTTATACTCTTGATTCTTTTGCTATACTTGCCTCATAATCAGTTTGGAATATTGTTCTTGGGTCTTGGTACCCCACTACCATGTTCTACATATGAGATTCTATTACTTGCCATCATTTTTAGCATGTTGATTTTATTAGACTAATTAACTAGTGTAGTGGTACTTGTATGTACAACCACCCATAGTTGGGGAATGTGTTATTTCTCCCCTGGGGAATGTGTTATTCTCCCCCGCACATGAAATATGTGCAGGTGACTGGGAATGTGTTAGTCTCCCCTCACCCTTTTAGTTGAAGGTTCGGTAGGTGCCTCAACCCTACATAGTTAAGGTAGTCAATATAAATCATGCATGCAATCCTTGGTTATATATTGTTTATGGCAAGCATCTATTGAAATATTCTTTTATATATATGGCCTCATTCTGTTGATATCTTCATCATATGATGAACCCTATCATGTTTATATTTTCTTTGCTTATCTTGTTGCATTAGAATAGTTTTGTAACACATACTTGTCTTTCCTTTCCCTCTTGCTGGGTGTCTTCCCAACCACCCAGATGTGGAGCAAGGTGATGAATAGGACTTGAAGATCTTAGCTTGGCTTGGACTAGCTGATGGATATGTTGCTTGGAGACAAAAGTGGAGTAGTCTAGACTTCCCTCTATCTAGATCCTAGTTGTGTATGATGATGTAACCCTAAAAGGGAGATTTTGATGTATTTTTTACAATCATTTATGAAATTGAATATAGTAAGAGAATTTGTATTTCGCTTCTTTCCAAATGTGTTTTGTTTAGCATAATTTAGTAAAGGGTGATCTCACACTCTTTACAAATACCACATTTAGAAGCCTAAACTTGGTCTATCTAGATATGACTATGCACTCCTTAGTCAATGGAACCTTGCAAGAATGGATAGCTAGTTATAGGGACTAGTTACTATATTCACTACCATTCCACCCATGGTCCAATGAAAGACTAGGATGCATGCTCTATTCTAATCCTTGTTATTTGGTTTGGTAGCTTCCCATTGGAAGTTTGTGTGTGGACATGAATACATGGTTGATTGGTGCATATTCCCCCAAATAGACCACTACCACATCTATTTGCTTAAACCATAGTTTGCCTTCTTGCTAGATAATTGTTTTTGTTATTTAACCCAATTCCCTTGTTCATGATCATTAGCTTTAATCAGAGTAACGTGTGCTTGTTGGGTTGCTTGTTTTCGAGTTGCTTCTCATTTTCCTTAGTTTAGCTTTTGTTTGCTTACTTAGTGTAACTTCTAATTTAGCTTATTCATCTGCTCTTACTTACCTTCTTGTTAATGAGTAGCTTAGCTTAGTTTAATGTCTCCCTTAATTAGTCTTAGCTGAATATCATTGCCAGATTAGGGTGAACCTAAGTGGTTCTTGTTTGCTTTCTTTGGTTGATTGTTCACCATTAGTGTAATCAACACCTCCAAAGCAAATCCTAAAAACTCTAATCCATTGCTATGGAAACCTAAAAGAAACAACTCTGGCCAGTCGTTCTTCCCCACTCGTCATAGATCGACCTCTAACTTGCCCACTTTCTATGCTACACACTGAACCCATGTGCTAACATGATATGTTTTGTGTGTGTATTCGAGAGTGAGCCTCTTAAAAATATTTGTTTGGCAACCCCTACTTGGGTAGGTTAAAACTCTACCACCAAAGAATTTTCAAGCCACATCTTGTACAGTCATGTCTAAGGGGCCTCACAAGACTTTGCCATGATGGAAAGTCAAGCAATCAATGAGATCATAAAGAATCCTAGAGTGTCCATGAACCCATGAATCAACCCATACTTTAAAGGAAAAGTCATCACCAACTTTTAAAGTAAAATAACTTCATGATGATATGTTGATGTTAGAGTGGTTATCACCAGTTTCAAACAATCTAGTTTTTGTATCACCAAAAGCTAAATAATAACTTATTTTCTAGCTATATGTTTGAAAAAACAATGATGGAGATTGTCATCTAATGTCAAAACAAAACAAAACTATGAATTTTATTTAGTGTTTCATATCCAAATTATCATTTAACATTGAGTTATTGTGTTGGTTATTGAAGGTCTCCTTTTTCAATCACTGTTTGGAAATGAAGTTAGATTTTTATATAAGAAAAAGAAGAAGAAAATTACTTTTAATTTTCTGAAGAAAAACCATTATATTAGGTGCATTATGAATTATCTCGTTGTGTATAGTATCCCAATCATCACATTTTTGTATCATATGTTACAATATTAATTGTAGTACACTAACTGTGCTTCTTATTTATGTATTTCTAAAATAGTAATGACAAAACAACTTGAAATTACTTATTAATATGTGACATTTATTGAGATACATTGTTGTTGATTAAAACATAAATATTCACATTTAAATCAACAATTTTTTTACTAAAAGATACAACTACTTTATGTGAGTGGTATTGCCAACGAGTCATACAAAAAACATTTATTACTCTTATGTTCATCTGATTATATGTTAGCGAAGCCTTCATACAATCATTGTTATATATTTTATAAATTTTTGGTAAGTGACAGTTTTGATAAAAGAAAACAAATATTTTTTTACGTACTTGAGCACGCAAAAACCCACAAAGTGAGCACAAAAACTAATTAAAGTCTAGTTATCCCCATGAATGAGAAAATCTTCACTCTAGTGTAGGTTGGATTGATGAAAATTTGAGTCAGTTTTGCGTGAAGGAAAACTCAATCCACTAGCATGTCTCAATATTAGGCCTTTATATTACCTCTAAACTTGTGAAAACGTCCCAGTCTGGCCTGGAAACAAATGTAGGACTTGAGATTTTCTCAATTTTATTTTATGTTGGATTCAAAATTTGATATCTTGAATTTAACTGTGTTTAATAGTTTCTATAATTTCAGTTTCAGTAACATACATTTTTTTAATTTTGAATTATTAGTAGTTTTAGCACAATTGTACAAATTATACAATCATTGTACAAAAACAATTATGTATTAGTTGGCTCAACTGGTAACCTTGTTAGTGTTAGTTCAACTCCAACTAGAGCACCTCAAAAAAGAGAAATGTTTTATAGCAACAACGAAATGTTCGACTTCACGTGTTGTGATAGGACTAGACCTATTACAACCTCAATTTTGCATATATTTTCATAATTGAAATGTAATAATTTCATGAATATGGACTTAATTGAAAAGGTTGTATGCTTTGCTTCAAAGGATGGATTTATTTTCAATTATCCTTTTTATAGGAATGTCATGGTTCCCATTACTATGTTAATCCAGTAATAGATATAAAAGAGAAGAAAAGAAGAAAAGTCCAAATATTAGAAAAAGATACAAGATAATGAATATTAAGCAAAGTATTTATAAGAAATACTTGGAAATATCTAGAAAGTGGCATTAATGGCCACAATTGAGTAAAATTCGTTTACATATGATTTCTAATAAAAGAAATATGAAAATAGGAAAAAGGAAATGAAAGATAAAGAGAAATCCTTGAAAATAAATATCTTAATAAAGAAATAAGTAAGATAATGAGAAATGAAGAATATAGATGCATCTATAAGGATAATGAGCATCCTTCAAAAAGGAATTTTGAAATATTAGGATTTCTTGGGATCCAAGGAGTCCCAATGGAGAAGAAGAAAGAGAAAATGCAAATAATACAAAATAAGAGGATAATGTGATACATAATTAATGAATTTGTGGTATTATTAAAAAGAGGTACTTTCTTCTATGAGGAGGTATAATTTCGTGGCCAATGGATTAAAAGTGAAGCATAAAGATGTTAAGGGAGATGATTTTTGAATTCCTAAATATCCAAAGAATATAGTTAATCTAAGAAGATAATGAAGAGAGAGAAGATTGCTTCCTAATGAAGGAATATGGTTTCCTATTGGGAAAGGGGCTTGGATCTTGTGGATGGGCATCCTAGGGCTTTGCTACCCTCCCCTATATAAGGGGTAGAACCCTTGGCGGAATATAAGAGGATTCGATACATCCTTCTCTCTTCTCCTTCTTCTTTCCACGCAAACCCTAACCAAGAGAGCTTAGGGCTATCTCAGGGGCAACTAGCGGCTGTGGTGGGATCTCAGTGGAGGCACGAAGCAACCATGAAGATCTAGGGTGGTCGGCTATCTCTCCCTTGCTCCCATCTTCGCTCAAGACACCTAGCAGACCTGAAAGGTCTGCCGCCTTGGACACAGCTGCTAGCCCGACTCCGACCACCTCGGCTGTAGTGATGAATACATATTCATCCTGATTTTCACTCATCCTTTTTATAACCAATTTGATTCGATACTTTCGATTTATATCTTAAATCTCACATATTGCAAGTTCTCTAAATAAATCTAATTATTATGATTTTTGATCAAAATTATATTGATTTGATGCAGGTCTAAATGAAGTTCTATCATCACATGGAATTCACCAAAGAACCTCCCACTTTTGATCTTAACCAAACGGTCTGCTCTAACGGTTCTAACCTTTCGGTTCCAGATATTTACCCACACGGTCTCAAGACCGTTTAAGCCCATTCGTTTTCAAGACCGCATGATCCTAAACGATCCCGAGACCGTTTGAGTCCATACGGTTTCAAGACCAAATGAACCCAAATGGTCTCAAGACCAGATGTCTTTTAACAGTTTCAAGACCGTTTGGACTTAGGGCCGATTGGATACTCTAAACCATTTGGGATGAAGACTGTTTGAATAATCAAAACCATCTGGATCAAGATCATTTGATCATTCAAGACCGTTTGGAGCCATTCGGTCCCAAGACCATTTGGAGCCATTTGGTCCCAAGATCATTTGGAGCCATTCGGTCCCAAGACCGGTTGTCCAGCCAAAACCGAATGGAGATAGAACCCAAGACCGATTGGATCCTAACGGTTTCAAGACCATTTGGATCCATTCGGTTTGCAAAAGACACAAGATCGGTCAAAGGAAGATCGTTAAAGTCAAGATCGTTTGGTGCGATTCGGTTTCCAAAACCATTTGGCCATCCAAACGGTCCCCAAATCATTTGACTAAACCATTTGAAGCAAAATGTCTCCAAGACCATTTGAACGTCAAACAGTCTTCAAAACCATTTCGACGTCAAACGATCTCCAAATCATTTGGGGCCTATCTCACACCAAAAGCATGAGGTCCAATCCCGACCCTATAAATAGGACCACAAGGGTCCTCATTTGGGGAGGGGGGCCAGCACGCCGACATGCTGCCAAAAGTCTGATCCAGCCTCAACTTCCACACGGACACCTACTCCTCTTGGCACTGAGTAAGGAGAGAAGGAGAGAGAGAAGGTGAAGAAGTAGGATTGCCCATCCTGCCTAGGTGGTTCTTCCTCCTCGTTCAGATCTTCCCCGACACGACGTAGGAGACTGTATCATCTTCACCGAGCTACGATCACCTTCTTCATCATGCTCATGGCAGAACCTTCCCTTTCTCTTATTCTTCTTGTCTCTCACATCATGAGCGAGTAGTCTTCTTTCACTGGGGTGCGGGGACTAGCCCCGCTTCCCATGCAAACATGTTCTTTTGTTAAGCATTCCATGGCAATGTATATAACTTTTCATTCCGTTGTTAATTGATACGTATGTAGTTGATTATCTTCTTACTTTCATCTTGTTCTTCCCTATATTGCAAAATCATCTATATGTAGGGTGGAATGGCGGTTTACAAGTAGACTCCCAAACTAGAAATAGAATGGGATTCCTTGAGGTCGTAAGTGTATGATCCGCGAGGGGACGATCCATCTACCCTTTGGTGATGCTTCTGTGTACCTAACGCCTATATAGGGGGTTCATAACCTTAGTTGGATTGTGTATCTACTTGTTAATCGTCGATGTTTGCTCATATGTTAATCGCCTACTTGCTTATCGATTAATGTGGTTGACTCCCAAACTAGAAATAGATTGGGATTTCTTCGAGGTCGTAAGTGTTTGATCCGTGAGGGGATGAGCCATCTAGCCTTCGGTGATGCTTCTGTGTGCCTAACGCCTGTATAGGGGGGCCACAACCTTCGTTGGATTTATGTATCTTCAGAGCTGTAAGTAAGTGATCTGGATGGTGACGAGACATCTGATGCCTAAGGTGATGCCTACGCAAACCTAACGCCCGTATGGGGGGTTTTGCAACAGCTCTATTTGGATAGTTATTTCTTGTCTGGATGTTTGATGTTTGAATGTGTTTGCACGTGTAGCAGTGGTGAAACCCGATACCATCCCAGCGATTCCATATCATCGATCTAAGTCCAACTTTAATTCAGCTTTTACTTTCTTGCAATTAGTTTAATTAACCTCAAATCAACCTATTGATTTAAATATTAGTCTTAACTCGAGCTAGACTTGATTGACAAGATTCTTAAAAATGTTGTCCTTTGGGTTCGATCCTTAACTATACTGCAATAAGACTCGTTCGCTTGCGGGTGGTATTATTGCACATTGGTTTTGGTAAAAGCTCAGGGATCTCAACCCCGAGTGAGTTTGTTAGTGGGATAAAATCCCACATCAAATTCTGGCATCGTTGTCGGGGACAACAGAATTAGTTAGTCAAATCTAGTTCTTTTAAGGCTGATCTAGGATTTGGTTTTTCTTTTGATACAATCGATCATCTACTTTACTTTGACTCTATTTTGTAGATCTCATTTTCATAATCACTCTATTTTTAGGTACCTTAGAGGGATTAGTGCATGCACCATTTGAACAGTTCTGGACTTACCGCCAGCTTTGATCCAGAGATCGACCGAACCTTCCACTGACAAAACAGAGAGAACCAACCAAGAATGGCTCAAGAAGAGGAGATAGCTTGAAGGGTGGCTCAAGCCCTTAATGCACATAGAGAAAGATGTTGGTATATATGCCCATAGAGCCATCCTAAGCGATTGCATGGAGTCGAATATTAATTAATTAATTAATGTGATTATTTGGTTAATTAATGAATTCCAGAATATTTTAATTAATCCATGAGCGTTTTAATTAACGCAGCGTTTCTGTTTACCGATGGGTTTCGGAAACCCTACTTCCCTTCGTATCCTATTTTAAGGAGGATTGACGGCCGATATCTATATAAGATATCGAGAGAGGCTTTTCAGTTTACGCTCACATACGTAAACCCTAGCCGTCATCGTCCTTAGGAGAGGAAGGAGAGCAACGCGCCGCTAGCACGCCGCCGCACAGACATGGCTCCTTCTCGCCGGCTTAGGAAGCACGACGTGGAGTTCCAGTCCATCCGCGTGGACAAAGTAGAGACGCAGATGCTGAGACGCCTACTTTCAGAGGATAGTGACGACCATCCGTGCGTGTTACGAGCGCCGCACATCATCGCACGAAAGGAGCGCCGTCGGATCTTCCTGCGACAGGGAACGGGAGAGAAGTTATGTCTGTGTAGACAAGCGTCGTTGCACACCTTTGTGCAGCGGGACATCCCCGGACTTGCTCTGCGATAAGGCATATCCCACAAACACTCCTTCCGAATACGTTGTTGTCGACGAGATCATGTTTTGGGTTGAGTGGAATTTTTTTGTTGCTTCCGACGCGCATGTTTTCTCCACAAAACCCAACAGTGGTATCAGAGCAGCGTCAGTCTATGATGTATTTGGATTCATTTCGATATGATTGAATCATTGTATACTATTTTTATGTTGCATACGATGCGAATTAAAACTGCTAATGTGCAAATCTAAACCTAATTCCACATACGCCGTAGGCTTCTATTTTTGACGTTTTGGACGGGGTCGACTATGGAAAATATTGATTTTAGACCTTTCAGGGGCTCTTCCCCTAAGACCCTGTGAGGGGTGGCCTCCCCGCAACCCCCACCCACTGACCGGGCAGTGGGATCCCCGCATAGGGGCGCTGCCCCTGTGTACCCCGCATTGTCTGTGTGGGAGTCAAAAAATTATTTGATGGGGAATGTCCCGCATGACAAGTACTAAAATTTTAATATGTATATACGTATATGTAGATATACCTATGATAACATATATGTCACCTTTAAAATCTATTTTATGTGGTGAATGCATGCACGGTTATGGCCTCGTATCCCCTTTTGTGAATGTTGTGGATGAATGTGGGTGTCAATCTTGTGGATATGTTTGTTTGTGAATTCTATGGATGTATAATGGTTACATATGGATCCTTTGTATAAAGTATTCGACTTGCATGCCGAGCCTCATCTCTTATTTCAAAGTATAATTAATTTTGTCCTTTTATATTTGTACTCATATGATGTAATAGAGATAGGATTAGTTTTAGTTTTGTAAACTTGATGTAAGGAGGCCACTTGAAGATCCAACTCCAAGGAGTGTCCATGGAGAAGCACCATGAAGATCTAATTCCAAGAAGCAACCTGAAGATCCAACTCCAAGGAGCGTCCATGGAGAAGCAACAAGAAGATCCAATTCTAAGAAGCAACTTGAAGTTCCAACCTCACGAGGCATCCATGAAGTTGTTCATTGTAATGTTGATCATTACAGGCTTATAGGTTGATTCATAGGTGTTGCATGAGATGCATAAGACCATAGGTGGACCATAATCCTTTGTTTCTCCAAAGGATTACAATAGTATGGCCATAATCAATGTATTTGTATTTGTGATTGTATGTCTATCATTTGTGGTTGTGGATATAGTAGTATATGATACGTACTATAAGTATGTGGTGTTTGGATATGTATATGTATTAATAAAACCCCTCAATTAATAATATTAAGTTTTAGTTGCCTTCCATAAAGCAACACACATGAAAAGCTTGATCGACTATGTGTGGGCATGCCTCCGTGTGGTACACTGTGTATCTCGTGGAAGTGTGATGGTGGGTGTGTGGGTCTGCCTCCGCAGGGTGCACACTCATCGTGTTGGCTTATGGGTTGGACTTAACTAGGGAACCTTGATAGGATCAAGTACCTAGAGGCACACAGAGATATCATGGCAAGGAGTTGTGCATGATCATCTATCCAAGAGTTGCATATGATGCAATTGGAAAAAGTTGCCTACCTTAGTATTTGGTCTTTGACGCCGGCGTTGGATGGGCATTGATCCAATTATTTTGGGTCTTGGCTCACTAGAAGGTTGTGCATTGCAATCTTCCGAGTTGATAGTGAGGGCTATTAATTTGAATAAAATAGTGGGAGCGTAATTAATTAAAGGCCTAATTGATCTTGTTTATCAAATCTTTACAAGTCAAAATGTTTTGGACTAAATGCAAATTTTTCTTTTGTAGCAATCAAATGGCAAACAACACTCACACTTTCTCATTGTGATCGGTCCTTGAGAAGGACAAACTTACCGGAACCAACTTTCAAAACTGGTTGAGAATTGTTCTCACACATGAGCATAAGCTCTATGTCCTTGAAACACCAGAGCCAGCAGAACCCGCCGTAAATGCACCCAAGGCTAAAAAGGATGCTTACAAGAAGCACCTTGATGATCATGTGGATGTCAAGTGCCTGATGTTGTGCTCAATGAACTATGAGTTGCAAGAGAAGCATGAGAACATGAATGTCATGGAGATGGTAACATATCTCAAGAACATGTATCAACATCAAGCAAGATAGGAGAGATATGATGTCTTAAAGGCTTTGTTCAAGAGAAAGATGAAAGAGGGAGACTTAGTTGGCACCCACATACTCACTTTAATTGGGTACATGGAAAGCCTATCCAAGATGGGATTTCCCCTAGGTCAAGAGTTGGCCACTGATGTGATTCTACAATCGTTTCCTGAATCATATAATCATTTTGTCATGAACTACAACATGAACAATTTTGACAAGCCGTTGTCAGAATTGTTGGGCATGTTGAGGATAGCTGAAGCACAGATGAAGAAAGATAAGCCCAAGTATGTGATGGTGATCAACAAGGCAAAGGGAAAGTCAAAAGGCAAAGGCAAGGCTAAGAAAGGTTCTAAAGCCGGGTAGAAGCCAAAGCCATCCGCGCTCAAAGCTAAAGGTGGGATCTCCAAAGAAGGCAGTTGTCACCATTGTCACCAGCCTGGACATTGGAAAAGAAACTGTCCTCTCTACCTGGAGGAACTGAGGAAGAAGAAGTAGGGGATAGAGATCTCCACTTCAGGTTTATATGTTATTGAGATAAACTTAAATACTTCTTCATCATGGGTACTGGATACCAAATGTGGATCTCAAATATGTTCTAATATGCAGGATCTGATAAGAAGTAAGCCTTTATGAAAGGGCCAAGTCTAGCTGCGGGTTGCTAATGGAGCAAGAGTTGCTGCCATCACAGTTGGAGTTATTAGTTTATCTTTGCCTACGGGCCTTGTAATAGAATTAGAGAATTGCTATTATGTACCTTCCATTAATAGAAATATTATTTCTGTATCTTGTATGGACAAGAGTGGATTTGAATTTCACATTAAGAATGGAATTATTTCTATATCTAAAGATGAGATCTTTTATGGCAATGCCCCTATGTCTTATGGTATCTACTTGTTAGAACTTGAGACTAGCATATACAAAGTAAATACTAAAAGGTTAAAACTTGACAACTCAAACAAAACATTCTTATGGCATTGTCGTCTTGGGCACATAAACGAGAAGCGCATATCTAGACTCCATAAGGATGGTTATCTAGACTCTTTTAATTTTGAATCATTAGAGACATGTGAGGCATGTTTATTAGGGAAGATGACCAAGACTCCTTTCACTGGACATAGTGAGAGAGCCAGTGATCTACTAGGGCTCATACATACTGATGTATGTGGACCTTTTAGATTAAATGCTAGAGGAGGCTATCAATACTTCATTACCTTCACTGATGACCTCAGTAGGTATGGCTATGTATATCTTATGAAACACAAGTCAGAAACTCTTGAAATGTTCAAGACTTTCATGAATGAAGTAGAGAAGCAACTTGGTAAGAGTATTAAAGCACTCCGTTCAGATTGAGGTGATGAATACTTAAGCCAAGAGTTTGAGGACCTTCTGAGAGACCGTGGTATTGTATCACAATGGACTCCACCTGGTACATCACAACATAATGGTGTGTCAGAAAGAAGGAATTGTACATTATTAGACATGGTATGATCAATGATGAGTTCAACCGAACTTCCAATATAGTTCTGGGGATATGCTCTTGAAACTGCAGCGTTTACACTTAACTGTGTACCTTCCAAATCGGTTCAAAAGACACCATATGAGATATGGAATGGGAATCGTCCCAATTTGTCTATGTTAAAGATTTGGGGATGTGAAGCTTATGTTAGGAAACAATTTCCTGAAAAGCTTGGACCCAATTCGGAAAAATGGTATTTTGTTGGATACCCCAAGGAAACTCGGGGATACTACTTCTACACACCAACTGACAACAAAGTGTTTTTTGCTAGGACTGCTATATTTCTTGAAAAGGAATTTATTTCCAAAGGAATTAGTAGGAGGAATGTAGAGCTCGAAGAAGCTCTAGACCAACAAGAAAGCAGAGAACCTGAGGAGATACATAAGGAACATGAAGACTCGCAAAGTGTTGTGGAATTTCAAGTTCCAAATGTAACACAGGAACCTCGTAGGTCTAGTAGGACACGACTTGAGACTGAGAGATTTGGATTTCTTGTGACTCAAGACAGTGACGAATTGGGCATAGCAGATGAGCCAACTTCCTATCTAGAAGCTACAAAAGGACCCGAATCTGAGAAATGGCTCAAAGCCATGAGATCTGAGATGGAATCCATGTACACCAACAAGGTATGGACCTTGGTGGATCCACCCGAAGGGGTAAGACCCATGGGTGCAAGTGGGTCTTCAAGAAGAAGACTGACATGGATGGAAATGTTCAAACCTATAAAGGTAGATTGGTTGTGAAAGGATTCCATCAAATTCAAGGTGTTGATTATGACGAGACCTCACCAGTTGCCATGGTTTAATCCATCATGATCATGCTTGCCATTGCAGCTTATCATGACTATGAGATTTGGCAGATGGATGTTAAAACAGCATTCCTTACTAGGAATTTACTCGAGGATGTGTACATGATACAACCTGAGGGTTTTATCAATGCAAAGGAAGCCAATAAAGTATGTAAGCTACAAAGGTCAATCTATGGATTGAAGCAAGCATCTCGGAGCTAGAATCTACATTTTGATGAAGTAGTCAAAAAGTTTGGCTTTAGTCAAAATAAAGATGAACCTTGTGTTTACAAAAGGGTTAGTGGGAGCACAGTCGTATTTCTCATATTATATGTGGATGACATACTATTGATGGGAAATGACATCCCTACTCTTCAGACAGTAAAAGGTTGGCTAGGGAAGACCTTCTCTATGAAGGATTTAGGTGAAGCATCCTATATACTAGGGATCAAGATCTATAGAGATAGATCTAGAAGGCTTCTAGGCCTAAGCCAAAGCACATACATTGACAAGGTGCTAAAGAGGTTTAGCATGGAGTGTTCTAAGAGAGGTAACTTGCCCATGTCCCATGGGGTTACAATCTCTAAAACCCATTGTCCTAGTTCATGTAATGAACGGGAACACATGAGTAAGATTTTATATGCATAAGCAATTGGATCTATCATGTATGCAATGTTATGTACTCGTCCTGATGTGTCGTATGCTTTATGCATGACGAGCCGGTATCAGTCAGATCCAGGTGAATGTCACTAGACAGCCGTAAAGAACATCCTAAAGTACTTGAGAAGGACTAAGGATCAATTCTTGGTATACGGTGGTGAGGAAGAGCTCGTGGCAAAGGGTTACACCGATGCTAGCATCCAAACTGACAAAGATGACTACAGATCGCAATCTGGATTTGTGTTTTGCCTGAACAAAGGAGTTGTGAGCTGGAAGAGTTCCAAGCAAGAGACGGTTGCAGATTCTACAACAGAGGCAGAATATATTGCCGCATCTAATGCTATAAAGGAAGCCGTGTGGATTAAGAAGTTCATTTCTAAACTTGGAGTGGTTCCAAGCGCTGGTGATGCAATTGAGTTGTTTTGCGACAACAATGGAGCAATTGCACAGGCTAAAGAACCAAGATCGCACCAACATTCCAAACATATTCTGCAGCGGTTCCATCTCATACGATAGATCATATAATGAGGAGATGTGAAGATTTGCAGAGTACCTACAGAAAGCAATGTGGCTGACCCGCTCACAAAAGCACTTTCACAGCAGAAACATGACGGACATGTTCGATCACTTGGATTGAGATTCATGAGTGATTGGGTATAAGTGCAAGTGGGAATTTGTTGGTATGTATGCCCATAGAGACTATCATTCGATTATTGTAATGGGATACTATGTAAACGATTTGTAATACTACATTGATCATATCAATAAAGGCAAGTTTCCAATCTATATGTTTGTGTTTTATATTGTGAGATGACCATAAAACTTATAGATGTCTATAGAATAATATACTCTATGACATTTGTCTTCAGGTTGATGACCTGAACAGTGAGATCATATGTATGCTAAGAGTATGTATTCTTGTTTTATCCCTAATCGGTTGTTATTGTGGAGATATCCATAGACATCAATAACACATAAGATTAGAATGTATGTTGGTTGATGGAAGAATCTCATTATCCATGATATGGAGATATCAAACCAAATACATAGATACTTGTTAAAGAACAGTGTATCAGATAGACCCACCTTGAGAGTGACACATAGATACCATGATTGGTAGTTAGAGTCACATCTCATAATGATGGTGGTGATTGTGGTTCTTAGACCTGAAGTCACTACACTTATCACATGTCGTTCGGTGTACTTTGACATCATCCACCATGGTCATGAATAAGGATTGCCATAAAGATGGTGCTTGGGTGCACTGTGACACATGGGGATGACTGTGAGTGATGTAGATGGAATTTGTCCTTCCTACAGGAGTTTGATATTCCGGCCACTTGATAAGCGAGACTGAGAAATGCATGGCTATGCTGATGTGAGTCAATATGTGATATTGAGCTTACATATATCTCAGATAGTCTTCTCTAGTTCAAGGAACATGGATTGAACGTTGAAAAGGATAACAATTCCATGACTCGAGTTCAATCCTGATATCAGCGACAAAGGAACTATACAATCACTGTAACACTAGTCATGAATGATAGGTTAAGTTGTTGTCCAACTTCTCCAATTACTTGGGTGGCAATGAAGTCTTTCTAGATACCAATCATTGCTTGTGAAATCATAATATGATTATGGATATCACTGCCAATGTAATTTGGAGCCTACCGGGTCACACACATAGGATGTGTTGGAATAGGAGTATAATTGTGGATTTGATTGGAATTGCTCCGAATCACATTGATTACTAAAATGTTTATGTAATGGATTCGAATAATATTGGAGTGATTGGCTCTAAGTGAAAGTGGGAGTCTGTTGGTATATATGCCCATAGAGCCATCCCAAGCGATTGCATGGAGTCGGATATTAATTAATCAATTAGTGTGATTATATGGTTAATTAATGAATTCTAGAATATTTTAATTAATCCACGAGCATTTTAATTAACGCAACGTTTCTGT
Source organism: Alisma plantago-aquatica (assembly GCA_963693085.1). Lineage (NCBI taxonomy): Eukaryota > Viridiplantae > Streptophyta > Magnoliopsida > Alismatales > Alismataceae > Alisma > Alisma plantago-aquatica. The sequence goes on from OY856411.1 coordinate 295,772,274, forward strand.
TTACTGATGGGTTTAGGAAACCCTACTTCCCTTTGTATCATATTTAAAGGAGGATTGACAGCCGATATCTATATAAGATATCAAGAGAGGCTTTTCAGTTTACGCTCACGTATGTAAACCCTAGCCGTCACCGTCCTTAGGATAGGAAGGAGATCAACGCGCCGCTAGCACACCACCGCACAGACACGATTCCTTCCCGCCGGCTTAGGAAGCACGACGTGGAGTTCCAGTCCATCCGTGTGGATGAAGTAGAGATACAGACGTTGAGATGCCTTCATTCGGAGGACAGTGACGACCATCTGTGCGCGTTACGAGCGGCACACATCATCGCACAAAAGGAGCACCGCCGGATCTTTCTGTGACAGTGAACGGGGGAGAAGTTCCATCTGTGTAGACAAGCGTCGTTGCACACCTTTGTGCAGTGGGACATCACCGGACTTGCTCCGCAATAAGGTATATCCCGCAAACACTCCTTCCGAATACGTTGTTGTCGACGAGATCCTGCTTCGGGTTGAGTAGAATTTTTTTGTTGCTTCCGCCGCGCATGATTTCTCCACAAAACCCAACAAAAGATTCATGCAAGAAGCTAGAGCTGCGGTTCAAGAAGAAATTCAAGTAGCACAGGCAGCAGCACAAGTAGCTGAACTACAAAAAGATCTTAGAGAATTCTCAATCCTGAAAGATGCAAATGTTCATCATCCAGTACAACCTCCTCCCATCAATGCTGCCAATTTTGAGATTAGGGCACATTAGATCACATTGCTTCAAAATAGCCCATTCTATGGCAAACAAGGAGAGGATAGTCAGGAACATCTTTTGAGGTTTATTGATCTATGTGCCATGAAAAAGCAAAATGGAGTATCTGATGATGCCATTCGACTCCGTCGCTTCAAGTATTCCCTTGCTGATAGAGCTATAAGTTGGTACAATTCATTGCAAAGTGAAATGCCCATCACCACTTGGGAACAACTCCAAAATGTGTTTCTAGAAAAGTTTTACCCTCCATCTCTCACATATGAAATTAGAGGCAGAATAACAAATTTCACTCAAGTCCCTGGAGAAACCCTTGCTGAAGCATGGGATAGATACAAAGAGCTTCTACGCAAGAGTCCACACCATGGAATTCCTAAGAATCAACTCATTGAAATTTTCTATAGGGGCGTGGATGAAGATATCAAGAGATTCTTAGACTCCTCATCTGGAGGAAACTTCATGCATCAAAGTTATGACAGTGCATGGAGGGTTGTAACCCTTGGAGCTTAAAATCAAGCTAATTGGGGTAGATCTGTAGGTAAAGGAGTTTTGAAAGTAGCTATGGCTGAAGCTACTCCCGAGTTCAAGTCTATCGCTGAAACCCTCAAACTCTTAGTTGCAAAGCAAGACCATATTGAATCATCCCTTGTTGCATTTGGAAGAGGATGTTCACCCACTCAACAACAAGAATAGACTAAGTCTGCTTCCATGTTCTGTGAAGCATGTAAGGGCACAGATTATTCCACCTTGGCATGCAATGTTCTTTACGACGTTGTCCTAAACAATGTATGTGGTCAAGGAGATAATAGTCAAATGGAAAATCTTAATGCTATTAATACCATCCCTGGTAAAGGTTATTACGATCCGAATCAGAATAAGAATCATCCAGGTTTTCAATATGGAAACCCCTCTAGAGTAGTGAACTCGCATCAATTTCGTTTGAAGAACTAACCACGAGGCCCACCAGGATTTCAGTATAATCAACAACAGAATTTTGGAAATCAAGGAAATTTCAAGGGAAACTTTCAGAATAGGAACTTCAATAACTATCAAAATAGTTCTCAGTACCAGAATCTTAATCAGCCTCAAGGACAACAAGTTGTTCCCTTCTCACCTGATGACAAATTGACAACCATTGAGAAGATGTTACAGTCACGGCAGAATATGATAGCTAACCAACAAACCTTGATTGCTAACCAGCAAGCACATCAGAAAGCTATTGAATCTCAACTAGCTCAACTTGTCGCTAGCATCAAGCCACCCGTTCAAGCATTTGCGGGCCAGTCCGAGAATAATCCTAAGCACCCAGAACAATTGAAGGCTGTCACAACCAGGTCAGGCAAGGATTATTCTGATCATCTTGTCAAGACACCTCTGGGTATTACAAATGAGGATGAGCCTATGATCATTCAAGACTCAACAACACCGAAATCTCAACAGAAAGAACCAGTTGATAAGACAGATAAGGAAAGTCCTGAGAAACTAATTGAGGAAGAAACTAAAACACCAGAACTTGATATCCCTGTATGCAAGCCTCGTATTCCTTTCCCTGCTCGTTTAAGGCAAACCAAGCGTGATACTCGGTTTACCAAGTTTAAAGAAGCTATGAATAAACTTCATGTTGACATACCCTTTTTGGATGCGCTGGCTGAGATACCAGCTTGGACAAAGTACTTAAAGTCACTCATGACAAGGAAATATATAATTGAAGAATATGAGATAATCAAGTTAGCTAAAACCACTTCGGATATCATTCAGAATAAGATGCCTAAGAAGCAGAAAGATCCAGGATCTTTTGGGATTTCCTACCATATTGGTGATTCTTCATGCAAGAAAGGACTGGCAGATCTTGGTGCTAGCATCTCCATCATGCCACTCAGCCTTTGTAAAAGGCTAGGGTTTGCTGAACTTCTTCCAACTGGCATGACCATACAACTTGCAAACAATTCGATAAAATGCCCGTTAGGGATTATTGAGGATGTACCTGTCAAGGTAGGAAAAGACTCCTATGTTTCGTGTGACTTTGTCATCATGGACATAAGAGAGGACGCCAGATATCCTCTCATCTTTGGACGTCCGCTCCTTGCCACTGCAAGAGTTCTAATTGACGTTGAAGCAGGAACCTTGCTTCTTAGATTAGGGAAGGAAACACTCGAATTTAAAGTTTTTGAAAGCATGAGAAGACCAAGTATGCAATAAGAAGTCTATCTGATAGATTGCATAGAGCATATGTCATTTCTGACTTAAGAGAATCATGAATCAGACGATCCATTAGAAGTCGCTCTAACGGATCCATCAGTTGATGAACCTATTGACGAACAAGTAAAGGATTGCATCGTATCCCTCGACTCTGCATAAGAAGATGCTGAAACCACATGTGAAGAACTCAAAGCTGTGGAAGCTACTAGAGAAACATGCAAAAAACCAGAAACTCCAGAGATGAAGCCCCTACCTGAGGGACTGAAGTATGTGTTTTTGGATGACCTCAAGGTTTGTCCAGTAATAATAAATTCTGATCTTACGACTGAACAAGAAGACAAACTCATGAAAGAATTGAAGGAGAGGAAGAAAGCGATTGGCTACAAAATGAATGACCTCACTGGGGTTAGTCAAGCATTGCGTATGCACAAGATCCCTATGATGGAAGATCACAAGACAACCATTGAACATCAACAAAAACTGAATCCAAATATGAAGGAGGTAGTCCGTAAAGAGGTCATTAAACTGCTCACCACTGGAATTATCTATCCAATATCAGACTCACCATGGGTGAGTCCAGTGCATGTAGTCCTGAAGAAAGGTGGAACAATTGTGATACGAAATGAAAATGATGAACTCATCCCCACCCGAATAGTCACAGGGTGAAGGATGTGCATCGAATATAGGAAGTTGAACAAGGCAACTCAAAAGGATCACTTTCCAATGCCTTTTCTTGATCAAGTTTTAGAGTGGTTGGCTCATCAAGAATACTTCTATTATCTCGATGGTTACTCTGGATTCTACCAAATACCTATACATCCAGATGACCAGGAGAAAACCACTTTCACCTTCCCATTCGGAACATATGCATTCAGAAGAATGTCGTTCGGCCTTTGCAATGCACCCGCAACATTCCGGCATTGCATGACTGCCATATTTGCCGGTCTCACCGAAACCATTATGGAAGTTTTCATGGATGATTTTTCTGTATATGGAGATTCATTTGATTCATGTCTAAAACACCTCTCCCTGGTCCTTAAACGATGTGAAGAAGCACATCTTGTGCTGGATTGGGAGAAGTGTCATTTTTTGGTAAAGGAAGGCATTGTCCTGGGCCATAGGGTCAGTAACCGAGGTATTGAAGTAGATAAGGCCAAGATTGAAGTGATTACCAAGATCTCTGTCCCTATCAATGTAAAAGAAGTTCGAGCATTCCTAGGTCATGCAGGATTCTATAGACGGTTTATAAAGAACTTCTCAAAAATAACCAAGCCAATGACAAATTTGTTACTAAAGGATGCTGAATATAATTTTGACGAAGAATGTGTTAAAAGCTTCAACACACTGAAGCATGTCCTTACAACCAAACCCATCATTAGTGCTCCCGATTGGGACCGCCCTTTTGAAATCATGTGTGATGCAAGCGATTTTGCTGTAGGTGCTGTCTTGGGCCAATATATAGAAAAGAAACATTATGTGATCTATTATGCATCAAAGACTCTCAATGAAGCTCAGAGGAATTACACTACTACTGAGAAAGAACTTATGGTAGTCGTGTATGCCTTCTACAAGTTCAAATCCTACCTAATTGGTTCAAAGGTCATTGTCTACACAGATCACGCTGCCATTCATTACCTTCTGGCACAGAAAGATGCAAAACCTAGGCTAATTAGATAGATTCTCCTATTACAAGAATTTGATTTGGAGATAAGAGATAAAAAGGGTACAGAAAATGTGGTAGCAGATCACCTCAGTCGCATCCACACTCTAGATACCGAGAAGATTCCAATTAATGATTCCCTTCCAGATGATCAACTAATGAAGGTTTCAGAAGCTATACCATGGTACTCAGATTTTGTGAACTACCTTGCTACTGGGGTTATCCATCCTCAATGCACCGGAAATGCACTGAAGAAATTTATGCATGATGTAAAATAGTACTACTAGGATGAGTCGTACCTTTTCAAACTATGTGTTGATGGTCTATATAGATGATGTATTGCTGAAGAAGAAGCTCAACTTATTTTGGGAACAATGTCACTCAGGACCAGTAGGAGGACATATGAGCTCTAAAAAGACTGCCTTGAAAGTTTTGCAATGTGGATTCTTCTGGCCAACCATATCTAAAGATTCCTACGACTTTTTCATATCATGTGACAAATGTCAAAGATCTGGCAATATAACAAAGAGAGATGAGATGCCACTGAATATGTGGCAGGAAGTAGAGATATTTGATGTTTGGGGGGTGGATTACATGGGTCCATTCCCATCTTCTAATGGATTTTCATACATCCTAGTCGTTGTTGATTATGACTCGAAATGGGTTGAAGCCATTCCTACAATCACTAGTGATTCCAAACCAGTCATCAAATTATTCAAGGATATTATTTTTCCCCATTCTGGTGTCCCACGCACGGTGATATCCGACGGAGGTTCCCATTTTCTTGAAAGAAGATTTGAAGCATTACTGAGAATGTATGGTGTAACTCACAAGGTAGCCTCACCCTACCATCCACAAACAAGTGGACATGTAGAGGTTTCTAACAGACAACTCAAGGCTATATTGGAAAAGACAGTAGGCCGCAATCAGAAAGATTGGTCAGTAAAAATCAACGACGCTTTGTGGGCCTACCGTACTGCTTTTAAGACCCCCCTTGGAACTACACCGTTTCAATTGATCTATGGAAAGTCATGCCACCTACTTGTAGAACTAGAAAACAAAGCATGGTGGGCAATAAAACAACTAAATTTTGACATAAAGAAAGCAGGCGAAGCCAGAATTCTGCAACTCCAGGAGCTGGATGAACTCCAGATGACATCTTATGAGAATGCTCGAATCTACAAAGAACACACCAAACTTTGGCATGATGGTCATTTGAAAAGAAAAGACATACAAGTGGGAGACCATGTTCTGCTATTCAACTCAAGGTTGAAGTTATTCCCAGGGAAACTCCGCTCTCACTGGTCTGGACCATATATTGTCAAAAGCATCTCCCCACATGGTGCTTTCTCTTTATGGAGCAAAAAGTCAGGTGAATTTGTGACGAATGGTCATCGTTTGAAAAGATATTTCACCACAACCAACATAAGCACCGAATCAATAATAGATCTCTCCAATCCAAGGGAACCACCGTGAAGATGAAGATATCAAGTCGAGCCATCGACATAAAACAAAGGCGCTTGTCGGGAGGCAACCCGATAAATAAATTTGTATTTAGTTTTAATTTGAATTAGAAATTTTTCATTAATTTTGTTTTTTACTTTTTAGTTAATTTTGCACCAAATAAAATTTGCATCGCGAGATGCCATTTGGAGTTCTGATTAATCTTCTTTTCTAGATTTTCAGATGGAGGATGCACGTTGTCTGGAATGCAACAACATCTCGTGGTCCTACCGGCATGAAGTTTCCCCTCCATCTCAGATTAGAGTTTGCTCGGGATGAGCAAATTTCTAAGTTCGGGGTGGAGGGTGGGTGGTACGTATCTTACTCTCCACCCACACACATTTTAAGATTTCACCGCCACAAAATTTTCATTTTTTTTTCAAAATTTTCAAAAGTTCCCAAAGAAATTGAATAGATACTTGATGAAAATTTGACATGTTTTCAATCTCTATGAATTTATCATTATACCCTCCTTATTCAAAGCAGATCCTCAAAAGGACCTTCTTCTGAAAACTAGCCTTTTGATTGAAATCATCTTGTGAAGCTTATGAATCCCAACATCATGGTCTTTATGCAAAAATTGGCAAGTGTCTCTCGAACTGATAGGGATCAAACATATCATGCTTCCTAACTGACTAGTGGAACAACATGGAATCCCCAATGGATCCTCATCAAGTCATTATTTGAGCAGAGTTTGATAAAGAGAACAACCCAGTGCACTGAATTATAAATCAAGTTGCATTCTGATCTGAACTCTTTTCTACACTTCTTCTATCATCTTTGTACCCCTCCATCCATCAGAAAGAAACAAAAATAGCCAAAATAGTGTCAAACCCTAAGTTCGGGGTGGCACGCCGCTTCCCTCTATATCCGCTTCTTCCATACCCCTCACAAATTAATAGGGGCGTACCACCAAAAATGCAATCTCGAGTCGAATAGAGGAGAGATTTGCATATAAAAGATGCCAAAACGCACACAAAAAGAAATGCAATCTCGAGTCGAATAGAGGAGAGATTCGCACAAAATATATGCAATAAATGAAATTGCAAAAATAATAAAATCTCGAGTCGAATAGAGGAGAGATTTACTTCTTCTTTCCATACCACCCTTCACTCCCTTTTCTACCTAAAGGCACAATTAAAGCCTTCAATTCCCTGAAAAACACCAGTGTCAGATCAGATGCACACTTGTCATTCTGTGGGGATCTCTGGACTCTTACAAAACTCTTTGACATGCTTGTTGTTGGAAAAAGTAAGGAGGAAGTGAGATTGGAAATTGAACTCAGGAACGAAGATATTGTAAGATGTGTTATGTGGTCTCAGAAAGTTGAGATGCTTGGTCATACTGAGCAGAAAAGAAATAATCGTGATGTGAAGAGGAAGCAGTCACATGATCAAAAGTATTCACTTGGTGACTTTTTCAGATTTTATGTTACTCAAGGACAAGCAACGTTTAAGTTCGGGGTGTTTGATGAATGCATATTCATCCTGATTTTTAGTCATTCTTTTTATAACCAATTTGATTCAATACTTTCGATTTATCTCTTAAATCTCACATATTGCAAGTTCTCTAAATAAATCTAATTATTATGATTTTTTATTAAAGTTATATTGATTTTATGTAGGTCTAAATCAAGTTCTATCATAACATGGAATTCACCAAAGAACCCCCCACTTTTGATCTTGACCAAACAGTCTGATCTAACAGTTCTGACCTTTCAGTTCCTAATATTTACCCACATGGTCTCAAGACCGTTTAAGCCCATTCGGTTTCAAGACCGCATGAGCCTAAACGATCCTGAGACCGTTTGAGTCCATACGGTTTCAAGACCAAATGAACCCAAACGGTCTCAAGACCGGATGTCGTTTAACGGTTTCAAGACCGTTTGGACCTAGGACCGATTGGATACTCTAAACCATTTGGGATGAAGACTATTTGAACAATCAAAACAGTTTGGATCAAGACCGTTTGGAGCCATTCGGTCCCAAGACCATTTGGAGCCATTCGGTCCCAAGACTGTTTGGAGCCATTCGGTCCCAAGACCGTTTGGAGCCATTCGATCCCAAGACTGGTTGTGCAGCCAAAACCGAATGGAGATAGAGCCCAAGACTGATTGGATCATAACGGTTTCAAGACCGTTTGGATCCATTCGGTTTTCAAAAGACACAAGACCGGTCAAAGGAAGATCGTTAAAGTCAAGACCGTTTGGTGCCATTCAGTTTCCAAAACTATTTGGCCATCCAAACGGTCCCTAGACCGTTTGACTAAACCGTTTGAAGAAAAATATCTCCAAGACTGTTTGAACGTCAAATGGTCTTCAAAACCGTTTGGACGTCAAACGGTCTCCAAACCGTTTGGGGCCTAACTCACACCAAAAGCATTAGGGCCAATCTTGACCCTATAAATAGGACCACAAGGGTCCTCATTTGGGGAGGGGGGCCAACACACCGACAGGCTGCCAAAGGTCCAATCCAGTCTCAACCTCCACACACCCACCTGCTCCTCTTGGCACCGAGCAAGGAGAGAAGGAGAGAGAGAAGGTGAAGAAGTAGGATTGCCCAGCCTGCCTAGGTGGTTCTTCCTCCTCATTCAGATCTTCCCCGACACGACGTAGGAGACCGCATCATCTTCACCGAGCTGTGATCACCTTCTTCATCATGCTCATGGCAGAACCTTCCCTTTCTCTTATTCTTCTTGTCTCTCGCATCATGAGCGAGCAATCTTCTTTCGCTGGGGAGCGGGGTGGGGTGCGAGAACTAGCCCCGCTGCCCATGCAAACATGTTCTTTTGTTAAGAATTATATGGCAATGTATATAACTTTTCATTTCATTATTAATTGAGACGTATGTAGTTGATTATCTTCTTGTTTTTATCTTGTTCTTCCCTATATTGTGAAATCATCTATATGTAGGGTGGAATGTTGGTTTACAAGTAGACTCCCAAACTAGAAATAGAATGGGATTCCTTGAGGTCGTAAGTGTATGATCCGCGAGGGGACGAGCCATCTAGCCTTCGGCGATGCTTCTGTGTACCTAATGCATGTATAGGGGGTTCATAACCTTAGTTGGATTGTGTATCTACTTGCTAATCATCGATGTTTGCTCGTATGTTAATTGCTTGTTTGCTTATCGATTAATGTGGTTGACTCCCAAACTAGAAATAGAATGGGATTTCTTCGAGGTCGTAAGTGTATGATCCACGAGGGGACGAGCCATCTAGCCTTCGGTGACGCTTCTGTGTGCCTAACGCCTATATAGGGGGCCCACAACCTTCGTTGGATTTCTGTATCTTCGGAGTCGTAAGTAAGTGATCTGGATGGTGACGAGACATCTGATGCCTAAGGTGATGCCTACGCAAACCTAACGTGTAAAGAAGTGAAATCAATCCACCTTTCTACTCATAAAAATGGTAAACAAAATCCAATTTGGATATCAGCGGAAGATAAAATTTTGACTATATTCAATTTAAATAAAGTGTACATAAAAATTTCCCCAATATGGGTGTACATGCTTTATACAAAAAGAGGATCTAAGTAGAGGGAAGTCTAGACTATTCCACTTTTGTCTCCAAGCAACATATCCATCAGCTAGTCCATGTCAACGCTAAGATCTTCATGTCTTATCCATCATCTTGCTCCACACCTGGGTGGTTGGGAAGGCACCCAGCAAAAAGGGAAGGAAAATAAAAGTATGTGTCACTAAACTATACTAAAGGTGAAAAGATAAATATAATAAGTAAATTAGGCTAGAGATTCATCAAAAGATGAGACATCAAGAGAATGAGTCCATTTATATAAAAAAGAATATTTCAATAGATGCTTGCCATAAATAATATATAACCAAGGATTTCATGTATGATTAATATTGACTATCTTAACTATGTAGGGTTGAGGCACCTACCGGACCTTCAACTAAAAGTGTGAGGGGAGAGTAACACATTCCCAGTCACCTGCACATATTTCATGTGCAGGGGAGAATAACACGTTCCCCAGGGGAGAAATAACACATTCCCCAACTATGGGTGGTTGTACATACAAATACCACTACACTAGCTAATCAGTCTAATAAAATCAACATGCTAGAAAAAGAGTTATGGCAAGATTAATCAAAGGATTTATACAACATGGCAGTGGGGTATAAAAACCCAAACAAGATAATACTACAACTGATTTTGAGGCATAAATAAATTAGGTTTCAAGAATAATGGATTAAGTCAGGTTAAGCCTCATTAGGGAACATAGGTAATGGTATAAATAATTTTCCCAACTGAAGGTGTAGATGCACATACCTCTTTTCACACATAAAAGTTAACTTGAATAGTATACTTTGGTCCACAAAGTCAACTTTTCATCCTAGAAACACATTATGTATATTAGCCAAGTCAAAGTGAACATATTCGTTCCTATTATATTTTTATATTATTATTACCCAATTCCCGATCATGTAATGTCATGTTAGGATTTATGATTTTAATCTTTGTTGAGATAATATGTGATGCTTTACATATCCATCTTAGTTCTAGTTACCAATATTTAATCACATAAATTTATGTAACTCATATACATGTGGATAATAATATATATGCTTCCAATATAGGTTTAATGATGTGAGTCCATATTATTCCTAACATCATGCTCACCATGTTTATTAGTGTAAGTATATTCCATATGAATATTTATTAGGTTCACTAATATACACATTCTTTGATCCAACTAACATGTCATCTAGTTATATGTTTATAAAAGTATATTCCTTTACACATTATTATCTCTTTTTTTTACTATTTAATTCCTAAGAAGACAACACCATTAGATGAATTCTTATATAGATATCAAGTTCCCTTGGATTAATTTAGATGAGAGTGTTCCCTAGATCCATATGTATTTCTAATTATCTTGTAATGCACCTATATATATATATATATATATATAATTTCTAATGTAAAGGATACATTAACACAAGGATACACCCACTAATGATTATTAGGGTTTGGTAAGTATACAATAAGCAATTAGGGTGACTCATTAATCATTTTGGATATCAATCTACTCGGGTCTTATACAACATCTTTTATTTAATATCAAGTTTCCACTTTAATGTATCATTACAGGTTTGATTTCATGCAATCTAATATTTACATTTGTATACAACAAAGTTGATAGGTAAGATAATTGACTAGTTCATGTTATGGTTTTAAATAACTAGGTTATCCTTACTCCATACTTATTCCATCTTTATAATCTATTTTCTAAAACAAAACTATTGAAAATGAAATGAAGACTTACATGTCTAGAGTTACCATGGGGGTTGCATGTCTGGTTGATTCACAACAAGATGGGGACCCAAACACATCATCACGTTCTCTATGATCATGTGACCCAGGAAGAAGCAATATGTAATGAGTCACCATCGTCAAGTTGAATGAAGGTGTTTGCAAACGTCATGGTCTTGCAGATCTAGTGGTTGTGAATGACGACGTCATTGTCAAGGTCGACGACGTTGCACTTGGTGGCTACGATGCCCTACTGTTAGTGTGTGTTGGTTTTGGGGTTGCTCTGGAAGTGGTGTTGTCAGTGTCGGGGTGTCAGGGCGTCGGGGCGTCGTAGCGTCAGGGCGTTGGGGAATCGCATCGTCAGAAGGGCATGTGGTAGTGACGCTAACGCAGCGTCGAGGCGTCGGTTGGGTAGATGTTAGTGACGCCGACGCAGCGTCGGGGGCTGCTGGACATCGAGGGTCAGATGTGAAGGTGTTAACGACGCCGACGCAGCGTCGGGGTTGCTGGGCGTCAGGTTTTAGGTGTCATGTAGAGGAAGAAGAAGAGGAGGCGACGCTGCCCAACGATCATCCACTCAGTCTGGCGTTGCTCGCCATGGTTGGACGCAAGGGTAGGTTGGACGGCTAGGGCTTCGTGTGTTTGAGGAGAAAAGAAATGAAGGGAGGAAGATAAATAGGATACATAGAGGAAGGGTTGGGCGTTGCCCATTTTGGAAGGGGGGAAACGTGAGGGAGAGGAAGCCACGCAGCGTTCCTTTACATTTGGTTTAGGAAAACATTAATTTGTTTAATCAAATATCACTATTAAAACCTATGGTAATTAGGATTTTAAATACCAATTCAATTGGGAAAGCAAGCATTATCTAGTTAAATATAAAATTTGAACCCTTTACTATTTAATACATGTAGATCCCAATTGTAACATTAGTTTTCATTTTTGGGAATTCTAAGTATTTTATTTAATTCCTTTAAAGTAATTCATATTTTCTCTTTCTTAATATATTAGAGACTTATATAATTATCAATTAATGTGAAACTTCACTATCAAGCAAAACAAAATATATGGAACATAAATTTGTTATTAACTTCATTTGTTTGTTATTTTAATTAATGATTTGAATATTTTACACATTATCTCTCCTAAATTCACGTTCTCACCAAATATTTTCCAATTTGACTCAAAATTCATCCAAAGGTCTATTTTAACATGTAGAATACGAATTTGGCACCAATATATTTTTTTGAAGACTTTTATTATATTACTTAATACATTTAAATTTTATCACTTATTTTATCCTTTTAATTTATTAGAGGTATCTAGAAACCTTCTAAAAATATAAAACTTGGTATACAAGTAATAATAAATGTTAGGAACACGTTTTTGAGATTAATTAATTTTTATCAACATATATTTAATATTTTTGGTGTTTAAGTCATTTTCTCTCTCCTGAATAAAATAAAATATTAAGCATAGACCAAATTAAATACAAATTTTCCCAAAAGCTTATTTTTATGTTTAGAATACGAATATGGAGTTATTTTTCTAATTTGAGGGAATTAGATATTTTATTTCACCTTATTGGCTTATTTCCCATTATCTTATAATAAAGGATTTAATATATTTATTTATTATCCAAATTAGATGATACTTGGCCATTAAGCAACTTTTAAGTCAAGAAAACGAAATTGATATATTTATTATCCAAATTATCTTCTTGGGTTTCTATTTAGGATTTTTGGAACAATATATTCCTCATTATCCTCTTTCATCCAATATATTCTATATTATCTCCAATTATTACATTTATCATCTCCTTTGTATATATTTTGGGATTTGTTTTCTTTTTCATATTCTAAAAAACACTAGAAAGTTCTAGGACGAATTTATTTATTCTTTTTATCACTTAAGTGGATATTTTGCATATTCGATCCATTAATAAGCTTCCACTGAGGTATTTGTGCATAAACCCAAATATTGAGAGAAAAGGTGAACAAATGTTCATTAGGCCATCATATTGTCCACAAATTAAATAGAAAGGCCAAAGAGGATAGAAATGAAAGGAAAAGATGGAAAGAGGGCCAAAAAGGCAAAATGCCTAGAATTCAGTATGTTACAACACTCCACCCCTTAAAGAGGATTTCGTCCCCGAAATCACTAGCAATTAGGGAAGGGTGAGTGTGCAACCTCACATCACAAAACTTCAGGTTGTTCCTCCACCAAAACTTATACTTCAACTATGCCTAAGGGTTCATAAACTTCACATACAACTCATCGTAGGTTGGGTTCTCAAGGATCACTTAGGGTTCCACTATTAAGATATTCTTTTTAGGAGATTTAACATCATTTACATTTTTGGCTTATTAACATCATACTCTTTATGATATCACATTGTCATCATTATTTTAATTATGTCATGTCACATTCACTTAGTTGCCAAAAAGAATTATATTTCATTATTATTCACAATTAGAGGTTACTTAATTCTCTCAACATTCATTATTATATTTGATCATTGTCCTTAATAATTCGGATTATACTTCCTTATCCTCATATTATCGCTTTATTAATTATAACAAATTATTTTACATGAATATAAGACATTCTGTCCAATTTGTCATTAAGCATACAATTATTTCAATTAATGTCACATTAGTTACTTATATTCATATTAACGTTGTCAAAATGTCACAGTATCTTTATTGTTCGCATTAATGTCATCATTAATCATTATTCATATTTATTCATTTATATTATTGATTTTTCACATTTATGTGAATTCCAATCATCTCATATTCATATTGAATCCATTATATGTATTTTAATGATCAAGGTGGAACATATGCCATATTAATGATTTGATTCACATTAAGTGACTAGTAACATGTATATTAGTTAAAAAGGTAACATGTGTTTTATATTAATGACTTGATTAATAAGTAGTTAGATGATTATATATATATCATTTATGTGTATCAAGGTATGTTAACTGATTGTAGCACTTAACATCATCAATGTATCATGAAAGGCATTAAAGATGTATAGATTAGGGTTAGATATTACAACTTAGGGTTTAGGTCAACATGACCATTATATTGCACTTATTTATTTCTTGGCATGCATTAAGTTATGAATTATAACCTTACTCATCATATCATTAGGGTTTATTGGTTCATGACATTATTAACATCTTACTTATTGACAATTAGCATTGATATTCATATTATGTGCATTGGATATTCATTAGGGTTCAAGCATATGATTTATTCCTTAGATGATAATTATGTGTTCATTAATATATAAACAAGCACGTTAGGGTTACAACTATATCTTATTTGGTCAAAACCAAAGATCCAAGCACACTAACCACCTAAGTATGAGGTTAGGGTTTCTAAAGATAGATCATGATGTTATAGGGTTCCATCCCCCTAAATAGGATTTCGTCCTCGAAATCTAACCACTCAAAAATCATCAACTAACCATACTCCACCCCTTAAAGGGTTTGACCTACTACACTGGGGTTAAAGGATAAGTCTAACAAAACCATTATCAAGATCCATCATGCTTCCACTGCGCATTCTGATATCTTTCCAAACACCCAAACTCTAAGGTCTAGGTTCAAGGGACAGAAGGAAACTATCTTGGTATCCATCCTCAAACAAATCATCATACATATGAAACTTAGGGTTCTCAAAGATATCCAACATATATGTCTAAGGTTAGTATTGCCTAAAAGCAAACTATTTCGGGAAATCCGTATCAGCGTAGGCCATGCCGGTATCATATGGGCACGGGAGTCCTCGTATACCAAGCTAGCGGTGCGGAGGAAAATATTGCCAGCCCCCGAAACCTTGATCCTTTCTAGACACCTTTGCTTCAACTGCATGCCCTAATAGTTGCCTAAAGGCAAACCTGAACAACATCAAGTTATGCATATTTTAATTATAAGTATTTTAGGATTTTATTCATCAAGGTTCTAAGGTGAAACTATAGGGTTCTAAGTCAACCTATCATCAAGGTAGATCAAATCTAGGGTAACCATGTCACCTAAAGGAACTATGCAAATCTAGGGTTCTAACTAGGGAGACAAACTGAAATAGTCAAAGATCTGACTACCATTGGCTCTGATACCATGTTGGAAAGAAGTGAAATCAATCCACCTCTCTACTCATAATAATGGTAAACAAAATCCAATTTGGATAGCAGCGGAAGATAAATTTTTGACTATATTCAATTTAAATAAAGTGTACATAAAAATTTCCCCAATATGGGTGTAAATGCTTTATACAAAAAGAAGATCTAAGTAGAGGGAAGTCTAGACTATTCCACTTTTGCCTCCAAGAAAAATATCCATCAGCTAGTCCATGTCAACGCTAAGATCTTCATGCCTTATCCATCACCTTGCTCCACACCTGGGTGGTTGGGAAGACACCCAGCAAAAAGGGAAGGAAAATAAAAGTATGTGTCACTAAACTATACTAAAGGTGAAAAGATAAATATTACAAGTAAATTAGGCTAGGGATTCATCAAAAGATGAGACATCAAGAGAATGAGGCCATTTATATAAAAGAATATTTCAATAGATGCTTGCCATAAACAGTATATGACCAAGGATTTCATGTATGATTAATATTGACTATCTTAACTATGTAGGGTTGAGGCACCTACCGGACCTTCAACCAAAAGGGTGAGGGGAGAGTAACACATTCCCAGTCACCTGCACATATTTCATGTGCGGGGGAGAATAACACGTTCCCCAGGGGAGAAATAACACATTCCCCTACTATGGGTGGTTGTACATACAAGTACCACTACAGTAGCTAACCAGTCTAATAAAATCAACATGCTAGAAAAAGAGTTATGGCAAGATTAATCAAAGGATTTATACAACATGGCAGTGGGCTATAAAAACCCAAACAAGATAATACTCCAACTGATTTTGAGGCATAAATAAATTAGGTTTCAAGAATAATGGATTAAGTCAGGTTAAGCCTCATTAGGGAACATAGGTAATGGTATAAATAATTTTCCCAACTGAAGGTGTAGATGCACATACCTCTTTTCACACATAAAGGTTAACTTGAATAGTATACTTTGGTCCACAAAGTCAACTTTTCATCCTAAAAACACATTATGTATATTAGCCAAGTCAAAGTGAACATATTCGTTCCTATTATATTTTTATATTATTATTACCCAATTCCCGATCATGTAATGTCATGTTAGGGTTTATGATTTTAATCTTTGTTGAGATAATATGTGATGCTTTACATATCCATCTTAGTTCTAGTTACCAATATTTAGTCACATAAATTTATGTAACTCATATACATGTGGATAATAATATATATGCTTCCAATATAGGTTTAATGATGTGAGTCCATATTATTCCTAACATCATGCTCACCATGTTTATTGGTGTAAGTATATTCCATATGAATATTTATTAGGTTCACTAATATACACATTCTTTGATCCAACTAACATGTCATCTAGTTATATGTTTATAAAAGTATATTCCTTTACACATTATTATCTTTTTTTTACTATTTAATTCCTAAGAAGACAACATCATTAGATGAATTCTTATACAGATATCAAGTTCCCTTGGATTAATTTAGATGAGAGTGTTCCCTAGATCCATATGTATTTCTGATTATCATGTAATGCACCTATATATATATAATTTCTAATGTAAAGGATACATTAACACAAGGATACACCCACTAATGATTCTTAGGGTTTGGTAAGTATACAATAAGAAATTAGGGTGATTCATTAATCATTTTGGATATCAATCTACCTGGGTCTTATACAACATCTTTTTTTTTAAATACATCTTAATTTTATTTAATATCAACTTTCCACTTTAACGTATCATTACAGGTTTGATTTCATGCAATCTAATATTTACATTTGTATACAACAAAGTTGATAGGTAAGATAATTGACTAGTTCATGTTATGGTTTTATATAACTAGATTATCCTTACTCCATATTTATCCCATATTTATAATCTATTTTCTAAAACAAAACTATTGAAAATGAAATGAACACTTACATGTCTAGAGTTACCATGGGGGTTGCATGTCTGGTTGATTCACAACAAGATGGGGACCCAAACACATCATCACGTTCTCTATGATCATGTGACCCAGGAAGAAGCAGCATGTAATGAGTCACCATCGTTAGGTTGAATGAAGGTGTTTGAAAACGTCATGGTCTTGCAGATCTAGTGGTTGTGAATGACAACATCATTGTCAAGGTCGACGACGTTGCACTTGGTGGCTACGATGCCCTGCTGTCAGTGTGTGCTGGTGTCAGGGTTGCTCTGGAAGTGGTGTTGTCGGCGTCAGAGCGTCGGGGTGTCATAGCTTCAGGGCGTCGGGGCGTCGCAGCGTCAGAAGGGCAGGTGGTAGTGACGCTAACGCAGTGTCGAGGCATCGGTTGGGTAGATGTTAGTGACGCCGACGCAGCGTCGGGGGCTGCTAGACGTCGAGGGTCAGATGGGAAGGTGTTAACGACAACAACGCAGCATCGGGGTTGTTGGGCGTCGGGGTTCAGGTGTCGTGTAGAGGAAGAAGAAGAGGAGGCGATGCTGCCCAACGATCCTCCACTCAGTCTGGCGTTGCTCGCCATGGTTGGACGCAAGGGTAGGTTGGGTGGCTAGGGCTTCGTGTGTTTGAGGAGAAAAGGAATGAAGGGACGAAGATAAATAGGATACGTAGAGGAAGGGTTGGGCGTTGCCCATTTTGGAAGGGGGAAACGTGAGGGAGAGGAAGCAACATAACGTTGCTTTACGTTTGGTTTAGGAAAATATTAATTTGTTTAATCAAATATCACTATTAAAACCTATGGTAATTAGGATTTTAAATACCAATTCAATTGGGAAAGCAAGCATTATCTAGTTAAATATAAAATTTGAACCCTTTACTATTTAATACATGTAGATCTCAATTGTAACATTAGTTTTCATTTTTGGGAATTCTAAGTATTTTATTTAAATCCTTTAAAGTAATTCATATTTTCTCTTTCTTAATATATTAGAGACTTATATAATTATCAATTAATGTGAAACTTCACTCTCAAGCAAAACAAAATATATGGAACATAAATTTGTTATTAACTTCATTTGTTTGTTATTTTAATTAATGATTTGAATATTTTACACACATTCTCTTTCCTAAATTCACGTTCTCACCAAATATTTTCCAATTTGAGTCAAAATTTATCCAAAGGTCTATTTTAACATGTAGAACACGAATTTGGCATCAATATTTTTTTTTGAAGACTTTTATTATTTTACTTAATACATTTAAATTTTATCATTTATTTTATCCTTTTAATTTATTAGAGGCATCTAGAAACCTTCTAAAAATATAAAACTTGGTATACAAGTAATAATAAACATTAGGAATACGTTTTTAAGATTAATTAATTTTATCAACATATATTTAATATTTTTGGTGTTTAAGTCATTTTCTCTCTCCTGAATAAAATAAAATATTAAACATTGACCAAATTAAATGAAAATTTGCCCAAAGGCTTATTTTTATGTTTAGAATACGAATATGGAGTTATTTTTCTAATTTGAGGGCATTAGATATTTTATTTCACCTTATTGGCTTATTTCCCATTATCTTATAATAAAGGCTTTAATATATTTATTTATTATCCAAATTAGATGATACTTGGCAATTAAGCAACTTTTAAGTCAATAAAACGAAATTGATATATTTATTAGCCAAATTATCTTCTTGGGTTTCTATTTAGGATTTTTGGAACAATATATTCCTCATTATCCTCTTTAATCCATATATTCTATATTATCTCCAATTATTACATTTATCATCTCCTTTGTATATATTTTGGGATTTATTTTCTTTTTCATATTATAAAAAGCAGTAGAAATTTCTAGGAAGAATTTATTTATTCTTGTTATCACTTAAGTGGATATTTTGCATATTCGACCCAATACTAAGCTTCCACTGAGCTATTTTTGCATAAACCCAAATATTGAGAGAAAAGGTGAACAAATGCTCATTAGGCCATCATATTGTCCACAAATTAAATAGAAAGGCCAAAGAGGATAGAAATGAAAGGAAAAGATGGAAAGAGGGCCAAAAAGGAAAAATGCCCAGAATTCAATATGTTACACCACTGCACCCCTTAAAGAGGATTTCGTCCCCAAAATCACTAGCAATTAGGGAAGGGTGAGTGTGCAACCTCACATCACAAAACTTCAGGTTGTTCCTCCACCAAAACTTATACTTCAACTATGCCTAAGGGTTCAGAAACTTCACATACAACTCATCGTAGGTTGGGTTCTCAAGGATCACTTAGGGTTCCACTATTAAGATATTCTTTTTAGGAGATTTAACATCATTTACATTTTTGGCTTATTAACATCATACTCTTTATGATATCACATTGTCATCATTATTTTAATTATGTCATGTCACATTCACTTAGTTGCCAAAAAGAATTATATTTCATTATTATGCACAATTAGAGGTTACTCAATTATCTCAACATTCATTATTATATTTGATCATTGTCCTTAATAATTCGGATTTATAATTTCTTATCCTCATATTATCACTTTATTAATTATAACAAATTATTTTACATGAATATAAGACATTCTATCCTATTTGTCATTAAGCATACAATTATTTCAATTAATGTCACATTAGTTACTTATATTCATATTAACATTGTCACAATGTCACAGTATCTTTATTGCTCACATTAATGTCATAATTAGTCATTATTCATATTTATTCATTTATATTATTGATTTTACACATTTATGTGAATTCCAATCATCTCATATTCATATTGAATCCATTATATGTATTTTAATGATCAAGGTGGAACATATGTCATATTAATGATTTGATTCACATTAAGTGACTAATAACATGTATATTAGTTAACAAGGCAACATGTGTTTTATATTAATGACTTGATTAATAAGTGGTTAGATGATTATATATATATCATTTATGTGTATCAAGGTATGTTAACTGATTGTAGCACTTAACATCATCAATGTATCATGAAAGGCATTAAAGATGTATAGATTAGGGTTAGATATTACAACTTAGGGTTTAGGTCAACATGACCATTATATTGCACTTATTCATTTCTTGGCATGCATTAAGTTATGAATTATAACCTTACTCGTCATATCATTAGGGTTTATTGGTTCATGACATTATTAACATCTTACTTATTGACAATTAGCATTGATATTCATATTATGTGCATTGGATATTCATTAGGTTTCAAGCATATGATTTATTCCTTCGATGATAATTATATGTTCATTAATATATAAACAAGCACGTTAGGGTTACAACTATATCTTGTTTGGTCAAAACCAAAGATCCAAGCACACTAACCACCTAAGTATGAGGTTAGGGTTTCTAAAGATAGATCATGATGTTATAGGGTTCCATCCCCCTAAATAGGATTTTGTCCTCGAAATCTAACCACTCAAACATAATTAACTAACCATACTCCACCCCTTAAAGGGTTTGACCTACTACACTGGGGTTAAAGGATAAGTCTAACAAAACCATTATCAAGATCCATCATGCTTCCACTGCGCATTCTGATATCTTTCCAAACACCCAAACTCTAAGGTCTAGGTTCTAGGGACAGAAGGAAACTATCTTGGTATCCATCCTCAAACAAATCATCATACATATGAAACTTAGGGTTCTCAAAGATATCCAACATATATGTCTAAGGTTACTATTGCCTAAAAGCAAACTATTTCGGGAAATTCATATCAGCGTAGGCCAGGCCGGTATCATATGGGCACGGGAGTCCTCGTATACCAAGCTAGTGGTGCAGAGGAAAATATTTCCAGCCCCCGAAACCCTGATCCTTTCTAGACACCTTTGCTTCAACTGCATGCCCTAATAGTTGCCTAAAGGCAAACCTAAACAACATCAAGTTATGCATATTTTAATTATAAGTATTTTAGGATTTTATTCATCAAGGTTCTAAGGTGAAACTATAGGGTTCTAAGTCAACCTATCATCAAGGTAGATCAAATCTAGGGTAACCATGTCACCTAAAGGAACTATGAAAATCTAGGGTTCTAACTAGGGAGACAAACTGAAATAGTCAAAGATCCGACTACCATTGGCTCTAATACCATGTTGTAAAGAAGTGAAATCAATCCACCTCTCTACTCATAACAATGGTAAACAAAATCCAATTTTGATAGCAACGGAAGATAAAATTTTGACTATATTTAATTTAAATAAAGTGTACATAAAAATTTCCCCAATATGGGTGTACATGCTTTATACAAAAAGAGGATATAAGTAGAGGGAAGTCTAGATTATTCCACTTTTGTCTCCAAGCAACATATCAATCAGTTAGTCCATGTCAACGCTAAGATCTTCATGCCTTATGCATCACCTTGCTCCATACCTGGGTGGTTGGGAAGGCACCCAGCAAAAAGGGAAGGAAAATAAAAGTATATGTCACTAAACTATACTAAAGGTGAAAAGATAAATATAACAAGTAAATTAGGCTAGGGATTCATCGAAAGATGAGACATCAAGAGAATGAGGCCATTTATATAAAAGAATATTTCAATAGATGCTTGCCATAAACAGTATATGACCAAGAATTTCGTGTATGATTAATATTGACTATCTTAACTATGTAGGGTTGAGGCACCTACCGGACCTTCAACCAAAAGGGTGAGGGGAGAGTAACACATTCCCAGTCACCTGCACATATTTCATGTGTGGGGGAGAATAACACGTTCCCCAGGGGAGACTAGAAAAAGAGTTATGGCAAGATTAATCAAAGGATTTATACAACATGGCAGTGGGGTATAAAAACCCAAACAAGATAGTACTACAACTGATTTTGAGGCATAAATAAATTAGGTTTCAAGAATAATGGATTAAGTCAGGTTAAGCCTCATTAGGGAACATAGGTAATGGTATAAATAATTTTCCCAACTGAAGGTGTAGATGCACATACCTTTTTCACACATAAAGGTTAACTTGAATAGTATACTTTGGTCCACAAAGTCAACTTTTCATCCTAGAAACACATTATGTATATTAGCCAAGTCAAAGTGAACATATTCATTCCTATTATATTTTTATATTATTATTACCCAATTCCCGATCATGTAATGTCATGTTAGGGTTTATGATTTTAATCTTTGTTGAGATAATATGTGATGCTTTACATATCCATCTTAGTTCTAGTTACCAATATTTAGTCACATAAATTTATGTAACTCATATACATGTGGATAATAATATATATGCTTCCAATATAGGTTTAATGATGTGAGTCCATATTATTCCTAACATCATGCTCACCATGTTTATTGGTGTAAGTATATTCCATATGAATATTTATTAGGTTCACTAATATACACATGCTTTGATCCAACTAACATGTCATCTAGTTATATGTTTATAAAAGTATATTCCTTTACACATTATTATCTTTTTTTTACTATTTAATTCCTAAGAAGACAACATCATTAGATGAATTCTTATACAGATATCAAGTTCCCTTGGATTAATTTAGATGAGAGTGTTCCCTAGATCCATATGTATTTCTAATTATCATGTAATGCACCTATATATATATATATATATATAATTTCTAATGTAAAGGATACACCCACTAATGATTCTTAGGGTTTGGTAAGTATACAATAAGCAATTAGGGTGATTCATTAATCATTTTGGATATCAATCTACCCGAGTCTTATACAACATCTTTTGTTTAATATCAAGTTTCCACTTTAACGTATCATTACAGGTTTGATTTCATACAATCTAATATTTACATTTGTATACAACAAAGTTGATAGGTAAGATAATTGACTAGTTCATGTGATGGTTTTAAATAACTAGATTATCCTTACTCCATACTTATCCCATCTTTATAATCTATTTTCTAAAACAAAACTATTGAAAATGAAATGAAGACTTACATGTCTAGAATTACCATGGGGGTTGCATGTCTGGTTGATTCACAACAAGATGGGGACCCAAACACATCATCACGTTCTCTATGATCATGTGACCCAGGAAGAAGCAGCATGTAATGAGTCACCATCGTCAGGTTGAATGAAGGTGTTTGCAAACGTCATGGTCTTGCAGATCTAGTGGTTGTGAATGACGGCGTCATTGTCAAGGTCGACGACGTTGCACTTGGTGGCTACGATGCCCTGCTATCAGTGTGTGTTGGTGTCGGGGTTGCTCTGGAAGTGGTGTTGTTGGCGTCGGAGCGTCAGGGTGTCGCAACGTCAGGGCGTCGGGGCGTCACAACGTCAGAAGGGCAGGTGGTAGTGACTCTAACGCAGCGTCGAGGCGTCAGTTGGGTAGATGTTAGTGACGCCGACGCAGCGTCGGGGGCTGCTGGACGTCGAGGGTCAGATGTGAAGGTGTTAACGACGCTGACGCAACGTCGAGGTTGCTGGGCGTCGGGTTTCAAGTTTCATGTAGAGGAAGAAGAAGAGGAGGCGACGCTGCCCAACGATCCTCCACTCAGTCTGGCATTGCTCGCCATGGTTGGACGCAAGGGTAGGTTGGGCGGGTAGGGCTTTGTGTGTTTGAGGAGAAAAGGAATGAAGGGAGGAAGATATATAGGATACATAGAGGAAGGGTTGGGCGTTTCCCATTTTGGAAGGGGGGAAACATGAGGGAGAGGAAGCAACGTAGCGTTGCTTTACGTTTGGTTTAGGAAAACATTAATTTGTTTAATCAAATATCACTATTAAAACCTATGGTAATTAGGATTTTAAATACCAATTCAATTGGGAAAGCAAACATTATCTAGTTAAATATAAAATTTGAACCCTTTACTATTTAATACATGTAGATCCCAATTGTAACATTAGTTTTCATTTTTGGGAATTCTAAGTATTTTATTTAATTCCTTTAAAGTAATTCATATTTTCTCTTTCTTAATATATTAAAGACTTATATAATTATCAATTAATGTGAAACTTCACTCTCAAGCAAAAAAAATATATGGCACATAAATTTGTTATTAACTTCATTTGTTTGTTATTTTAATTAATGATTTGAATATTTTACACACATTCTCTCTCCTAAATTCATGTTCTCACCAAATATTTTCCAATTTGACTCAAAATTCATCCAAAGGTCTATTTTAACATGTAGAACACGAATTTGGCATCAATATATATTTTTGAAGACTTTTATTATTTTACTTAATACATTTAAATTTTATCACTTATTTTATCCTTTTAATTTATTAGAGGCTATAAAATTTATCAGAGGCATCTAGAAACCTTCTAAAAATATAAAACTTGGTATACAAGTAATAATAAACGTTAGGAACACGTTTTTGAGTTTAATTAATTTTTATCAACATATATTTAATATTTTTGGTGTTTAAGTCATTTTCTCTCTCCTGAATAAAATAAAATATTAAACATTGACCAAATTCCAAAGGCTTATTTTTATGTTTAGAATATGAATATGGAGTTATTTTTCTAATTTGAGGAAATTAGATATTTTATTTCACCTTATTGGCTTATTTCCCATTATCTTATAATAAAGGCTTTAATATATTTATTTATTATCCAAATTAGATGATACTTGGCCATTAAGCAACTTTTAAGTCAAGAAAACGAAATTGATATATTTATTATCCAAATTATCTTCTTGGGTTTCTATTTAGGATTTTTGGAACAATATATTCCTCATTATCCTCTTTCATCCAATATATTCTATATTATCTCCAATTATTACATTTATCATCTCCTTTGTATATATTTTGGGATTTATTTTCTTTTTCATATTCTAAAAAACACTAGAAAGTTCTAGGACGAATTTATTTATTCTTTTTATCACTTAAGTGGATATTTTGCATATTCAACCCATTACTAAGCTTCCACTGAGGTATTTGTGCATAAACCCAAATATTGAGAGAAAAGGTGAACAAATGTTCATTAGGCCATCATATTGTCCACAAATTAAATAGAAAGGCCAAAGAGGATAGAAATGAAAGGAAAAGATGGAAAGAGGGCCAAAAAGGCAAAATGCCCAGAATTCAATATGTTACATAACGCCCGTATGGGGGTTTTGCAGCATCTCTATTTGGATAGTTATTTCTTGCCTGGATGTTTGATGTTTGAATGTGTTTGCACATGTAGCGGTGGTGAAACCTGATACCATCCCAGCGATTCCATATCATCGATCTGAATCCAACTTTAATTCAACTTTTACTTTCTTGCCATTAGTTTAATTAACCTCAAATCAACCTATTGTTTTAAATATTAGTCTTAACTTGAGCTAGACTTGACTGACAAGATTCTTAAAAATGTTGTCCTTTGGGTTCGATCCTTAACTATATTGCGATAAGACTCGTCCGCTTGCGGGTGGTATTATTGCATATTAGTTTTGGTAAAAGCTTGGGGATTTCAACCCCGAGTGAGTTTGTTAGTGCGATAAAATCCCACGTTACGCAACTGGGGGCTTCCGCAGGTGTGGAGGAGGGCAGCGGAGGCCAAGGGGCCATCGCCGGTGCCCTAAGGGTCTAGGGAAGGGGAGGAAGAGACCCCACGAGCTGCTGCAGTCGGCGACAACTAGGGTTCGCGAGGAGGAAGACGACCGGGCAGGTTTTTGACAGTTCTACCCCTCCGCTCTGTGAAGGACCAATGACTTAAGTGAGGAAAATATGGTAATTCAGTTATAATCGGCCGCTGCTACGTAATGCATGGAAGAGATGACGTGGCAACCTGCTATTGGTCCAAGTAAGTATTTCTTACAAAAATCATATCTAAATATTGGTAGATCGGAATGGTACATATAATTATGTATTTTGCTCAAAAAAATGCGAGGAATCCATTAAAAATATATTTAGAAGCTAATTCCTATTGCAATTCGAAAAGTAGTGGAAGTTATCAACTTTAGTGTATTAATGATTAAGAAACCCTAATTTAAGATGATTAATGTATTGAGAAGGGTTATATGAATGATTAAAGTTGATATTAATATGTTGATTATAAAAAGACACATTAAGATCTAAAAGGATGAACTTTACATGTAATTGGATTAATTTAGGGTTCCATGTGCATAAATAAGCTTTGATGGGCCTTGAAACCCTAATGTTAGTAATTAAGATTCTTAATGGCTTTAATTGATCAAATTCATGTATAAAGCTGAGATATGATGGTTCTAAACTATTTTGAGTATAAAAGTTCCTAATTGTGGATAAATACCCTTAATTTGGTAATTAGGGTTTTCTAATGAAATATGAGTTGTCAATTCGAAAGAAACTAAAGGTGATAATTGAATCTAATGATCTTGAAATAACTTAAAAGGATAAAGATGGTAGCTTTGGTATAAAAGAGAAATAATAGACTTTAATTGGGCTTATGATGTTGAAATTAGGGTTTGTGGACTAAGAGAGCATTAGAAGTAATAAATGTGTTATGGAGACTAAAACCCTAATTGTAATGGAAACCCTAAAAGTGGACTAGAAACCCTAGGAAGCGAGCTAGGTTTAATAGACCTTGATGGCTTGATCAATGATAGGAAAATTAGATGCATATTTCAGGATCATCTTGTGTGCTTGCTTGTTTACTGGATTTCTTGTTTAGTTGGATTATTTCTGCACTCAAGTCAGCCTGACAGGTATGTGGTTAATTATGGTTAATCGCATTAGTTTTCTGAAGGTTTTTCGGATGATTAATCGCATTGAATGCAACCTATTAGTTTGGATGTTCATACTTGCAAATCATAAAGTCACTATGATTATCACGATTATAATATAAGTGTGTATTCTCGCACCTACATGCCACCCTGATAGATGATGTCAAAAGGTCAAGCCCAGGAGGGAAGACCCATGGGCACCATGAGTGGCGACCCCAGACACCAAGCTCGGGATAGAGAAGGTGGTCTTTATTGCATGACTAATGGGCACCATGAGAGGTGACCCCGGGCACCAAGTTCGAGATGGAGAAGGTGGCCTTAAGTCAATGGCAAAGAGAAACCCTAAAGGGGGTATTCCAGGGTTAGGGCAAAAGCGGTGGAGTTTGACACATTGAAATCGTAAATTGAATTGTTAATTAACTTGATTGTGATAATTAGGTTGTTAGCCATATGTGTGATATTTTGATTGTCCCCACATAATGACATATTCATTTATGCTGACTGATATTTTGTTTGTCGGCGTTTTAGGTACAAGTTTGAAAAGGACAAACAGTAAAGTGGCATATTGTGAAATCAAGTATTAAAGTACAAATGATGATTAGTTAGAATAGACTCCAACTGGGGATAGAAGTAGATATCTAAGTTTTTGAAAAAGGTATGTAAAGTTTTATTTTATTCCATCTTTCAGTATAGTTTTGGTAAATTTTATAATTATTATTGATTATTTGTCGAACCAATGATCCTGAAAAAATTGGGATAACGGCTCTGACCTATTGGTCTCCCTTAATTGGGGGTTATCGGGAGGCGGGGTCGTTACAAGACCTCAATGTCATTATAATTAGGTCACGATTATAAAAATAAATAAATTGAAGAAGTAAAGAAAGGACAGACTAGGAGTTTCAATTTTAGTTACATGTTATAAAATCACATCCGCTTATAGGTTCAAGATTTTTGAATATCTTGTGTAGTAAACTTGGATACTTGTATATCCAGAATTAAACCGAACTCATTTGTTGTATCATCATGTGGTAAGGTGAAGCAACATAACACCTTTAAGTAAAAAAGAAACACTCACTAGTAATAATAGATTGGAGTAAATGACGTAGCGAGTAAGACTGCCATCGGTAAGGACTCCCAAGTGAGTAGGGGTGAGCAATCGGTTAATTCGGTCGGTTACGGTTAATTCGGTTCGGTTAAATGGTTAATTTGTGGTTTGAGATTTTAACCATTAACCTAACCGAATTGCGTCGGTTAGTTCGGTTATTGTCCAATCGGTTAACGGTTAATTCGGTCGGTTAATTTGGTTAACCAAATAACACATGTGTAATAATGTTATTTGAAATACTCATTGAATTTTGAACAATTGTTATATTATAGTGGTATTTCTGGAAATATAATGTTGTATGGATTGTGAAAACTTGATTACTATGTATATGGGGAAGTTTTTTGAAATAAAAGTACAACTATATATGTATATATACGTGTGTAGGATATTATTTAAGAATAAATTATAACTATTCGGTTAATTTGGTTAACCATACCAAAAATATCTTTAATCATGAAATAACCATTTAACCGATTAACCGAATTAAATTAACCAAATTAACCGAATTAACCAAATAGTCTAAAAAAAATTAACCATTCAAAATTAACCATTCGGTTAATCGGTTATTAACCAAATTCTGCTCACCCCTACAAGTGAGTGGTAGCTTTCTATCGAATTTGCCAAACCAAAAGGGTTTAGAAAATGTTTAGAAAAGGAACGACGGTTTCTTTGTCCTCGGTGTAGAATATGGCTGCTGGGATTCATTTTACACATCTATACTATACAGGAAAGTGCGTGGAGGGGGTTCGGCGCAATTTTTCATTTAAAGTTTTTAAATTACAGATAGGTCCCCAGCGCTATATGACGCTATATGTCAAACTTCAATTTGGGGTGCCATACAATTTTGTCTTACTTAGTAGTAATCTTTGCTTAGAAAGTTCCCGACTATCCACTTTCCATCGTGCAACGATTCGCTGCTAGGACTGGAGCTTCTGGTTGGTGTTGTGCGGCGACCTTCACTGGGAGCAGCAGGCGACATCTACAAACTAGGACTGGAGCTTCTGGTTGGTGTTGTGCGGCGACCTTCACTGGGAGCAGCAGGCGACATCTACAAACTTGCAGGTACATTCTTTATTATTTGTCTATCATCATCCTCACCGCAGTCATCTGGGTTTTGTATTTCCTTT
This sequence comes from Alisma plantago-aquatica, assembly GCA_963693085.1. Lineage (NCBI taxonomy): Eukaryota > Viridiplantae > Streptophyta > Magnoliopsida > Alismatales > Alismataceae > Alisma > Alisma plantago-aquatica. The sequence goes on from OY856411.1 coordinate 295,801,578, forward strand.
TCATTAGCGGTCATAGCTCCTTGCGCTTCTCTACCACGCTCCGGTATGCCTATAATTCAAGATGACAATTTCTCTTCTCCTTTAAACATCTGCGCTAGACCGATGCAATGAGCACTTCTCAAGGTCCTTTATTAGAGTACGGCCCCATTCGTGTGATGTGATCGTCCACCTTGCTACCTAATACCCATGACGTTTTCCAGCTTCATTGTGATAACCGAGATCCTACTGCGTTGGTGGTCACCTTAACAATGAATCTTTTGTCGCCTTTCAATGAGACCAATATAATGTTTGTGAGGGATGTGTAGTTTAATTGCTCACTTTTTCTGTTGGCCAGTAGGACAGTAGGTGTAACCGGACACCCTATAGATACATTTCCTTAATGAAAAGGATCATCAAATGCTAGATATCATATGATAATATACTTCCTTGCGTTAATCAACCCAAATTTCAAATAGATATATCAGTCGTTGTCGTCCAGCATCTCTTGAGAAACCATATACATTACTAATAACCCCTCTAACGAGTATTGGTTCTGCAGTGTTGGCTATTATTATTCTGTTCTTCCTGTTAAGCTATGACTCCAATATCCGAAGCAGTTGCTGCCCTCCACTATTTCTCCTATTAGGAACAAGTCAAGCTCCCCCCTGTTATCCCACTGTAATGCACTTTTAACGACAAACTCTTGTCATTTGCTCCATACACCCCTTTGATGTGTCGTTCAGTTAATTTATAATTCTCAATTCTACTGTATTCCGTAAAAGGATATACAGTTATCACGAATAATAATACTAATCCTTGGAAAATCAAGCCAGTATGATTTATTTAACCCCTCCAATGCTTTTGTGTTCACAGCTAAGTAGAGTGATATATATGGTCTGGGATGAACCCCAAGCCTGAACACATTGCATATGATGGCGAGTTTACGTACTCAAATTATTTTTTTGGTAACCAAGAACTTCTTTAATAAAGTCTTTGCCTGAATTGGTCTTAATATACAGGGGTGTGAATATAATTGGCACTGTTGCTGTGTCACTTTTTGTGACGGAATCCTTCTTAATTCACTTTTTTTAGTTTACATTGATTGCATTTCAGTTTCATATTAGTAACATATGTGATTGTAGTAATGATATCTTCAAACCGATATCCATTTTGCCCTTCAAAACAATCTTCATCTTGTGTTTGTGTGACTCCCAAAAATTAAATTCTTACATTTAGCCATCACCTCGGTCACTGTTAAAGTGTATGTTATGTACCCTGCCTGTTTTTATGTAGTGACTTGTGTCATTGTATATGCTACAATTTTGGGATTTAATTGCTTTGTGCATTTATTTTAGCATCATTATTTAAGAAAGATTGGGAAGTTATTAAGCGTGGATGGAATGCACAAATGCTTGGAGAAGCACCACACAAGTTTCGGAATGCATAGGAAGCTATCAAGAACCTTACTCAGATTCCTAAAATGAGAGACTAATATATCCGGTCTTTTGTCATTGTTGATGAGAGTGGCAAGGCAGTTGGTACCATAGTGGATGGTGATTCGGTTGTTACAATCAACTTCCGTGCAAATTTTGACTGCGTCACAGTTCTCAATTTTGACAAATTCGACTGCGTCAGAGTTCTCAACAAATTTTTGGTTTACAAGTATTTTGAAGTATTTCAAATGACATTTGTATGTTAATACATTGCAGAATTGTTAAACTTAAATGTAATGGAAGATTCAATCAAAATTTGACAAGCAATATTTTATAAATATTTTAATTACTCGGAAGCCCGTGCAGCGCACGGGTTTATACCTAGTATTAAGTATTCATAGTTGGACATTAAACTAACAGAGAAATATGCGGTACATCGCACCCTTCCACAAACTTTAAGAATGCGTTGGTAATTTGACATGTTAATAAAGATTTGAGAATCTATTCGGATAACAAGCAACTAGTCGCGTCTGCGACTCTGCGTTCCCACAGTCGCGAATCCTGTTCTTTTTTTAATGTTGTAATCATTCGATTCGTTCAACAAAGAACGCGGAGACTGACGCTCGTCTCGTGTCTCGGATCTCGCACAACGTCGACACCATCGCCTTCATCGTTGTCATTGCCCGGTGGCTTTCGTCCCCATCCCCTCTTTTAATTCCCCCTTCGACCTTCCTCTTCCTGCTCTGTCACTGCAGCCTAACGAGTAGGGACCAAAAGAAAAGAAAAAGGGAGAGCGAACCAGAGGGCGAACGCCAAGCCAAGCCCATCCCCTGACCATTCTCGAGCAGACACAACCACCTTCCCGCCTGCCCATCGTTTGCCAGCTTCCGACTACCGACGTATGTGGCTATTAAAAGCCGTGTTCCGCGACTCCATCTTCCTCACTACACTGGTGGCGTAAAAGTTCAGGTCGCCCAGCGAGTGCTTCAGGGAGCGAGATCGGACCTGTGCGCGCCGCCGCATACGAGGTCGACTGCTCGCTCGGCTGGGAAAGCTGGTTTCTGGCCTGGCGGTTCAACTACTTCCTTCCGACATAGAGGTATGTAGACGGATCCCCTTATTTAGAAATCAACCATGGCCTTCGTACCGCCAATGCTTTGCGTCTGTTCTCACACGCTATCTTGTTGTCTTCACACTTTCGTGACTTTTTTGCCTGTTCTTGCGGAGCATGAACATGGTTGAGATTGTTTTTGTCAAAATACTGCACAAACTAAACAATGCATGCATGTTTATACAAGAATGTTGATTGGCTTCTAAGTTGGCACGCTTCCTGTTGTTATGCGCTCGGTCGAACACGGGGTGTTTTACTGTCTATCACGAGCCGCCATTCCTTGGTTGTTGGTCCCTCTCTTGGTGAAGTTTACATTAGAGGTAAAGGGAGGCTTGAACAGAAGATATGGGGACCTTACTAAGGAGGAGCTGTTACTCGTGGAAATAGCCCCACAGCTGGTCAGTCAAAAGACTTCTCAGCTGTCGATCCAGGCTCAATAATGACAGGGGCTATCAGGAAGATCCTCGATATCTTAGAACAGTTATCACTTGTACAATTTTTGAAATATCCCTGAGGTCAGGAATCTAACTTGCTAGTCCACCGGGTAGGTTTATTTTCCATTTTGGAGCGTCTTCTTGGAACGTTAGAGTGGCTACCTGCACAGCTAGCTAGCAGATGCTTTGGCTAAGAAAGATGTACAGGCTGTCAACCTGTTCCACATTGTTTGCTGAAAATATAACGGTTTCAAGGAAAAAAAAAATGGTAAAGGAAATGATATGTGAAACTCAGTCTGTTAATAAAGGATTCCTTAAAGGATTTAGTGATTTTCTTTTACTACATTGTATTAGAACAATATCTAATGACTATTTGTTAGAGAATCATCCAATATAGAAATCTTGAAGTTAAGATGTAGAAACTATAATGGCATCTACTAGTCTACCTGCCACCCACCCAAAAAGGTATATAATAAAGATTAGTCCATACAAGGAGTTGTGGACTGTGCCACTAAAGTGAATCTAAATGGCTCTATCACTTGGCATGCTGATTGCTCCAGTGGATACACAATATGCTGGTACTAGAGATGGCAAATAGAAATCAAGCATCAAGGGTGCGACTACATGCATTGGTCAAATAAAACTCAGATTCTAGTAATTCTGTTCGATGATTTTATTGTCTGATAGAGTATACAGTGGATTACTATCGGAACATATCATATTACACAAAGGCATACTAGGTTGATCGTTACATTAACTAAAAAGTGTCTACACTTTATGGCATTTGTCAAGTTATTAGGGACATTGGATTGTATCCAGGGACTAATAAACCAAACAATCAATGCTGGATTGGTTGTTTGTCTAGTTTTTGAATCCAAAAGGTGGCATATGGTGTATGGGCACAACGGGTAATACATAGAGTATACGCAGAATGCAGGCACACATGTGACATTCTGGTTTTGAGATTTTTAATAAGTTAATCATGACTTTGTCTAAATTTTTAAATCAACTGTGTAACAATATATATGAAATTTTACCATCTAGCACTTGGCCATTATGTTTTTTTGTAATTTGGGGTGTAAGAGGTTGTAGTTGCTGTAGTAGCTGAGTTTGGTGCTAGTTAATTCACACCTGGGTCACTAGAGGCTGTTGTCCTGGCTTTGGGAACGAAGTACCCATGATCCCTTGGAATGTCACCAATGTGGCAGCAACAACAACCACCGTTTGATGATCCTCCTTGCATTTTCTTGAGTAAGTAGCATCACCAGTTGGTTCTCAAATCTTAATGCAAATATACAGCCTTGAGGAAAATTTCCTTTGGTGGATGATTTCGTACTCCAACTAGCAATGCATTATGATGATTCAACAGGGTCTTCTAGTTGGGGATTAAATAAAACATAATTCAACTTAAAGCAAAATGAAGGAAGACCCAGAGTAAAGAAAGGAGTCACAATCACAACAGAGTAGGGAACGGGCTGAAACAAACAGAAGATCTGCAAAAAGCCAAGACCTTTAAGAGACTTAAAGCATGAGGGAGGCGTTCTTTGAGAAAAGATGCCAGGAGGTCTCTTTCATAGAAAACAAAACAAGGACACGATCCAAACCTCACCACACTGTGTTGTCCACCCATATAATTGGTTGGTATGAAGATCCACAGAATTAGGGCTGTACATCGGTCCAAAACTAGACCGGGCCAGGCCTGACCTAATCAGACCGAAACCAGAACAAGGTGTATCCTTTGGACTGAGGACTAGACCGAATATGAACCAGTTTGGTCTGGATCGGACGGGACCGAAAAACCATAGGACCGAATCGGACATGTTTTAACTAAGTCACAATATATTGTATGGTCTAATGTTGTGTTCTTCAATTTTGTGAGTGAGTGATGCATGTGAAAGTTTAAATCAGTGACATGATAATGTTTCAACCATGCATTGGTGACAAAACTCAAAAAAATGTAATTGGGCGTAAGAGAGGCACAAAGTGCTAGGAAGAATGTGCATTAGTGGTACAACAAAATGTCACGTGTTAAATTTTTGTATTGCTTAACTCATACACGAGCAGTTAAGTTGACAAATGCCATAGTCTTAAATTATTGCATAGTTAAAGCGGGTAGATGAGAGGACAAGGTGTAATCAAATTCCAGCTTTATTGCATGCATCGAAAACGGTCAAACTGTTGTGTGCCATATGCAATGCGTTATTGTTTGTAAGAAAACGACATATAAATATTGTATACTTGGATTGATACACATATGATGTATATGAGAATAAGATGTAATACTCAATTCAGTCTAATTGGTCCAAACTGATTTTTATCGGGATTGGAAGGACCAGACTGAAACCCGAATAAGAAAATTGAAGACCTAGGATTGGGCTGATGTTATAACCGGTTCAGGATCAGACCAGACGGAATACCCAACCTGGTTCAGTCCACTGGTTTGGACCGATATATGTATAGTAACTCTACCCAGAAGCGCTCTACTTTCCGTTTAATACTCAACATTGGGGATTTGTTTAATTCATTGAGATAATCAAATGTGGCTACTTTTCAGGTATACAGTGGTTTTTACAGCCTGAACATGTCTGTACATGGTTCGTATTAGAACACTTCATGGACACATCAGTGCAGCCTGCTACTTCAATAGCCTATTTCAGAGTGTAAATTCTGAACATACAACTACTGATTTGTTTCATCATTGAGAAAATGTAACTTAAAAGCTGAGATCTAATCAAAGTTGCAAGCATATTTCTGAAAGGGATTGTTAGAAATGACGGAGGAAGAAGATGAGAACACCAATTACATGTTGACTGCTAGGTGCAGCAAAACGTGAGTAGGGTTTGAGCCTACACACTTGTATTTATATATTAGGGTAGAATACATGAGATACAAGAAGAGAAAACACATAGAAATAACATTTTATAACAAAAATAGGTCAGCCGCCGGTTTACTGTTCCGCCGCTGTGCCGGTGTCGATACCATCGACTTGTGTCGATGGTATCGACGGAGTATTTTCTTTGCGCCTGAACCAATCTCGATACTATCGACATGTGTGTCGATAGTATCGACCAAGATGCCGCTTGCTCCAATATGAACCTGAACAGATCTCGATACTATCGACAGAGTGTCGATAGTATCGACCAAGATGCAGGTTGCTTCACACTCCCCCTCAAGCTGGAGTGTACACATTGTGAATGCCCAGCTTGCCACATAAATTTTGGAACACTGCTGGACCTAATGGCTTTGTTAAGATGTCAGCTAATTGATCCTCAGACTTGACATATGGTGTCACAATATTGCCATTCTTTATCTGATCTCTGATGAAGTGACAGTCAACTTCTATATGCTTTGTACGTTCATGAAAGACAGGATTCCTGGCAATATGTATAGCAGATTGATTGTCACACTTGAGTATCATGGGAGATTGGATCGAAATCTTCAACTCAGATAGGATAGATTTAACCCATTGTAATTCACAGCATGCATGTGCCATAGCACGGTACTCAACTTCAGTACTAGATCGCGCTACCACATGTTGTTTCTTGCTTTTCCAAGTGATCAAATGGTCACCAAGAAAGGTGCAGTAGCCAGAAGTAGATCTTCTATCAATTTGATTTCCAGCCCAATCTGCATCTGCATAACCTGTAAGAGTCAAAGGTGATGAGGAACTCTTTGGTTTATAGTAAGTGATCCCCTTCCCAGGAGCACTTTTCAGATATCTCAGAATCCGACATACTGCTGTCCAATGTGACTGTCGTGGTGTGCACATATGTTGACTCACCACTCCTACAACGAAGGAAATATCGGGCCTTGTAACAGTTAGATAAATTAACTTCCCAACTATTTTCCTGTAGTGTCCCGCTGAATACTCAGTGTCATCATCCATCTCCTTGGTGTGATAATCCATAGGAGTGGATACTGGCTTAGAGTCAGTCATGCCTGTTTCCTGTAGCAAGTCAAGCACATACTTCCGCTGAGATAGATTTATACCTGCATGGGATCTAAGAACTTCAATCCCTAGAAAATATCTCAGTTTCCCCAGATCTTTCGTGTGAAAGTGTTTTTGTAATCCTTCCTTCACACGTGATATGCCTGTAGAATCGCTGCCAGTAATCACAATATCATCAACATAGACAGCAATAATGATAGATCCACAAGAAGAGTTTGAATAAAATAGAGAGTGATCAGTCATGGAACGAGAGAAACCCATCTGTATAACAACATCACTGAACTTGTCAAACCAAGCTCTAGGAGATTGCTTTAGCCCATATATGGCTTTCTTCAGTTTGCACACTTTCTGACACTCCCCCTGAGCAACAAAACCATGTGGTTGCTCCATATACACCTCCTCTTGGAGATCTCCATGAAGAAAGGCATTCTTGACATCCAGCTGAAAAAGAGGCCAGTCAAAGGTAGTAGCAAGAGATATAAGAATCCGCACAGAATTCAAACGAGCAACTGGAGAAAATGTCTCAAAGAAATCTACTCCATATGTCTGTGTGTATCCTTTTGCAACTAATCTGGCCTTCAGCCTTTCAACAGATCCATCAGGGTTGTGTTTGACTGTGAAAACCCATCTACAACCCACAATTTTCTTCCCTACAGGTAAGTCAACTAGATCCCATGTGCCATTGTCCAATAGAGCAGAAATTTCCAGTTGCATTGCTTGTTTCCAACCACTGTCCTTCATAGCATCTAAATGATTTCGTGGTATCTGAACTGAGTCCATCCCAACAGCAAAAGCACGGGCCTGTGTAGATAAGTGGGACAAACAACATACATTTGATATGGGATGTCTAATAGTACATGACCGAATACCTTTCCGGACAGCAATAGGAACATCAAGGTCAGATGTTGCTGCAGGAGTCTCTTGAGTAGAGGACGATGGAGGAAGCTCAGAGACTGGTGCCGCTACGTCTTCTGGATTCTGTCTACCTCGCCTGCTATAAACATGTGGATATGGCTGAATGACATTCTCATCGTCATGCTGCTCTTCCTGAATGACAGTGTAGTCAGGAATAATAGGTGGCACTCGCTCACTCTGAATAGGAGGTGGCACTCTCTCACTCAGTTGCTCCCCCTTGCTCATAGAATTAGCAAAATATGGAGTGGTTTCATGGAAGGTGACATCCTTAGAAACAAACATACGACGCAAGCTAGGACAATAACACTTGTAACCCTTACTCGTATTGGAGTAACCAAGGAACAAGGTTTTGATAGACCTAGGTGAAAGTTTGTCGTTTTTAGGATCAAAATTATGAACGAAGGATGTACAACCAAACACTCGAAGAGGAACATGAAAGGGTTGATCCATAGGGCGTAAGACAGAGAAGGGAGTGCGTCCTTGCAAGACAGAGGAAGGTTGTCTGTTAATCAAAAAACAGGCGGTGAGAATAGCTTCAGACCAGAACCGTTTAGGCACATTCGATTCAAACATGAGGGATCTAGTAATATCTAAAAGATGACGATTCTTTCTCTCAGCAATCCCATTCTGCATAGGGGTATGAGGACAAGAAGTATGATGAATCATTCCAACCGTACTACAAAATTCAATCATTGCCTTTTGAACATATTCGAGAGCATTATCAGATTGAAAAGTCTTGATATTGCAATTAAATTGAACTTGAATTTCTTTATAAAAATGTTTAATGATAGGAAGCACAGACTCACGACTTTTCAACAAATAAATCCAAGTCATGCGAGAGTAATCATCTACAAAGGAAATAAAATAGCTAAAACCATTATAACTTTGGTTTTTAACAGGACCCCACACATCACTATGGACTAACTCAAACGGGCTAGAAGCTCGATTATTGACACGACTAGGATATGACAATCTATGATGTTTGCCCAACTGACACGATTGACACTCTAAAGAAGATAAATAGGTCAGATCTGGTTCCAACTTCTTCAGGCTTTCTAAGAATGGATGTCCATATCTGCAATGCCACAGCAAGGGGGAACCACTCATCATGACAGCTGAAACTGGAGCAGGAGGTGGATGGCGAGGTAGACAATCACCAGGGAAGAGGTAGAGATCACCTTTCCTAGGCCCCCCACCAAGCATCTTCATACTCTTGAGATCCTGTAAGACAAAACAAGATGGCCCGAATGTTATTGTGCATTGTACAATGTCAATTAGCTTGGCAACAGAAAGTAAATTAAATGGAAATTCAGGCACAAAGTGAACAGATTTTAAATCAATATCTGGTGAAAGAGACACAGATCCACTCGCTAACACCTTCCTCACTGAACCATCTGCCAAGGTAACAGACGGGTGAGGGATATGTGAGTCAAGAGAGTGGAGCAATCTTCTCATACCAGTCATGTGCTGGGATGCGCCAGAATCAACCACCCAAGAATGTGAAGATTCGGAAGCTATAAGTGATGTAGACTGATTACCCGCAGTGGATGCAAGGTTGGCTACCGAAGAAGAAGACGATGTTCCCATGTTCCAGTGCTGAGTTGCCAGAATAAATTTGTCGTATTCCTCCTGAGTAAGAGTAATGCCAGGAGCACTAGAAACCACAGCTGGAGATTCCGTAGTGGCACAGTTCGCAGCTCCAACAGGTGGGGCAGACGGTCTCCCATGTTTCTTCCAGCATTTATCTACAGTGTGCCCAGGTTTGTTACAGAATGTGCATTGAGGACGAGTCCCACGTCCTCTGCCTATACCAGGTCTATCAGATGTCGCATGTCGTCCTCCTTTTACTGCCGCTGCAATAGAAGCATGAGAATTCCCAGAAGAAGCAATAGACATAGAATCAGTAGACTCAAAGGTGGACTGCTGAATCCTAGAATAAGCTTCTGCAAGACTAGGTAATTTATCTGAAGCAAGGATCACACTTCTGGCTGAACTTAAGGAGGAACTGAGACCAGATAGAAATTTAGCAGTGACTAAGTCATCCCTATCTTTAATCTGCTCAGCAACTGTCACAGGGTGATAGTAACTTAGTTCTTGAGAAATCGCCTGAATCACACCAAAATATTCTTCAAGTGACTTATCACCCTGTCTTTCTGCAAAAAGTCGGTCATAAATCATGAACTGGCGAAGAGCATTCTTTTCTTGCGCATAGTGTTGTTTTACAGCATCCCATATCTCCTTAGCTGTAGAGTAAAACATGAACCTAGATGCAATTGTAGGTTCCATGCTGCCCCATAACCAAGTTTTCACTAGACTGTCAAGACGTTTCCACTCGGCATAGTCTTTGTCAGTTATAGCTAGGGGTACAGAATCAACGAACTTTGCCCTGTCTCGGGATTCCAAGACAGTATGAACGACATTCATCCATAGCAGAAAATTCTTCCCGTTGAGTTTGATGGGAATAGGCGAGACCTCACTATAATAGATAGACGGCTTATTCTCCATAATGCAACGAGGATAAGTGACGGAGTGATACACGTCACAGAGAAGGCTGAAGTGACGGAGAGATACACGTCACAACTGAAACAAGATGGAGGATGCGTTACTGACACATCAACAACCTTCAAGAGAGAGGTTCCTAATCACACATGAAGGAGATGTGATTAGGAAGACACTTTGGGAGAGACGAGACCTCCGGTTTGGGCTTTAGATGGCCGTTTGATCAACCGAAGATCTTCAAACCGGAGAACAGCAGCTCTACCGGTTCCTTGTCCTGCCGCCCGACGGCGGTTAGAAATTGCTGCTGCGGCGCCTTGTGGAGAGAAGGTGTGGCGGCGCCCTGTGGAGAAGAAGAAGGATCGGCGGCGCTTGGAGTTGAGGCGATGGACCGGTCGAAGTTACTGCTCTGATACCATGTTAGAAATGACGGAGGAAGAAGATGAGAACACCAATTACATGTTGACTGCTAGGTGCAGCAAAACGTGAGTAGGGTTTGAGCCTACACACTTGTATTTATATATTAGGGTAGAATACATGAAATACAAGAAGAGAAAACACATAGAAATAACATTTTATAACAAAAATAGGTCAGCCGCCGGTTTACTGTTCCGCCGCTGTGCCGGTGTCGATACCATCGACTTGTGTCGATGGTATCGACGGAGTATTTTCTTTGCGCCTGAACCAATCTCGATACTATCGACATGTGTGTCGATAGTATCGACCAAGATGCCGCTTGCTCCAATATGAACCTGAACAGATCTCGATACTATCGACAGAGTGTCGATAGTATCGACCAAGATGCAGGTTGCTTCACAGGGATCAATATGTAAAATTTAAGCTAAATTAGACATCAGGAATCACATTATAGTCTAATGAATGGTTTGTCGGGAGCTCATCTATTTGATATGAATATTATTATATTTACTGAAAGGTGCAACATGTTTTTCTCTAAGAAGCACGGATACAGGTACGGGTACGGGTACGCAGATACGGAAATTTTTGAAAATATAGGATACGGGTACGTCATGGATACGACAATTTTTTTAATATTTATTTTAATATTTTTAAAAATAATCAATATATTCATTTTAAAAATAGATGAAGACAATCAAATTTCATTCAAAAATCACAATATTTCTAAAGAAAATGGAAACCAATGCTATAATATCAAACAATGATTTAAAAAGGGGTCCTTTTCATATTAATGTGAGACAAGTTACAAAAAGACATGATAATATCATACTCTAAACCTTTCACATTTCATGTATCATGTAATGTTGTGTTGTAAAGTGAGTTGTGTCATCTGTGATACCAAACTATCTTCTCTCATGTATAGCTAGCTACTATGAAACACGGATATAGATACAAAAATAGATACGGGTACGGGAGCGGTACGGAGATACGACAATTTTCGAAAATATAAGATACATGTACAACATGGATACAACAATTTTTTTAATGTTTATTTTGAAATTTTAACAGAAATTACCAATTTCATTCTTAAATCACAATACAATAGGGGGAGTCTAGAGTTGGAAGTCACATGGTTTTGGGATTTTGAGGGATCGCGCGAGTGGGGTGCTCTCTTGGCTGCTATATGGGTTGGTTGTATCCTGGCTGCATTGAGGTCATTTCTTGCTAATAAAAAAAGGAATACGACTTAAGAAGTATTTGGTATGTATTAGAGAGTATCTAGGGAGTATTAGTATCAAATATGTATTCAATACTAGTAGGACACCTATTTTGGAGTATCGGTGCTTCACAGGGGGAGACATAAGGATGGGGATGCAATGATTATCTTCAAAAGAGATGAAATAGATATTGTCTAGATAGAAATCCAGAATAAATCACAATGGAGTTAGTCACCAAAACAAGAGGCATGTTAACCCAACGATACTAAATTGAAGCCTTTCATAGAATATGGAGGACATCAACGTGCATAAAACTTGCACCTTAGCAGGGAAAACATCTGGAAGTACCATGTAAAGGTGAATGAATTGGTTTGCAATAAAGAACAAACAAAAATCCAGATTACATATTGAAGTTCTTTAAAAAGTGAAATCCCAAAAAACATAGGAGGTAGAAACAATAAAGAGAAGAAGGAAGATTGACATTTAGCAAGAGGAATGGTGACTAACCTTGAACTACTTCAAGGAAGCAACTATGACAGCCTTGCTGCAAGCTACTACTTAGCAGAGAGGGTTGAGACATGAGCTGGTGTCAAATGCTAATCAAGCAATGTCATACCCATATTTTTTTCTAGTTTTTACTGATTGGATACGACCTGGATACGGCAGGATACGGATTAGGAGTATCCGATACGTATCCAGGAATACCCACGGAGTATTGGTATCCCATATGTATCGGATACGGGTACGGCACCTGTTTTGGAGTATCCGTGCTTCATAGGTTTTTCTACTACATATCATATCAAGTACACACATGAACATACATAGTGATATTCATATAAGATTATACACACATATATACATATTTCTACATATTTTTTATTCCAACTTATACATTATCCACATATTATACACGTGTATATATAAAAAATATTTTCCCCTCATCTAATGCCATGTTTGTGTCCCGTTTTTTCATAAAATTGCCATGCCATGCGTTCATATTTGTGTCTATGTCTTGAAACGTGTTTCGTGCTTTTTTGCTTACAACAATATGCAAATTCCCAATAAATGAATCATTATTCAACTGACGTCTAGAACAACATTCAATTAAATTGAAACAATGAATTCTAACTGTTAGAGACTCTGTTTACTTATGTTATTTAGTCTCTTTGTATTATGGGCCCAAGTACGTCTTGGCCCATTAGGGTTTAGTTTGAGACTGTACACTTCCCTGATTTCCTATATATAGGAGCATGGTTGTCTCTTATCAATATATCGATTAGCCGTCCTTTACTTTCTGACACTAACTAAAAAAAAGGAAACAACAAGGGTATGCAGTCCGATCCCAAAGATTTTGCAGAGCCATTCTTGAATTGCATATTGATATGTTGCGACACTTCACAATGAAGCATGATCATCAGATAAGAAAAAGCTAGATTCTGGAACACAAATTGGCATTTATGCTTAAGATTAGCGGATTTGACAAGAAAGTATAGTTTGATAAGAAAATATAATTTGGCCATGTTGTGTGTTTGATCTGCTAGACTTGACACTTATATGACATGCCAAGCTATTTCTTTTAACTTCCATACAACATGTCCTTGCATTCTATGTCTATGGTTTTCTAAGAAAGAAATTAGCCTAAAGAACAATCATAGCTCTATGGACTCCATCTTTTCATGATACCTTAGAGTCCAAGCCATCAAGTATTTTCGCTTGTAGAGGGACGACTACTAAAGATTGTTTGAGAATGGGGAGTGATATGACTTGGCAAAAAAGTGCAACCTACATCTTCCATAGAGTCTTCTCAATCTTCCATCATACTTGGATTTAAGTGAAATTGCCCAAGTCTAATCATCTTTTCTATTGAAGACATATTATATTTGAGAAAAGAAGTCGTGTGTAAATATACCTAAATCTCTTACATATTGAGAAACATACTAGTTTTTTAGAAATTCCTTTTATTTTCTTTGGGGGGGGGGGTATGTTGGTCTTGGCTTCTTGACTCTTTTTCTAGTTAGTGAATTATCGATCATAGCCATGGTTATCAGAACCAAACCGGCCGGTTGAACCGGTCACTCTACCGGTTCGGTCCCCTCCCAAAGCCGGAAATGAAATATAACCAGCATCAATTCAGTGAACCGGCAAACCGGTCCGGTTTTAGCCCAACCGGCCAGTTCTCTAACTTAGCAACTAAAGTATTGTTGCTACTATTTTTTGTTATTTAGTTTTAAATACTATTTAAATGTTGGTATATGTATGTCCATGAATAGAATAATATTTGTTATTCGGCCTATTTATCAAGTTATTGTGAGGAGTTGTGCTATTATTCATGTTTTACAACTTTTGTAAGGATATTTTTCATGAGTATCAAAGACATCTATATATTTTAAACTATTAGTGACGTCTTGCAGACGTCACCGATCAGACCACTGGTTGAACCAGTGAACCGAGAACCGCCACGGTTCGCTGACCGGTTCGGTTCTGACAACCTTGATCATAGCTATAGTTGCACACTATCTGCATGGCAAAGGTACAACTGATGGAGACCACAATTGAGGTGGGCCACCGGGCAAGGAGTCTGAAACCCCATTGAGGATTCTCTCTTCTTACCAAAAGAGAACTTTGAGTTAGGTTGAACTATTTGTAGGATTCAAATAGAGGGAAAGATTCCGGGATGAGATTCAGATGGTCATTTTGCCAACCCCAACATGGTTGGGATTGAGGCTTAGTTGATGATGATAATTCAGATGGTCATTTTAAAATTACTAACTAGCAAACAAAGAAGCTTAAAGTTTAGGAGGCCAAATCTAGATAGGTTGAAGAGACATATAAGAATTTTATCACTAGTATAGGAAATATATATATATATATATATATATATATATAGAGAGAGAGAGAGAGAGAGAGAGAGAGAGAGTCAGGCTAGAATACACTCGAGTGTACAGATCGCATTAATACACTCATGTGTGTTTGTATATTAACACAATTTTTTTGTAAAATGTAAACCATTGATCTTCACTGTCATTCTATAATTAGGCTAGATACAAATTTTGAGCCCATTTGGATGAGTGTAAGTCACTCATCCGAGGGCAACAAAATCGACGCACGAAACTAATTTGAAATGCATAATTTTTGCGGTCTTTAAAATATGACCTATAAATGTCCAAATGTTCTCAAATTTTGTATATGAGCTATTCACAAGATGTTTAAGAAGATCAACGGATTAGATTTTTGAAAAAAATATTGCATCATGAAAAACTACTTGAGTGTATTCTACTCCAAATACACTCGAGTGTATTCTAGCCTGACTCTCTCTCTCTCTCTCTCTCTCTCTCTGTATATATATATATATATATATATATATATATATATATAATGGCATCGCAAAGGAGAAAGGAATGGAAGAGACCCATACCAAGTAAAATGCATAATGATTGGAGATGGTGAAGTGTAGAGTGGTTTTTCCCGTTCGAGTAACCAAATAGTGGGGGGTCTTTATCTCAAATGGCATTGCGTGGATTAACGCAGTAGCAGGCAGCTATCACCCTCTTTTTTGTCTCTTTCTCAGTCGTTTGTTTTTTCTAGTGTCATTTTCTTTTCGGGAGGAGGAGTGTCAAGAAAAGAGATAATCAATCAGGATCGGGATCAGGAACAACAGCAGTTTCGGTCTTGGCGGCGGAGGTTTTGACTCGTTCGTTGCTGGTAAAGGATGATAATTTTAATAACCATTGTAAAAAGATTTTAAATTTGATAAATAGTCATTTGATCTGGTACTTACGATCAACTGTATAGGTCTAGTTGTTGCATGCAAATTAGCTTGAGTATATGATGCCACAAGTACACTCTAGCTTACTATATTCTCTCTACACACATAATCACAACTATTCCTTCAAATGCAAAAAATGTTAATCTTTAAATTGTGTTGGCCTTTAAACATATTTTATTTATGAAAGATCACGAAAGGCTAGTAAAAACACAAAAAATGCTAAGAATAGTGAAAATGCACCTATGTAATTCTATTTGGCCAGAAGATTTTGCTACACAAAAAGTCACCAATAATCATGACATTTTTGTTGATGTTTGTTACTATGGATGTATACATAATATAAACAAGAATAAAAACATGAAAACTCTTGTGACAAACTACCACTTTCCTCTTTGGATTTCATCATTTGTACCTTAGAAAGTAATATATTGGCATAGCTGTTTGATATTTCATATTTGCCTTGTTTTCGTGGGTTTAGATAAAGTTCATCTCCTACATGATTAAATTTGAGAGAGAGAGGGAGTTTAGCATCTAGTACCAAAGGTACCCAACTGAGTTGTATGGACGCCCGTCTAGGTGGCCCTCCAGTTTCCAGGCTCTGGGTGCCTAGCTCGGGTGCTATGTGGGCCCGATCTTATGGGCTTAAAAATGAAGAAAAAACACCCTCTGTTTCCACCGTCTCCCCTTGATGCAAGCGGACAACTTCCTCCCCCAACGACACAAGCAATGTCTCCCACCAGGCGCTCCTCTTCCTCCGCCCCTCCTCTTCCTCCTCCCCCTCCTCTTCCTCCTCCCCTCCTCTTCCTCTTTCTCATTTCCTCCTCGCTGTTGTTCTTTTCTACTCCCCATCATCCTGTTCCTCCACCCCCTCCTTTCCTCCCTGTCTGCTCATCTTCCTCCCCCGCTCCTCCTCTTCCCTTTGCCGCTCTTTCCTCCCCCCCAAAGCTCTTTGCTCGCCCCCATATTGTTTATCATCTTTTTGACTACTCACTCTTGTTCAAGCTAGAAAAAACTCATTAAATATAAAAAATGTAAAATAAAATAAAAAAGAAGAAAGAAATGCCGAGGAACGCCTAGGCCTCCGCTAATGTTCGAGTGCCCAACCGCCTAGACGACCATAGTATCCAATTACCATTAATGGAGATTTTTCACATAATCCAATTGGATGAATTTGATATGCACGGTTTAGATAAAATATGATTAAAAAATCATTGGAATTAATATCATATGTATATTGAGAGAGAGAAAAGAGAGTTGAATGAAAACAAAACTTTGTAGTTCAATTGATGATTTGGGTTTCCATAATATATAATGATGGTCATGCTACAACCTATCTAAATGTAGAACTTTATGTCCATGAGTTTCGGATCATGATTATTGGATGTGTAGTAATAGAAAATGAAGATTAGGTATATTTTTTTATACCTAGAAACCTAGTGACGAATTAGGGTTTCCACAATGCTTTTTCTTGCTAGAAAAAGTTCTTGAGAAGATTTAGAAAATACATTTGTTTCGTCAAAGTTTGTTTAATTTTTGAGAAAAAAAAATCAAGAACAAGCTCGTTATCTGTATGTATATGTATAAATGTGTGCATAACTGCATAGCATGAAAAATTCCATTAAATATGAAAGAGACTGCTATTTTATAAGAGCAAGAGAGGAAAGCTCTCAAGTCATAGACTCGTAGTATGGGTTTTGTAAGGACACAATCATAAGGAGGGATGGACACAGTCATAAGAGGGCCACTAAACTTGTTGAAAAAGCTTAATATGGAGTTTTACTTTAGAAGCATTTTTATATAAAATAGTCATGAAAAAATTTAAATTGTTAAAAATTATGAGATGTCAGGAAAAGTCATCGACATGCGTTTATTTAGGCAGAACATTTGGCTGACCATAAAATTGTAAAACATCACAATTTGTTCCAAAAATCCACCTATTTGTCACTATGCCTGGAAATAGATTCTCCTTTTCACACACACATGCACATGCACACAAAAGAGATAGAGAGAGAGAGAGTAAAAGTAAAATGGAATAGATTCAGTGTTGAATCAATTTTTATTATGCTTATATATATATATATATATTAAAATAAATTTATAATGTTATGAGCAAGGTTGAAAAAGGCGTGAGGCGTTTTTGTCTTGGCGAGGCGAGCCGTAAGTCTCAGAATGTACCGAGGCGTTCATATTATATATATATATGTGTGTGTGTGTGTGTGTGTGTGTGTATGTATGTATATATATATGTTATATTATAATGTACATATATGTTAGTACAAGTATGTACAATCACATAGGCATACACAAGTATACACATTAAAAAAATTATATACTTACGGATATATGTACATGTAACTCCATTACATATACACATAAACATATGCAAGTACATCCAATATACAAAAGACTACAAAATATCAACATATGTACATGTAAATCTGTATACATCTTATAATTATATACATATACATGCACAAATATATAAATGTAAATGTATACCATGTGCAACATTACATGTATACGCATATACATTATAGATACATACACAAATACATAAATATATATAGATACATACACAAATACATAAATATATAAACACAAATATACATGTTTAGATACATATGTATGTATATATACACATATATAGATTATATACACAAATATACATGTTTAGATACATATATATGTATATTTACACATATGTATAGATTATACATGTGCATATGAGGCTTAAATTGGGGTCTGAACTGAGGCTTACGCCTCGGAAATGCCTCAACGCCTTTTTACGCCTCGCCAAAAATGAGGCGCACGCCTCTCACCTGGACAGTGAGGCACACACCTCGGGGCGCATTGAGGGCCGCCTTGCCTCAAGGCGTACGCCTTTGAAGCCTCGAGGCGCGTCTTTTTGTTCCATGGTTATGAGTAAATGGATAGTATCCATCTATATTGGTTAACAATTGACACTAAAAAATTTGAGCTCATCTGGATAAGTGTAGCCCTTGCAACACAACATCACAAAATCGACAACCTGTAACTACTTTCAATGTCATATTTTGTACATGTTAGATGGATGTCCTGAAAGTGTCTAAATGAGTTGAAAATTAGTTTATAGATATTTTATTTGATGAAGATTAAGATCCTACGGTTGGATTTTACATTCAACAGATGCAACATATAAAACTAATGAGTTCTATCAACTCTTAGCTAGAATTTATTCCGGGCTAGTTTGACTCTCTCTCTCTCTATATATATATACATGTGTATGTGTGATTTTTTATTAAACATATATGTAATACTCTAATACATAATCCATCCACATACATTCAAAATATGTTATTTAGATTGTCTATGTTCTAAAATTAATCTAATAGAACATCTGTGGGCTGTCTACTGATAGATGTGTACTTTTTAATCAACTACAAGTTTTCAGAATTTGTAGAATCTATTGGAAGATATTTAGTTATATGATGTGTCTCATTATATACATCAAATATGATTGTGATCCGTATTTCTAATTTAGACGATGCTCTTTCAATCTGTATTGTTGGATTAGTTAAAGAATTGTATATGTACAGAAGATATACACTTCCCAACCTTTATATATGTGTGTATGTGTGCAGCTCCCAAAAGAAAAAAACAGCTTTCAGTTTAACAGTTGTTGGCATTGTAAAATTTTGCAATAAAAATTAACGCAAAATCAAATAGGCACAAAAAATTTCTATCAGTTGCAAATTCACCTAGCTGTCTTTTATTTGGCCTGGAGACTGATAAAAAGTAAAAAATCTTATCATTTTCTGATTTCTCGCTGATGTTTGTTACTATGGGGTTTAGACACATGATAAATAAGGATAGGTGACTGAAATATCTTCTTTAATCTGTGTACCAAAACCGCAATCATAGAAGTGGTATTATCAGTGGCATACTACTACACTATTTTGGTTCATTCTTTAATTTCAAAATCGATATCTTTTTAGAAGTTTAAAATTGTATTTCCCCAATGTGGTTGTAGGTTTAGATAGAAATCACCACCTAAATGAAGAAAACTCAATCTAAACTGTGTTCATAACCTTATGCAACTGAATTGGAGTTTTCTTGTTTATATATAAAAGTATTACATATGTATCTACACACACACGCCTGTCCGCACACACACTAACACATGCTAGAATACACTCGAGTGTATGGATCACACCATAGACTCGAGTATTGTATACATATCATGGCCTATTTTATGAAAAATTGTACTATTTACAATACACAAAATTTGAGCTCATTTGGATGCTTGTAAGACACTCGACCAATCTGTGTTCAAATGAGCTCAAACTTTTCATGTAGGCTATTAATATAATTAATAAAAAGATAAATGGTTTGGATATATAAAATAATGATTAGATGGTACAAAATAACTTGAGTGTATTGTATCTCCGCTACATTTAAATGCATTCTAGTCTGACTCTCTCTCTCTCTCTATGTATATATATATATATATATATATATATGTATGTATGTATGTATGTATATGTGTATATATATACATATGACTAAGTACATGCAACTAATATCTAATGATTTTGTGTTTAACGTGTTTGTAATACTCTAATACATAATCCAGCCATATGCATTTGAGTTATGTGATTTAGATTGATTATGTTCCAAAATTCATCTCAATTGGGCATTTATGGACTATCTATTGCTAGATATATACTTTTAAATCAATTATCAAATTTTCAAAGTTGCAGAGTCTTGGGATGATATTTAGTTATAAGATATATGTCATTATACATAGGAGATATGATTTTGAATTGTATGGTTATTTAGTTAATGAATTCTACATGTACTATATATATACACTTCCTATCTTTATATATATTAGGCTTATCCTGTGCCTTGCATGTGTTTGAGAATAGTGGTTTACTTTACAGATTGTAAACGTGGTGTTGCATCACCTTATCTAGCTAAAGGAAAAAAGGATTTTATATTAGTGTTAACAAATACAGTGAAAGAGAAAGACTGTTTGTTGAAACTTCTTTCTATTAGGAAGACTACTAAAAAGAAAAGCAAGGGATAAAAGTAATGATAAGTTTTCTCAATGTTAGCAATGTCACCACATGGATCCAACCTGGTGTCATGTCAGATGACCACGTCCACCTCCGACTTTGGTTGCACCACACTTACAACCCTGGCAACTACAAAAGATGGCGCATGTGCGAACACTGGTAGAAGTTAGCTCCCACTCTGGTGATACATCCAACTTTATTTCGATAGACAAGGCCAGTTAGTAATTTAAAACATACAACTTCAAAATGGCATGTAACTCTTCCCACAACTTCTCATACATGACCAATCTGTGATTTGAAAAACTAAAAGAAAAAATTACATTCAACCCTCCTACAACTTGTCATACATCCTTATTAGAATACACAATGAACAATTTATAATTTAAGAAACTAAGATAAAAAAATGCATCCAAACCCTTTTATGCTTTTGCTCGGCTGCCTTATTAGAACATAAGAGATAAGACAAATTTGTAGATCTAAACATAAAAATGGCATATGATAACTCCTAATACTCTTTACTGCAATGTATAGATTAGAATACAAGAGCTACTTTGTAATTCAGAAAAATAGAAAAAAAAAATTGTAGAGAAACCTCCCATGACCAATCTTATATAGTATAGAGATGTGCATGTACAACCCTCAATAGAAAAGAAATCCTATTTTCTAAAACTTGTTGGCATGGTTAAATTTTGTAATGAAAATTAGTGAAAATCAATATAAGCATGAAAAGTTCCTAAAGATTGCAAACATTCACCTCCTTGTATGTTTTTTCAGCTAGGAGCTTGATCAAACAGTTCAAAAAAAACCCATGCATTTTCAGATATCTTGCTGATTTTTGTCACTGTGTGATGTAGACATATTACAAACAAGGATAAATACCTGGAATCTCTCCTTTAGTATGGACTAAATCCAGAATCATGGATGTGGTATTTTCATGGCAAACTACTCTCCTCTGATTTCCTATCCTATACACTAAAAACCAATATCCTTACAGAGTTTTTAAAATCCCATTGTTGTTGTAGGTTTAGATAGCATACACTACATAAATGACAAAAATTTAATCTATACTGTGGTTATGAGCTTATGCAACAAAATTGGAGGTTTCTTGTTTAGAGATATGACAACAATGTAGTTCACAATGCGGCCATTATGCCGCTCCTTGTTATGCCGACTTAAAAGTCTATTGAAGATTTTTAATGTATATCTACGGAACTAAAGAAGAAAAGCGGCTAAAAGATTAAGGAAATAATTCTCATTCATCAACATTGTTTAAACAAAGACGCGATAGAGCCTTTATATAGGATTCTAAAAGAAAGACTAAAAGAGCGGTAGCCTATGTGGGACTAAACCACATGAGTTTACAAAAGACCAAAATAAAGAAAAGGCATAATAAAATAACGCAAGCTAGAAAAAAAGCCTAACTGATGGCACGTGCATAAAGACAGAGCCTGTCCTACATCAACTTCCCTTGTCTGCAAAAGACTCGACGAAGTGCTGAGGTAGAGCTCAAGAAGATCTATATCAATGCGGCGAAATTCCTCCTCGGTGATCTATGTGGCGTCTATTGGAGAACGACCTATCTAGCGAACCAAGAAACGACGTTCGGTGTCCTAGCTGGTGAGGAAGGTCTGGTCGTCTAAGACGGCGTCGTTGCGCTCGGGCGACTGTTGAGGTAGTCGAGGCCGAGGAGGTATAGCTGTTGAAGGCGGTGAAGCACAGTGACGATATGAAGAGCCCGTCATTGGTGGTGGAGGGGCCTCGAACATACCACGATAAGGAGAAAGATCCTCCACATTGAATGCTAACCTAATGCCCCAATCTGCTAGTGAATCCAGTACATAGGCATTGGGTCCCTGTCGACTAAGTATTTGGATAGGTCCTGACGCTCTGGCATGAAACTTCTTCAAAGAATTTTTAGGGTAGTGTTCAGGGCGCACACGTACTAACCAAGGAATAAGGTATCCGATTTCGATACCGTTTCGACAACATGGAAACCGAAATTTATGGAAATTTCGACAAAAATTTCGATAAATGCAACTATGCCCGTTTCGACGCCAAAATGAACGAATTAATTTATGAAATTTTACAGGCGTGATCTCTACACCTAAATGCATCGTTTTATGCAATAAAATTTTATGTGGGGGTAGGTTGGGGGGGGTCCTTCATGTGGGATGTAAGGGAACTGTCTTGTTTCTTGAGGATTTCGATGAAGGATTTTGATGACAAAATATAGGAATTAAGTTATGCAATTTTACTAGCACAATCCATAAACATAAGTGCACACACTTCTCCAATAATATCAAACTTACAACATATCAATAATATAATAACTTACCAACTCAAATCAGTTGTATGTTGAGTGTCGTGCTGGTTGAGTTGGTTGTTCAGCATACTGTATTGTGTTGATATGGTTGACATATTGCTCCCAGGTCATGTACATTTTGTAAAGTGTGTTGTATGAAATCACATGTTCCTCGTGCACATCACCAGAAACGAACTGCATCATCCCAAACCTTGGAAAGTGATCTTCCAGATCTCTAAGATATCGACTCCTGCTTTCAGATGGAGGTTGACGAGCTTGAGGAAAAGTAGCATGCATTGGGGCTTGAGCAACAGGAATAACTGAGCTACCACCGCTCCATGATTGCCCCCCATCATCAGAAAATACACTACTGTTGTACTGATATGTTCCTTGCGGGCCCGAGACATTTGCACTATATGTATATCCAATATGATGCTCTAATTCTGCTTCCGGTTGTGGTGGTGGCTGAGTTTGATATCTAGAATACCCATAGTACGCTTGTGGGTGCCCAAACAACATATCACCAAATGATTGTTGAGGATATAGAGAATCAGAAAGGCTCATGTTTCCCATGGATTTAGCAATATCAGAAGTGGAATCAGTATAGTATTGTGAAGTAGGATAGGATTGGAATCCTATAGGTGTAGCTGTAGTTGTAGGAGGCCTATAGCATGTATCCTCATGTGGCCCTGGTGGTGCACCACTGTAGTCTTTTCCACCTCGAGTTTTCTTCCTCGGAAAGGTTTTTTCAGCCATTGTGATATTTCTTTCCTGTGTAATATCCCTAGTGATATATGGACGATCATCATTCTGAGGATCAACTGGTGGAGGATACTCTGGAGAACGTTGACCACCACTTGCATTACCACCATCATCATCGTCGTCATCACTCTTAGACTTGAACCCAGATGATGTAGTAGTTATAGATTTTGAAGCACTAGATGCTCCACCCAATTCATCTTGCACTGCTATGTCAATTTCCATATCAAGATCTACATGCTCAGGCTCTGGCTCAAGTCTTTCAGGTGGGCTTCTGTTTCTTCGTTCTTCCTCAAGTACAACACCCGAAGCATCTTCAAATTGCTCCTCCACATATGGATCTGGACGGCCAGAAGAAATATTGTCTAGAACTGGACGACCTATTTCATTCATCCATTCTTCCAAGGGATCTTCTATTGTACCGATACCCTCATCATCACTATCATAAAGGCCCCGAAATCTATCTTCATGGAACGTGTATGCTGTGTCAATGGGATCATGCATTTCAGCAAATTGGACTTCTTTGTAGTTGGCCTCTCTTATGGCTCTAGCTCTCAAACGCATGTTGTAGTGGACATACACGAGATCCCTTAACCTGAGAGCCCCCAATCTGTTCCTTCTTTTTGAATGAATCAAATTAAAAGTGCTCCAATTCCTTTCACACCCCCCTGCAGAAGTTGTCTGTGAAAGAATGCGTATGGCTATTTTTCTAAGTTGAGGGGCACCGTTCCCATTCCACACCCACCATTCACAAGGATCACCCTCTGCACGGTCGGCTACTGCATTGGGGTGGCCAAAGCATCCAAGGCCTTCACGGAATTGTCGTAGCTACAAAAAAGCCAACAAACATGAAAGACCACATTAATAGTTGTTAGGTTATAGATATTAGATAAACATGAAATACAATTATACAACTATTTGTATACCTGATCCAAAACCTGAATCCGTTCTTCTGTGGATGTAAGCAACTTATTGAGCACATCCCTAACCGCATTCATCAAGTCTGGTTTCATACCCAATTGTCGCGAGTAATGGTATCTTGGGTTCAAATAGTATGCTGTAAATAAATAATACAGAACATGTTAATTTCTTAACATAGACCAGTTAAATAATTATATACATGATACAATTACAATGATGCTCACCGACTTTGTGTAGTGGATGCAAAAGCATATCAGTCCATCTCTTTTTTATGATGCTCATGTATTGTGCATTGGATGTTGGAGCGACTTTTTTCACATTCTCCACCATTGTTTCCATTGCGTCATATAACCAAGGCATGGTTGCAGCCTTGTCACCATCTACTAACCTCAACACTTTTACTATAGGAGCCATTACCTTAAGTACCTTGGTAACTTTGTCCCAGAAAGCCCTATTAGCAATTAGTTCTTCAATTCGTCGACCAAGTGGGGTATTGTGCTCCTTCATGGAGGTCCACTCTACTCCATTAAATAACCTCCTCAGTCCATCTCTTTTGTTCTTCAGTGAATCTAGAGCCAAGTAGTTGGTAGCAAATCTTGTTACCCCCACTCTAACTAGATCGCCTCCACAATATTCTAGGCGTCTCATTGCATTCAACAGAAAAGAATGATTATATATGAAACCTGTAATCAATTTTGCATCAATGGTCACAAATTTGATGTACTCAAGTTTTCCCATATCTTTTAATATGAGATCTATACAATGGGCAGCACATGGCGTCCAGTACACGGGAGATTTCTTCATTATCTTTCCCCCGGCCTTCTTAAAATTTGATCCATTATCAGTAACAATTTGCACAATATTCTCAGGCCCAACAACTTTCATGTATTTCTTCATTAGCTTGTATAAATATGAGTACTCTTTAACCTCACCAGAAGCATCAACGGAATCAAGGAAGATAGTAGATCCACGACAATGAGCAAGGAAGTTTATAATTTGTTTCCTGTTGCCACTGGTCCACCCATCACACATGAGTGTGACCCCATACTCAGCCCACAATATCTTTTGCTCCTTAACCCACTGTTCTAGCTCTTTTTTCTGCTCGGGAAGATATTTATGCATATGTTCATAAGCTGTGGGGGCCTTAGTTCCCCTACCAGACTCCCCTACCAGACTCCCCTATCACATCAACCATATGTTGTAGATAGGGTTCAGTTGCAACATGTGCCGGGATTCCGTGAGCAAAAAAGAATTTACCTACAGCCTTTCCCACTTTCTCCTTTGCCCCACTGAACATGCCTTTAAGGGTTTTTTGCCTAGGTTCAGCCTTCCTAACCACTGGTTCATCAATATTTTTCAATCTAGCACTAGCAGAACGTAACAGAACATCAACTGTGCCTTTCTTCCTTTTTGTTTGAGCAAACACATCATCTTCATCATCCAGATCAACAACAGGAACATGTTGACTGCGAGGTAGTCCAGTCCCACTGCCTCCTCCGGTTCCTGATGGCCCATACCTCCGTAGTATTCCACTTTCTCCTTTGCCCCACTGAACATGCCTTTAAGGGTTTTTTGCCTAGGTTCAGCCTTCCTAACCACTGGTTCATCAATATTTTTCAATCTAGCACTAGCAGAACGTAACAGAACATCAACTGTGCCTTTCTTCCTTTTTGTTTGAGCAAACACATCATCTTCATCATCCAGATCAACAACAGGAACATGTTGACTGCGAGGTAGTCCAGTCCCACTGCCTCCTCCGGTTCCTGATGGCCCATACCTCCGTAGTATTCTTGCAGCTTCCTCCCTTTCCCACTCACTTCTTCTTGATTCTCTATATGCCCGCCTATATATATGCCGACCGTAAGCAGTATCACCACAACCTGGAGGATACACCATGTCATCATCAGACTCGGCAGATGAACCTGTGGCTTGTACATTGAAGAGAGTATCAGTGTAAGATTTGTTGGCCTCAATACATTTGTCTTTCTTCTCCCTTTTGGATGCTATGATCTTTCTGAAATCATCCCTAACAGATTGCGGACACTTCTGGCATAAGGCAACATTCTTGTCTCCCCCAGTAATATGACGCTTAAACCTGGGGATGCCCCCTCCACCAATTGTCTTTTTGCAGAAGTTACAAACCACCTTTCCCTTGACCCCGGGAACAGGAGCACAATAATTCCAAGAAAAATCTACTTCCTTGGGTTTGGGTACATTCTGCCTAGCACCCTCATTCTCAGACGAATTTCCATCAGAAGACATTGTCAACACTGAAATAAATCAAAAAACAACATAGAATATGCAATGCATTAGCAATCAAAACAATAAACGGCATAAGCAAAAATTTATACAGATATGTAACTGATTAGGTACACACTACTGAAATAGGATATTAACAAGGAAGAAAAAAGGTTTAGAATTATTTTTTTGTATTTTTAGGTCTGAATTATTTTTTATTTGTATTTTTAGGTATGAAAATATTTTTTAATTGATAAATGCACATACTTATCAATAATTTATACATATATGTAAGTGATTAGGTACACTATTGTAATACGATATTAATCAATACGAAAAAAGGTTTAGAATTATTTTTTATTTGTATTTTTAGGTCTGAAAATATATTTTTAAATTGATAAATGCATATTTAACAAATAATTTATACATATATGTAAGTGATTAGGAGTACTACTGTAATAGGATATTAATCAATACAAAATATCTTATTTCTAAAAAAAAAGAATATTTTATGATTTTTTTTAATTTTCGGATTTTAAATAGTGTATATATAAAAAATATCTTATTTTTTACAAAAATTATTTTCCTTGTGTTCATATTGGTGTTTGTAACAACTTCTTCTACTAAACCTAAGTGAAATAACTAGTTATGATGAATATATATATTATATATACTATTATTAGTATTTATAATCTAAAAAAGATATAAAGATTAGTTATTTGTGTAAATTTATTGAAGATATATATAGATCCATGGCTTAGATGTATGGATCTATGTTTAGAACACACAAATTTGATGAATAGTGGAGTAGATCTAAGATTTTAATGTAAATTACGAAATTAGATGAAATGGAGAAATAAGTGTTCAAAATAGATGATAATAGGAGAAATAGAGGTTGAAAATTAATGAAAATGTAAGAAAATATATTTATTTACCTTGTTCTAGCAGATCTTCAGCTCCAAATGACAAATCCCCCTCAAAATCACCCTTTTCTCACCAAACAACAACAGCAGCAAACGAGCAGCAGCAAATGACGCTCGGTTTCGCTGGTTTCGCCCGGGTACCGCTAGTTAAGATGGGAAAATAGCACTAGAGACCCTCGAAATCTGACGAAACCATCGAAACTTGGCGAAATTTCGATTTTATTTCGCGAAATGCGACGGTTTCGATACAGTCGCATGGTTTCGTATCTGATCCCAACGAAATCGGTATTCTGGGGCGAAATTTTGCCGGTTTCGCTGAAACCTTATTCCTTGGTACTAACACATAATCTCCCACATTAAATTCTTGAAACCTACGGTGCTGCAGAAAGCCTGTAGTTTTCATAAGACAAAGTAAGTTTTTATCCAATCTCTACATGCAATTTATGAATGTGTCGGGTAAAGGTCTCATCAGTGTGGGAAGGTCGGTCAGTAGTGGACATAGGTACATGATCTATAGGCTGACGAACTTGTAACCATTAACAACTTCAAAAGGACTCCTTCCTGTGGATCGATTGACAAAACTGTTAAGCAAATTGAGCAGTAGGTAGCAATGAGTCCCAATTGCCTAAACGTTCACATACGAGACATCGTAGGAGGTGGAATCTAAAAGAGAATTTAGGTTGGTACCAAAGATTTTCTTTTAACCACCTCAGTTTGACCATCAGTTTGAGGGTGGAATCTAAAAGAGAATTTGAGGTTGGTACCAAAGATTTTCCATAAAGTCTTCCAAAAGTAGCTAACAAATTTCACATCATGGTCAAAGACTATGGTGGCGGGAAGTCCATGTAGCTTTACCTCATTAAAGAAAACGCGGGCAATACGAGAAGCGTCAGAAGTCTTACTACATGATATGAAGTGGGCCATCTTAGAAAAACGATCTACAACTACAAACACGGAGTTGTGGTCACATGAAGTGCGGGGAAGACCCATAATAAAGTCCATACTTAGGTCCTTCCAAGCATAAAACAAAATTTTGATCGAAATTGCAAAATTTTGCTCAAAATTATAATTTTTTTGCAATCGGACATCGAAACCTCAATACATAGGAATTGGTCTGCAAATTTGCAAAAATTTCGCAACTACCATTGAAATTTCCAAAACAGGGGGTATTTCGAAGCAAAAAGCCCAATAAGGGCCTTGATATTGCGAAATAACTGTGAAATAGAACACCCGTTTTGCGAAATAGTGTTCCGCCATCTAGGTTTGCTAGGATTTTGATCTTTTGGCATTTTTTTGTGATTTCTTGCTCTCGGAGGCTGCTCTACTTAATTCTAATGTATGTAACCCCTCTCCCTAGCCCATCTACTCCTCTTCCTTCTATCCCTGCTCCCTTTTAGACATATCTGAATAAATACTCCGAATATCTTAAATTTCTAACTGACATTTCTCTTAAAAAACTCAAGATCTTGAAGTGAAACTTGTAGGTCTAAGAAGCAATAGTGTGAAATGTGTATATCTATACTTATTTTGAAAATCTAATCAATATATTTCGTATTTATACACAAAATGGCTAATTTTTTTTTAATGAAATTTCTTATATTTTTGTATTTTTTCACTTATTTAACCCTAAATATACTATAATAGTAGACTTATACAAAATCTTAACTGTAAGTTGTAACTCTAAATATATTTTTGTGTTTTTCACTTATGTATCCCTAAATATATTATAATAATAGACTTATACAGTAAATATATTAACCTACAATAATGTAACTTGTAAGTTGTAACTCTTAAGTTTTAAAGTCTAGTACTCTAGTTGTTTTAACTTGAAGTTTGCAAGTTTGTAAGAGTAACTGTCTAATAGACGTGACATTTCTGTTCATTTGTGCACACACTCATCAAGACATGGATCCCACCCTAACCTCTAAACATATACATTTATTATATAATCTAGTGTGTTATGTCTAAACATTGTGTTTGCAAAATCTCATAACTTAATTTCTTCATTTTATCATCAAAATTCTGTCAAAATTGTTTAGCTCCCTTCACTTACAAATGTGGGAGACCCCCCACATATCCAATATGAAATATTATTGTATATTTGAGTATATATTAGCATTTAAATCATCATGGTAATTTATCATGATTTAATTCACTTATTTGGTCGTCGAAATTGTTAGGGTTGTAAATATCAAAATTTTGACCGAACTTTCAAAAAATTCCTATTTCTGGGCCATCAGACACGACATCGAAATCAGACATTTAACTTTATGCTTTCAAGGCTCATGGGGAATAGGGAGAACGGTGTAAAGGTCTGATATTTTATTTTTGGTTTTTGCCAATTGACAAGTATGAAACTGATACACGATGCGAGTGACATCTCGACGTAAGGAAGGCCGATAAAATCTATCGGTTACCTGAGCGGTGATTTTATCCCTACCAAAATGACCATCGAGGCCACCGACATGTAGTTCCCAAATGAGAAAGCTGTGAACTGAAGGAAGGGATACACAACTGTGTGCTGTGAAAGAGAAATCCATCATGTAGGATAAAATCAGAAGCTTGGCCGGGTGTGCTATCGAGGATGTCAGAATGTATAATTCCACAGTCTGTACAGGTGGGATATTGATCTTTTAGTCAGTTGAAGCCCACAACTTCAACGCTCATAGACTGTAGGGTGGTCAAGCAACGATTGAGAGCATTTGCATCCTTGTTCTCAACACCATAGTGATGTTTGATAACAAAAGTTAACTCCTGAAGAAACTCACCATTTGGGTGACGAACACTTAAATTCTTGTGGGAATTCAGGAAGCGAAGGGCTTGATGGTTAGACTAGAGGATGAACTCCTGGTGAAGAAGATAGTGCCTCCAATGACGTAGAGATTGCAACACAATACGATAGAATTCTTAACCATATGTGGAGTATTTACGCTTTGCATCATTTGAGTTTCTTACTGAAAAAGGTAACAGGGTGCCCTTCTTAGCTCAGAACGCCACCAATGCCAACACCGGAAGCATCACAAGATACCTCAAACAAAAGTGAGAAATCAGGAAGGCGAAGAACAAAAGCTTCCATTAACTTAGTTTTGACAGCTTCAAAAGCTCGTGGCGGATTGCATCCACTCTAATTTATCACACTCCATTAACTCAGTGAGAGGAGCCATAATTGTGTTGAATCCTCGGACAAAGCGACGTTAAGAAGTAGCCCGTGAAAGCTACGTAGCTCAGAGATAGTGGGCTGGGGCCAATCAATGATAGCTTTGACTTTGGCGGGGTCAGCCTCAATGCTGGTAGCGGATACGAGGTAGCCAAGGAAAATGACTTTATCTTGAAGAAAAGAACACTTTCGATTGACATACGAGTTCTTAGTGCGAAGTGTGTTGATGATAAGTCGGAGATGAGTCTGGTGTCTGTCCTTGGTCTTACTAAAATCAAAATATCATCAAAGTAGACCACCAAAAATTTACCAATGGATGGCCGCAACACATGGTTTCATGACTCTCATGAAGGTGTTGGGTGCATTGGATAGGTCAAATGACATGACCAATCACTCATATAATCCGTTCAGTGTTTTGAAGGCAATCTTCCATTCATGGGACTCCTTAACACGGATCTGGTGGTAACCTCTACGAAGACCAATCTTGGAGAAATAGCGGGATTGCATCAATAGATCAAGCATCTCGTCAAGGAATGGAATAGGGAAACGATATTTGACAGTGATTGGTCGACAATCTAAGCACATTCTCCAACTACCATCCTTCTTGAGGGCAAGGAGAGCAGGAACCACACAAGGACTCTTGCTGTATCGAATGAATCCTTTGAGAAGGAGGGCATCAACCTAGCGTTTCAATTCAACATTCTCAGTCAAGTTCACACGGTAATGAGGTCGGTTAGGGAGCGAAGACCTTGGAATCAAATCAATCTCATGCTGAATATCAAGCAAAGGGGGGAGCTCATCAGGAAAGTCTGTGGGTATCATGTCTTTGAACTCGTCGAGAAGGGAGACAAGTTCTGGTGCTGGGGGCTGAAAATTGGACATAGGAGCAGATTCTTTGGTATAGGACATACATGCATCTAGATTCGCGACTGGCTTCTTCCAACTCTCTTCGGGTGACAAGTGTAGAGAGTGTTGAGATGTGGAGGTCTGAGGGTCTGGTGGTGGACTCTTTTTCATAGGAGAGATGAATTAAGTAGGTGCTAATCATATGTGTTTGCCTTTGTGCTTGAAGGTATAAACATTGGAACGTCCCTCATTTTGGGCATCTAAGTCACAAATCCAAGGACGGCCAAGAATGACATGCCCAACATCCATAGGCAACACATCACACCAAATGTGTTCTGAACAAGCACCTAGAGTGATGGGCATAAGGCATCGTTGGGTGATGGGCAAGCTAAATTGGTTCATCTAATGGACTTTATGTGGCGGAGGAAGGGGCTATGGGCACTAGTTTTTTAAAAAGCACTATGTGTTATGCATTCAGAGAGGTCACCTCATAGATTATATGCGGTATGCTGGAGTATATGCGGAAGTATATGCGGTTTTGGATTTTTTATTTATTTGAAATATATAACTATAAAATATATGTTGATCATGCATTTACATATTAAATTTGTACAATTACGTGTCTAATTAGTCCAATTACAAGAATAATGGACGCAACCATGCAAATATGCAATCATCACAACCTAAGTAAATGCAAACATACAACTGTTATCTAATTCTAAACAAACATATGTGAATGAAACTATAAATATAAGAAATGGAAACATGTCCATCTAAAAACTGAGGATTTATCGGCCCGTTACGCGGCTGTGCGACCTTATATGCGGCCCTGGTCCGCTTTGTGAGGGATTTGTTGTATGCGGAGCGGCATGGGTCCAAAAGCGGCTGCATGAACCTATTTTTGAAGCACTATTGGGCATAACTCAATGCGCTTCAATTCATGGGGTGAAATGATGTTCTGAGAACTTCAACCATTAATGAGTAGGTTGCAACTTTTACCAACGTGTTTGAAGGTTTGGAAGGGGGTGGTACGCTTTCATTCGTCCCCTTTCGAAAGGGCAGTTAAAACACACATGACCTGGAATATGTTGGATCCTAATAATAATTGTAGTCAACATCATCATCAGAAGATCTAGAGGCAGGAAAAACATCGTCATATTCAATGCCATCCTCAGGGGTGGTATCATGAGAATTAGAGGACACAAAAAGAGCATGACTAGGGCATTTAGCAGCTATGAGTCGTGCTGTGACAATAAAAAAATTCATGACCTCGTGGAGAAGGTTGGACTTGAGTTGTGACTACCTCCTTTCCTTTACTGGAGGAAGGGGTTGAAGAACTCTGGGGAAGTGGTTGGGGTAGAGGATAGGCATAAGAGATGGGGCAGTGGAAGGATTATTGGTTGAGCAAGTACGTTGTCCA
Organism: Alisma plantago-aquatica; assembly: GCA_963693085.1. Classification (NCBI taxonomy): domain Eukaryota; kingdom Viridiplantae; phylum Streptophyta; class Magnoliopsida; order Alismatales; family Alismataceae; genus Alisma; species Alisma plantago-aquatica. The sequence continues at coordinate 295,834,918 of OY856411.1, forward strand.
AAACGAGAAAAGGAAGGACCACGAGAAACAGGCTGTAGGTAACTCTCTACCTTTGGGCACGGTGAAAAGCATCATCCAAGGAGTCATACTGTTGTAACTCCATTTCTCATTTAATATCAGGGTGTAAACAATGCACAAAACGAGCGGCCAATTCCCAATCAAAGTCATTGTGAAGACAACAGTTCTTAGCCTCCTCAAATGATTCCATGTACTCTGGAACAGATGATGACCCTTGGCTAAGGGCCATCCGGTCAGAAAGAAGTTGGCTTTGGTATTAGGCAGGTACATAGCACTCACGTAGCTTAGTCTTCATCTCATCCCAAAAGAGGATGGGAGGTTGACTAGTACGCTCCATGTCGCGCTGGACAACTTGCCAATATCGCTTGGCTGACCCTTTGAGTTTCATCTTAGCAAACCTAATTTGTTGAGCGTCAGTCATATCATACCAGTCGAAATAATCTTCCAAACTAGCAATCCAATTGAGAAAAGCTTTAGGATCAAATTTATCATCAAAAGTGGGGGCATCTATTTTAACTCGTCGAGTGATATCATTGTGATGTGGTGGATGAGGTCCCGGGTGGTATTGACCGTATGGGTTGTGGGGGAAAACAGGTCCACGAGGGGGGTTATGAAAAACATCATGGCTAGAGGTTCGAGGATGGTGTGCCATGGGAAGATGCGGGCCATACGGCGGAGCCAATGGTTGGTGATGAGGTGCAGGAACAAATGGTGGGGCACAAGGAGCACGCGGAGGGGGATGTGGCGGTGGTGCATAGTGTGCTTGTAGGGTAGTGGTTTGGGATGTGCTATGGTAGGGTGGTTGATAGGAGTGTGGTTCCACATACAGGTGTTATGAATAAGGATTTGGTTCTGCAAAAGGGTCAACTTTTCCTTAGGGATGGTAGGCAAGGGTTCATGGAGTTGTGGTGGACAGAATTACAAAGTAGGGTTCATGGGGCTTGTGGTGCATTTTCAGGATTTGGTGGCATCCCTTAACCCCATAAACGATGTCGAATTCTGACCGACCTATAGTGTATGTGTTTGGCGAATAGTGCAAAGCTCCGTCATTGATAGTATGGATTGCTTAGCCAAGGGTATCTAGGGTAAACACGGGTTCTGAACTCAGGGGTTGCATCTGAAGCGGGTTCTAATATAGGGCTATTAGATCTACGACCCGACATTATGATTTGCACAACACGATAAGCCAAAAAATTATTGTGTCTATGAGAAAACTTAGTTCTGTAATGGACAACACAATATTTCAAGAAAACACTGTGGACAAATAATATGATAGTAAAGTGACACACAAAACAAGGGAAAAACCTTTCAGAAAAGTGAGACTTGGCAACATGTTGGTAGAGGAATCAAAACCCTATGGACCCGTTTGCGCATGTACTGAATTTGCAAAAGATAAGCTAAAGCACAATAAACAGTGAAAAGATCTTACCCAAATTGATGACAATCGTTGCTTCCTTGATTTTGATGCAGATGGAGAGAATACCTCGGAGGAAGTAAGATATTTTCCCCCTGACAATTGTTGCTTCCTTGACTTTGATATAGATGGAGAGAACACTTTTTGGGGGGTTGCTTACTAGCATCGGAGGAGGCTACTGGTTGTAGGCATCGATCTAGAGGCGACAATTGCTATGGATGCCGGAGGAGGCGGCGGAAGCGACGACGGGTTTGCAATGGACGACGACGACAGTGAAGGCTGCTGCTGCTATAGGTAGCGACAGTGAAGGTTGTTGCTATTATAGGCGACAACTAGAAATAGATTATGGTGGCTGAAGGATGTGGTGGATGACGGCTAGGTCTGATTCGGAAGGACGGTGGTAGGGTTTTGTTGGAGAGGGTGACAACTAGGTTTAGAGGGCGGTGGGTAGGAGCACAACCCTAAGGGAGGTTAGGCTTAGGCTATGATACCACTTAATGTATGTCTAGGGGACCAAAGAAGAAAAGCGGCTAAAAGATTAAGGGGAAATAATTCTCATTCACCAACCGTGTTTAAACAAAGACGCAACAAAGCCTTTATATAGGCTTCTAAAAGAAAGACTAAAAGGGCGGTAGCCAATGTGGGACTAAACCACGTGACTTTACAAAAACCCAAAATAAAGAAAGGCATAATAAAATAACGCAAGCTAGAAAAAAATGCCTAACTAATGACACGACAACGCCTGCGCTCGTATGTGCATAGAGCCTGTTCCACATCAATTTTTCTCTATGTTTAGTGATACTCTTATAGTAGTGTATTAAAGTGGCCCAACATATATCCATCTTCATTACTTCCGTTTCTAAATAGCCTATAAATCTATTCCTTTCCCTTTACTTGTTAGTTGAACTCTTTTTTCTTTCATAGACTGCATAAATTTAGCCGAACTGTAGTTCTAGCTCTTTGTGGGACGTTTTAAGTGTTACTACATATGATCAAACCTTTTGCTTCTTTGTTACTTTTCTCTAATATCATATTTGAAAATTCAAAGTGTTATATGTGATTGAGAGATATAGTTATCAAATGTTTATATTGTACATCTTATTCTTGGAGTCTCTTCGTTGTGTTGGTCCATTCATAAATATAGGCGTTGTGGCTGTGAGGAAACCGCTTGGTGAACAAATCGAATTCATTCATATAATTCAACTCTGTCGGACAATCCACCCAGGAACGGGTATATATAGATGACGTGCGGGGAGCCCTAATTGGCTTGTTGTTGCACATGATCCAACTAGAATAATAAATAAAACTAATTAGTTGAAAATTTACAAGTCCCTAATATTGCACTTATGTCCTAATACTAAAACAATTACATGCTGAATCCTACTAAAACATTATATAGGAGCTAATTCATACTTGTTGGACGTGCGATCATGCTTTATGCTTCGTTTGGCAAGCGGTGACGATTGTTCGGGCAGCGATGGACAACTACCGGCAGCGGGTCAATCACTACCAATCGCGTTGCCAAACACATGGTTGCCCACCGCTCTCATTTTACATTGTGTTTTCTGTCTGGAGCGATTGGCAAACTCTACCGGCCGCTCATTTCTCACCGTGAGAAATTGTTGCGGTGAGTCATCTGTGATGGGCCATTGACGATGAATGCAATCGCGTTGCCAATTGCTGCATTAGAATATGAGAGTAGAACTTGTCCTACATCAGTCGCTTCTGCTACGAATGATCTCATCTCGCGACCAAAATCAGAAGTTAGTAATGCAAATAACACCATGTGCTTGTGCATAGAAGACTGGTTGAGCGAACGTCACGCTTCCGCTGTAACTAATCAAGTCAAAGAACTGTCTTCATGTCATAATACAAGAGTGCTGGGAAGAACATAACCTGAAATTTTGAAATAATTGTCTCGTGCTTTGCTAGTGGCACCATTATAAGGGGAGTAGCTGGAGATGCATACAATATGATCGCTTTCTTTAGTATTAGATTTGGCATTGATAATTCAATTGGTGTCCCTGGCAGTGCGGAAAGGCCCAATCACGACTGTTGGCTTTCTTGGAGGATTTCCTTCTATTGTTGACTTCGTGGTAAAGGTTTCTCTTGCATGCGCTCAAATGGTGCTCGCATCTCTTGTCCAATGCCTTGATTATCTCTTATCACATGCCTTGAGTCAATGCTTCTAAGCGGTCGAAACACTTATCATAGATCACCAAGCATTCTTCTGGCTTTGCATGTTTGGCGTTAAACTCCTGATTGCCCATTATGGTTCAAGTTAGTGAAGTTTGAGGGAAAATCAGGAAAACAAAACCTGGGTCCGCTAATACATGAGGATTTCATGGCGGGTCGATGTGGGATCCGATTATTCCAACACGTAGTCGGAGACTAGATATTGTGGCTGATGCAATGGAGAAGAAAATTACCAAAAAAATATATTTGGTGGCACTATGAACAACACTTATGGTTTACTTTTCATGTGATCAGTAACATCAACGTACTGTCCAATATCACTACGTACTATTCACTATGAGCAACAATGTCACGGAACCGGAATCCCATTAAACCTGAGCATCCTTCCGTTTGTCCGTTTTGGAAAGGAAGGAGGAGGACGGCTCGTTACCTTGGATGTTTTCCTGAAGGAGAAAGGGGGGTGGGGGCACGCAAGGGCAATACATCGGCTGGTATGATCGCACCTGGATTGGCCGGCCCAACAAGCAAACAAGAGTACCAAAGCACTTAAAATCAAAGTAAATCAAAGCATCTTCAAGCTTTCATAACTCATGCTACAAAGGTCTGATTGGGTTGATTTTTCCATCGTTGGATTCAAAATTGAGAGATCTACAACATGATATATATTAGAAATCCAAAAGATCATAGCAAGGGTGTTTGATATTAATTGCAATATGGTTATAGATTAAAGCATGGCTCTTATTTCAATTGGCATATACAAGTCACATATTGGGAAGTTGAATGACGATTTAATTAAATTGGGTCATAATCTCATTCCAACTATATAATGTGACCCAATTGAGTGATTTGGGCTACTAATAGAGAGAGAAAGTGGATATCCATAGAGAGAGAAAAATCGAGGTTGTCACATCCTTCCCTCCTTATAAGAAATTTCGTCCTCGAAATTTAGTCCAAGATCATAGTCAAGAGTCAAAGGCAATATCCATCGAGTCTAGGTATCCAATCATGGTTATCAAAGAATTTCGCATGATGGATGCACACCCGTTTATACACATCAAGGGTGTACTCATCTCAATCATATATGTGTTACTTCGTGTTTTATCACATAATGACATCATCATGGCATTAGGGTTTACCCATCCCTTAGTATCTCTATATTAGTTTTTTTTTTGGGTATGAGATTAGGTATGTTACCCCTCATTAATCAAGCTAAGATCTCTAGGCATCGTCGTATCAAGTTCATGATTCCCACTCTACATATTTTATATATGGTATGATTTCGTGTTAGGTCTAGCCTATGTGAGTGACTCATTGCACATATATCAAGTTTTAAACTAGGTGATATTATTTTCATACATCATGTGCATCATCCCGAGAAGCTACATTAAAATCAACATCAAGCTTTCATAATTATCTCACTTGTATCTAGAAAGAGCTCCACAAGCTCAAGCCACTCAAGCTAAGATGTATATATATGTCCAACAAGACCTGCTAGACACAAACTTCTACCCATAACAAAATTGTCTACCCATAACAAGGGTAACCACTAGATTCCTTTATATACAACTATAACCCGAGTATGAGGCTCATCATGGATATCACAGATCATGTGCATCATTTTGGGTCTTAGGACATCTCCCTCACATATATATCGAGCATCAAATATTAAATTGCCTCTTTCTCTAAGGTTAGATCTTTAATAGGAAATCTAGGGTTCAACATTTTCAAGGGAACCACACGTTAGGTCACTCAACTCATATACTTAGAAGTATTCTAGCTAGGGACTCATCATCAAGTATTTCATCATTCATATTATTCAACATTTCAAATATTTTGGAGTTTAGGTACTCTAACCATTCTCCTGATACGGGTCAACTCATATCAACATGTTGCTCTATTCATATGTCCCATGCTAGAGGTCTTCCTTTGTAAAGAGATTGAGGCCCGTGTTGGTCTCGAACCATATCTCACATATCATATCCCCACATGTACAGGACTAGGTACAAGCAAGCATGTCAACCTGCTAGCTATGTTTAGCACATCAACCAAGTGGTATGTATCATATAAGGTGCTAGGTTTAGCTAGGGTTGCATGGTCAACACATTTCATAGCATCAAACTACTTGTCCCTCTCAAGGGCAAGCTTGGGTCTTATCAACATCAACATCATCATCAACATCAACATCAACATCAACATCAACATCAACATCAACATCAACATCAACATCAACATCAACATCAACATCAACATCAACATCAACATCAACATCAACATCAACATCAACATCAACATCAACATCAACATCAACATCAACATCAACATCAACATCAACATCAACATCAACATCAACATCAACATCAACATCAACATCAACATCAACATCAACATCAACATCAACATCAACATCAACATCAACATCAACATCAACATCAACATCAACATCAACATCAACATCAACATCAACATCAACATCAACATCAACATCAACATCAACATCAACATCAACATCAACATCAACATCAACATCAACATCAACATCAACATCAACATCAACATCAACATCAACATCAACATCAACATCAACATCAACATCAACATCAACATCAACATCAACATCAACATCAACATCAACATCAACATCAACATCAACATCAACATCAACATCAACATCAACATCAACATCAACATCAACATCAACATCAACATCAACATCAACATCAACATCAACATCAACATCAACATCAACATCAACATCAACATCAACATCAACATCGAGATTGACATTAACATCATTATCATTATCTTAGGTTTCTAGGTTATTCACTAGCCTAGCCTTTATCATGGCTCTAGACAACTCTAGATACTACAACTGTCATCTAAGCTCTCTCATCTAGACTTGATGTTACATCTCTTTCTCTTAGGTTGCATGGAAACTCACTACCTTTCTGCGTGTGGTAACATTTTTCATATGTACATATAATAATATTTGAAATATGTTTTCTCCAACGTTTAAACAGGCGATGAAAACCACCATACTCCATTCGAATAAAACCAAAACCAAAATGAGTTACCACACTCATTAGGCAGTCTAGTATCATGACACCTAGAGAACTAGCAAGAACATGGTGCACACTTGTGTAGACATCCTAAGCACATGTCGCGAATCATGTCTAGGGAGGTAACTTACACAAGTCTACACCTAGTTCTAGAACATCTAGGTTCTAACTTAGAGGCTAAGTCAACCTAATCCACAAGGATATTTCATTAAGTTTCTAGGGTTGAGATGTAGGGTGAGTTTAGTTTGTGTTTCATGTGAGCAATGTTTGGTGTAGTTATTGTTCGTGCTCTGATACCATCTGTCACGGAACCGGAATCCCATTAAACCTGAGCATCCTTCCGTTTGTCCGTTTTGGAAAGGAAGGAGGAGGACGGCTCGTTACCTTGGATGTTTTCCTGAAGGAGAGAGGGGGGTGGGGGCACGCAAGGGCAATACATCGGCTGGTATGATCGCACCTGGATTGGCCGGCCCAACAAGCAAACAAGAGTACCAAAGCACTTAAAATCAAAGTAAATCAAAGCATCTTCAAGCTTTCATAACTCATGCTACAAAGGTCTGATTGGGTTGATTTTTCCATCGTTGGATTCAAAATTGAGAGATCTACAACATGATATATATTAGAAATCCAAAAGATCATAGCAAGGGTGTTTGATATTAATTGCAATATGGTTATAGATTAAAGCATGGCTCTTATTTCAATTGGCATATACAAGTCACATATTGGGAAGTTGAATGACGATTTAATTAAATTGGGTCATAATCTCATTCCAACTATATAATGTGACCCAATTGAGTGATTTGGGCTACTAATAGAGAGAGAAAGTGGATATCCATAGAGAGAGAAAAATCGAGGTTGTCACAAACAATTTCTCCCTTTTTGAACTGAAATCCTAACAAAAAAGAGGAAAAAACAATGTGGTGGTGGTTGGAAGAAAATTTCCATGGAGAAAAAGAATGACAAGAGAGGAAGAAGATCTACGAGGAGATAAACTGTATGATGGTGTACTGCTCACATGAACAGTATCTCAGACATTATTTCTTATTTTTTGGATAGGATTGGATCTAACCCAAGGTTTGGAACCAATGGATGGTGGTGATGGCTCGTAAACCTAGAGTTTAGGAGACCAACATGTAGTGGGTTGGATCTAACCCAAGGTTTGGAACCAATGGATGGTGGTGATGGCTCATAAACCTAGAGTTTAGGAGACCAACATGTAGTGGGTTGGATCACAACTAGGGTTTTGGCTGTCTCCGTGGGTCCTGGGATCTAGCCTTAGGTTTTAGATCTCAGGCTCTGATACCAATTGCTGCAAACTGCAAAACCAAATCCAATCATATAATTTAACCCTGCCGAACAATATCCCTGTGTGTGGGTATGTATAGATAACACACAGGAAGCCCTTATTGGCTTATTTTTGCTCATGACCCAACTAGAATATATAGAATTAATTACTTAAGAACTTGTCCCTAACATTACACATAGGTCCTAAAACTGAATCAGTTGCATATTGAATCCTAAGACTATAAATTATATAAGAGCTAATTAGGTCTAGATTTGCAATCAAGTTTTTGAATCTGGGAGCAGAGCTTGTATGGCATTACCCTCATATTGAGTTTGTAGGGTGTAAAACTCTTACTATTTGTATTAACAGGTATTTAAAATCTATCTTTCTTTTTCACTGTGACTTGATTTGAAATTTACTGGTACGTTGGTTCCTTCTGTAGTTGCATATTCACAATATTGTTTTTTTCTGGTCTGATTTAACATATCAACTTATTCCTCTTGATACAAAGCTTTTAGTAGAAAATAAGTGGAACTTTGTGCATATGTAATAACAATTATTCTTGTGTCTTTTTTGTAGATTGAGGTTCACTGGACTCTGGACAAAGATAATTTTTCGATTTAATTTATTACTTTTTGATACGCAATGTTGAAGGCTCCTGATCATCAGGTCGCAGGTCACAGTGCTCATGAGGGGCAACTGGGCCCTCTTGTTGATGATTCGGGCCGGTTCTACAAGCCTCTTCAGCATAATTCACGTGGAGATAGAGAGCTTGCTTTCTATAATTCATTCTCTTCAGATCTGAGAATCCCCACTCACATACGTAGGTTCTTCCCTGCTTTTTATGGCACACAGATAGTTGAAGCTTCTGATGGCTCTGGTTTGCACCCTCATCTCATATTGGAGGATCTCCTACAAGGCCTTAAACACCCTTCTATAATTGATATCAAGATTGGACAAAGGACATGGTACCCACAAGCTACAGAAGAATACATACAGAAAAATACCAAAAGGGATATGGAATCTACTACTATTCAATTGGGCTTTAGGGTTTCAGGGTTACAGATCCATGATAGCAAGGAATCAATCTTTTGGAAACCTGCCAGGAAACACGTACAAAGCTTTACCATAGAGGATGTTAGGGTCGTGTTGAGAAAGTTTGCATCATCTAACTCGTCATCCAATTCGGAACCTGATTGTTCACTTGCTTCGGCAATTTTTGGTGGCTCTGATGGGATCTTGGCACAATTATTGGAGCTAAAAGCGTGGTTTGAGGACCAGACATTTTACCACTTCAACTCGGTTTCGGTGTTGGTGATCTGTGAGAAGGATGCCTCTAAACCAGGGGGGGTTGTATCAAAATTGAAACTCATTGACTTTGCTCATGTCGTGGAAGCGGAAGGCATTATTGACTTCAACTTTTTGGGTGGACTATGTTCATTGATAAAGTTCATTTCGGAGATACTCACTGGTCCAGGAAATCACATTGCTGATGGCCATTAAGTTTACTCAACAAAAGGATCATCAACTTTTTATATGATTAGAAATCATATACACTTTTATCTGTTGCTTGAGAACATTAGAACTAAATCTGTTCTTGGTATATTTCTCATAAATGGAACTTTGGTGTTGTATGACATAGTATCAAGTTACGGATAATTTGAAAATTATGCATGAACATCCAGTTTTTAATGTAATCTAAAGTTTTTGACCTATTGTATATGTTTGTTGCAGAGTTTTAGTATATGTACAGACTAATTGACCTGTCATAGCACGTACTGTTGCAGTGCATATAACACCCAGTGCATTGTTTAAGAACCACTGGCATGTATCAGGGAAGATTGGAAGGCATGTGTTAAGAAAGTCCAGTATTATACATTCAGGGTCATGGGCTTGGATCTTATCTCAAGTTCATTAGGCAAGTCCAACAATTGGAGCCTTTTGTTGATTCTTCAACCTGTATATGGGGTGTTAGGGTCAACTAGTGAACACAATGACATTATTGTGCTTCTTCCTAAATTGCTTACATGGTAGAAGAGATAGTTTGGACATGGTGTTTCAGACCGCATGCTTCCATGGTGGTGGTCATCTCTATCACGGTCTCTTGTTGCCTATGTAAAATCATAGATCATTGTCATTCTGGAGTCCAGGCCCTAGTGTAGTTGCCTTACATGTCACCGGGTTTCTTCACCTCCTCTTCACAACAATTAAAAAGTGTCAAGCAAGAATAATGTGGAATTCCTCATTGCTCAATACCCAGAGCATCTGCTAATGAGCACGTAAACATTAAGTCAAGGGGAAATTTAGCATTTCGTCCAGCCGCCCTGCCAAGTTTGCACACTCCTGTAAGGAGTCGTCTTTGTATTCTAATCTATCTTTAATAATAGCTGTGCCCTCAGATGTAACATTTCCAAGTCTCAATCTCACACTAGCTGACAAACAACCTACCCGGTTAATTTCTCTGCAGTTGAACGAGATTTCCTGTCATATTAACCTTCTCCTTGGTTGGCAACCCTCTTTTTGGTACTAGCAGGTTTGTGGCGCTAATTTCCAGCAACGGCAGATTATGGAGCTTACCAGAAGACTAAGCGCTGGTTTCTGCCAGTGGCTTAGAGGTGCCAACATACATTTATGTTGCAATGTTCTGATCAACTCTCCCTTATGATCTATTTTCCGCTCCTCTCTTTTTGACCTACAGGATTTTTAGAATGGGAGATCCCCAGCAATGCAGTCAGTCCCTCTCACTCAGTTATGGTCCAAGATAGTCCATTTAGCCAGAATTAATTTGATAATCCATCTTCAATAAGGAATCCAATGGCAATAGTTTAAGGTTTTGGGACCATATGTTTGTGATTATTTGTGGTGTTTCGTCAGTGCAATCACATGCTTTTACTCTTTTTTTGGATAGTGGGGAATTTCACTCCTGTCCAAGATAGTAGGAGAGAGAGAATAGTCCCAACGGGATTTGTTGAGATTCGAACCTGCAACTTGCGCTTCACAAGTAGCATGCTTGACCAGCTGAGCTAGCTGGCAAGTGCACATGCTTTTACTCTGTATCAGACACGCGCTTTGAGTACTGTAAATATTGCTTCGTTTGGCAAAGCGGTGACGATTGTGCGGGTAGCGATGATAATTGCTCGGGCAGCGGTGGATAACCACAGGTAGCGGGTCAATCGCTACCAATCGGTTGTCAAACACACAGTTGCCCACTGCTCTCATTTTACATTATTTTTTCTGTCTAGAGCGATCAGCAAATTCTACCGAGTGCTCATTTGTCACCGCAGATGAATGATATGACCTATTGATATGTATCACATAACGCTAAAGCGCTGGACTGTTGTGCTCCCCAACTAGCTGGATCACCGTGTCTCAACTGGCCGTTTGTCAACGAAGAAATAAATAGAAAAAAGACTAGACCAGTTATCACTGTTTCAGTTACAGCATTTGAATGCTGCCCGAGATAGCCGGGGGTTAATCAACGCCTGCCCGGTCTCTCCATGACGCCTTTGCCGAACGCAACAAGTGGAGCCTGCTGCAGTCGTGTCGAGCAGCCTATAGATGCACACCTGCGGAGCCACTCTTTGCACATCGAACATCTGAAGAGAGTCGTTCTGTTTTCAGCCGTTGAGCCTGCTGCTCTCGTGTCAAGCAGCCTATAGATACACACCTGCGGAGCCACTCTTTGCACATCGAGCATCTAAAGAGAGTGGCTTTGTTTTCAGCCGTAGAGCCTTAGAACAACTATGACAATATCGCAGTCTACTGAGTTGCGCAACATAGAGGATATCTAAGTACATCTATAATGTTTACGATGTATAAAAATTACGATCAACAGAAATTTGTCCTTCAACAACGCACTCATAAGCTAGAAGGCCATGCAACTAACTTTCTCAAGTCTGCTTTATTCTCCTCGTATTCTGGAAGTCCTGTGAGCCGACAGCGGCAATTCCCATAACTGTACAATTGCTCCATCGGTCACATGTCGCAGTAAGAATTGAGCGTCCACTGAAGATGGTAAAAACAAAAATCTAGGTCAGCTTCTCATAGGTGTTTCACAAAAATGTTGACCTCTACCAAGGTATAAACACATCGCAGAAAGAAATCAATAAGTTGAGGGTGGGGAATATATAAGGAATATCAGGAAAAGCTACGGGGTATTTGGGAAAAAACTCAATAGAGAGTGCTTCCTATTCCTTGATTAGAATTTTGGATTAGGGAAAAAAACTTTTAGAAATGATGAATGAGAATTTGTTCGTCGCTGCCGGCTAGCAATTTTATTTTTAATATTGTCAATAACTACGCAGTTCCCACGACATGCAGGTAACTTAAGATGACATTATCCTTTTTAAAACCAAAGAGCGAGCAATAATAGAAGAACAAAAGGGCGAATAATAATCATGCATCAATTTCCTAATCGTCGTTGCTTTAAAAAATTTCTCCAGGATTTCCCATCATGGATTTTTGTTAAAGATGGGGTACTACCACACCACCTACATTATCAATGTTGCCATCATAATTGCTCCTGCTTGCTTCTGAACATGCCAGGTATGATTGAATATCATTTTGTAGCAGCAAGAAAAGAGAGCAATGTGTCACCCTACGAGGGTGACGAGAGAGCAGCAGAATGGAGATGACTTAGCAAGAGCGGCTCCCAGCCTTAGACTTTCCGGAGCTATATGGTGACTTGATGTGTGGACATTCGTTCAAATTTTGGGCGTGCTCACGCCCTTTTGCGCATCTCTTGCGCAGCAAAACCACTCATCTAAACCATCTCCCATTGATACCACCAATTACCCCCTATTATTGCTCGTCTACCTACCCACCTTTTACCGGTCCTACATTCTGCAACTCTTGCTACTAGTCTCACCTCTTGCCACTCGGTCCCACCACCTTCCCTCCACTTATATTTTTTCCCTCTTTTTTAGAAGAGAGAAAAAATAAAAGAGGAGAGAAGTGAGAAGGGAGAGGAGGAAAGTGAGGGAGAAAATAGAGAATTAATGAGGGAAGAGGGGAAAGGAGGGAAGTAATGAGAAAGAGGAGGGAAGTAATGAGAGTGAAGGGAGGAGGGAAGTCATGAAAAAAGAGGAGGGAGTATAAGAAAAGAGGAGGAAAGTATTGAGGAAAGAAAGAAGTAATGAGAGTAGGGGAGAGGAGGGAAGTCATGAAAAAAGAGGAGGAAAGTATAAGAAAAGAGGAGGGAAGTAATGAGGGAAGATGGAAGTAATGAGTGACACACATATCACCGTTTTGGGTACTTTTTAGCTACTTATGGCTGCACCTATTAATGGTGAATAGATGCCTATGAATGGTGCATACACGCCTACTAATGGTGAATACTCATCCACTAATGGTGAATATGTTCCTACTAATAGTGAATACACACCAAAAAATGATGTTCAATAAGTATGCATATTTCATATATACATGCCTATAAATGTGAATATTTGCCCACTTATGTAGATACACACACCTACTTATTGACAACACACTCACATTTGTGTGTGTGTATGTGTGCTTATTCTGGCTAACACACACCCAAATGTGAGCATCTACACCTATTGTAGATGAATATGCACCAACTAATGTGAATACACACACATACTTATTGACAAGACACCCACATTTGTGTCTAGATGTACACCCATTCTGGCTAATACACACCCACTTATATGTCCAAATACGTTGAAGAATCTACACGCATTATGGGCTAACACACATCCATATATGAGTATATGCACATATACCCAATTATGTTTATACACATGCCTATTAATTTGTGGCATCCAACTCACAAAAACAAGATTTATTTAAGCGGAAGCGAATCATTTGCAGCGGATTACTGAAAATTACTAAAAATTAAAACCATTTGCAAAGAGATCCATTCTCAGGATAACTCTTTTAATAAGAACCATTGTATTTCAATTACATCCTGGTTCATAATGTACATGTCATGTACCATCTCTTCTCGAGGATTATATACAACAACTGCTCTATTAAATTTGTACATATGCAACTTAAAACCTCGAGGCATCAAGCCAAAACCTCAGATCGATTATAAAATCACAAACTACCGACTCCTAGGACCTGAGAGTACAAAGACGACACATAGGACTTTCTATACAAAACTTGGCAACCAGTGCCTCCACCTGAGTTATCACTACTGTCCTTGTTGCTGCTGCTGCTTTTCCCTTGCTATAAGGTTCCTGCTTCTTCTCCTGCATTTGCCTAAAAAGTTGGATCCCACGGGGGTGAGACAATTGTAAATTTTCCCAGCGAGAGATATAACTCTCCACCAGAAACATCATTATTGTAGTTCATTAAATTAAAACTGAGCAGAGGAATCTTATATATTTAACGGCAGATAAATCATTGTATGAACAAAATCAAGTAATCTCCTTTCCTAAGGAGAACATTGCATCTACTCATGGTAGAGTTGTAAATCATCTATCCACCTTGCAAGGAATGTAAAGAGACATAATTCACATCTATCAACTAAAGATGCATAAAAGAAATGTAACATCAGGCAATGAATTTCCGTATTCAATCCGTAAGAAAACATGCTATACAGCTGATTATATTTTACAATCACACTTATGCCCTGAGGAGATGAGGTATACTGCTCATACTCCAACCGACCACTACGAAATTGAAATCGGTACCATACATAGGTCAATGGAAGAGCCGGATTCCCATGACCTCCCACATCCCGGTCAGTGTGGGACCACAAGCAAGACTTATGTCAACTGCTCAATATAGCTTTCCAGGATATACTGGCAACTTCGCTATAGAGTTACAGCGTCAACTGCACTCTCATCGGCAATCGAGAGATTTAATGTTTATCTACATCGACCCGACATTAAGTATTATTGGGAGATGTGTACGACATCTGTCCCAATCATCGGGAGATTTGTGATACATCCATCCCGACACATGAAGGATTGAGAGGTTTAATGTTTATCTTCCATTAATCTCTTCACCAGGACATAAGGATATTTTCGCCCATTTACCCCCACATATTCAAAATATGTGTTTCGGGTTTTGCCACGGAGCACCCGTTTCACCATCACCACTTTACTGACGATGATGGATCTATGATCAGGGCTCTACATGATATGATTTCACTTGATTAATTAAGTACATTATCATATTCTTTAAGCATCAGCCAAGTTCTCAAACATAACTTATTAAGACAAATGCTACAAAGAAACATGTACTATTTGCATCATTGACTTCTCATTCTTTATGAGGCATTGGGATCTCAGTCCCTTATTTCAATACTGGGAATTCTCATCCCTCCACCACATTATGACCATGCTTATCAAATTTGGGTATTTAAATCCTTAGTTCATTATTGAACATTGTTACCACTTATTAGGTAACTATTACCTTTAGGTCCTCATACCAAGGTATACATGATACTTGTTACACAAGCATCACACCTGGCTCACCAGGCCATTAATTGTCTTGTCACCCTTCACTAGGCAACAACTTATTCACATGGCTTACAATGCCACAATACATTTTATTATTTATCAATGAGCAACAATATCATATTGGTACACCAAGCCAAAGCACATGTTGTTACTTTTCAAATAGCAACAAAAGCATATCACAACATGCAATACAATAGTAATACCACCATACCCTCACCAGGGTTAGGGTTTACCATCAAATAGTGTTTTTCATCCTATTACCCAAAATTAGGGTTAGGATTTCCCTTTACACAATAATTAGGGTTTATGTTCATTTTATGAATCCAACCCTAATTTATTGCTCCACTCCTCTAGGAGCTTCCTTTAATATCATGAACATATCACATGCTTATTACTCTCATCATATATCATTAATTATTATGAATACAAGGTATGAGCTCATTTCTCATCCTTGTCAGAGTATGATTACATCATACTTATTAGTTTAGCTTAACCCCTTTCTCAAGGCATATTAGCCTGTACTTATCAAAGTATATCAAACTCGTTACATTTCATTGTAACAGTTGCATAACACACTTCATGTGTTTCTTACCCAAATCTATTGGATTGAAATGCATCAAGGTATATCAATCCTATGATGCTACATGTGATATCTATCATGTCTTGTTATATCACTTCACTCTTTACTT
The DNA here is from genome assembly GCA_963693085.1 of Alisma plantago-aquatica. Taxonomy (NCBI): domain Eukaryota; kingdom Viridiplantae; phylum Streptophyta; class Magnoliopsida; order Alismatales; family Alismataceae; genus Alisma; species Alisma plantago-aquatica. The sequence goes on from OY856411.1 coordinate 295,851,009, forward strand.
CTAATTTTCCTGAGTTTGTCAACTTATCTAGTATTAAGGTATTTCCTCTTAATACTCTTAATCACTAACCTATCACCTTTAGCATGTAGTGCATAGGTCACACATTAGAATTGTCCAACTATCTTTAATGATATGGACTTGTCTAATGGTTAGGCATTGTTGATATCATTATCAACTACTTTAGGTATCTCAACTCTCAAGATACTATTCATACCATTATTTAGTGTTGCATACATCACTCCTAAGAGTGTCCTGTCCTCATCTTTGTAAGGTGTATAGGGTTAATACATGTATGTCAAGTTAATCACATGTATAGAGTTGGATGTATGATAATCTAGGCATCACCTTTTCCCTTATACCCTTACTCATTAAAGTATCAACATTACCATTCATATGGTTTATTAACTTCACCCTTCATGGGTGTAACATTCTCATGTTACTTGATTACATTAGCCACACCCTTCTTTAGTGTATTGGCCATTATACCATCATTAGGGTTTCATATATCATTACATGGCATCACCCTGGGTTTGTGGCTCACATCACATCATTGCATTAGGGTTCCGCATAACATCATTCTAACTCAGGGTTTCACATGGCATTACCCTAGATTAGGATTTCACATGACATTACCCTTAATTAGGGTTTCACATGGAATCATCCTCATTTAGGGTTTCACATGGAATCATCCTCATTTAGGGTTTCATATGGAATCATCCTCAATTATGGTTTCACATGGAATCATCCTCAATTAGGGTTTCCACTTTAATTACCCACAATTAGGGTTTCACATGGAATCATCCTCATTTAGAGTTTCCACTTTAATTACCCACAATTAGGGTTTACTATTCATCCCAATTAGGATTCCTATTCAAGTATCCATAATCAGGGTTTACTATTCATCCCAATTTAGGATTTTACATCACATTACCCTAAATTAGGTTTACACATATCATCACCCTGGATTAGGGTTACATCCTTACCCTAGATTCAGGTTTCACTCAAAAATGCCATGAATTAGGGTTAGGGTTCAATAACCTTGTCAATTAGGGTTTATACTCGTGATTAGGGTTTCATGATCTCTTTGCTAAGGATCATACCCTTAATCACCGCATGAATCATACTCATGTATAAATTCCATTCTATCATCCTCTCAACTTAATTAGGTTATATCAACCTTTCAATCAAGTACAAACAACTATGATTGACATAGTGTACTAAGTTATTAATCTTGTAAGTAATTAAGGTTTATCCCATTAATGGTACTAATCATCTAGGTACTTTAGGGATTCAACCTTTATACCTATCATTGATTATCATTGCTATCAATCATTGGATCAATGGAACAATCATCACCTTCAATTTCCAAATGATTGAATCACATTTGACCTTCATTTGATTTTGGGGTTTCATCACCAAATGGTTTTGAAATCATTTGACTCCAAATGGTTTTGAAACCGTTTGACCCCAAATGGTTTCAAGACCATTTGGACTCAAACGGTCTCAAGACCGTTTGGGCCAAATCAGTCTCAAAATCGCAAGGGTTCATTAGGTACATTCCTCAATCAAATTGAATGTAATTTGCACCATTGAACTGACCATTGATTAGGCAATTGAAGGATTCATCAATCAACACTATTAGATCTTTATCCAATAATCAAGGATCAACCATTAACCCTAAAAATGATTTTGAAACCGTTTGATCCCAAATGGTTTCAAGACCGTTTGGGCTCAAACGGTCTCAAGACCGTTTGACCTAAAAAGTCTTGAAATCGAATGGATCACTTTATAGAACCTCCAACAAATCAATTAGGGTTGTAATTGGTGGATTGTCCATACATTTAATCAATGAATTTGATCCATTGGATCATCATACAACATGTACTAGGGTTCAGACCTCAAACGGTCAACCCATCCAAACGGTCAACACTCTCATGCGGTTTGGGACTCAAATCACCAAATGGTTTGCAAACTGTTTGGTCTCCAAACAGTTTAGTGAAACCGTTTGGACCATAATGATAAAACCGTTTGCAATTGATATTTGGGGAGGTGTGTGCTTATGATGATGTCATCATCATCAAGCTCTAAACCCACAAAACTTGCTGTGATTTTCATGGTGATTGCATCCATCAACTAAATAAAATTTTGAGAATAAAGAAAGGATCATCAATTGATAAGGAATTGAATGCAATAGCAATATTAAGGGTTCAAGTTATAAAACCCGCCTCCAATTGAGATCCAAAGCTTCAAGCTCACGTAAACAATGGTGGATTAAGCTTTTGCAACTCCCCCTAGGCTCGTCCTCAAGCTTTTGAGTGAAAAGATTGGTTAGGGTTGAAGATGGAGTGAAGAAAAGAAGAAATCAAGCATTGATTTGTGATTTCCGCCATGAATTCAAGGTGAAAGAGGGTCAAGAAGCTTACCGATTGGTTGGAGCTCGTTCTCCTCTTGCTCCCAAGATCCCAAGGTCGTTTTGAAAGCAAAGGGTGGAAGTGAATTCGAAATTCCCCTTTTACTCTATGGATAAATGAGCTCATATGCAATTTTTATTAAAAATTCAATTAGGAGAGAGAAAGTAGGAATTATCTCCCCCTTATCCTTGCCACTTGCCCCCTTCTCTTCCTTAGGGATGAGGCTATCCTCTTTGCCTCATATTACCCTCAATTATCCACAATTTAAAGAAAAGCAAATTAAGCACCGTAATTCATTTAATAGTAATATCCATAAGTGAGTGGATATTTCTTTTTCTTATAATAATGTGAGTGGGTTTTTCACCTCCTTGAGATATTTCATGGCCCTTGAAAGGAACAAGGAAGTACAAACATATCTGAATTCAAACATTTCAATTTTTGTTGAAGGGTAATTTAATTAACTAATTTATTTTTGCATTAAATTGAATTAGGGTTTCAATTATGCTTAAATCTTGATTATTTTACTATCAAGATTCTCTCTCCTCCAAAGTGATTCAAATGAGACGCCCCTCTAGTTTTATTTGCTCTACATGATTCCAAGAAACATTAGGGACTCTCTAGAAGAGGTAATTTGCATATTGAACCCTAGGTTTTGGGTAAATTGCACATTACACCAAAACTAGGTTTTAATGCACAAACATTGCTTTATCATCTCTTTCTTAGTACTCAGGCTTCTCCCAAGCCATAATACTACATCATACTCATTATCATGATGCTTTAACACATGAGGAACATTTATTCATGTAACATGTGTAAGTTAACCCCTCAACTTGGGTAATTTGCACATTAGTCCAAAATAAGCAAACATTGCTTCAACATTATTCAAACTGGACCAAAATTGAAACATAAGTTCCTCTTGACCTTAATTACTTTTCACAAGATAAAATTAAGGATCTAATTATCTTTCTTAAGAAAAACTTCTAGGGTTAAGGCATAACCTAGGTCAGGGATGTTACATAATTGATGATAACACATATTGATTTCTTTGTGTGATTGTGGGTTTTCTAGCATAGCCCAAATATGTGTATATGTGTTTATTATAGATGAATACACATCCACTTATGTGGATATTAGTATATAAATTTTACTGCTTTATGTTTCACTTATACTTTAAACTTGTCTTATCTATAGCCTTTTCTTTTATCCCATATTATCTACTTTTGTTTCTCGCTTACTCTCTTATCCTATAAAAGAGGGTGGTGTGTATTTATTTCAAACACATAAAATAAAAGTTTTTTTTAATTCTATATGGTATCATACGTGTTCGATCCCCCATAATCCTAAGCTGCCCACACCCCCTCTCTCCATCCTCCCGTACCTATTCCTGACTTTCCAGCCACCGCCCTCTCTTCCTCCTTTACCTTTTCCTCTACCACCACAACCATCTCTTCCAACCATATCCCACCCTCCACCTCCATTGATCTCCACCACCTCCACCACCCATCGACCCCCCATCTACCTCCACCAACTAATCAACCTCCACCACCCCATCAACCTTCATCAACCGATCAACCTTCACCACCTATCGACCTCCAATGCCCCATCGACCTCCACCACCTCATCAACTTCCATCATCCCATCAACCTCCACCACCTCATAGACCTCCTCCACCTCATCAACTTCCATCATTCCATCAACCTCCACCACCTCATTGGCCTTCACCACCTCATCAACTTTCACCAACCCATCAAGCTCCACCACCCCATCTTCCTCCACCACCCCATCAACCTCTCCACAAACCATCAACCTCTCCCCCTATCCACCATCCATCAAACTCCCATCCTATCGAACCACCAAAAACTATCCCAATTGCTGTATCTTCCTCTTGATCACTTTTAGCTAATTCCAAAAATAGCAAGTTGAAGACCTAGCTTCCTACGCCACATGGTGGAGTAAATTTCACACTATGGAAACGTAGGTCTTTCCTTTTTCTCTCTACTTCCTCAATGTGGGTTTCTTAGATCTTCTACTGCTCTTTACTACCCCTATGCATATTTCTCAGATATATTGATCTAGATCTACTACTGCTCTCTACCGTCCCTATGCAGGTTTCTTGGATCTATTGATCCAGATCTACTATTGCTCTCTACTGCCCCTATGTGGGTTTCTTAGATATGCTAATCTAGATTTGCTGCCTCTGCTTCTTCTTCTTCTTCTTTGTGCTTGTCATCACTCTGGCTTCAACGAAAACTACTGATTGTAACCAACCAAAACTTAGAATCTTACCCTATTCTATAATTATAAATCTAGTAAGATTTGGTTTCTTAGATTTGACCAAATAAGGATAAAAATTAAAACACATTTACATAATGACTTAATTATGTGCCTTACATGTATTTCCTTTACTAACCTAATGGATAAATAAAAATGAATAATATGCTTTGGAGTGAAAATTGGTAATTCCATGTCCATAAATATAATAATGTTCTATTATTTAAATAAATATAAAATTAATAGATTAAATATGTAAAATAAGTAAAATGTAGAATTTCGTGCAAAATAATAATATATAGCTCTTTTAAAAATGTATTGAATATAATAAGACTCAATTGAGTGGATATTTATAATAAATGTATTATGTTCTGATAAACATAATGGTAATAAGCCAAACATTATAATAGTGCTATAACTCATAAAAGGAAATTTCAAAAGTAAAATATAATGATAAAACATGTTCCTTGTGTTTTAATTATCTTGGGTGCTAAGTTTCACATTGTTTGCATAACGATAACTATTTTAATTCTAATTGTAAAAGAAAATAAGAATAGGATCCAAAATTGTTAAAAAAAATTACTAAATAATTTCAACCATAGAAACAAATATCAATTTCAAAATCTACATACCAAAATCAATTTATGTGTGAATTTCCACAATATTTGGACAATTTTATCTATCCTAGTGTAGTTTAGGAGAGAGAATGAATATTAAATAAAATGCTAAACAACTACAACATGAAGAATTATTTATAAAATCATTTTCCTCATGTTCAATTTGCTTGTAGGCTAAGTTTCACATCTTTTAGGAGTTTTTAGATGCCTCAAATTCCTTAAGAAAAAAATGAAAGATAAGGCTAAAAGTATTGAATTTATTATTAAAAATAAAATATATAAGTTACTATTGTTCAAAAGAAAATAGAAATATATAGAGTTGAGGATTATTGAAGAGGGATTGAGGAATTTAAGTAAATAGAAGATATTTTTTACTTTTCTCATGAGCAGATAATTTTGAAAGGATCATAAATACCCAATATAGTAACTCAAAATATATCATATAAATATCCATTTTGACATTGCTAAAATGTTCATGTATATGAAATAATACACTATACAATTTCTAAACAAGAAAGTAATGTCAAATTTAATTCCCATGTATTAGTGGTCCAATTGTCAAATTCTATTTTAGTTAGATAATACTAGTATCCATAACCAAATTATAAATTTTTTAACAAGACAATGCTAAAAGGATTCGATGACATGTTGAACATTCTAAAAATGAAAACTAACGTATAATTTAAATTCTACGTCTTAATTAACCTATGTGTCAAACTTTATTTTGTTTGGACCCTCAAACAAATTTAAAAATATAATATACAATTGGAAACATTAATTTTTAATTGTTTAACTTAATACATTCTGTTTGATATGGTTTTTAGTTTTCTTCCTATCATGTTTTATTTTCCTTTCCTTTTTCCATGTTGTACTCTCTTTCTTCCAATTCCTACTCTTTCCCTCTCCCTTCCTTTATTTTTTCCCTTTATTAACCTTTCCTTGCTTTCTCCCGCATCCCCTAATGATATTCACATCTTGATTTTGTTATTTCTCTACCTTATATTTTTGCAATATCCTATTTGACTAGTAGATGATAGTAATATATATACCCAAGATATTTTCTCTCTAAATCATAGACGGTGATTACCCGCTATCGCCATGCCTCTCCCCAAAGAAACCCATAAATGTTAACCTATATAAAATTCATCGAAGGGCTTGTTTGATCACATGTTTTGTCTCTGATACACCTATTTGTACCCGATTATCATCGTTCATCAACTCTTCACAATGGAGGGTCTTAAACCCTCTCACCCCACAAAGTCATCATGGCAGAATCTGAGGGAGGCCCTCGATGCTTTTCCTATACCTGTTTCCTGATCACATCACAATGTGATTGGGAGAGATGGAATTAGGATTGTGACCTTGGATACTTGTAAACTCTATCCGAGGTATGTGCATCTTTTCTGATTATCTAGACAATACCATGATGACTAATAAATTTTTCCATATGAGATATTACTTGTTTAAATCTTGATTATTCTTGAAATTATCTTCAAGTTTCTTGCTACATCTTGATTTATTACTAATGTTCTCATTTAAGGTCCTATGACCTATTTTGTAACTTAGACGATCTCATCCTCATATTTATCTCATTCTCAATAATTTTATATTTATTATGATCAAACTTGAATCTTGCCTTTACATTAATGTGCATGTGAAAATAGGCTAGATTCTATTTGTTGTAGTAGTACATTTGTACTTCTATATTATATTGAACACATGTATTCTGTCCTGAGCATGCTTTCTGCTCATATATTTATGGGGGCACCCATATACCGCCCAGGGTGTTCGTCTTCCACCCAATATATTTTTCAGTTTGAGATTTATGAGTCTCGGTCCTACATAAATAAAAATGGTCTAATTATTTACATGCACTAATTAAAATTTATTATTGTTGATATATGGTAAGATTATCTTCCTGTCATTGACTTCTTTTATTATAATGCCTCATCTTTTGACCTATTAAAATTTCAAAACTTCTTCTTTTAAACCCCTTCTTTCTTTGATATCCAACCTTAACTTTTCTCAATCTTAAATATTGCCTAGTTGTTTTTATTGTACATGCTCAATTTTCACTGATGTCCTTTCCTTTTATTTTCCTCCTATTGGTGTTGTTTTTCAACCCACCCATACTTAGCACAACCCAAGATTCAGGGAGAACATGACTTAGCTTAGGACAAGTGCTAAGATGAGTTCTGAGATGGGAAGGTTGTTCACCATAATATGATCCTGATAATTAGATTCATAATTTAGAATTCCCAATGTTAAACCGACCAATGAATTTATGTAATAGTTAGATTTAAATTTCCACTACAACAAATTATGTTTACGTACTTGTCTGTTTGATAAAAAAATATTGCACCCCTTTTATTTGGCCATATTTGAGTTCATGGGGTTATATGCAAATTATTTTCTTGAATTAAGTAAGGAGTGGATTCCCTCTTGGGTCCCACTCCTTACAAGATGGTAATCGAGCATAATTGTGTTAAGCAATCTAATTATTTTGAAAATTCATCCTTGGAATCCTTTCCCTTATACATTACACCTATATTTTGGGAAGACCAACATGTTAGAACAATTGATATCTTTGACTTGGAAAAGATATATTGGAACATAGTTGTCTCACCTCATGCTATCCATATAGAATGACTAGTTGGGTTTTATTACTTGCTTCTCTAGGAAGGGTCTTAAAGCCTGATCTTTAAGAATTATAAAACTAGTTGAAGATGCTAACTAAAAACACATTATTTAACTTTTGGGCAATTAATCCAACTAAAATATCTACAATACCTACATCCTAACTGGGTTAATCAAACATACCTTTCTAAGTAGACCACCTTGGGTAGATATATCTGACACCCTTAAGGAAACGTTACAACAATCGATACAATAATACTATACTCACAATATAAGATTATGCTATGGACTTTTAATTCAGGATATTTGGATTTTGAGGACGAAATCCTCTTTTAAGGGTGGAGTGTTGTAACAAAGCAAAACTTAGAATATTACCCTATTTCATGATTAGAAATCTTGTAAGATTTGGTTTCTTAGATTTGACCAAACAGGGATAAAAATTGAAACACATTTACATAATGACTTAATTATGTGCCAACATGTAAATAAAATCATGAAATATGTTATATGTATTTCCTTTACTAATAAAATGGCTAAATAAAAATGAATAATATGCTTTGGAGTAACAATTGGTAATTCTATATCCATACATATTAATAATGTTCTATTATTTAAATAATAAGAAATGAATAGAATAAATATGTAAAATAAGTAAAATGCAAAATTTCATATAAATAATAATATATAGCTCTTTTAAAAATGTATTATATACAATAAGATTCAATTGAGTGGATATTTATAATAAGGTATAATGTTTTGATAAACATAATGATAACAAGACAAACATTCTAATGGCGCCATAAATCATAAAAGGGAATTTCAAAAGTAAAACATGTTCCTTGGTCCCAATTTCGTTGCATGCAAAGTTTTTGATTATTTGCATAATGATAACTAATTTAATCGTAATTGTAAAAGAAAATAAGAATATGAGTCAAAATTGTTAAATAAATTACTAAATAATTGTTGCATCTAGGGATCGAGAGGGGGGGAATAGAGCTTCAAAATTCTCACAAGAATAGTTAAACCTTCAAATTAAATCAATTGAAACCATATGGTAAAACTGAATTTGAAGTCCTATCTAGACAAACATAGCAAGGATGAGAGAGATTGAAACAAACAATTAGACAAGGTGTTTAGAGTGGTTCTGATCTCCAAACTAGGAGACCATCAATCCACTACCTAGAGATGTCAACCTCTAGGACTTTGCAACCCATGTATACCTATATTCCATTATAAGAGATATATACAAGAAGACCACCTTACATCCAAGGACTTACCTATATAAGACAAGACTTTTTCACATACACAAGGACTTACCCACTTGATCAAGATGTCTTCAGCCTTCACCAAGGACTTACCCGCACTTGCTTCAAGTCTTTGGCCTCACAGGGATTACCCAATCTTCTTGAATCTTCTGCCTAGGGTTGTAAATGGGTAGGGTAGGGTAAAGGCTTACCCTTACCCTTACCTGCATCAAAGATGCGTGTAGCGGGTAGGGTAATTACCCTTTTCCTAAAAGCCTTTACCCTACCCTTACCTGCACCCTTTTCCCCGTAGGGTAAATGGGTAGGGTAAGGGTGAAAAGGGTAAAAAAAATGAAGATAGTATAAGATATTTTCAACCAAAAATTCATATGATATTCCCTACATCTAATAAAAGACACTCTTAAAACTAATTTTTGATGTAATATTTATGTTTTTTGTGATATAAAACAAAACATAGCAATATTTAATCCAATAGTTTTCTAAAAATAGGCCCCATCTTTTTTAATATATATTGATTTTTCTCTTTAATATATTACTATTAAAGGTAGTTTCATTCTACCCATTATATAGTGATATTTTGGTAATCATAATAGTACAAATTGAGAAAGTGATGGTGTAGCTTGTTGGATGTTTTGGTAGGCATTAATACAATGTTAGAATCTAAAATTATAAATTCAAACTTATACTAATGGGTAAATGGGTAAAAGTGGGTAGGGTAAAGTTACTCCCTTACCCTACCCTCTTTAGATGAGGGTAAAGCAGGTAAAGGGTAAACGAGTGGTGGGTAAAAAATAGGCTTACCCTTACCCTATCATACACGGTATGAGTAGTGGGTAAATGGGTAATACCCTACCCATTTACAGCCCTACTTCCACCTTGTCCTTCTCCTTCACTTAAAGAATATCTTCACACCTTCTTCAACCTTGAAGAAGAAGAACAACTCCTTCACTCAGAGAAGATCACTTCAGCCTTTGCTCTTTGAGAAAGGAGATTGGGAATATGGAAAGATGGAGAGATTTACATGATAACATGGAGGTAGCTCTCTTACAACATGCCTAACTCACTCATAATCACAAAATACTTTATAAATGAGAGAGAGAAAGGGGCTCAAAGGGTTGTAGCACACTCAACTATAGCAAGTACCAAGGATAGCATGAATGAGCAACCTTGGAATGAACTCCAAGAGGTCCTATTTATAGATGGGGGTGTTCCTTTGAGTGTGGGATCACTTAAGAATGAAAAATAGCCCTTTTACAACTTGCAACAGATCTATTTTTATTTCTAACAACTGTCCAATGGTTGGAATCACTTTTTCTACTTTTTACGTACAATACATTCAGTCGAGTTTCAATAAAGGTAACTCAACCAATCCACTAACCAACAAAGTCAATTTTCAAACTATCAGTCGAGTTTTCCTAGGGAAACTCGACAGTCTAGCTAAAATCAACTTTGATTAGTAAATCATTCGGTCGAGTTCTATGAGTGTACAACTCGACCGATGCAACCATTTCCAAAAATCCATCACTGATCAGTCGAGATTCAAACTCAACTGACAAAGTTGTTGTGACAAATTTTTCAAAATGATTTTTAAGTGATCAAACGATGGAATTAAGTGTCCCTATTTTTCTCATCTTAGTTACAAGTCATATCATCAATACAAATGATTACAAAAATATTCTAAGGTGGTTTGGAGTGATTTCCCAAATTGCACATTTGCATTGCTTTTGACTTGAACTTGGACAAGCTAGGACTTGTGTAATTTGATCCTTTTCATGCACCTAAAGCCTAAAATCAATCTTAAACAAACATATTAGATACATTGGAATGGAATGGTTAAGTCATTATAAAAATATGGACAATGTATAACTCTCAAGTCAACATTCTCCCCCTTTTTAACAATGGCAAACCATTCCTTAATATATTGAAAAGGATACATAAAGTTATACCTGGATTGCAAGGAGATTCATGATTTGAAAAATGTGAATTGTTCCCCCTCAATCTATGCTCTCTTACCTACATAGTTTGTCTTTCTACACAAATCTGTATAGCATGTATACTACATGGTCCTTTAGCAAGTCACATGATAAAACATATATTTAGACAAGAAAAGGATCACAAAGGCAATATGGTTGAGCTTCAAAACATTAAACTTCTCTCCCCCTTTTGGCATTATCAAAGAGGAAGAAGGTAGAAGAGCACAAAAATGGGTCTTCTTCGAGCACAACCAAAAATATTCAATCACAAGATAAAACTTACAACCACGCAACACACATCAAATAGAGACAAGAGAGAAACAAACAACCTGTGTCATAATCAAAATATGGATAACATACCACCAACTCATGAGATATAGTCAACTAGAGAGTAAGGGTACATATAATTAAGGTTACAACACTAAAAGCATGTTCTCAAAACAACTACAAGCCAAAATAATGAAAACAACATGATGATAGAAATAGTACATCTCAGATAATGTCCCCATATATTTTAAGTACAAAAAGGCCTAGATATATATGATAAGGACTAAGAACTGAAACATCTAAACATCTATGGCATCTCTGTCCACTGCATCATCATCGACATCATCATCATCAGATTTAGGATCATAGTCATCATCTCTATCTAAAGGTGCAACAACATCACCTTCATCACCAGAGCCACCAAAAAAGCCATCATCAGAACCATCTGAACCATCCTCACCATCATCATCGGATGCCTCCTCATCAGCAACATCAACTTCCTCATCAACATGGTTGGGCATCTCCTCATCAGAAAAAGGACCAAAACTGTGACCGGGACACATGGCATTCTACTCAACCCAAGACATACCAAGGTCATGCAATTCCTGGGCTTGAGGAAAAGTGGGAGCAGAGGTGCCAAGTCCTGCAAGTAAGGTATCGATGGGGCCAACAAGGAGAGGTAGCACACCAGGGTAGATCCACCACCAACAGAGGCTGTAGCAGCAGAAGCATCAGGTGGAGGGGTAGGGTAAAGGTGATTATATGCATAGGATGCATACTCACCACCTGGGTAGGGCTGGTAGGCAAGATAAAGATGGGCATATGATAGTGTTATGACCGCATCTGAGCTTAGTTGGTAAACTAGGGTTTACCTGGATGATTATATGCTTAATTGGATTGATCATTGCTTAAATATAATTAATTATGATAATTCAATTATGACGTTTTGAACCTAATAAGAATGTTAAGTGTTATATTGTTTGAGAAATTAGGGTTTGAGAAATATAAACCCTAGTTGGCTGAAATTAGGGTTTTGATGGTACATGAGTATGAAATTTGATCAGGATAGCAGTGTGGTAAATGATTTTTCATATTTTCTAATTTTTATTTATTTATTTGAATTTTGGATATAATATGGATAACTCAATCAAGCATATTTGTGAAAAATTTCATAATATTTGAGTGTTCTTTGAATGTGGTTCTCGGTCGAACTATACTTTGACCAAAATGCTGACAGAGTGCTTTTTAGTAGTGTAGTATTTTATTTTTAGTTATTTATTGGTAAATCCAAATGATTTGAAATTTTAAATGGAGATCTGAAACAAAACTATAAAAATCGTGTAAAATTTTAATAATTTTTGGATGTTTTTAAACCTTATTAGTAGACAAATTATAGTAATCGACATTTCTATAGAATTCTAGATAACACTGCACTTTTCAATTTGTAATTATTTAATGGAAGCTTGGAATGATCTCAAATTTTAACTGAAGCTTATTAACTCAATTATACACAACATCATAAACTATAATAATTTTTGGAGAAGTTTTGATCTCTGAAATACACGAATTACAAAAATCGTTTTATGACAGAAAAATCTGTTGAAATAAGAAAAAGTTTAGTGAGGGGTCAAAGTGCAATTGACCCAAGCAGCTCAATTGTTCTATATGGTCAACCTAACACACAATGATATCTCATAATTTGTGATTCAATATAGAGAAACGAAATCCTAGAGAGAGAGGAAGAGTTAGGATTTGAGAGAAGAAAGTGATGGAGATGCTGACCTAGGGTTTTGCGGTCCGAGGAATGATGAAATCATATAAGTTTAGCCTCTTTGGATATAGTTTCATGGTGAATCTTCTCTCACATGTAAAAATTCTGTCCCTCCTCTGATTTGATCCAAAATTGTATCAAAACAAAATTGTATCAAAACTTCCCCTTTTCTCACTCTTTCTTCATAATCCCTCATTTTTAGGGTTTCCGAGTTGAAAGGAAGAAGAATGGGGTGAATTGCTAGGGATTTGATATGGATTCAAGATTTTCAGGGATGAGATGCATTTTTAAGGTGTTTTCACACCTTAGGGTGAGTGGGAACTTCCTTTAAACAGTATATTGCACAAAAATTGGTTAATTCATCCATAATCTTAAATTGCTAGTATGCGACTACAAACCCTAAATTGTCTATTTGTTCTAAGTTGTTGCAAAATGATATGAAATGGATTCTTCCTCTATTTGGATGAATTTAAGATGATAAAATAATATTAGAAATGTATACAATACATCCTAATGAGAATTCCCTAAGTATTCACAGAGGTTATAAGAGTAAACTAAAATATAGGGAATTTGTCTATGATTGAAATTTGTTGTATAAGTAAATAGAGAAAATTACTTATCTAGATCCCCTTGGTTATAAATGATTGTTTATCTAAATTCATAGTACAAATACGTTAGATACTATCTTAGATTTTGTTCAAAGTGAATAGTGTTTGTTTGATATCTCAGTAAAGAGGGTGAAACCCTAGATGCGAGGAATGTTGGATATTTGCGAATAGATATCGTGAAATCCATTTGAAGGGATTTTCTTGACATGATAGAATTTAATTATTCAATGTTATTATTGATGCATGATATCCTGGTGAATGGCATGGAAACCCAAATTCAACTCAGTTCCAAGGTTTCATACATATATTGATTTTATATGATTTGTTGATAGTAGTCTTTATTCAATGAATGTTTATATCGCATGAAATCTTTATGGGAGCCATGTGAATAAGTTGTTGCCTAGTGAGAGGTGACAAGATGTGTGATGGCCTTGTGAGACATGAGAATACTTGTACAACTAGTGAAATGAATACCTTGGTCTAAGGACCTAGAGGTAATGGTTACCTGTTATAGAGGTAACAATGCTATGTGATTATCTAAGGGTTTGAATACCCAGATCCGGTAATTATGATAATGATGTGAAGGGATGAGAATCCCCAATAATGTGATAAGGGATTGAGATCCCATGTATCATGTGTTTTAAAGATTTGAAAAGTATGTGATATATGTATTACACCTTTCTTTGTAGCATTTGTTGTGATTAAATGAAACCCTAAGGGTAGGGTGTTCAATGAATCAAGTATTGTGATATCAATGTTCTCAGTTATTATTAATAATTCTTGTCATGATAAGTAATTAACTCTTGATTGAGTTATGAGATTAACAACTCAAGATTTGGGCTGATATGCATGATTCTTGTGTGTATGTGCCAAGTGGATATGAAATCTATTTATTTAAGAATTTTAGTCTGCCTGCATGTATAGTATGTTGATTATTCAGTATATTACAATGTTTTGAATATACAACTCTGTAAAGTTTAGAATGATATTCATGTTGTGTTATAAACTTCAATTACATAGATGAGATACCATGGAAATACTAGAATCGAATATAAGTAAGAAAAAGGTACACTATAGTAAAAGTTTTCTAGGAATTAATAAAAGTATAGACTTAAGGGTCCTGACACTGTAGAATCCCTATGAGAGGTATGCGCCTTAGGGATGAAACAACCTAACGTGGTGGTGCGTCCAGTATACGGGGGTCAGAACGCACCCACAGAGCGTGCAGGGAGATGAAGCCCTTGAGGAAGTCTCCTAAGAGAAGATAGGTTACCCAACATGAACCGGAAGTCCCGGTGGTAACCCATAGGTACCCATAGAGCGTACCAAGTTGAGGCCCATAGAGCATCTCAGACCCTCCACTTGTGTACTCATCCTAGAGGAGTCCATTTTATGGGACCATAGGAGTGCCGAGGCCAGAGAGCCAGTTTTCTTGTTGCAGACCAGGACAACTGTAACATCCTCAATTTCATAGATAATGTAAGCCTTTAATGTGGGGTTTTCTAGTAAGTGTATGCCAAGGGACCTAATGAACCTAACATGGCTAGGTACGTAATTAAGTTCAAAAAAATGTGTATGATTGTGGTCGGTTGTATATGAATATAAATGAGTTATTCCTATGAACAATAATGTGACAAATATATAATATGATGAGTCCAGTTCATGGCTTGAGCCTGAGACCTAGCTTAGGTCTTCAGGTTATGTAACTAAAGAAATATTAATTACATATGTCATACATGAGATTCAATTGAGAAAATATATTGATTGAAGACATATTTTCATGATTTAGAATACAATCAAGCACATGGACCCTTTGAAATACTAAGGGGTGGGCCATGTGCCCTAGATCCCAATTCCAGCCCTATTGGACCAATTAAGTTTCACATATGGGTCCTTGGAATTCAAATTTGGGGATTTAGCATTTTGTGTTCATAATAAATACTCAATGTAATTTTGATAGATGGATGTTTGATATACAAGATCAAGGGAGAAAAATTAGATGTTTTTGATTTATCTAGTGCCCTAGGTGATTATATTTGTAATTATCTTATTTTTATTTAAAAGATAGTTTTGGATTGTCTATCTAGTTAGATTCTACTTAGAATCTTGCTCATGTAAAGATGAAGACAATATAGTGTTTGTACTAAAATTTCGGATTAATTAGAGCTATGAACTAGGCTATTTAATTATTTCTTTGCTTTGGACTTTTATCAAAAAGAAGAAAAAACACAAAATAAAAAAAGGGGGGGGCGACCCCAATCCGCGCGGACTGGAGGCCGCGACCCCTATTTATAGGGTGTGAACAGAGCACCACAAAAGGGGACCTTCGCCCATGATCGCAGGCTTGGGAGGCTATAGAAACCTCAGATTCCAATTTATGAGGGGCCAACGACTTTGATTCTAGGGTTTCACATGAAACTGAGGGCGAGAGAAAGAGAAAGCGTAGAGAGGAGCCATGGCAGTGGAAGTAGGGCAGAGGCTAACAATTCCGATATTGGTCTAATGGTGCTTCTCGATGGTGCTGGCAAGGGCAGGGAGGTCGGATGGAGGTAACCGATGCTGGGGCGCTAGCTGTGACGACTTGACTGTCGAGATTGAGGGTGCCAAAGGCAAACCCTTCGACTGCGACATCCTACGCACATAGAACATGGGACATCCCCTCATTCGTTCAGGTTCACGGGTGAACAAGGAGATGGGTCCTGCTGGATCCGTTACCCAGAAAGCAAGGAGAAGGGGGCCGAATGCCACAGTCCCTTAGATCTCAAATCAACGGCTAGTGTTGATCCAAATTGAGGTATATTCAAAAATCCATATCTTGGGATTGGGAATTCAGATTTTATCAAATAAGGTATCTATAGAAATATCTTGATGTTTACTATCCTATAAAAATATAGTCAAAGGGTGTTTTAGATGTTTGATATTTATTTTAGTTTGATTGCTAGAATATAAAAGATTTCGATATTTTAGGCATTAAAATCAGCAAACGAATTTAGAAATTCATGCAAATTTTACAGATTGTGTATTATGATATTCTTAACATAATTCCAAAGCCTTATTTCTATTATATGAAGTTTTATTGAGGTTTTTGATATAAACCCTAATGAGGGTATTTTGGATATTTCACCCATTATCTGATTATGAAATGACTTGATATTCTAATACATGATCTTAATACATTAGATGATTACTATTCTGCGTTTGGATGGAGTTTCATATATAATTGGCTTCATATTTAGTTTTTGGCCTAAGTAGCCATTATGTAAGTTGATCCATGAGTATTTGTGAGGCAACATGTATTTTATGTGCTTATTTAGTATGGAAAATAATTATAAGTATATTTTTATCTAATTTTATAATGAGTCAGTAAGAGTAGTATATGTGAGTATGTATGGAGTTTACTCTTGGTATATGAGGTATATACTTGCATATTAGTGTATATGCTATTTTTTTAGTATAATGAATATATTAGTATGTGTATGCCATATAATGTGTGAATCAAGTTTAATTCAATGTTTAAACATGAAACATGCTTTGAATTAGAGTCAGTCTTAGTTAAATATGATTCCTAATTCAGTCTAGGGGATTAGGATGATGGGGTTTGAGATTTAGAAATGAAGAGAGGAGATTACACATGGACTTATAGAATTTTGTTGATGACTAGGTATACATGTTGTGAATCAAGGCAACAAGGCTACATCGAGAACATCTTCAATATAAAGGTAAGTGGTTCATGCCCATGAGTATACATATCTATCAAACTTAGCATATTTTTTGTAAGACTTTATACTTTATGTGATCCAATGTTCTAAGATTTGATGTTAAGATATGCAAGTATGATTTTTACACATTCATGGATACATCCTTACATGTGCCTAATATCTCGAGAAGAGATATGTTATTAAGATTTATAAGAGTGATAGGGACTCATGAACTAGGTTCATGAGAAAGTTAAAGAATCATGTTCCTATAAGAATTCTTAGGAATGATGAGAATTAATGGAAAATATTGCAAAATAAGATATGCAAGTAATGTAGTCATGCTTGGTTCATGATTGGGAATAACTCTATATTTAGATTTTAGTATAAGTATATTGATAATTTCTCATATATATAGGTATAACCATGTATTAGAATTTCAATTAGAATCATGTTTTCTTATATATAGAGAGATTTAAGAACTAAATAGTTAATCAAATTCTATAGAATGAGTAATATATAGAAGTGAAGTATAATGAGAGAATACAAGTTTGAACATACGAAGACATGATCTAGTTTTCAAGATAAATGTACTTTTGGGATCACAATGTATTGTAAAAATGAGTTCATGATGGCATTATAAGATAATGACACATTAAGTTATGATTAGGTTGCAGTACAATATTTTATAAGATTTCTATTTTGGTATTTAAGGTTTAATATGTAAGTTCATATGCAAAGTTTTAGGGTAACCTCATATTTTATAAGAAGGATTGAACCATCTTGTCAGAATTGATATTTTTAGATATGTGGTACTTATGATACTTTCATAAGCTTGACTTAAGATACTTTGTATACTTAGTATTTCTATATTCATGTCAGATCCTTTCTCATGAGACATTAGACTCATTTATGATATAATTGGTATAATGAAGTAATATTAACAAATAAGAGTTTTAGAATAAAGTTTACCCAGATAATGAGATACATGTTCAAATCCAATAATGGATTCAGTTTAGAACTTAAGAATAAGAGATTTAGATTCAGACTTAGGTTACTCACTTTGTGGGTAGCTACATTTTGATAAAGATACATGATACATGTTATAGACCCAATCTCAATTATGTAGTAATTTGAGATACATATTCACATTCAGATATAATTTCAATTAAGAAGTAAAGAGCAGAGATTCAGATTTAGAATTCAGTACATGTTCAGTACTCAGTATTCAGTTTCAGATAAATTCAGATTCAAAGTTTAGTAAAGATAGAATTAAGATAATTAATTCAAAACCTTCACATAATACATTATATAATAAGTTCTCACCAGAGAGTCCCGGGACGATTCAGAGGGTGCGTTGCGCTAGACACTACGGTTGTCACAGAGGGCATGTTATTCCAACAGAAGGCACGTTGTACCAACAGAGGGTGCGTTGCACCATAGAGGACACTTTGGTGTCAACAGAGGGCACGTTGTGCCAATAGAGGGTGCGTTGTACCATAGAGGACACTATGGTGTCACAGAGGAGGACTTATTGTATAATGGTGGCCACAGTCAGATAAAAATTGTAAGTAAAAGATACCTTAAATTAGAGATGCCCATATTCTCATCCATGAGTAATGATGAGAGGGAATTAGATAAGATAATTAAGACCTCGACACTTTGGCGTAGGTCATGAGATCCATGTACCAGGATACATGTCTTTAGAGAAAGATAAGATAGAAAGATAAGAATTTCAGATTAAGAAATACAAGATTTTATGTTTCAAATTTTACTCAGAGCTTGATAGTAATTCCTTGTTTATAATGCTAATTTTAGATTATTAATCATGTACATTTTAAAATACTCATGCCACTACTCTAATGACTGTTTTTCCCAATGCATGGCTGGGGACGTTATGTACGTAGGATTTGGAGCAGCTGAGAATCAAAGGAACAAGTAAAGGTCTAGGAGATTTTACAGCTTGCCTAGTGGGGTGCCATCTACCGAGGCGGTCCAGAGTTTAGACAGATCTTTTTATGCTTAGTCTTGTTTAAAGAGTATATTAGATGAGTTGTAGTTTTCTTTTTATCAATGACTATGTATGAATCAATTTTACTTAGTGCAAAGTGTTTCATTTGCTTTAATTGCAATGCCTATCATGTTTGTGACACTCCCAGATGAAGAAAAAATATATTTCTTCCACTCATGTGTTATGAAAATATGGGTGTTACAATATGGTATTAGAGCAATTTGGTAAATGGCCACTAGGCACGTATGATTCTCATAGTCACCCTAGATGAAGATAAGAGATTAGGGTATAGGGATATATTCCCAAGAAAAGATACAATGACCTAGAACGACTAAGAGTTTTCACCTTAGAAGAAATAGAGATGTTAGACCTAGATGTTTACCTATTCTAGGTCTCATGTTTCAACCTAACCCTAGTTAATGGTGTTGCTTCTCCATTCTCAATGGTTATGTCCAGCCAGTTGAGAATTGAAAAGGAATTGCATGAGCACTAGACTTTTATGCATCTCTCCTTTCTTACTAGCCCATATGGTATGGGACATATGTGTTAGTGGGTTAGTGAGGGATAGCATGTTAGGATCCCACATTTCTAGGTATGTGCCTGATCACCACATATCTAGGAATGTAGGAGTTACCTAAAGAATCCAAGATTAGACAACCATGTGCAACTAATGTTAGGATGTCATGATAAGGTTGTGGTAGATGCCCTAAGTATAGAGACAAGTTTAGTTTCATAAACCCTAAGTATGAGTTGGGAAGTAGACCAAGGTAATAGATAATACTGACATAAATCATTATGAAAATACATTACATATCTCTTTTCATGCAAAAGTTTGAACATAAGTGTGCCTTACAATAAATGAAGAGGTAAGCAGAACCCTAAGGTGGGTAGTAGCCTAGAGAAATTTCGGGGACAAAATTTATTTTAAGGTGGGTAGAATTGTAACATCCTCAATTTCATAGATAATGTAAGCCTTTAATGTGCAGTTTTCTAGTAAGTGTATGCCAAGGGACCTAATGAACCTAACATGGCTAGGTACGTAATTAAGTTCAAAAAAATGTGTATGATTGTGGTCAGTTGTATATGAATATAAATGAATTATTCCTATGAACAATAATGTGACGAATATATAATATGATGAGTCCAGTTCATGGCTTGAGCCTTAGACCTAGCTTAGGTCTTCATGTTATGTAACTAAAGAAATATTAATCACATATGTCATACATGAGCTTCAATTGAGAAAATATATTGATTGAAGACATATTTTCATGATTTAAAATACAATTAAGCTCATGGACCCTTTGAAATACTAAGGGATGGGCCATGTGCCCTAGATCCCAATTCCTACCCTATTGGACCAATTAAGTTTCACATATGGGTCCTTGGAATTCAAATTTGGGGATTTAGCATTTTGTGTTCATAATAAATACTCAATGTAATTTTGATAGATGGATGTTTGATATACAAGATCAAGGGAGAAAATTTAGATGTTTTTGATTTATCTAGTGGCCTAGGTGATTATATTTGTAATTATCTAGTTTTTATTTAAAAGATAGTTTTGGATTGTCTATCCAGTTAGATTCTACCTAGAATCTTGCTCATGTAAAGATGAAGATAATATAGTGTTTGTACTAAAATTTGGGATCAATTAGAGCTATGATCTAGGCTCTTTAATTATTTCTTTGCTTTGGACTTTTATAAAAAAGAAGAAGAAAAACAAAATAAAGAAAGGGGGGTGACTCCAGTCTGTGCGGACTGGAGGCCGCGGCCCCTGTTTATAGGGTGCAAATAGAGAACCACAAAAGGGGACCCTCGCCCATGATCACAGGCTTGGGAGGCTATAAAAACCTCAGATTCCGATTTATGAGGGGCCAACGACTTTGATTCTAGGGTTTCACATGAAACTAAGGGCGAGAGAAAGAGAAAGCGTGGACAGGAGCCATGGCGGCGGAAGTAGGGCAGAGGCTAACAATTCCGATCTTCGTCTAATGGTGCTTTTCGACAGTGCTGGCTAGGGTAGGGAGGTTGGATGGAGGTAACCGACGCTGGGGCGCTAGATGTGACGACCTGACTGTTGAGATTGAGGGTGCCAAAGGCAAACCCTACGACTGCGGCAACCTGCACACATAGAACAGGGGACCTCCCCTCATTCGTTCAGGTTCACGGGTGAATAAGGAGACGGGTCCTGCTAGATCCGTGACCTAGAAAGCAAGGAGAAGGGGGGGGGGCGATGCCACAGTCCCTTAGATCTCAAATCAACATGTGGTGTTGATCCAAATTGAGGTATATTCAAAAATCCATATCTTGGGATTTGGAATTCAAATTTTTATCAAATAAGGTATCTATAGAAATCTCATGATGTTTAATATCCTATAAAAATATAGTCAAAGGGTGTGTTAGATATTTGATATTTATTTTAGTTTGATTTCTAGAATATAAAAGATTTTGATATTTTGGGCATTAAAAATAGCAAACAAATTTAGAAATTCATGAAAATTTTACAGAATGTGTATTATGATATTCTTAACATAATTCCAAAGCCTGATTTCTATTATATGAAGTTTTATTGAGATTTTTGATATAAACCCTAATAAGGGTATTTTGGGTATTTCACCCATTATCTGATTATGAATTGGATGATTACTATTCTGAAAGTTTGGATGGAGTTTCATATATAATTGGCTTCATATTTAGTTTTTGGCCTAAGTAGCCATTATGTAAGTTGATCCATGAGTATTTGTGAGGCAACATGTATTTTATGCACCTATTTAGTATGGAAAATTAGTATAAGTATATGTTTATCTAATTTTATAATGAGTTAGTAAGAGTAGTATATGTGAGTATGTATGGAGTTTACTCTTGGTATATGAGGTATATACTTGCATATTAGTGTATATGCTATTTTTTTAGTATAATGTATATATTAGTATGTGTATGCCATATAATGTGTGAATCAATTTTAATTCAACGTTTAAACATGAAACATGCTTTGAATTAGAGTCAGTCTTAGTTAAATATGATTCCTAATTCAGTCTAGGGAATTAGGATGATGGGGTTTGAGATTTAGAAATGAAGAGAGGATATTACACATGGACTTATAAAATTTTGTTGATGACTAGGTATATATGTTGTGAATCAAGGAAACAAGGCTACATCAAGAACATCTTCAATATAAAGGTAAGTGGTTCATGCCCATGAGTATACATATCTATCAAACTTAGCATATTTTTTTGTAAGACTTTATACTTTATGTGATCCAATATTCTAAGATTTGATGTTAAGATATGCAAGTATGATTTTTACAAATTCATGGATACATCCTTACATGTGCCTAATATCTCAATAAGAGATATGTTATTATGATTTATAAGAGTGATAGGGACTCATGAACCAGGTTCATGAGAAAGTTAAAGAATCATGTTCCTATAAGAATTCTTAGGAATGATGAGAATTAATGGACAAGATTGCAAAATAAGATATGCATGTAATGTAGTCAAGCTTGGTTCATGATTGGGAATAACTCTATATTTAGATTTTAGTATAAGTATATTGATAATTTCTCATATATATAGGTATAACCATGTATTAGGATTTCAATTAGAATCATGTTTTCTTATATATATAGAGAGAGATTCAAGAACTAAATAGTTAATCAAATTCTATAGAATGAGTAATATCTAGAAGTGAAGTAGAATGAGAGAATACAAGTTTGAACATATGAAGACATGATCCAGTTTTCAAGATAAATGTACTTTTGGGATCACAATGTATTGTAAAAATGAGTTCATGATGGCATTATAAGATAATGACACATTAAGTTATGATTCGGTTGCAGTACAATATTTTATAAGATTTCTATTTTGGTATTTAAGGTTTAATATGTAAGTTCATATGCAAAGTTTCAGGGTAACATCATATTTTATAAGAAGGATTGAACCATCTTGTCAGAATTGATATTTTTAGATATGTGGTACTTATGATACTTTCATAAGCTTGACTTAAGATACTTTGTATACTTAGTATTTCTATATTCATGTCAGATCCTTTCTCATGAGACATTAGACTCATTTATGATATAATTGGTATAATGAAGTAATCTTACCAAATAAGAGTTTTAGAATAAAGTTTACCCAGATAATGAGATACATGTTCAAATCCAATAATGGATTCAGTTTAGAACTTAAGAATAAGAGATTTAGATTCAGACTTAGATTACTCACTGTGAGGGTAGCTAGATTTTGATAAAGATACACAATACATGTTATAGACCCAATCTCAATTATGTTGTAATTTGAGATACATATTCACATTCATATATAATTTCAATTAAGAAGTTAAGAGTAGAGATTCAGATTCAGAATTCAGTACATGTTCAGTACTCAGTATTCAGTTTCAGATAAGTTCAGATTCAGAGTTTAGTAAAGATAGAATTAAGATAATTAATTCAAAACCTTCACATAATACATTATATAATAAGTCCTCACCAAAGAGTCCCGGGACGATTCAGAGGGCGCGTTGCGCCAGACTCTGCGGATGTCACAGAGGGCATGTTATGCCAACAGAGGGCACGTTGTGCCAACAGAGGGTGTGTTGCACCATAGAGGACACTTCGGTGTCAACAGAGGGCACGTTGTGCCAATAGAGGGTGTGTTGCACCATAGAGGACACTTCGGTGTCGCAGAGGAGTACTTATTGTATAATGGTGGCCACAATCAGATAAAAATTGTAAGTAAAAGATACCTTATATTAGAGATGCCCATATTCTCATCCATGAGTAATGATGAGAGGGAATTAGATAAGATAATTAAGACCTCGACACTTTGGTGTAGGTCATGAGATCCATGTACCAGGATACATGTCTTTAGAGAAAGATAAGATATAAAGATAAGAATTTCAGATTAAGAAATAAGAGATTTTATGTTTCAGATTTTACTCAGAGCTTGATAGTAATTCCTTGTTTATAATGCTAATTTCAGATTATTAATCATGTACATTTTAAAATACTCATGCCACTACTCTAATGACTATTTTTCCCAATGCATGGCTGGGGACGTTATGTACGTAGGATTTGGAGCAGCTGAGAATCAAAGGAATAAGTAAAGGTCTAGGAGATTTTATAGCTTGCCTAGTAGGGTGTCATCTACCGAGGCGGTCCAGAGTTTAGAAAGATCTTTTTATGCTTAGTCTTGTTTAAAGAGTATATTAGATGAGTTGTAGTTTTATTTTTATCAATGACTATGTATGAATCAATTTTACTCAGTGCAAAGTGTTTCAGTTGCTTTAATTGCAATGCCTATCATGTTTGTGACACTCCCAAATGAAGAAAAAAATTATTTCTTCCACTCATGTGTTATGAAAATATGGGTGTTACAATATGGTATCAGAGCAATTTGGTAAATGGCCACTAGGCAAGTATGATTCTCATAGTCACCCTAGATGAAGATAAGAGATTAGGGTTTAGGGTTAGATTCCCAAGAAAAGATACAATGATCTAGAATGACTAAGAGTTTTCACCTTAGAAGAAATAGAGATGTCAGAGCTAGATGTTTACCTATTCTAGGTCTCATGTTTCAACCTAACCCTAGTTAATGGTGTTGCTTCTCCATTCTCAATGGTTATGTCCAGCCAATTGAGAATTGAAAAGGAATTGCATGAGCACTAGACTTTTATGCATCTCTCCTTTCTTACTAGCCCATATGGTATGGGACATATGTGTTAGTGGGTTAGTGAGGGATAGCATGTCAGGATCCCACATTTCTAGGTATGTTCCTGATCACCACATATCTAGGAATGTAGGAGTTACCTAAAGAATCCAAGATTAGACAACCATGCAACTAATGTTAGGAAGTCATGATAAGGTTGAGGTAGATACCCTAAGTATAGAGACAAGTTTAGTTTCATAAACCCTAAGTATGAGTTGAGAAGTAGACTAAGGTAATAGATAATACTGACATAAATCATTATGAAAATACATTACATATCTCTTTTCATGCAAAAGTTTGAACATAAGTGTGCCTTACAATAAATGAAGAGGTAAGCAGAACCCTAAGGTGGGTAGTAGCCTAGAGAAATTTCAGGGACGAAATTTATTTTAAGGGGGTAGAATTGTAATATCCTCAATTTCATAGATAATGTAAGCCTTTAATGTGGGGTTTTCTAGTAAGTGTATGCCAAGGGACCTAATGTACCTAAGATGGCTAGGTACGTAATTAAGTTTAAAAAAATGTGTATGATTGTGGTCGGTTGTATATGAATATAAATGAATTATTCCTATGAACAATAATGTGACGAATATATAATATGATGAGTCCAGTTCATGGCTTGAGCCTAAGACCTAGCTTAGGTCTTCATGTTATGTAACTAAAGAAATATTAATCACATATGTCATACATGAGCTTCAATTGAGAAAATATATTGATTGAAGACATATTTTCATGATTTAGAATACAATTAAGCTCATGGACCCTTTGAAATACTAAGGGATGGGCCATGTGCCCTAGATCCCAATTCCTGCCCTATTGGACCAATTAAGTTTCACATATGGGTCCATGGAATTCAAATTTGGGGATTTAGCATTCTGTGTTCATAATAAATACTCAATGTAATTTTGATAGATAGATGTTTGATATACAAGATCAAGGGAGAAAATTTAGATGTTTTTGATTTATCTAGTGGCCTTGGTGATTATATTTGTAATTATCTAGTTTTTATTTAAAAGATAGTTTTGTATTGTCTATCCAGTTAGATTCTACCTAGAATCTTACTCATGTAAAGATGAAGAGAATATAGTGTTTGTACTAAAATTTGGGATCAATTAGACTATGATCTAGGATTTTTAATTATTTCTTTGCTTTGGACTTTTATCAAAAAGAAGAAGAAAAACAAAATAAAAAAGGGGGGCGACCCCATTCTGCGCAGACTGGAGGTCGCGACCCCTGTTTATAGGGTGCAAACAGAGCACCACAAAAGGGGACCCTCACCCATGATCACAAGCTTGGGAGGCTATAAAAAACTCAGATTCCGATTTATGAGGGGCCAACGACTTTGATTCCAGGGTTTCACATGAAACCGAGGGCGAGAGAAAGAGAAAGCGTGGACAGGAGCCATGGTGGCGGAAGTAGGACAGAGGCTAACAATTCCGATCTTGGTCTAATGGTGCTTCTCAACAGTGCTGGCAAGGGCAGGGAGGTCGGACAGAGGTAACCGAAGCTGGGGCGCTAGCTGTAATGACCTGACTGTTGAGATTGAGGGTGCCAAAGGCAAACCCTACAACTGCGGCAACCTACGCACATAGAACAAGGGACCTCCCCTCATTCATTCAGGTTCACGGGTGAATAAGGAGATGGGTCCTGCTGGATCTGTGACCCAGAAAGCAAGGAGAAGGGGGCCACATGCCACAATCCCTTAGATCTCCAATCAATGGCTGGTGTTGATCCAAATTGAGGTATATTCAAAAATCCATATCTTGGGATTGGGAATTCAAATTTTATCAAATAAGGTATCTACAGAAATCTCATTATGCTTACTATCCTATAAAAATATAGTCAAAGGGTGTGTTAGATGTTTGATATTTATTTTAGTTTGATTGCTAGAATATAAAAGATTTTGATATTTTGGGCATTAAAAATAGGAAACGAATTTAGAAATTCATGAAAATTTTACAGAATGTGTATTCTGATATTCTTAACATAATTCCAGAGCCTGATTTCTATTATATGAAGTTTTATTGAGATTTTTGATATAAACCCTAATAAGGGTATTTTGGGTATTTCACCCATTATCTGATTATGAATTGGATGATTACTATTTTGAAAGTTTGGATGGAGTTTCATATATAATTGGCTTCATATTTAGTTTTTGGCCTAAGTAGCCATTATGTAAGTTGATCCACGAGTATTTGTGAGGCAACATGTATTTTATGTGCCTATTTAGTATGAAAAAATTAGTATAAGTATATTTTTATCTAATTTTATAATGAGTCAGTAAGAGTAGTATATGTCAGTATGTATGGAGTTTACTCTTGGTATATGAGGTATATACTTGCATATTAGTGTATATGCTATTTTTTTTAGTATAATGAATATATTAGTATGTGTATGCCATATAATGTGTGAATCAAGTTTAATTCAATGTTTAAACATGAAACATGCTTTGAATTAGAGTCAGTCTTAGTTAAATATGATTCCTAATTCAGTCTAGGGAATTAGGATGATGGGGTTTGAGATTTAGAAATGAAGAGAGGAGATTACACATGGACTTATACAATTTTGTTGATGACTAGGTATATATGTTGTGAATCAAGGAAACAAGGCTACATCAAGAACATCATCAATATAAAGGTAAGTGGTTCATGCCCATGAGTATACATATCTATCAAACTTATCATATTTTTTTGTAAGACTTTATACTTTATGTGATCCAATGTTCTAAGATTTGATGTTAAGATATGCAAGTATGATTTTTACACATTCATGGATACATCCTTACATGTGCCTAATATCTCGAGAAGAGATATGTTATTATGATTTATAAGAGTGATAGGGACTCATGAACCAGGTTCATGGGAAAGTTAAAGAATCATGTTCCTATAAGAATTCTTAGGAATGATGAGAATTAATGGACAAGATTGCAAAATAAGATATGCATGTTATGTAGTCATGCTTGGTTCATGATTGGGAATAACTCTGTATTTAGATTTTAGTATAAGTATATTGATAATTTCTCATATATATAGGTATAACCATGTATTAGGATTTCAATTAGAATCATGTTTTCTTATATATAGAGAGATTCAAGAACTAAATAGTTAATCAAATTCTATAGAATGAGTAATATCTAGAAGTGAAGTACAATGAGAAAATACAAGTTTGAACATATGAAGACATGATCTAGTTTTCCAGATAAATGTACTTTTGGGATCATAATGTATTGTAAAAATGAGTTCATGATGGCATTATAAGATAATGACACATTAATTTATGATTAGGTTGCAATACAATATTTGGTAAGATTTCTATTTTGGTATTTAAGGTTTAATATGTAAGTTCATATGCAAAGTTTCATGGTAACATCATATTTTATAAGAAGGATTGAACCATCTTGTCAGAATTGATATTTTTAGATATGTGGTACTTATGATACTTTCATAAGCTTGACTTAAGATACTTTGTATACTTGGTATTTCTATATTCATGTCATATCCTTTCTCATGAGACATTAGACTCATTTATGATATAATTGGTATAATGAAGTAATCTTACCAAATAAGAGTTTTAGAATAAAGTTTACCCAAATAATGAGATACATGTTCAAATCCAATAATGGATTCAATTTAGAACTTAATAATAAGAGATTTAGATTCAGACTTAGATTACTCACTGTGTGGGTAGCTAGATTTTGATAAAGATACATGATACAAGTTATAGACCCAATCTCAATTATGTAGTAATTTGAGATACATATTCATATTCAGATATAATTTTAATTAAGAAGTTAAGAGCAGAGATTCAGATTCAGAATTTAGTACATGTTCAGTACTCGGTATTCAGATTCAGATAAGTTCAGATTCAGAGTTTAGTAAAGATAGAATTAAGATAATTAATTCAAAACCTTCACATAATAGATTTTATAATAAGTCCTCACCAGAGAGTCCTGGGACGATTCAGAGGGCATGTTGCGCCAGACACTGTGGGTGTCACAGAGGGCATATTGTGCCAACAGAGGGTGCGTTGCACCATAAAGGACACTTCAGTGTCAATAGAGGGCACGTTGTTCCAATAGAGGGTGTGTTGCACCATAGAGGACACTTTGGTATCACAAAGGAGGACTATAATGGTGGCCACAGTCAGATAAAATCATAAGTAAAAGATACCTTAGATTAGAGATGCCCATATTCTCATCCATGAGTAATGATGAGAGGGAATTATATAAGATAATTAAGACCTCGACACTTTGGCGTAGGTCATGAGATCCATGTACTAGCGTACATGTCTTTAGAGAAAGATAAGATAGAAAGATAAGAATTTCAGATTAAGAAATAAGAGATTTTATGTTTCAGGTTTTACTCAGAGCTTGATAGTAATTCCTTATTTATAATGCTAATTTTAGATTATTAATCATGTACATTTAAAAATACTCATACCACTTACTCTATCGACTGTTTTTCCCAATGCATGGCTGGGGACGTGATGTCCACATGATTTGGAGCAGCTGAGAATCAAAGGAACAAGTAAAGGTCTAGGAGATTGTATAGCTTGCCTAGTGGGGTGCCATCTACTGAGGTGGTCCAGAGTTTAGACAAATCTTTTTATGCTTAGTCTTGTTTAAAGAGTATATTAGAGGAGTTGTAGTTTTCTTTTTATCAATGACTATGTATGAAACAATTTTACTCAGTGCAAAGTGTTTCATTTTCTTTAATTGCAATGACTATCATGTTTGTGACACTCCCAGATGAAGAAAAAAAAATTATTGCTTCCGCTCATGTGTTATGAAAATCTGGGTGTTACAACAACAGTCAAACTTAGCTATCCCGGGGTGTCGGCTAAGTCTTGTATGGTGGGATCATAGTTCATTACGAGTATTCATATGTAGAGTACACTGCATATGATCAGGGCATAATAAAATGAATGAGAGGTCAAACAAGTGTGTATAGTTATTCAATTATTCTTTGTATGTTTCTGAATTATTAGTTATCTTTATGATCAATCAAACATTTCATATATTGACTCACTCTTATAGATATTTTGAGTATCCTGCCATACTTATGATTGCCAATTATTAGACTTTTTAAAGCTTAATGTTGTTATAATTGATATCAATTGCTCAAAAGTATATCTGTAATTATATCAGTGCTTTAGACTGTTTCTTTGAAGTACTCATTCACTGAGCGAGTAGGCTCACCCCTCTACTCACAATTTTTTTAGGGAAATCACGTGGACTTGAAGAAGATATCATTGCATCAGAGTAGACCTGCCATAAGAATTAAGTCTGAGTATAGTTAAGTTCAGTCGGTCCTTGTCACTCTAGGTCCTAGTATAGATGTGAGAGTGTTGTAAGTGATGTTTTGTATCTTTGTTTTCTTAATAAGAGAGAATGTATCTTATTATCATGTCATATGAACCTGAGAATGAATGTATGGATGTGTATCATTTATGTTGAGATCATATTAAAGTAATCAAAGTTTGATTCTCTTGTAAAGTTAGTGTATGTGATTCAATGCGAGAAAACAAAGAGTTTGAAAAAGAAGAAAAAGTTAAGGGTGATCTTTGTATTACGATAAATCCTCAATTTTATTCCCTAATCTCATGATTAATGGTAATTGTGAGATTGGGGTGTAACAACTTTGGTATCAGAGCTTAGGCTGAGTTGTCAGTGACCATTAAGTTAGTAAGCTAGAGTCATAAGTGTGGTAGATAGAAGATGTTATGATGTTAGTTCTGGGGATTTGAGTATTTGGATATCCTGGCCCAGTATCTGAGTACTTGGATCAACCAGTATCAAGCTACTCTTTCTATTCTTTCATGTATACCCTGTCTAGGTATACAGTGGAAGGATGGGCTAGAGCGAAACCCTAGAAATATTAGGGTTAGAAACAAGATAAGTAACATGAATTAAGAGCATAAATATAAAATGAGATAGAACTTTCATTTCATATTGTTGTTTTAATGGAGACGAATAGAAATGCTCATATATGTTTGAATTCAAATATTCAATATTTTGAAATATATATGGGTCTTTAAGATTTGTTGTACACTATGCAATTGTAGCATTTATTGATTACATTCTTTGTATCAAGTAGACTAGAAATGATCTTTAAATGAACTTTCCTAAGTGGATATTTTTTCCAAATGTTTGAGATTAATATGAGTGGGTTAATATTAAGTAGCTCTTGGCTTCAGGACTGCAGGTTCGGCCTGGTCCAGCTGGAAGGATGCGTTACTGGGATCTAACAACTCCTATTAACAATATAATAAGAATAGACTGTAGATAAATTAGACCCACATCATAGTGAGAATGTACATACACTAAGATGTTGAAACATATGGGAAAGATTAGAATAGCTAAGAATCAGTTGGAACTGATATCTGAGACCCAACTTTGGGTCCTCATATGAGAAATCCTTAATTGGGAATAAAGGAACACGACGTAAGGTTCTGATTAAGTTTAATCATTAGTATTATATGAACTCTAAATATGAAATATGGAAAAGATATGAGAAAAGTATGTAAGGGCCAAGGTAGTAAGAATCAATCATGAGAATGTATTATATCATCGAGTATAATGTTTTTATGTACTCCAAAGCAAAGGGAAAATAGAAGAAGAGTTAAGTATATGATAAGTAAATATAAGTGAAGAGTCTTCAGAAGAGTTAAAGTAAAGAGAATTAGATAAATATGTAAATCATAAGAATAGGATAAGAAACTAAGTTAAAACAAAGATAAATGTTGGAAATGATGAGCTTGATTAAGGAATGAGGGTTATGATATAATTGAGAGCATGGAATGTATACCTTTATTAATAAGTTTAATACATTCATCCTTACTACTTTTGGATTTCAAGTCTCTATAGAACAACAAACTAGTTTCTAAAAAAAAAGAACAAAAGTGTAGCTTAACAAAATGAATAAGTTATACAAAGGTAGACTATACTCAGGAAGGAAAAACTTGATATAAGAGAAACTATGTTTCACCTATGCATGAGCCATTTGATTTAAAATGAAGGATATGTAATGTATTAAGCATGAGTTGAAACTAGTAGAGAGATTATTGATTTAGAATTTCAACTTCACATTAGTAGAAGGATAAAAAGAAATATGTGCAACATGGTATACATGATCATACACATGAATAAGCAATATGATCATAAGAGAAAAGTAGAAGTTAAAGATAACATGTGGAAGAGTAGTATATGGTAAGAGGATTATGGAAAGTAAGGAAGTGTTTGAAACATGGTGCAGTAATATAGATTATAAAAGAAAGAGGTTAGGAGATTCAATCAAGTGTTAGTTAGTCAAGTATCCTTGTTGATAACTAATTAAACCTACATACGACATATGTATTAATGGGATGTTTGAAGATAAGAATTCTAAGTCTCAGAACCATCTTCTCTTCCATATATTACTTAATGAGAGAAATGTGGGAATGAAGTGATAAGAAAATGAATCATATCTAATGCATAACCACCATGGTAGAGGCATCCAGTGAATGTAGTAATGACACACAATATGATGATGAAACCCTAGAAGGGTAAATTGAGAATGTAAGCTATCTGAATGGCCAATTAAGATGAAGGAAATTTAATTGATAAGATAAGGAAGACTTTAGTAAAAACTTGTGAGATCCAAAGTTTGAATTTCAAATTAAGGGAGCAAAGTCACACCACAATAACGCCATGCTACTGATAAAGGCCAAACCCTAGAATGTTTTGAGTTGTAGTAGTTCAAGGGTTGTCACTAGTGATTTGACCTTGAATACTAGCATCTCAATAAAACAAGATCATGAAATTTGCAATATAAGAAGTAAACTAGCACTGATAGTAATCCTAGCTAATCTGAAAGGTAGATAAACAGTATGGAAATGATTTAGAACAAAGGATAAGAATTAGATTTGAAATATAAGAGGTGTGTTTTGAACAAAAGGAGAAATACAATATGAATGAAGTGTGATATGAAATAAATTCTTATAGTAATAGCAAGAATGATGAATAATCTATTCATACCTTGTATGTTTCAATTTTAGGGATGTTTAATCTACATGATTAAAATGAGAAGGATAAGTAGCAAAAAGTAAGTAGATATGAATGAGGAGAGAGATAAGAGAAAACAATGGCTTTTAGTAATATGTGAATTTGTTTTTAGAAGTATAATTTGTTGAAGGTATATTAAGGGATGTAAATTGGTTCTACGTATGATTTCAGTGTACATGTGCAAGCAATATGTTAATTAAAGGTGTCTGATAGTTTAAGTCATTCATACCAGTAATCCATCTTAGTATTGTACAACTGTGGTATGGTGATATGGGTTGAATAATGATGGAACAAATGGAGGGTTACCCTGAATAAGGTAGTCTTACGTATTCACTCATATGAATAGAAGGGATGATAACCATATTGTATTCATATGTAACCCTAATGAGGTGTAGCTTGTTATACCTTTCTTTAATATAACTAAGTGATGGTAATGGGTTATGAATAGTCCTTGAATGACTAATACAATTATGGAGTACTCTGTTACTGTTGTTGAAACCCTAGTATGCTATAACCTGATGGTTACACCTTGAATTATGTGTGGGTTCAAACTTGAGAATAGTATGGAATGTGATGGTAAGCTTCACCTTATGCATCCATGATCCAATGGGGATGCCGTGAGTAGTAATGTACAATTGTTATTGAATCCATTCTTTTAACTCAAGACAATTTTGCTATTTGAGTAGCATAATAGTAAAATTTAAAAGAACATGGTGAACTCTCTTTCGTGATTTAGAGGTAATACATAACAATAGTACATATTGAGCCGTATCAATTGAGATAGTTGGATCAGATTATCAATGTTGAGGTAACACCTCAATAGTATGAAAATATTGAAATGGTTGTTTTTCTCTCTATCCTATGATTAATTGTGGCATAGAAAATTTGTTTGTTATCATTGATAACTGTTTTAACATGTTGTGATTAGAAAAGAAATAAAGGACTTAATGTTGAAAACTGCATTCAAGTATGAAATACAAGAATATAATGACATGTAAAATTCAAAAGCTTAAAATAAACTTTGAATGTACTTTACTTGCATATTTATGTTTCGGGGATGAAACCTTTTTAGGGGGGGAGAATTGTTATGACCGCATCTGAGCTTAATTGGTAAACTAGGGTTTACCTGGATGATTATATGCTTAATTGGATTGATCATTGCTTAAATCTAATTAATGATGATAATTCAATTATGATGTTTTAAACCTAATAAAAACGTTAAGTGTTCTATTGTTTGAGAAATTAGGGTTTGAGAAATATAAACCCTAGTTGGCTGAAATTAGGGTTTTTATGGTACATGAGTATGGAATTTGATCATGATAGCAGTGTGGTAAATGATTTTTCATATTTTCTACAAATTTTTTATTTAATTAAATTTTGGATTTGATATGGATAACTCAATCATGCATATTCGAGAAAAATTTCAAAATATTTGAGTGTTATTTGAATGTGGTTCTTGATCAAACTATACTTTGACCAAAATGCAGACCGAGTGCTTTTCAGTAGTGTAGTGTTTGATTTTTGTTTTTTTATTGGTAACTCCAAATGATCTGAAATTTTAACTGGAGATCTGAAACTCACCATAAACAACATGTAAAATTTTAATAATTTTTGGATGTGTTTAGACCTTATTAGTAGACGAATTATAGTAACTGACATTTCTATAGAATTCTGGATAGCAGTTCACTATTCGATTTTTAATTATTTAAAGGAAGATTGGAATGATTTCAAATTTCAAATGAAGCTTAGTAACTCAATTATACACAATTTGATAAATTATCATAATTTTTGGAGAATTTTTGTTCTCTAAAATATACAAATGACAGAAACCTTTTTATGACAGAAAAATCTACTGAAATAAGAAAAAGTTTAGTGAGGGGTCAAAGTGCAATTGACCCAAGCAGCTCAATTTCTCTATATGGTCAACCTAACACACAAGGAGATCTCATAATTTGTGATTCAATCAAGAGAAATGAAATCCTAGAGAGAGAGGGAGAGTTAGGTTTTGAGCGGCGTAAGTGATGGAGATGCTGACCTAGGGTTTTGCGGTCCGAGGAATGATGAAATCATGTAAGTTTAGCCTCTTTGGATATAGTTTCATGGTGAATTTTCTCTCACATGTCAAAATTATGTCCCTCCTCTGATTTGATCCAAAATATTATCAAAACTTCCCCTTTTCTCACTCTTTCTTCATAATCCCTCATTTTTAGGGTTTCCGAGTTGAAAGGAAGAAGAATCGGGTGAATTGCTAGGGATTTGATATGGATTTGAGAGTTTTAGGGATGAGCTGCATTTTAAAGGTGTTTTCACACCTTAGAGTGAGTGGAAACTTCCTTTAAACAATATATTGCACGAAAATTGGTTAATTCATCCATAATCTTAAATTGTTAGTATGCGACTACAAACCCTGAATTGTCTATTTGTTCTAAGTTGTTGCAAAATGATATGAAATGGATTCTTCCTCTATTTGGATGAAGTTCAGATGATAAAATCATATTAGAAATGTATACAATACATCCTAATGAGAATTCCCTAAGTATTTTCAGAGGTTATAAGAGTAAACTGAAATATAGGGAATTTGTCTATGATTGAAATTTGTTGTATAAGTAAATAGAGAAAATTGGTTATCTAGATCCCCTTGCTTATGAATGATTGTTTATCTAAATTCATAGTACATATATGTTAGATACTATCTTGGATTTCATTCAAAGTGAATAGTGTTTGTTTGATATCTCAGTAAAGAGGGTGAAACCCTAGATGCAAGGAAAGTTGGATATTTGCGAATAAATATTGTGAAATCCATTTGAAGGTATTTTCTTGAAATGATAGAATTTATTTATTCAATATTATTATTGATGAATGATATCCTAGTGAATGACATGGAAACCCAATTCAACTCAGTTCCAAGGTTTCATACATATATTGATTTTATATGATTTGTTGATAGTAGTCTGTATTCAATGAATGTTTATGTCACATGAAATCTTTATGGGATCCATGTGAATAAGTTTTTGCCTAGTGAGAGGTGACAAGATGTGTGATGGCCTTGTGAGCCATGAGAATACTTGTACAACCAGTGAAATGAATACCTTGGTCTAAGGACCTAGAGGTAATGGTTACCTGTTATAGAGGTAACAATGTTATGTGATGATATAAGGGTTTGAATACCCAGATCATGTAATTATGATAATGATGTGAAGGGATGAGAATTCTCAATAATGTGATAAGGGATTGAGATCCCATGTATCATGTGTTTTAAAGATTTGAAAAGTACATGGTAAATGTATTACACCTTTCTTTGTAGCATTTGTTGTGATTTAATGAAACCCTAAGGGTAGGGTGTTCAATGAATCAAATATTTTCATATCAATATTCTCAATTATTATTAATAATTCTTGTCATGATAAGTAATTAACTCTTAATTGAGTTATGAGATGCACAACTCAAGATTTGGGTTGATATGCACGATTGTAGTGTGTATGTGCCAAGTGGATATGAAATCTATTTATATAAGAATTTTGGTCTACTTGCATATATAGTATGTTGATTACTCAGTATATTACAATGTTTTGAATATACAACTCTGTCAAGTTTAGAATGATATTCATGTTGTATTATAAACTTCAATTAAATAGACGTGATACCATGGAAATACCATAATCGAGTATAAGTAAGAAAAAGGTACAATATAGTAAAAGTTTTCTAGGAATTAATAAAAGTATAGACTTAAGGGCCCTGACACCGTAGAATCCTTATGAGAGGTCTGTGCCTTAGGGATGAAATGACCTACCCTAGCGGTGCATCCAGTATACGGGGGTCGGAACGCACCCACAGAGCGTGCGGGGAGACGAAGCCCTTGAGGAAGTCTCCTAAGAGAAGATAGGTTACCCAACATGAACCGGAAGTCCCGGTGGTAACCCAAAGGTACCCATAGAGTGTACCAAGTTAAGGCCCACAGAGCATCTCAGACCCTCCATCTATGTACTCAACCTAGAGGAGGAGTCCAGTTTACGACATCATAAGAGTGCCGAGGCCAGAGAGCCAATTTTCCTATTGCAGACTAGGACATCAGTCAGACTTAACTTTCCCAGGGTGTCGGCTAAGTCTTGTATGGTGGGATCGTAGTTCAGTATGAGTCTTCATATGTAGTGTACACTGCATATGATCAGGGAATAATAAAATGAATGAGAGGTCAAACAAGTGTGTACAGTTATTCAATTATTCATTGTATGTTTCTAAATTATTAGTTCTCTTTATGATCAATCAAGCATTTCATATATTGATTCACTCTTATAGATATTTAGAGTATCCTGCCATATTTATGATTGTCAATTATT
The DNA here is from genome assembly GCA_963693085.1 of Alisma plantago-aquatica. Classification (NCBI taxonomy): domain Eukaryota; kingdom Viridiplantae; phylum Streptophyta; class Magnoliopsida; order Alismatales; family Alismataceae; genus Alisma; species Alisma plantago-aquatica. The sequence goes on from OY856411.1 coordinate 295,888,615, forward strand.
AGACTCTTTAAAGCTTACTACTATTATAATTGATATCAATTGCTCAAAAGTATATATGTAATTATATCAGTGCTTTAGACTATTTCTTTAAAGTACTCATTCACTGAGCGAGTAGGCTCACCCCTCTACTCATAATTTTTTTAGGGAAATCACATGGACTTGAAAAAGATATCATTGCATCAGATTAGATATGCCACAAGAGTTAAGTCTGAGTATAGTTAAGTTTAGTCAGTCCTTGTCACTCTAGGTCCTAGTATAGATGTGAGAGTGTTGTAAGTGATGTTTTGTATCTTTGTTTTCTTAATAAGAGAGAATGTATCTTATTATCATGTCATATGAACCTGAGAATGAATGTATGGATGTGTATCATTTATGTTGAGATCTTATTAAAGTAATCAAAGTTTGATTCTCTTGTAAAGTTAGTTTATGTGATTCAATGCAAGAAAACAAAGAGTTTGAAAAAGAAGAAAAAATTAAGAGTGATCTTTCTATTACAATAAATCCTCAATTTTATGCCCTAATCTCATGATTAATGGTAATTATAAGATGGGCATGTAATAGATAGGTTCATGGAAGACATGATAGAATAGAGATCCTAATGTAGATGCTCCTGAACCTAAAGGTTGTACGCCCAATGATGCACCATGTAACCCATAAGGGCTTCATTGGATACATCGAGTGAGGCGTGGTCAGGTCAGGATGGTGGTGGAGATGGAGGTGCGTGGGTGGAGGTAGAGGCTCCAAGTGTGGTAGAGGAAGAGGTATGTAAGCTTTTCTTGATTGTGGTCTCACTAATACATACTCCTTTTCTAGAAGGTTTGTAATGAAGATCATGAAAAAAAGACTTCCTAGTGGAAGATTGGAAGGGACTGAAAATCAGGACTGGGTAGGGTGGGTGGGTACCTCAGGTGTTTTTCCCAGAGTCAAAGCAGGTCATATGGTGAACAATGTATCTATACCACTTGACTATAATGTTTTTCAAAAGGCAAAAAATAATGAATGAGGTATTCTATGCAATTTTAGTTTGATTCTTCTTAGGCCAAATATTGCAGTTGACTACTAGAGTGAGAATGTGATTTTTAAGGTCCAAGGCAGATGAAGGTAGGGTGCACTTCCTCTTGTATAGAAACTGAGGCTTCTTCAAGAACTTATGTATGTCGGGGAGAGTGATATCATATTTCTTATAGAAAGCCTCAAGTTCTAGGAGGTCAAAATAATTAGGATAGTATTTCCTCCATGTTTCGGTCACCTCAGTACTGTTGAAAAACATATTCAAGGTATCCCTTAAGATTTTGAACTTCTTATTGACAATCATGGAAGTAAAAATTACTTGAGTATTAGGCAGAGGTACAAGAGTGTCATAATTCCATGAAAATTGGCATATAACTCATGAACTGCCTTAGTGCTGGTGATGGAGTTGTTATAGCGCTGGCATTCGACACTCAGGGTAGCTAGGTGATGGTCATATAACAAATCAGCTACCTCATCTATGACCTTTTGTCTACACGGACGAGGCTCAAACAAGACATGAAAAGAGAAGGGGTTCCTAAGAAGGAGATCCTTGTACCTATTTAGAGCTCGTTGGAAATAAATAAGGTACCATCAAATGGAGTGAGGTGTGAGTTGGATGAAGAGGATGGTGTTCCCAAAGTGGCGACTCTCTTTCTCCTATTTAAAGCCATGGCGGCAGAAAGAAGAAGATTGAGAGGTCAAAAATGAAAGAAGCACCACCAAGGGTCATCCAACCACTTGTGGATGATAGGTAAGGGATCTAGGAAGGTCAAATGAGGGCTAGCTACAACTAGAAAAGGGAAGGTTAGGATAGGGTTGAGAGCTTGAGAGAACTAGAGGAGGAATCTGTCGATTTTTCTCTAGTTGAGAGGGAGAAAAGTCGGCCAAATCCTACTTAACATTTGCTATAGCCTGGCCATTGGTCGAGTTCTGTGATATGGAAAGTCGACCGAATGTCTTTTTTACAAAAAGCCCTCGGCCATGGATCGGTTGAGTTGGCCACTCGAACGATGGTCAACATGATCCATCATAAGAAATCTTAGATTCTATCCATTTGAGTGCTAATTAAATTTATTTTTCTAGTCCATTTTGCATTTTAAACATACTTGGGCAGATATCACTCATCATTGGGTACTATTTGGTGATAAAACAAGTTTTTGCAAAAAATACCCAAAACAAGCAAAAAATAAGGAAAAAGAACATGAAATTTTAGCACTTTAGTAAGCAAGGATGATCAAGACATGAGAAAAGAATATAGGATAGATAGAAACTAACTAGAAGGCATATTAGATTCATCCAAAGCAGTTATGAGAAATTAAGATCTAATAAAATCAAATTACTCTCTAGATAGAGGTTTAGTAAAAATGTCTGCCAACTGATTTTTAGTGTCCACGTGCGTGATATAGATACCCCCTTTGGATTTGATACTTTTGGATTCTTAGTACCAGAAGCTGTGGAGCTTCTAAAAGGAGTCCAAAAAGTTATGAATAGTAATGTAATGGCTCCTAAGTGTATGGATGTTGTATTTTAGAGGATTGGATTTGCTATCCAAAAAGGACTAGCGGCACATTGTTTCCCGCTTGTCCTCTTCTTCAATGTAAATCCTTTCTATTTAATTGTTCATGCAATGTGATCATGAAAAAATAATGATGAACCTCTATATTCTTAGATCTACTATGCAATATAGGATTGTAATATAAATTTATTTCACTAGTATTATCACATAGGAGAAGCATAAAAATAAATGTTAAAGTTTTAGAGCATTTTCTTCATCCATATAACCTGGGTACAACAACTCCTAGCTTCAATGTATTTAGCCTCGATAGTTGATAAAGCCACTGTGCTCTATTTCTTGAAAAACCAAGACACCAAACATAGTCCTAGGAGGAATCAAGTGCCACTTGTGCACTTTCTATCAATCAATCATCCTGCATAATCAACGTCACTATAAACCGTAATAGTAAAGTCCCTTGACTTGGGATACCATAGTCCAAAATTTTGGATTTTTGCTAAATACCTTAAAATCCTCCTGACAGCTATAAGATGTGATTTCTTGGGATTTAATTGAAAGCGATCACACAAGCCAACACTAAACATTATATCCGGTCTAGAGGCAATTAAGTAAAGTAAACTTCCAATCATACCTCTATAGAGCTTCTCATCCACTTTCTCACCTTCTTCATATTTGTCGAGTTTGGCGGTGTTTGACATGGGGGTGTCCATCGGTTTGGTGTTCTCCATCCCAAAGCACTTGAATAGCTCACGTGTGTACTTGCCTTGGTTGATGAAGTTCCCATCTTCTGTTTGCTTGATTTGAAAGCCAAGGAAGAATGTAATCTCACCCATCATGCTCATCTTGAACTCACTCTGCATAAGATCACTAAACTCCTTGCAAAGATCAAGAATTAGTCCCGCTAAAAATGATATCGTCAACATAAATTTGAATGATGAGAAAATTGTTAGAAGTGTGTTTGAGAAGCAAAGTAGAATATACTTTGCCCATGATATACCCCTGATCTAACAAAAGGTTATTTAATTTCTCATACCAAGCTCAAGGTGCTTATTTGAGGCCAAAGAGAGATTTTAGCAATAGATAAACATAGTTAGGTAAACTATCATGTTGAATGCCCAGAGGTTGTGCAACATACACTTCCTCCTCAATCGTACCATTCAAAAATGCACTTTTAACATCCATTTGATATAGAAGAAAGTTCTTATAACTAACAAAAGAAAGCAACATATGAATGGACTCAAGTCTAGCTACATGTGCATATGTTTCATCAAAATATATACCTTCCTTCCGATTGTAGGCTTGAGCCACTAACCTTGCTTTGTTTCATACCACCTTGCCGCTTTCATCTAGCTTGTTATGATAGACCCACTTTTGTGCCAATGATCTTTATATCACTTTGTCTTGGAACTAGAGTCCACACTTTGTTCTTCTCAAATTACTCAAGTTCTTCTTGCATGTCTAGGATTCATTCATCATCCTCAAGAGCTTATTTGATGTTCTTTGGCTCGAGTTGCGAGATGATGACACTGTTTGCCTATTCCTTGTTATAGGCAGCTTGTGTCTTCACTCTTTCAAAGGGGTCACCTATGATTATCTCTTTAGGATGATTCTTTGAAAAGTGGGGAGTTGTATCCTTCTTTTCTTCATCTATCTCTTCTTCTTGAGTGACTAACTCTTTTCCCTTTTGTGTGATGTTGAGATCTTTCAAGATAGGAACTACTTCTTCTACAACATCATCATTAGCAATATCCTTGGGAATAGAGGGGTTAGTCTCAATAAAATTTGACATTAATAGATTCTTATACTTTATATGGATAAAAATTATACACTCTATAAGCCTTGCCAGTAGTCCTATAGCCAAGAAAGAAAGCCTTGTACAATTTTAGATCAAACATGTCAAGTGAATCTTTTGTTTCAAATCAAAACAAGGACATCTAAAAATGTGAAAATACTCAATAGAAGGATTCCTAACTCGCCATAGCTCATAGGGGGTGTTCTTCAAACAAGGGTGTGTGAAAACCTAGTTTTGCACAAAACATGAGGTACTAATGACTTCGACCCAAAACTTATTTGGAGTATTAAACTCTAGAAGCATGGTCCTATCCATTTCTTGTAGTGACATGTTATTCCTCTCTATAACCCCATTTTGTTGAGGTGTTTGAGCTGAAGAGAAGTTATATGCATAACCTAATTCCTCACAAAAATGTTCAAAAAGATCATTTTCAAATTCTCCTCCATGATCACTATGGATGGAAACAATCTGGCAAGAAACTTCATTCTCAACTTGTTTGCAAAAGCTAGAGAAAACATTAAGCGTATCACTCTTAGAAACGAGAAAGAAGGTCCAAGTATATCAGGAAAAATCATCGACAATAATAAGACAATACTTGGAACCATGAAGTGATTGAGTTCTCATATGTTCAAATAGATCAATATGGAGAAGTTCAAGAGCTCTCTTGGTAGTAAGGACTCCTTTGGATTTGAAGGAGTACTTGGTTTGCATTCCTTGGGTACAAGGTTGGCATTCCCCATCCTTTTCAAAATCCAATTTGGGAAGTCCCTTGACCAAGTTCTTTTTTCTCAACTTCTTCAATTGATTCATATTTACATGACCTAGCCGACGATGCCAAAGAGAAATATCATTCAAATAGACTACAAGGCATCTACTAACAATAGGATTAATAGAGTCAAGCACAATTACATACATATTACCATTTTTAGTTCCCTTATATATTGCATTGTAGGTGAGGGAATCTATAAGAAAGCATTCAAAAGAAGTAAATATCACAAGGTTGCCATTATCACATAATTGACTAACACTTATTAAATTGTGATGTAGGCCATCCACAAAGAGAACATTCTTGATACATGAGGATTCACCTACATCACCCTCACCTTTTTCCTTACCTTTCTTATTGTCCCCGGAAGTAACTGAACCTCCTTTCTTCTTTGTGAATTTTTGAAATGTCTTATATCACCTGCCATGTGCTTAGTGCAACCACTATCAAAAATCCATTTTACTTTTTCTTGCAAGAAAGGAGAGTGTCAGTTCCCAAAAACTTTGGGATCTAGAGTTAGCTTGGGGACCCATTTCATCTTTGGGTTGGTCCCCTTAGGCTTGTAAGGACAAGAAGTAGAATAATGATCATCACTTTTGCAATGAGAGCAATCATAAGGTTCTTAGATCTAGAAGACTCTCCAATAAAAATAGGAGTTTCCTTACTCTTTTTATTACCTTTGGTCTTACTCTTGCCCTTAGGTTCTCCCCCTACAAATCCCAAACCACTGGTACCATTTTGTTTGGTAGAATGGTCAAGGATTTCATTTAGGGAGTTTTTCCCTTTGAGTAATTTCTATAGAGAGGCTCTAAGTCTATGATTGTCATCAATGCAAGATATAATAGTAAAAGACAAACTAGCAAGATCATCTCTAGCATGAATAAGGTGGCTCAAATAAGAATCCTTTTCAAGAGAAATAGAAGCAACATCATTACTAGGTAAAATAGGTCTAGAAGATAAATCATTAACTTGACCAAGTAACCTAGCATTTTCAAATTTAAGAAATTGAATTTCTTTGAGATAAACATCCCTCTCATCTTTACAAGCATCACTAACAAGCTTAAGTTCAACATTTTCAGTTTTAAGTAACTCAAGCTCATTAAAGAACTTTTGGTTGTCTTCCTTAAGAGATGCAATATTATGAAGATAGACACCATTACCTACAACTCCATTGTATTGGAGCTCAAGATCAAAAAATTGGCCTTGTAAGGAATCAATGCCCTCACGATGAATTTTCTCATTTTTCTCAAGAATATGAAGTTGAGCATACAAGTCATCAATGATTTTACCCAACCTCTTCTTTTTAGATTTACATTCGGAATAAGAAGAACGAGTAGTAACAAGCATGTCAATAAGAGTTTCTTTAGCTAACTCCTGCAAACTTACCTCACTTACCTCACCAATATCTTCACTTGTAGAGGCCATGACTGCAAGGTGGCACTCTCCATCTTCATTAGATCTTGAGCCACTAGAGGATGATCCTTCCCAAGATGCATGAACTATGTCTTTGTGACTCTTCTCCTTCTTGTCCTTCCTCTTGTATTTTCTATCTTTCTTGTACTCTTCCTCCTTCCTGGAGCTGCTCTTGTGGTGTGACTTTCTTGCCTTAGGACATTCCCTCTTGTAGTGTCCTTTTTGAGCACACTTATAGCACCTTGAACTATATGAAGATGATTGCTTTCCTTTGAAGTACTTTCCCTTGGAGAAGTTGGCTTCATGCTCACTAGGGCCATCATATTCACTTGAGGAGGAAGGAGAGGTCTGACAAGCAAGTTGTAGTTGAAGGATAAGGGCCTCCACTTGATCTTTGAAGGCACTGTCTTTGATCTTCCTTGATTCATTTTCTTCTTGATTTTCTTCCTCTTCTTACTTGTCAAGTCTTGGTTCATGAGGTTGTAGATTTCCAATAAGCTCATCGGTTGGAACATAACCAAGACTTCTTACTTCTTCAATGGAGGTCACCTTTAACTCCCATCTCTTTGGAAGAGACCTCAAGATCTTTGAGTTGATTTCTCCTCTATTAAAAGTGTATACAAAAGTAGCTAGACTGTTGATGATGATGTTGAGCCTTGAGTACATCTCGAAAACTCCTTATTTCTTCCTCATCTTGAAGTTCTCAAGGAGGTTGTTCAACATGTATATATTTGCCTCCTTCAGTTGTTTTGTGCCTTCATAGGTGATGCACAACTTGTCCCATATCTCATAGGATGTATCCCATGAGGAGATGCGGTCGAACTCAGATGGAGTGAGGGTTGCATAGAGGATGCTAATTGCTTTGGCATTGAGCTGTGCATTCTTTAGGGCTGCTTCATCCCAAGTTGATACAACTCTAGTTGGCTCCTTGTAGGGTGTAATCATCACTTTCCACATATCAAAGTTCATCCCTTTAATGTAGAATTGCATCCTCCACTTCTAATAGAGGAAATTGGTACCATCAAAGACCGGGGGCACATGGAGAAGCCTCCCTTTAGGTTTAGAGAACCAAATAGGTTCTCACCCATCTTCTCATCTCATAGGAGATTTGTTGGAGAAGATCCTTGATCTGATACCACTTGTTGGATCTAGGGCTCTAGAGGGGGGTGAATAGAGCTTCAAAATTTGCACAAGAATAGTTTGACCTTCAAATTATATCAATTGAAACCAAATGCTAAAATGAAATTTAAAGTCCTATCTAAAAAAGCATAGAAAGGATGAGAGACATTGAAACAAATAGTTGGAAAAGGTGTTTAGAGCGGTTCCAATCTCCAAACTTGGATACCATAAATCCACTACCTAGAGAGGTCAACCTGTAGGACTTTGCAACCCATCTATACTTATATTCCATTATAAGAGATACAAGAATACCACATTTCATTCAAGGACTTACCTATCCAAGCCAAGAGTCTTTCACCTACACAAGGAATTACCCACTTGATCAATATGCCTTCAGCCTTCACTAAGGACTTACCCACACTTGCATCAAGTATTTGGCCTCACAAGGATTACCCACTCTTCTTGAATCTTTTGTCTTGTCCCTCTTCTTCTCTTGGAGAAGATCTTCACACCTTCTTCAACCTTGAAGAAGAATAACAACTCCTCCTTCACTTGGAGAAGATCACTTCAACCTTCACTCTTTGAGAAAGGGGATTGAGAAGATGGAAAGATGGAGAGCTTTACAAGATAACATGGAGGTAGCTCTCTTACATCATGCCTAACTCACTCATAATCATGAAATGCTTTGTAAATGAGAGAGATAAAGGGACTCAAAGGGTTGTAGCACACTAAACTATAGCAAGGACCAAGGATAACATGAATGAGCAACCTTGGAATGAACTCTAAGAGGTCCTATTTATAGTTGGGAGTGTTCCTTTGAGTGTGGGATCACTTAAGAATCAAAAATAGCCCTTTTACAACTTGCAACGAATCTATTTTCATTTCTAAAAACTCTCCAAATGTTGGAATCACTTTTTCTCCATTTTCCGTACATCACATTCGACCGAGTTTCAATAATCATTGACCTCTTACCAATTGATTCTGAGTAGCTTTATCAAGATTAGAAGCAAATTGTGCAAAAGCTTCTAACTCCGCAAATTGAGCCAGTTCCAATTTAAAATATTCTAAGGTGGTTTGGAGTGATTTCTAAAATTATACATTTGCATTGCTTTTGACTTGAACTTGGACATGCTAGGGATTGTGTAATTTGATCCTTTTCATTCACCTAAAGCCTAAAATAAATCTTAAATAAACATATTAGATACATAGAAATGGAATGGTTAAGTCATTATCAAAATATAAACAATGTATAACTCTCCATTCAACAATAACTTCAATAGTAGAAAAAATCCCAATTTTAAAATCTACATACCAAATTTAATTTATGTGTAAATTTCCATAATATTTGGACAATTTTATCTATCTTAGTGTAGTTTAGGAGAGAGAATGTATATTAAAGCCCACAATATCAAATATGCTAAACAACCACAATGGGAAGAAATGATTATAAAAACATTTTCCTCATGTTCAAATTTGCTTGTAGGCTAAGTTTCACATCTTTGAGGAGTTTCTAGATGCCTCAAATTCCTTAAGAAAAGAAAATGAAAGATAAGGCCAAAAGTATCGAATTTATTATTGAAAAGAAAACATCTAATATATTAAATGAATAATGTAAAGAAACTTGTATGGATTTTGATAAATAAAATTGTGGTGTAATATATGGGAAATAATGTTGTACACACATGAAAATATTATCATAAAATAAATAAAATTCAAAATTTATTTTAGAAACACACTAATTAATACATATGTAAAGAGTAACTCTAGTCAATACGAGGCTCTGCAAGACCTCATCTCATATAGTATATCATAGTAGACACAGAGAACAATAGTCTCAACATTTAGCCCTCACAGGGAAAGCATTATGAATATGAATGAGAGGGAGAAAAAGAAGGTGTCAAAAAGGAGACAGGGAGCATTGCACCCGTATGAACTAAACATTTAGATGTAAAATATCAGTAATAAAAAGTAGTAAGAGAATACAAATTTCCCCTCTTATATTATCTCTAGAGGATGTTACTAATATTATGAAAATAATTAACATGAACTAAGTTACTATTGTTCAAAAGAAATTAGAAATAAACATAGTTGAGGATAATTGAAGAGAGATTGAGGAATTTAAGTTAATAGAAGATATTCTTTACTTCTCTCCTAAGTGGATAATTTTGAAAGGATCATAAATACCCAATATAGTAATTCAATATACACCATACAAATATTTATTTTGACATTGCTAAAACGTTCATGTTTATGAAATAATCCACTATAAAATTTTTAGATAAGAAAGTAATGTCAAATTTAGTTCCCATGTATTAATGGTCCAATTGTCAAATTCCATTTAGTTAGATAATACTAGTACCCAAAAACAAATTATAAAACAAATTAATAAGACAATGCTAAAGGATTCAAATAAAGTAAATGACATATTGACCATTGTAAAATGAAAACTAATATACAATTCAAATTCTACATGTCTTAATTAACCTATGTGTCAAATTTTATTTTGTTTGGACCCTCAAAAAAATTTAAAAAGAGAATATACAATTGGAAACATTAATTCTTAATTTTTTAATTTGATACATTCTATTTGATATGGTTTCTAATTTTCTTCCTATCATGTTTTATTTTCCTTTTCCTTTTCCTTTTCCTTTTCCTTTTTCGTGTGGTACTCTCTTTCTTCCAATTCCTTCTTTCCCTCTCCCTTCCTCTTTTTCCTTAAATAACCTTTCATTGATTTCTCCTACATCCCTCCAATGATATTCACATTTTGATTTATTTAGTTTTCTCCCTTATATATTTGCAATATCCTATTTGACTAGTTGATGATAGTAATATATATACCCCAAGATATGCACTCTCTGAATCATAGACGTTGATTACCCGCTACTTCCATGCCTCTCCCCAAAGAAACCGATGCATGCTAACCTATATAAAATCCATCCAAGGACTTGTTTGATCACATGTTTTGTCTCTGATACACCTATCGATACCTGGTTATCATCATCCATCAACTCTTCACAATGGTGGGTCTAGAACCCTCTCACCCACCAAAGTCATCACAAAAGGCTCTAAAGGAGGCCCTCGATGCTTTTCCTATACCATGTTTCCTCATCACATCACAATGTGCTTGGGATTGAGATGGAATCAAAATTTTAACCTTGGATACGTATAAACTCTATCCGAGGTATGTGCATATTACCTGATTATCTAGGCAATATCATGATGTCTAATAAATTGTTACATATGAGTCATTACTTGTTTAAATCTTGATTATTCTTGAGATTATATTAAAGTTTCTTGCTGCATCTTGAATTATTGTTGATGTTCTCATTTAAGGTCCTCTGACATATTTTGTAACTTGCATGATCTCATCCTGATATATATATATATTATTCTCAATTATTTCATATTTATTATGATCAAACTTGAGTCTTGTCTTTACATTAATGTATGTGTGAAAATAGACTAGATTTTATTTATTGTAGTAGTATATCTATACTTCCATATTATATTGCCCGTGCATATTTTGTCCTGAGCATGCCTTTTCCACTTGCATGTATACTACCCAGGGCGTGCATCTTCCACCTAATATATTTTTAGGCTTGATATTTATGGGTCTCGACCTTACATAAATAAAAATGGTCTAATTGTTTGCACACAAAGATTAAAAATTATTGTTGATATATGTCAAGATTATCTTTTTGTCAATCATCTCTTTTATTATACTACCTCATCTTTTGACCTATTAAATTTTATTGGAACTTCTTCTTTTAAACCTCTCCTTTCTTTGATATTCAACCTTAACTTTTCGCTATCTTAAGTATTGCCTAGTTGTTTTTATTGCACATACTCAATTTTCACTGACATCCTTTCCTTTTGTTTTTCTCATCCTGGGTGTTATTTTTCAACCCACCTAAAGTTAGCACAACCAGAGATTTGGGGAGAAGAGGACTAACCTCAGGACCAATTGCTAGGATGAGTTATAAGATGTGAAGGTTGTTCACCACAATATGATCCTGATTATTAGATTCATAATTCAGACTTTGCCTATAAGGACAAATGTTAAGTTGACCAATGAATTTATCTAATAGTTAGATTTAAATTTTGGCTACAACAAACTATGTTTTTGTACTCATTTTTTTGAGAAAAAAATATTGCACCCCTTTTATTTGGTCATATTTGAGTTCATGAGGTTATATGAAAATTATTTTCTTGGATTAAGTAAGGAATGGATCCCCTCTCAGGTCCCATTCCTTACACCGATCCTCGTCAACCTTTATGTGTTATGATCATGAAACTTGATGGGTCAAACTATCATCTTTGATTGCCATCTTTCAAACTACATGTAAAAGCCCAAGGGAGATATTCCCATATCTCTACTGATGCTAAAATCCCTCTTGATGCTACAACTTATGAAAACTAAGAATGCCTATGCTCAATGGTCCAAAGATGATTCTAGAGTTATGACAAGGATGGTGAATAGTACTAAACCAAAGATCAGTGAGTCTGTGCTTCACCTTCAAAATGCCTAAGCCATGTCAGATCAAGTATCCCATGTGTACTCTCATCAACAAAATTAAAAGAAGGTCTTTGAGATATTCAAGAGTTTGGAAAAGAAGGAGTATGCAACTGGTGAATATATTAAAGACTACTACAACCAATGCTTGGCACTCTAGGATGAATATGACGTATATCATCCTCTTTCTTTAGACATCAAAGATATTCAACAACAAGACAATGTGTTGTTCTTGGCTGGACTCCTTCTATCTTTATCTAGTGTTATTGATCATATCTTATCCAGTGATCCCTTACCCACACTAAGGGATGTTCTCAAGTGCGTTCAACACCTTCCATGTATTCCCTACCTGCTACATCTTCTTATCGCTCAGTCCTTGTGGTCCACTCTCATGACTCTGGTCGACGAGGACGTGGTCATGGTCGTGCTTTTGGTACTCTTGAACATGGTCCTCCTCTTAGCCCTAGATGAAGACAACATCAACCTCCTACTGCCAATTTCTTCTGCATACACAAACCACAACGAGGACCGTTGTTGGAAAAAATGTGACACACCTTTCTGGACAAACCATGTCTCCTCTGATGCCTATGAAGATTTGATTACTATTACCTCAAGTTCTACTCAGCCTACGGTTGAGTGGATTCACGTAGAGTTTGAGAAACTTCTTCAGGCTGATCTACTACAAAAACACCTACTCAAGATAGAGTTCCCTCTACTTTACTTGCATCTCCTATTACTTACGGTAAAAATAAATGGGTCATCTACTCAGGAGAGTCCTCTCAAATATTGAGCTATTGTAAACTTGTTACTTCCTTGTCAAAAATGACTCGAGTTCCTCATGTGATAGTGGCCGATGGAACTCAGTGTGTAGTACATAGAACTAGAACTATGACTCTATCTAAAAGACTACCATTAAAAGTAGTCTTATATGTTCCAGAATTTCCATTTAACATGTTATCTGTCAGTAGAACTGCTATTAGCTTTCACTGCTTAATCACTTTAGAGCATTAGGGTTGTGTGTTTCAGGATCTTTGCATGAAGATGAGGATTGATTCAGGCCATGAGAGACCTGATGGACTATATTACTCGGATGTGCTGCAATCTGTTGCTACTCTGCTATCATTTTCTATGACTGGCCTGCAGTGGCACTACCATCTAGGATATCCTTCTACTGCTAAATTAAGATATTTAGTTCCTAAGATACATGATAAAACTTTTGTATGTGAATCCTATAAATTTGAAGAAAAAAATAGCATAGTGTTTCCTAGGAAAAATTAGTTTGATATTGTTCATACTGATATATGGGGCCCTTGCTCTGTAACTAGCCATTGGAGTTTCTATTATTTTATGACTTTTATTTCTTATTTTTCACAGACAACTTGGATTTTTCTGTTAATGGATTGTAGTAACATTCTGGAAACTATTACTATCTTTTTCATTGAAATACAAACCCATTTAAATACAACATTCATTTTTTAAAATTGATAATGCCTTAGAATTTAAGCAAAAGTCAGTTGCTCACTTCTATACCACTCATGATACCATTCATTAGACTTCTTGCTCTTAAACACCACAACAAAATGGTCTAGCCAAAAGGAAAAACTGCCTTCTTCTTGACATATCACAATCTATTCTTTTTCACTATCATGTTCCTCAGATTTTTTGGCATGAGGCTATATCTAGTGCATGATACTTAATTAACGACATGCCCTTATCTGTCCTAAACAATCAAGTACCTTATACTATTTTGTATCCTGATGCCTCTCTTTTTTCCGTACCTCTACACATCTTTGGCAGTGCTTCTTTTGTAAAGAATCTTTTCCTGAGATATATAAAGTTGACCCAGGATCTACTAAGTGTGTCTTTTTGGGATATTCTAGAACTCATAAAGGATGTTAGTGTTATGATCCTGTCCATCAGTAGTGGTTTGTTATTGCTGATGTGATCTTTTTTGAACATCCGTCTTACTACTCTAAACAAGGTCCTTCCTTATCTAATAATCTTCTTGACCCTACTTCACCATCTAAAGTTGTAGAAAATGAATCTCCTGATGAAGCTAAGGTTACAGTCCCCTCCATGCCTCCCCCAAAACTAACTTCTTCTTTGTCAGTAGATCAAAACACCTCCCATGTAATTTCTAATCTACATCCTCCCATTAGTAAAAAGAAAGGTGTTTGCTCCTGTACTCAACATTTGATTAGTAATTATTACTTTACTACTAATATAGGTGCTAGTTTTTCTTATCTTATGGATGCTATCTCAACTATCTCTATACCAAAAATTACTACAAAAACTCTTAAACATCATGCTTTGTGCCAAGATATGGAAACCAAAATGACTTCTCTTCGTGATCGTAAGACATGGGATCTAGTTGATTGCCCTAATGTTGGGTGTCAGTTGATATTCACAATCAAATAACAGTCAGATGACACAATTGAAGGATTGAAAGTATGCCCAACTACAAAAGGATAAACTCAAACATATGGGGTAGATTACATTAAAACCTTTTCTCTTGTTACTAGACTAACTTTGTATGCACACTTATATCAGTTACTATGAACAAAGATTGGCCTCTTTTCTAACATCAACATCCTCAGCAGGTACAACCAGACCATCAAAGATTAGATGTGAATAATGACCCTGAGCTCTAATATAGAGCTCAAAGGCCGCAGACCAAGTGTGAAAGTTGGATCCATCTAACTTCATTGTAGTGACACATAGCATCTGAAGTGAGTCGGCAGACGCCATCAGAAGAATATGTCAGAAGGTGGAAAAAAGTAGAATCAAACAAATGGGACCCAACTTATGGGCAACAACAGCAGGCACTAGGCAGTAACAATAATCAGTAGGTAGTAACACTAGTCAGTAGGAAGTAGTCAAAGAAGTAACCCAACACATGGGCAATAGAAAGCAGGGATCAATAGATCTGACAAAACCCGCAATGGGGCACAAAAGTAGTACATCTTAAGCATCGGATTTGAGAAACCCACATAGGGATAGAAAAAGAGAGAAATACCTACACCAACATGGAGAGAGAGTTATTCCACCATGTAGCGCAGGTAGGCAACAAGTGTATTCCTATTTGAATGTCAACATGCAATTTTTTAAAAACAATATCTGGAGACAAAGAAAGACAAGGAAGAAGGAAGGGAGGGAGAGAGGAGGAGGGACAACATGAGGAAAGAGGGGTTGTTTGGTGGTTGGTGGAGGGTGGAAGTGGTAGGGAATGGAGGACAGTGGTGGCATATTGGTGGTTGGTGGAGGGAGGTGTTAGTAGGGAATTGGGGGGTGGTAGGTGGCGGCATGAAGGGAGAGAGAGAGAGAGGAGGAAGGGCAACAAGAGGAAAGAGGGGTCAAGTGGGGAGATGACCTAAAGGAAGGGGTGGTAGTCGGGAGAGGGGTGGAGTGGGGGTGCAAAAGAAGGAGAGAGGGGTAGGGTGGGGTGATGGGAGGGAAGAAGAAGGAAGGGGTTGTGGCGGGGAAGAGGAAGAAGGAGAGGGGTGGTGGATAGGGTGTTGGGGAAAGGTGGGTGACGACTAGGTTATGGGAGGCATTAGGGTTAAAAGGGAATTAAGGGGGATCTCAAGGCTCTGATATCATATAGAGTGATAAATACTTATTTGATGTCTAAAATGAAATACAATGGACTCTCTTTTATATGATAAGAGAGTGAGCCGATAGACAGATTCCCCGTGTCTGGTTTAATAAACTAAGTAGTATTCTTAAGAAATTCAAAATTTTCCACTCTTGATTTAGATCACTCTGTTTTCATTAAGAAAAGGTCGTCTGGACTTGTCATTATGATTGTTTATGTTGATGATATAATTTTATTTGGGAGTGATCAAGAAAACATCTAGGTTACTAAAGAGTATCTGTAAAAACACTTTTGTTTTAGATAAGTCAGAGGGTTTTTATTCATCTTGCCCCTCTCTTGCAAGAAAAATCTTGGGGATCATTACATCATGCATACTCAGCTGCTGAAATAAATCTGGTAGTACTACTACCATTACAAGATTCTAAGTTAACACAGTCAACAAGACTATTAGGAGGTACCCTATAGACAAAGGAACCATCCATGGTTTTTTGGTGATGTTTAGCAAGGCCATCAACCACCTTGTTTCTATCTCTAGGGATATATCTGAGATTCCAACTCTTCTTCCATACGTTCTTTATGTCTGTTAACCACATAGCCAGCTTCGGATAATGCTTTATATCTCCCTCAATGACCTCTTGTGTTCTCTGTGAATCGGTCTCAAAACTGATTTGGTTGCATGAAAGATGTTTTCCCAGCTCAACTTCCCAGTGTATAGCTCTGACCTCAGCTTCAAGGACACTACTTGCATGTATTTTCTTACCCTAGCCACCTATCCATCTACCATTCCAGTCTCTACAAACAATGGCAATGGTCGAGGGGGTCTTGTTGCTTCTGAAGGTTGCATCAGTATTGATCTTCCAACAGTTCAAATATGGTGGCTACCAGCATCCATCTACAAGATGTGGTATTCTTTTATTTATCCCTACCGAGTTGAGAGCCATCTCTATGAGATTGCACTCATTTCTTATAAGATGAGCTATATAATTGCTGGATTGTTTAGTTCCTTCAAACACCTATGTGTTCCTTCCTTTCCAAATTTTCCAACATCCAATCATGAATGTCATGCTTGACCTTTTCTCTATCTTAATAAACTTCTCTAACCACTTCCAAGTATATGTAAAAACACTTTGTCACTAAAGATATGGGGAAATTAAGATATTTTTTGGGTATCAAAGTATCTCGCTCTTCCTCAAGCATTTTCTTATATCAGAGGAAATATGTTATGGATCTTTTGTCAGAAATTGGAGTGCTTGGAGAAAAATCCATTACTACTCCCTTGGATCCTAATACAAACTGGGATGATGATACTTCCCTCCATACCCAAACAACCAACAATATCCTGATTGGTTGCTAAACTTATATATCTGACAGTGACAAGGATTGATATTACTTCTACAATAGGCTTAGTTAGTAGATATTTGGAACCTAGATAGTATCACTGGGATGATGTGTATCACATTTTGAAATATCTAAAAAATTCACCAAGAAAAGGTTTATTCTACAAAAATAATGGGCACTGTAAAATCACAGGGTATTCTGATTCAGATTATGTAGGCAACATGATAGACCACACATTTACTTCTGGTTATTATACCTTTATGGGAGATGACCTTATTACCTGGCACAACAAGAAACAAACTCTAATCACCCACTCTGGTGTTGAAGCTGAGTAAAGAGCTATGGCTCATATAACTTGCAAACTGTTATGGGTTTGTGGTATTCCAAAAGAGTTTGATATTTCTGACCCAAATCCTATTCCTATGCATTGTGACAATAAGGCTTCTATTTTCACTACCAAAAATTCAACCTTTCATGAGCATACTAAATATATTGAGGTGGAATGTCATTTTTTCAGAGAGGTTGTCTTGTCTGGAAATTTCTCTAGTCCATATACTTACACTTCTGATCAAGTTCCAGACATCTTCATGAAACTTCTTCCTAGGCCAGATTCACTACCATGATTGACAAGCTGGGCATGATTTATATCTATGCTCCAACTTGAGGGGGAGTATTATTGTATGTTCTTTACTACATTATGTTATATCTTTTCTTATGGGATCTAGACTTGTCTTGTCTTTAGCCTTTTTCTTTTATACCGTATTTCCTAACTCCGTCTATTGGCTCACTCTCTTATCCTATAAAAGAGACTCCAATGTATTTTGTTTTACATATCAAATAAACATTTAGCACTTTATAATGACACCTATAGAAAAATAGTGGGGCATTGTCCAAATAATAGGCACATTTCATGCAAAAAAATGCATGTTTAATGCAAAAATATGTGTGTAATCCCTACTACTTTGCTCCTCTCCTCCCATTATTTTTCTCCTATCTTGTCATTACTTCCATTCTCTTAGAGAGAGATATATAGAGAGAGTGAGTATGTGTTTAAGAGAAATGGATGAAGTGAGAGAGTGTGTGTGAGAGAGATTGAGATAGAGAGATATAGAGATTGAGAGAGAGAGAGAGAGAGAGAGAGAGGAAGAGAAAGAGAAACACAGAGAGAGAGTTAGAGTTTGTGTGTGTGGCGAAGAGAGAGGGAGGGTAGTGGTAGGTTGTAGGAGTGGCATAGAAAGAGAGAGAGAGATAGAGAGAGAGAGGAAGGGAGGGAGGGAATATATCTCAACATGTGGTATTTGGGGTAGGTGTTGGGTGGGGAACAAGATGGAAACACTGAGGAAATTTTGCTGGCGCATCAAACACACACAAAACCCCAAAATATGTTCCCAAAATTAACCCTAACAGATCAAACACATCCAAACTATATGGGAAAGGGCATTGATATATGGTACATAACCCATGCCCAATTTGGGAGTTAGTTGCAACTTAAGACAAGAAGGTCACTTCATATGGAAACAAGTCATCAATGATGGCATTTATGATGGACTACATGCAAAGTAAATATACCAGAAAGGAGATAGAAGTGAGAGGCAAGGATGTGAGGCCAGATCTATTGGAGAGAAAACTAGAGAAGAGAGAGAGAGAGTGAAAGTGAACACTCCCTTAGTTTCTTTAAGAGAAATATGAGGGAGTTAATTATGAAACAAAGAATAAAATACTATATAGTGTAACATTTGATAAGAATTACATATTATTAATTTTTTTTACAAGAACATATATAATGTCTTTTTTGTACATCAAAAATAATTTAAATATAATAACATATTATTATGTATACTTTACATGTTAATATATATTAATGTGTTATTTCTCATGACTTCCACCTCCCTCTTAATTTTCTCTTTCTCACTCTTTCCACTACTCATCTCCTCTATTTACGTTCATGCGTGTTATAATGTGTTTCCTATCACATATATATGTGTCATTTCCCACTATTTTTTTACCCTTTTTCCTATATTTCTTTCTCTCTCTACCTTTTACCCTCCTCCATTTGTGTTTAGATGTTCTATAATATGTAATCTATAACATATTAATGTGTTATGTCCTACTACTTCCTCCTTTCTCCTATTTTTCTCTTTCTCTCTTCTCACACTGCTTTCCTCCTCTCACATTTGTTATAATGTGTTTACTACCACATATTAATATGTTTTCCCCACTTTCATCCCTCTTTTTCTCTCTCTTTTCCCACTACTTCCCTCCCCCATTTGTGTTCATTAGTGTTATTTCTTCGGCAAGGAGTGGATCAAGTGGTCAAGCACAGTGTTCCCTAGCAAAGGGACCGGGGTTTGAATCCCATATGCTGCCTTGATTTATCACCCTCTCGGTTGTTCGGCCTCCACCACGGGCATGGGCAAACATATTTTTTCTCAATTTTAAACTACAAATTAACTTTATATAAATCTCATATAATGTGATTAACAAGAATACTCTATCTAATGCAATGACACTTTCAAAAAAATGTTGGAAGTTATAAGAACAAGGATACCTTTTCTTTCCCTCTTATTTTCTTTCTAAAAAAGAGAAGCAAAGAATCACCACCAGAAAAATATCAAGTCAGGGGTGGCGTGCTTCCCACATCAAAAATTTTCATACCCCACAAAAGGGTGTATCACCAAAAGATGCCAAAGAGCACAAGAAAAAAAATGTGACCAATGTAGCCACAACTCCATAAATTAAATATATCTTGAGTCAAATAGAGGAGGGATCACCATATTCCACACTCCCCCCCCTTGTCATGTTCTTTTGCAACAACTCATAAAAGAAAAAAAATGGAAGTGTCAAAGCAAAAATAAGATGAAGACTATTTTCTACAAAATCTTGATTTAGAAACAAGCTATGAAATTTGTTTT
This sequence comes from Alisma plantago-aquatica, assembly GCA_963693085.1. Taxonomy (NCBI): domain Eukaryota; kingdom Viridiplantae; phylum Streptophyta; class Magnoliopsida; order Alismatales; family Alismataceae; genus Alisma; species Alisma plantago-aquatica. The sequence goes on from OY856411.1 coordinate 295,908,590, forward strand.
GATAAAGAATATTATGAATTGTGTTTTGTGGTTTTAGAATATAAGGTTGCTTGGCCAAATTCAGAGGAAAGGAATAAGGTGATGTTACAAGGGTATGGATTGGCATGTTATGACTATAAATTGAATGCATTTGTGATTTTATTTGCTCAGGACGAGCAAAGATTCAAGTTTGGGGTATTTTTATGAATGCATATTCATCTATCTTTTTGATAAATTTTCTTAGTCTTTTCATTAGAATTACCTCTTCTTTAGTAATTTCTAGGACAATTTACCCATTTTTCGATTTATTGTACAAATATTCATCTTTTCCATCACTTTTTTAGGTTTTTCCTTCAAAGCAAGAACCTGACCTACTTAGCTCATGAGACGACCGTCTCGCAGTACTAGATGGTCGGTTCATCTTCAAGAAGTTCCAACCCTAGAGCCAGATGACCATTTTCTCCTCAGCTCAACATGCAATCTTGATATTCTAGATAGGCGTCTCAAGTGACCAAGACAATCGACTCGTGTCACCAGCTGAGCATTCAAGTACGCCAAGACGGACATCTCGTGACCACGCCAGGGAAAATTCCACGTGTACTCAAACCTTAGGGTTTCAAAGTTGATTAATGCACACAATGACGCAAGATGGGCACCTCGCACCCAAACAATCAGTTTAGAATATTCATCAAGACCAAGCAACCGAATCAAAAGGTGCCACCACCCTTGGATTAGGGTTTTTGTTGATTCCCCTTATTCCACACCACATCATTAGTCAGATGACCATTTCAGCTAGCAATATGGCCATTTTGTGACTTGCGAGCAACACAAATCTGCAGCCACCTTTCCATTTTGTTCCCCCCTTTTTAGGTTTTCCACCCCTCCTTCCCCTATAAAAGGAGGGGAAACTCCTCTAACAAAGGGATCTTGATTTTTGTACTTTCATCTTTTAACTAAGTTCTATTACTTTTAATTCATAGTGTAATTTTCCTTCTGCAATAAAATTCTATTCTCTCCTTTGGATTTGGATCTCACTTTATTTCTTGTTCTATTCTTGTTCATTCTCTTGGAGTGGGGGATTAAGAGAGAAAGCCATTTAATAGTCACCAACACTAGTCTCCTCAATTATTTTGTCCTTTTGGTATATGAATTTCTACCTTATTTTCATTGTTTCTCCATTCATTACCATGGCTAGTGAGTAGTTCCCTATTGAGGCGAGGGGAGTAGCCCCTTAGCCATGTGTTGATTGGATTGAGTTTTATATGACTATTTATCTGGATGGTTTTTGGTTTAAAAATTGTCGATTTCAATGAAGTAATTAATCATTTTTATTGTGGGTTAATCTTGGTGGATGCGACTGTGGAAATCGGGATTTAGAACACCTAAATTACATGGGGATTTGGATGTGACTGTGGAAAAATCCATTTTAGGATGATGGAATAGGAAGTGTGAACTCTAAGAGCAATGGGTTTACATGGAGTTCATGCCTTGTGTTTCAGTTACAAATTATTTGCATACCTTCTTCTATATTGCTTATTGTGTGTTTCTTCAATCTCGTTTTCACTTGGGCTAAGGTGGTGAAACCCCTAAGCCTCGATGCTTTTTTCCATATGATTTGATTGTTTTCATTCAACGTTGTGTTCCAATTGCCTTCTTTCAATTCTTGCACTTTAATTCTTGTTCTTAGATAATCTTTCTTTTCTAACAATTTTCTTTCTTGTCTTAGCCTAATCCTTTTATTTCATTGTTTTAGTGTAATCTTTTATTTCATTTGCACTTTAATTTTGTTCTCTAGTGTAATCACCTTCCAAATTATGGAATTTACTTTCTTGCTCAAAATATTCCAAAAATCCAAAAAGAAATAAAGTTCAAAAATCAATTGGGTTTATAGAAACAATATGAAAAATGTTGTCCTGTGGGATCGACCCTTCTATGCTAACCTTAATTGGAAAGTAAAAATAGTTAAACTATATGACAATTATCTTAGTGAATTGGTGTGCTAAACGACCCATAGCAAGGTTCTCGGGAATGACTTGGTTTGATAGATACATCTTAATGTTATGAAACCAAGCCTTTTCTTTGTTGTCAGGTGGATTGTCGATGACCATGTAGTAAGCTAGTTGAGTAAGTGCCTTATCTTTCAGGGAGAAGGTTTGTCCTTCCTATATGTTGATCCATGAAGCAAGGATTACTAGTGCACTAGTGAAGGCATTGTGCTCTCTGATGATGAATTGGTAGGAGGCTTGTAACCATGAGCTTGAGAGCATATGTGTTCATGGTATGGTACCAGATTTTGATGATATGTTCTCCATTTGTTTTGGACTTGAGAGATTACAAGGAGGGAATCACAATAGACATGTAGTCATTATGTCCCTTGATGTATGATGAGATAGAGACCCAAGATGTAGGCTTCATATTCAGCTATCTTATTAGTGGCATTGAATTCCAACCGCTTGCTATGGGTAGTTGATATCCACAGAGGTTTTGTAGGACTATGCTTATTCTGACTCCTTTTCAATTTATGGCTCCCTCAAAGAAGATTGTCCATGTTACGTAATATGGAGGGATCCCCGTGTATGGTGTGTTTATTATCCATATATCTTCATTTAGGAACTCATATTCATGAGTAGCTTATTTCGATGGTGGGAAATTTGCTAGTTGATCTACTAGGGCTTGCGATTTGTCTGTCTTCATAGGGATATAGTTAATGTCAAACTCTAACAATATTACCTGCCATTTAGTGCATCATCCTGTCAGGGTTGGGTGATCTCACAGATAACAAAGTGGATCCAACTTGATGATGAACTGTAGAGGATAAATCATTAGATAGTCATCACAGTTTCCTTGTTGTGTGAATCAAAGACATACAATATATTTCGATCATAGTGTAGGATGCCTTTATTTTGTTGAACTTCTTGGACAAGTAGTAGATAGTGTGCTTGTTGTCAGTTGTTGCTTCACTTAGGACTCCTCACGTTGATGTCTCATAGATAGATTGGTGTAGAATTAGAGGATACCCATGCACAAAAGGCCTTAACACTGGAGGATCAACAAGGTAATATTTGATATTCTAAAGTACAACCTCACATTGTTCATTCCATACAAAATCAGAGTTCTTCTTTAACAGCTTGAATATTTTCTCACATATGGGTGTGAGTTTGGCAATGAAGCAGTTGATGTATTGTAGACACTTGAGCAAGTCTCGTATCTCCTTCTTAGTTTTGGGGGATGACATTTCTCAAGCAGTTCATGCTTTCTTGGGATCTACTTTGATTACTCTCTGGCTGATGATATATGACAATAGCTTTCCCGATGTAACCTTAAAGTTGAATTTGGCAAGATTCAGGCATAAGGAGAACCATTGGAGTCATTAAAATAGTTTCTTAGGGTTGGTGATGTGGTCCTTAGGATTTTTAGCTTTAGCAATCATGTAATCCATGTAAACCTCCACCTCTTTGTTGATCATGTAGTGAAAGAGGGAAATTGTTGCCCTTTAATATGTGCTCTAGTGCTCTTGAGAATGAAATACATGACTTGGTAATAGAACACTCCTCATTTCATGACGAGGGTAGTTTCTTCTCTATCTTCCTTTGCCATTTTAAACATATTGTAATCGTTAAATCTATCCATGAAGCTAAGCATCGCATGGAAGTTGTTTTATCTATGAGTAGATTTATGTGTGGAAGTGGGAAGTCATCCTTTGTAGATGCCTTGTTGAGTTCAAAATTCCACACTCATCCATATATTGTCTTTCTTTAGAACTGGTACAATGTTGGTGAACCATGTAGGATAGTTTATTGGCTCTAAGAAACCAACACTGTATTGCTTTTGAACTTCCTCTGTGATCTTGAGGCTCCATTCTAGTCGCACCTGTCTAGCCTTTTGTTTGATGGGGCAAACATTGATGATGATGGGTAGTTGATGAACAGTAATTGCTTCATCCAAACCAGGCATGTCGACATGGCTTTAGGAAAACATGTTGATGTAGTGGCATAGAAGCATTATCAGTTGGTTTTTCATTTTTTGAGGCAGATGCACCCCACTTTTGACTTTGCATGGCTCACAGCCTGAACTGAGGTTGATTGTCTCTGTCTCATCTTCAATATGAAAAGGTTGATGTTCCTTTTTCATATACTCTAGGATAGGACCGTATTCAAACTCAACATATTTGTTCTTATGCATTTGTGCCACCTCTATGATGCAGCTGGTAAACTCTCAGAGAGACTACTTATCTTCGTATTCTTTTGGGTTTTCTGATTTTTTTTTTACTTTTTTGGGTTTTTGTGTAATTTACAAATTATTTATATTTTATGGTGATGAGTGTGGATGTGGAAGAGTGTGACAAAATAGTCACTGGTGTCTCTACTACATCAGAGTGTTATTCTTCTAACGAGCCTTTTTTTGGGTGTGAGGGGAGACCTAACCCTTAGGACATTGTGCCACACATCACTTCTGGAATTGTTGACCTTTCTAGAGAGGACAAATGAGCAATTGTGGATCTTCAACAACCTTGGAATCAAATAAGGTGTTGAGACCCCATTCTTCAATCATGTCGTAATTGTCATCATAGTTGTCCCATGTGACTCCATAATCTTCTTTTATGAATTTGGAATTTGTAGACTTGGCATCATTTGGCTGTCCATCTAGGACAAACCAAAAGAGGATTGTAGTCATCTTCTTCGATGGCATCTCCACCCCTTCTGGTGTTGTTTTGATGATTTTCATCTTGACAACATGGTCATCTTGATGATGTGTGATGGTTTTATCGATGTCTAGGTGCTCATGGCACAACTTAATGACAATGGGAGTAGGCATTTTGTTGATTGCCTCTTCATTTGGAGGGATGACTTTGGTCTCAAACTCTTGATTGTTCTGGGTGCTCTGGATGACTTGATATTCATTTGTAATGAGGGTGAGCTCCCTGATGCTAAAATTGATCCCAAGATAGCTCTCTTGGTTATCTTCTTCAACCTCTTGCATGAATTAAGTCAATGTCATGGGAATGATTGCCTTAGTTGTATCTAAATATTCTTCTATGATGTCCATGGTACAAGGAAATTAAATATGAGAAACTTTGTTCTCAAGTTCAGTGTCCCACTGATACAACATCATGAATCGACACTCTTCTTCTAGTTAGAGGCATTGAGCTTCACGACTCAGATCTCATGTCATTGATAGGTTGTTAAGGTAAACTATTTGGGTTAAGTCCCTCATAGTGTGCCACAACACTACTAGATCCCAATGTGTCATCCACCTAGTGAAATGAGGTTGAGTGAAGTATGGTCCATTAAATCCTAGCCCCGACCCTTTCTATATGGGACAGATCTGGATGATCTCTATGCATCCCTATCATCAGGCACCCAATTCCCTATCAAGATGGATGTTCATCTCTCATAACCATTGTGCAAATAACACATGGTCATAAGGTTGATGGTCCCTCCTTCTGTCTGGGGGAACCCAACTAATGTTGGAAACATGAAGCATCTTGAAGTGAAGTAGGAGATCATCTTCTTTGGTGCAGGAGATAGCACTAGGATTGTCAACTTGAACTATGACAATGACATGGCCCAACCGATACTTTATTTTTTGATGATGAGGGAATCACCCAGTTTTGATGAATCCATGATCTTCCCAGGAGTAGATTGAAGGAGGGACTCAACTCCATGATGACAAATGGGACGGTGAATGTCTGGGGTCCGATTTGAAGCTCCAGTGTGATTTCTCCTAGAGAGTCCTTGATTACTCAATCAAAGGAGGTTGCTTTCTTTTTTGTTGATTGGAGGTCAAATAGATCCTTCTTTGTGTTGGTTAGTGTCTTTAAGGGATACACATTGAGGCATGTGCCATTGTCAACAAAGTAAGAGGGTATCTTAAGGTCATTGAATATTACAATAATCAATAGGGGACTATTGTGATTCCCACCTATCGGAATATCATCCTTGGGAAATGAGATCAAGTGTGGGGTTGTGATTAACCTAATGGTGGCTTCCAAGGCCTCTCGATGCACATTATTGGAGATGTAGACCCCTTCAAGAGTCTTCATCATAGCATCTCAGTGTGTTGAAGAGTTTCACTTCACTTGTGCTAGTGATACTTCCCCCTCTTGTTGTTGAGGAAATGGATAGTCTTTGAATCTTGGGACTTGTCTCCTTGCAAGGCTCATGAATCAACAATACCTTTTTGGTATCCATGATCAGTATGAAGACCTTATTACCCCCCTCTTTTGTAATGCCTCTAGGGGTTCCTATGTAACTAGTCACCTTCTCTTTTCCCTTGTCGATGAGAGGTGGTACCTCTGGTGAGGCAAAGTGTTGATCTCCCTTTGTTGTGACAAGTGAAGTCATTATGGTTGATGACACAACTGCAAGATGAGAATTTGTAGGTATTGTGTCCTTCGAAATCAAGACCTTCTGTACTTTTCTCTTTGGATTTTCCTTTGGTACATTGATTGGTTGTGCCTTCTACCCCTGGAGCGCTCTCGATATGATGATTGGTCACACTTTCTTCTCCTAGTAGGTTCTTGGTGTGTTATTTGACTTTTGCACATTTATCGAAATCATTGATTTCCATTTCTAGACTGAGGCGGCGATATGGGTACTTTGATACCAGTTCTTGATTGCTTTCTATAGTGGAAGAACAAGTCCACATGGAAAGTCCTCTAGTGATGACATCATAGCCACCACATTGGAGGATGACAATGCCTATTTTGAAGTGACTTTGTGAACTACCCCAACATCTATGAGATCTTACAAGGCGTGCTTGAGTACAATGTAGGAATCTGTGTTGTGACCCTTTGCTCTATGGTAATCACAAAAGGCATTTTCATTGTGGCTCTTAGGTTAGGTATTCGGTGGATCCCTTGTGGTTGGAAATTTGATAAGATGCTTGTTATCTACCAGGATAGTGTTGAGAGAAGCTCCCAAGGGTGTGAACTTTCTCCTCAGTTGAAAGCCTCCTCATCTGATGGAGTGGTAGTTGCAATCTCGATATGAGATGTCAAATTACTCACTGCTAGAGGAGTGATTATGGTTGTCTTCTGCATGGCCGGCTAGAAAGGTGGTGGTGCATACCCATAGTAGTTGTTTGGCGGACACACATACTTTGGAGGCATGTCATGTGGTTGATAATTGGGTGGCATCACATGAGCTTGTTGTGATTGAGGCATCTTAGCGTGGATAGCTTGGGTTTTTGGTGTCTACATTGAGGAGAATGTATAGCTGGCATTTGTGACTTTCCCATCCATGTGGGGACAAGTAATGCTCCAACTGTGGCATTTGATGTCTTTGCTTTCATGCGGTTGGACTTCTAGTTAGCCATTGTAGAGGCATATGGTGGCTGGAATGTGACGCCTCAATGCCACACAAACAAGATAACTCAAAATAAAGTACACAATTAACATCTAAACAACCATATTACCATAAAGGCAGGTAAATTAAAACTGATTTTGATATGACCATCTCAATGTGAAACATATTACATCAATGTTTTACCGATGCCAGATTTACCCTCTCGGGCATTCGACCTCCACCACAAGCATGGGATAGGGGGAGAGAATGCCTCTCTTAATCTAATATTACATCAAGGTCAAAACCTGTAACATATCACATACCATACCAAGTGTTCACAATTTTATAGTGGCCATCTGCCACATGCCTAATACAAAAGATCATGTTCACATATACAAGCCACATATATACAACTACAACATACTCCCAAAACACGTATTGAGATACAACATCTACAAAATGCATCCCTCCCAGACCTAAGCATAAAGGGACGACCATCCCACATAGGACTCTACTACAAGACTAGCATGTATCCAACCTTCAACGTCTACTAATATTTGAGATTCTCTTCCTCAACAACATGATCTCCACCATGTTGTTGACAACTACCTAAAAGATTTGGAAACCCATGGGATGATACCAACGTCTCAACGAGAGATATAAATCTCAACCAATGATTAAGGTTACCACATATATGTTATTATAACAGATTAAGCATTATGAGAAGATTCAGGTAAATGAATAATTGAAATAGATTACTCAAGTTAAGCAAACTAACCAGATCTAATAGATAAGCAAAACATTATATACTTTTATAAGGAATATGAATAACATGTATACCAATTGATTTTTCTTACCGCATTATATAACAATTGAGTTGTATAAGAAAAAAGGCAAGGGTAAACATCCAATGTGAGTCATGTTTAATCCTAAGTAGATATATTACATGGTTGTATTACATCTTTTATTAAGCCCTGAGGAGTTGAGGTGTACCACTCACACTTCAACTATCTACTTATAAGTTGAAAATAGTGGCATACAAGATCTAGGAAGAGCCAGACTCCTAAGATCTTCTTCTGCCCTCGGTCAGTACGAGTCCACCATAGTGACATATAAAGTCCAACTGAAAAATAGTCTAGTCTGCCTTGGTATATAGGTCACGACACTAGTGAGTAGGGTATAAAAACCCAAACATCTCAAGTACAACTACAGTTGTCCTCTATTACATCATATATATTAAGATACCATCACAACCATTCTCCTACCGAGGCATGACCTCAGCCATCCTCAATAGCCTTGGAGTCAAGATGTCAAGGGCAGTCACTTACACCTTGTCTACTCAACATTATGTGCTCTGAGTTTCCCTTAGGAATACTTGTTTCACCATCCAACAAGTTATGACACTGGAATGGGTCAATGACTAGGGCAACTACAAGATTAGGGTTCCACTTCATTAGTTAAGTCAATTGAGTGTGTTTTATTGCATCAATCAAGTTACAAGAAAACCCTAAAAGAAATCTACATGCATAGGTGGAGTCTAACTTTAGAAGATAACAAATGTATGAAACATAAACCTTACCACATCACCACATGGTATTGTTCCATTTCTACTCATGAGACCATCATCATTATCACATTATCATAGGATACCAATCCCTCGTCACATCACTAAAGGATATCACCTCAATTAGGATGCAAAACCATTTCCAAGTTCATAAGACCATTCACATTGTACCCTACAAGAACATCATTATCTCACCATGCCTCATCAAGGCTCATAATCATCACACATGTGTCACATTAGCTCAAACACATTCTTAGATTATGAACTTTTTTGTTCACAAGATAGCATATTAGGGTTACAACATTTTGGGAGAGAAAAATCATTCTATCAACATACTAATTACTCAAATAATTGAGCAACGTCATTATGTACTTGCAATTAAGTTTAGGTATCAAAGAGGTAACTCAAATTAGGGTTTTAGATCAGCAATTAACATTAAACCCCATTTATTATCATCTCCAACATTCTTGGAAGTGAACACGTCAAACATCATCACTATAGGTCAACCATATAGACAAACATAGTGTCCAAGTATTCTCATCGACTGAAGAGAAATAGACCACATCATCTTCATCAGTCAAAGAGATGGATCACCTTCATTGACCACATAGGTCAGTACAACAATGATCAGAGAGAAATAAGGTCTTAGTGACCAAAGAAGAACTATCAACATCATTGATCAAAGAGGACACCAACCATTCATCGACCAAAGAAAATCACCACCTTGGAGACCGAAGACACAACTCAATCCTTTACCAATCAAAGAGGATATCTACTTCAAGTAAATCCATGCTTAGCAACATTTAAACCATAAAAACCCATCAACTAGATAAACCATAACTTGGTAATAATTAAGAGAGAGGGAAACTCATCCTCTACAAGATCAAACAGGCTGATCAACACCATGAAACTGAAACCAACAGCGAGTAAGGTACATGAAGGAAAATCAACATCAAAATCCTAAATCCATACATAAATATGAAAGAAACCAATACATGAATCAAGAGGGAGAAAACCAATCATTTATCCATCACAAATGTATCCAAAACCTCAATCCCCAAGCTAGAGAACAAAAGCATGATCATGAAAAGAAAACCAATGTTTATGATGTGCATGTAAGAACCAACACCTCTAACATCAACTAAACAAACATGCATGGGATTAGGGTTTAGAAAAGGGGTTTATCTACTTAAGACCACCACAAAATCATAAACCCTAGTTCAATATATCATCATTGTAATACTAGGAACTACGTTTTAGAGATGGGTTATTAGCATGCAAAGTTTAGTGGAACAATAATTGAGAAGAAAGTTATATAACTCGCCTCCACAAGGATGAACAACTCCAACAGCCAAATGCTCCAAGGAAAGAAGGGAAAACCCAATCTTGATCACCACCTCATGACCAAGATAGCACCGCCTCAAAGAGAGAAAAGAAAAACTATAGGTTGATGGAGCACAAGAAGAGAGCAAAATCCTAGGCTGAAAAGACAAGGAAGAGAGAAGATCTTCAACCCAATTTGAGTACTACCATGGAGAACCATGAATTCATCCAAGAAGAGAGAAGTTCCTCAAGAAGAACCATCATGGGGAACCATGTTGTTATCTAAGATGAAGAAGAGTGGTAGGTTTGTAAGGAGACAAAGATCAACAAAGGTAGATCACTTGCCAAGATTAAGGATCACCAAAGAAGAGTTTCTCCAACCCTAGATCAACACATGCAAGGGGTTCAGCCACCTTCTCCATGGTCAAGCTCCTTATACACCACCAAGAACACAAGGACAAAATCCAAGAAAGAGGAGAGAAATAAGAGGGTGCAAAGAGATCACTTGCATGCAAAGACAGGCATATATATATATATCCAAGGGTAGAGAGATGTTAGGGAGGTTAGGCGTCATACACACATGCATCACTTATCCCTAAAAACTCGGCCATGCAAGCACTAAGATCAAGCATGAAACTATGGTGATAAAAACAAGGAGAACCATTGATCACCATGGTATAGGAAATCCCATCATTCAAAGGGGCACAAGGTCCAAAAACCATCGTCGAAGAAAACATAGCGATCAAGGAAGATCCAAATTCTAGCAACCGCATAGAGTCCAAACCCTAGGTCATGTTGGCTCTTCAAAAACCATGATCACTAGGTGCACCCAAACCTCATAGACCAAAGTAACCAAGGTGGAAGAAACATCATGGTGTTGTTGAAAACTAAGGGATACTGCCAATCAACACTCAAGGTCAACATCAAACTATGGCATCTAAGCAAACCCTCGAACATCAATACATGATGTCACCTCTCATCTCTCCTCATCAACCAAGGTACAATAAGGATATGGGGATCCAATCTCTCTCCAACATGATGCTAAAACATGTGAGGCACAACAATCACGTGACAAATTGCAAGATAAGCCATAAACATGGGTAAATTGTGATTAGGTCCAAAACAAGCACACATATAGCATAACTAGCTCAAACATCATCTAAACTGGACCAAAATGAAACATAAGAATGCTAAATGTTAATAAAGCACATAACATGATTAGATTAAGGTTTTAAGCAATTTATTATGATAAGTAAGTAAGGTCAACATGAAAACTAGGTAAGGGGCAACCATAAACCCTTAACAAGGATTTCGCCCCTAAAATCCTACATGAATAAAGATAGGTACATCCTATGCATATTGTGCTCTAACTCCCACATGGATTTCTCCATGCCACATGGATGCCACAAAACCTTAACCAGGACAATATCCTTCTTGTTCAACTTCTTCTCCATCCTATCTAGGATCAACATAAGACCCTCGACAGATGACACCTCTGCGTCCAACTCAACCTCCACTGATTGCAATGTGAACTCTTTGTCCGAATGACAATTCCTCAACATGGAAACATGAAATATGTCATGCAACTTGTGCAACTCTGGAGATAGTTTCAACATGTAATCCACCTTCAGAACATGTACCACTATATGGTAAAGTCCCATAAACCTGGGAGCCAACATACCCTTCTTCCTGAACCTCTGCACACTTTTCCAAGGAGAGAATTTGAGGTACACCTTGTCTCCCACTTAGAAATCTAAAGGCCTAAAAAATTATTAGCATAAGACTTTTGTCTATCCTGGGCTACCTTCAGTTGTTGTTGTTCACTTTAATCTTCTTTGTAGTATTTTTCACAAGCTCATGCCCTAAAATTTGATAGTCATCGGTCTTATATCAAAAATAGCGATGAATGAAAACGTCTCCTATTCAAGGATTCATACGGCACCATGTCTATACTCATATGATAGTTGTTGTTGTTGTCGTAGGTAGACTCTATCAAGCTCAGGTGCACATCCCAACTACACAAAAACTAGAAAAAACAAGCTCTCAATATATTCTTAGAAATTTGAATGGTCCTATCAAAATGATCGTCTGTCTACAGATGAAACATTGTACTGAACCTCAACTCTGTACCCATGGCTATACGCAGATGTTCCCAAAAATGATTGGTAAAATAAGGACCTATGTCAGACACTATGGTAATTGGGATACCATGCAAACAGACCATCTCATCCACATATACCTATGGTAGCTTCTCAGCTGTATATGTCCTCTTGACTGGAAAGGAGTGTGCTGACTTGGTCAACCTGTCCACAATCACCTAAATAGAATCATGACCTTTGGCTATCCTAGGAAGACCAACCAAAAAGTCCATAGTGATATGATCCAATTTCCACTATGGAATAGGCAACAGTTGCAATGTTCCTGTATGCTTCTGATGCTCACCCTTGACCTGCTGACACATTGGACATCTTGCCAAAAAATCTACCACATCATGTTTTAAGTCAGGCTACCAATATAGATCCTTTAGGTTATGGTATATCTTGGTACTTCCTGGATGCATCACATACATCGAAGAGTGAGCCTCCTCAAGAACCAACTCCCTCAACCCATCAACATCTAGAACCATTGTCTTATTGTGGAACAACACTGTCCCATCCTCTATTTTGTGAAAACTATCATGCTTCTCGCTGCCCAACTCGGATAAGATTTGTTGTATCACAATATCACTTTGTTGTGCACCTCTCATATGTTTTACTAAGGTAGGCTTCACCTATAACTGTTCTAGCAAGCATGCTAACAAGGAAACTTCTAGTTGGACATTCGTCTAATGCAACGACACCACCATGTCTTGCTTATTGCACACCAAAGCACACAATTGTGCCTTGTCAACGGATGATGACGAAGAAGACTTCTTACTCAACACATTTACTGCCATGTTCACCTTCCCTAGATGGTAGTCTATTGTGTAATCATAATCCTTGATCAGCTCCATGCATCTCCTCTACTACATGTTCCTCTCTTTTGAGAAGATATACTGAAGGTTCTTTTGGTCGATAAAGATCTGACACTTCTCTTCATAAAGGTAGTGTCTCCAAATCTTGAAATCATGTACCACAGATGTAAGCTCCAAATCATGCATCAAGTAGTTCTCCTTGTATTTCTTAGATTGTCACAAAGCAAAAGAAATCATGTTCTTGTCCTGTATTAACACGCATCCAAGCCATTCTTTGACGCATAGCAGAAGACGATATAGCCTTTCCCTTACTCTAGAAGAACTGATATTGGTGCATTGGTCAACTTCTTCTTCAAAAGATGGAAAGAACATTAACACTTGTCATCCCAGATAAAAAGTACACATTTCCTCGTCAACTTGGTTAGGGGTAACACCACAACACTAAAGTTCTTAATAAACCTCATGTAGTAGCCTGCCAAGCCTAGGAAATTGCAAACCTCCATCAGTTTCTTAGGTTTTTCCCACTCTATAACTTCCTCCACTTTCTTCGGGTCCGCACAAAATCCTCTTGAAAATATCACATTCCCAAGAAAAGACACCTCCTTCAGCTAGAACTCGCACTTGTTGAACTTGGCATACAACTTGTGCTGTCTCAACAATGTTAAACATTGTCGTAAATGTTGCTCATGTTGTTCAGTGTCTATGGAGTATATTAGGATGTCTTTGATGAACACCACCACAAACTAGTTAAGATACAAGCTGAACACCTTGTTCAATCCATGCACATTGTAGGTGCATTGGTTAGCCCAAACGACATAACCACAAACTTGTAGTGACCAAACCTAGTCCTAAAATCTAACTTAGGTATGTCATCCGCCGTGATCCACAACTAATGGCAACCATACCTCAGATCTCTCTTCAAGAACATTGCAACACCTCTTAGCTGATCAAACATATCATCTATCCTCAGGAAAAGGTACTTGTTCTTGATTGTCTCCATGTTCAACTGTTATTAATCAATGCACAATCTCAAAGAACCATTTGTTTTCTTTACGAACAACAGGAGAGCACCCCACGGGGAGGTGCTCGACCTGATAAAGCCTTTCTCTAATAACTCTTGCACTAGGTTCTTCAACTCCTACATCTCTACTAGTGCCCTCCTATATGGAGACTGTGCTATCGGATGTGTTCCAAGAACAAGATTGATTTCAAAATAAATCTCTCTCAGAGGGGGAACACCTAGAAACTCTTTAAGGAAAACATCCTCAAACTCTCGCACCACAGGAACCTTGTGGATACTAGGACTCCTCACCTTAGTATTCACCACATGTGCCAAGAAAGCCTCATGCCCCTATCTCATCAGCCTCTCTATCGTCATTGCTAAGACCAAGCACGTCGAAAGAATCTTCCTATCTCCATGGCAGATCCACGAGACATCACCATCATGAAATGTCACCACCTTGGAACTATAGTCCAATACCACCCCATACTTTTCCAAGGTATGCAACCAAAGGATTACATTGAATCCATGCATATCAAGTGACATAAGGTCCACTTGAATGTTGCATCTTAAGAAAGAAAAAAAACAAGATGAACACACTCCCCACATCTTGACAGAACCAACCAGAGAGGTTTCTAACCAAAGACTATCAGATCTATGACTAAAAGGCAAAGAAAAACTACATATCACCTCTCTAGTGATAAAAGAGTGCATCTCACTTGGGTCAACCAAAATAGATATGAAAGAAGATGTAGATAAATTAGAATGAAAAGGTTCCATATGACCTATCACGACTCATGGATTGACCACTCATTTTGGATGACTCATAGAGTAGAATCGATCCATCGCTTGTTTTTGTCCCCGTCCTCTGCTATCTTGCCCATAAGAACCTGTATGTGTTTCCTAACCACGTCCTATGCCTCCACCATTGTTGAATTGTTGTCATTGGGAACCTTGCTGACTCTGCCTTGATTGTTGTGTCACCTCTTCATCTCTCATGGGGCAATACCACATGATGTTCCCCACATATCCGCACTTGTGACATGTCCTCGAGTCATACAGTGTCTTAGATGGCCCTGTCACTAATACTAATGGTGCACTATGATCTCTAGTTGTCAGAAATCTATGGCCTCTGCCCTTTCTTGGTGACAACTGTGATTGTACCACTGATCTCTATTGTGTCTGAGGTGAAAAAAACATAGGCTTATTGAAGCCTCCAGAAGACTACCCCTAAAACTGAGCTGGTCTCTTCTTAACATTGGTTGCACACTTCTCAATAGTTGATTTCTCTATATGTCTCACAGACTCCACAAAGGTAGCTGACATCTCCTAGTTCTCCAAAGTAAACACCATCATTGTCAACTTTGTACTCAAGCCCTTCTCAAACCGCCAGATCATCTCCTTATCTGTTGTAGCTAGGTGAGTTCAAAACCTCAACAACTCCATGAACTTTACTTTGTAATCATTGATCATCATCCATCCCTATCATATCTTCTCAAACTATAAGATCTTCTCATCTAGATACATCTCATTGAAATATCAACTCATGAACTCTCATCGTAACTCCTCCCAACTGATCACCACACCAGACCTCTTCTCCTCATAAATGTCCCACTAATTTCCAACACTGCCTTTCAGTAGGTACACCACATGCTTCACCTTGTCCTCTTTGGGGATATTGAGGATTTTAAAAGACTTATCTAAAATGGTCAACCACATTTTTGTGTCCTCTGGGTCTACCGAACCTGCATACTCAATCTCTCACACATGCAACAACCTCTCAAAGGTCTTCCCGGAACCTTGGGATTCTGCATTGGGAATACCAATTCTTGCTTGAGATACATGTGCTCTATCTATCATATGTAAAATTATGGCCATTAATTGTCCAAACATGGACTGATAAGTGGGATTGGCCATGGTTGTTGGGTTGAACTGAGGCTCTTCAGGCACTTTGTCTACTCTTTACTACCTCTTAGCACCACATCCTGGTGCAAAAACACTACTCTCAACATGCTCTTCGTGCTCTCCAAACATATTTGCATAAGTAGAAGCTATGATTAGATATGTTATAGGATGAAAGAACAGACACAACCCTAGTCATATGTCCTTGTAGACCCAGTAAACATAGATCTTTGATACCAACCTAACTTGTGATGCCTCAACGCCACAAACAAGAAACTCAAAACAAAGCACACGATTAACATGTAAATAACCACATTACCATACAAGTAGGTAAATCAAAACCAATTCTCATATGAACATCTCAAACAAAAACATAATACATCAAGATCCATAACCTGTAACATATCACATGCCATACTAGGTGTTCATATCTATATAGTGGTCATCTGACACAAGCCTATTACAAAAGATCTTCTTCACATATATACAACCATGGCATACTGCCAAAACATGCATCGAGATAGAAAATCTACAAAACACATCCCTCTGGGATGTGAGAGTACATGGATGACATATATGACTATACTATAAGACTAGCATCAATTCAACATTCTAAGGCTACTGATCTCCGAGATGCTCTTCCTCAACAAAATGATCTCCACCACGTTGCTAAAAACCACCTAAAAGATGTGTAAACCCATGAGGTGAGACCAATGTCCCAACAAAATATATAACTCTTAACCAACAATTAAGGTTACCACATATATTTTACTCTACATGTTCTTGTAGATTTCTTTTAGGGTTTTCTTGTAATTTGATTGATGCAATAAAAGACACTCAATTGACTTAACTAATTAAGTGGAACCCTAATATTGTAGTTTCCCTAGCCATAGATCCATCCTAGTGTTAGAACCTACTGGATGGTGAAAGGGGTATTACTAAGGGAAACTCAGAGCACATACTATTGAGTATGTGAAGTGCTAGTGACTAAGTGTCCTTGACATCTTGAGTCCTGGTTTTTGAGGAAGGATATAGTCATGCCTTGGTAGGAGAATGACTGAGGTCGTATCTTAGTTTATATGATGTGATAGAGGATAGTTGTGGCTATACCTCAGATGTTTGGGTTTGTAAACCCTGTTCACTAGTGTCTTGACCCATATACCAAGGCAGAGTAGGCTGTTTTGCAATTGGATTTTCTATTTCACTATGGTGGACTCCTACTGACCAAGGGTGGAAGAAGATCTTAGGAGTCTGACTCTTCCTATATCTTTTATGGCACTATTTTCGACTTAGCAGTGGATAGTTGGAGTGTGAGTGGTATACCTCAACTCCTCAGGGCTTAATAAAAGATGTAGCACATCCATGTAGTAAATCTTCGTAGGGTTAAACATGACTCACATTGGATGTTTATCCTTACCTTGTTTCTTATACAACTCAGTTGTTATATAATGTGGTAAGAGAAATTAACTGTTATACATGTTGTTCATATTGATTCTAAAAGTATATAATGTGTAGCCTATCTATTTGAGCTTCTTACTCTACTTAACTTGTGTAATCAATTTTAATTATTCATTTAGCTAAATCTACTCATAATGCTTAAAACTTCAGAAGATATACAACATATGAAGCATAAAGCTTACCACTTCACCACATGGTATTGTTCCATTTCTACTCACAGGACCATCATCATTATCACATTAGAATGGAATATCTATCCCTCATCACATCACTAGAGTATATCACCTCAATTAGGATACAAAACCATTACCAAGGTCATAAGACCATTCACATTGTACCCTACAAGAACATCATTATCTCACCATGCCTCATCAAGTCTCATAATCATCACACATGTGTCACACAAGCTCAAACACATTCTTAGATTATGCACTTATGATGTTCACAAGATAGCAGATTAGGGTTATAATAGTTTGGAGAGAAAAAGCATTCTATCAACATACGAATTACTCAAGTAACTTAGCAACATCATTATGTATTTGCAACTAGGTATAGGTTTCAATGAGGTAACTCAAATTAGGGTTTTATATTAAAAATCAACATTAAATCACAATTATTATCATCTTTAACTTTCTTGGAAGTAAAAAAGTCAAACATCATCCCTATTAGGTCAACCATATAGACAAACATAGTGTCTAGGAATCCTCGTCGACTGAAGAGAAACAGACCACATCATCTTCATCGGTCAAAGAGATGGATCAACCTCATCGACCACATAGGTTAGCACAACCACAGTCAAAGAGAAACAAGGTCTTAGCGACTGAAGAAGAACCATCAATGTCATCGATCAAAGAGGGACACCAACAATTCATCAATTGAAGGAAACCACCACCTTGGAGACTGAAGACACAACTCAACCTCTCGTTGATTGAAGAGGATAACTACCTCAAGTAAATCCATACTTAGCAACCTTTAAACCATTAAAATCCATGATCCACATAAACCATAACTTGCTCATCATCAAGAGAGAGGGAAACTCGTCCTTGACAAGATCAAACTATTTGATCAACACCATGAAATTGAAACCAACAAGGAGTAAAGTACATGATGGAAAATCAACCTCAAAACCCTAAATCTATCCATTAAAATGAGAGAAACTGAACCATGAATCAAGAGGGAGAAAGCCAATCATTTATCCATCACACATGTATCCAAAACCTCCATCCTCAAGCAAGAGAACAAAACCATGACCATGAAAAGAAAACCAACATTTAGCATGTGCATGTAAGAACCAACACCTCTAACATCAACTAAACATGCATGTATGAGATTAGAGTTTAGAAAAGGGTTTTAACTACTTAAGATCACCAAAAAGTCACAAAACCTAGCTCAAGATATCATCATCATACTATTAGGACCACATTTTAGAGATGATTTATTAGCATGCAAAGTTTAGTGCAACAATAATCAAGGAGAAAGTTATATAACTCGCCTTTACAAGGATGAACAACTCCAACAACAAGATGCACCAACGGAAGAGAGGAAAACCCAATATTGATCACCACCTCATGACCAATCTAGAACCACCTCAAAGATAGAAAAGCAAAACCATAGGTGAAAGGATCCCAAGAAAATAGAAAAACCATAGGCCGAAAAGACAAGTAAGAGAGGAGATCTTCAACCCAACTTGAGCACTACAATGGAGGACCATGAATTCAGCCAAGAAGAGAGAAGTTCCTTAAGTAGAACCACCATGTGGAACAATGGTCTCATCCAAGAGGAAGAAGAGAGGTAGGGTTGTAAGGAGACAAAGATCAAGAAAGGTAGATCACTTACCAAGATCAAGGATCACCAAAGAAAAGTTATTCCAACCCTAGATCATCACATGCAAGGGGTTCAACCACCATATCTAAGGTCAAGCTCCTTCTCAACCACAAAGAACACATGGATGAACTCCAAGCAAGAGGAGAAAAAGAACAGGGTACAAAGAGATCATTTGCATGCAAAGATAGGGGTATATATATCCAAGGGTAGAGAGAGGTAAGGGAGGTTAGGTGTCATACACACATGCACCACTTGTCCCTCAAAACTCGACCATGCAAGCACTAAGATCATGAATGCAAATATGGTGATAAAAAACAAGGAGAAACATAGACCACCCTGGTCCAAGAAATCCCATCAGTCGAAGGGGCACAAGGTCCAAAAGCCATTGGTCAAAGAAAACATTATGACCAAGGAAGATCCAAATTCTAGCGACTGCATAGAGTCCACACCCTAGAGCATCTTGGCTCTGCGACCGCCATGATTTGTAATGAGGCGAGATCACCCCCTTACTAAATATTTGAAGAATAAAACATCCATTCCAAACACACTCAAAGGTTTGCTGGAATAGGTGTAACATTTTCAAATTTCAATAAATGGTATTCAAAACAACCAAAGTATAGCAACAGAAAAAAAATGTTGACTATATTCAATTTATAATAAGGTTATTACAAAAGTACATTATAATATCCCGTAAGGGTTTACATGTATGATACAACATAAAGATCCAAGTAGAGGGAAATCTAAACCATAACAACTTTATCTCCAAGCTTTAACTCCTTAAGTTAGTCCAAAAATTCATGCCTTATCTTCCAAGCCCTTCACCTAGGGTTGGAAGCATACCCCAGTAAGAAGAGAAAATAGATGACATAAGCAAAGGCTAGTATGTGAATACTAAATAGGAAATTGAGCAATATATGGAATAAAGGACATCAAATATAAAAGGCTTCCCATAGAAAGGATAAGGACCACCCAAATGGGTATCAAGACAAAAGGAATTGAAATCATATGATAACAAAAGAATACTTTCCATTAATAAAATATAAAGATTGAGCCTCACAAGCACATGTAAATAATTAGGGCACACATCCTATATCATCAAACTGTATGCATGTGAGATAAACATAGCCCTGGAAAAATATAAACACAAAGGCAGCCAAGTCTCATAATCTTGAAACATGATAGAGAAAGGAATACTTCCAATCTCTCAAATATATAAAACATGGGCCAAGAATCACACATCTTGCCTTGGGTATGAGGTTCCTTTCCATCCCAAAAGAGCAGGAAATATCACATCTTCTCAGTAGGAAATAACACATCTTCCATAAAAACCAATGCAATTACACTACTCTAGTGCTACTGAATCACATAGCATGTTAAATGTAGAGGTAAGTAGAAAGTATAGTCAGAATATATAAACTAGTCACCACATAAGTGACCAACATATACATCGACCTCATAAGTGGGCAAAAGATATCACATGTCAACTTTTAGAATTCCATCATAAACAAAGCATAAGATAAGAGTTCAAAACAATATCCATGATCACATGATCAATATCAAATAAGTTAGTTCACATGAACCATGATTTTCAAAAGAAAAGGCATTGTGTATAGGCTAATGTCCATAGGACAAAGAGAATGAATAAGCATAGGTGAATTGCTCAACATAGAAGAATAGGGGATACGTCATACCTCAACTTCAGAGTCTAAATAGTCCAAGTAAAGAATAGGCCTCCAAATAACCTCTAGGGAAGGTGGACATGTTCAATAAGTAAGGTTCCCAGTCTTAGAGAGGTTGGTTTCTCCAACAAAGCTCCCCACTCGAGCAAGAAGCACCTTCTCCACTTTAGAGGTGAAAAACCCTAACAAAAGAACAAGGAGATGAGGTGTTTATGGGTTCTAGGTGGGGGTTCACCATGGAAGGCCATGGTTCTGACCTGGAGGAAGGTGAAAGGAAGACTAACAACATGAAAATAGGGAAGGAAAGGAGGATACTTACTATTTTGGTCAAAATCACCAAGGAGGAGATTAAGAAATCCTAAATAGAGATATTTGGAACCCTAGGAGACTTCTTCACCAAGGTAGGCACTTACTTTTACCTTGGGACAGCACCTTTGTGGAAAAATAGAGTAGGAATGATGCTCTAAGCTAGAGTGAATAAAGGAGAGAAAGAGGTTTTGAATTGGGAGTTGGGAAGGGGCAGATATGGCTATATAAA
This sequence comes from Alisma plantago-aquatica, assembly GCA_963693085.1. Classification (NCBI taxonomy): domain Eukaryota; kingdom Viridiplantae; phylum Streptophyta; class Magnoliopsida; order Alismatales; family Alismataceae; genus Alisma; species Alisma plantago-aquatica. Next base: position 295,930,096 of record OY856411.1, read on the forward strand.
GAAAGATGTCAAGTATGAGTGTCTATGAGACTTTCCATGTGTCATGTATAAGGGTGTCCATGGACATGCAAGCCTTTATGGATAAGAAAGAATTCAAGCATGAGGTGTCAAGTTACTTTCCATGTGTCCAATGCTAAGGGTGCCTATGGGCATGTAAACCTTTATGGATAAGGAAGAAGTCAAGCATGAGGTGTCCATGGAGCTTTCCATGTGTTCTTAGCCTAGGGATTTCATGGCCATGCAAGAGGATATCTCATAGAGGCTTCTTGAATATCAAATTTCAGTTTATGGACACTTATAGGCCATCCCAACTGACCTCCAATCAAAGAAATAACCCCATTGGTTGATAGCTTCTAAAGATAAGCTCATTTATAAAGAGAGTAATCCCTAAAATGCCCTTGGAAAGAAACACCTTCAAACGAAGGTGCAACTAGGAACCCTATGGTTAAAAAAACTCAAGAATGGTAAAGGAATATATAAGGATTATAATGTGTGTGAAAATTTGCAAAGAAAACCTCCCAATTGGGTAAATTGTAGAAAAAGTCCAAAAAATACCTAAAATTGCATAACTTGTACAAATAACATCCAAATTGGACCAAACTTTATCCACAAGTTATATTTGATGTGTTGAATATGAATTTTCTGTTGTTTCCATATTTTGAATTTATATAATCATATTATTCATTACTTATGCCTTTTACTCATTTTCTCTCTCCTAAACTTATCCTAATATTTCAAGGTTATCCAAATTAGATGAAATTTGACATGTAGGCTAATTTTGATATGTAGATTTTGAAATTGAAATTTGTTTCCACTTTTGTGACTTCTTTTTATGAGATACTTCATATGGCCCATTATCTAAATTATTCATCAAATAAAATTTCTTATCTTCATATTACCACCAAAATGAGTTATGTGGCATATTTTATGTATCCATTATAAACCTAAGATTAATGTTAGAACATTAGGTTACATTAAGGCGATCTATACATGCATTAGATAATTGGGGTTATACTAAACATCTATTTAGGTATAACCTTCAACCTTGTTTGGCTAAGTCCAAAATGTCAACTTCTAGGGTAGGGTCTGAGATCTAGTATGTTACAGCACACCACCCCTTAAAGGGATTTCATCCTCAAAATCAAAACATCCACATATAAGAAAAAAAATTATTCACCACCCCTTAAAGGATTTAACCTACCAAGCCAACTAATCTTGAGGTAAAAGGATAGTCTATCTAAATAATATACATGATCCATCACGCTTCACTGCGCACTCTAATTGCTTACTAAACACCAAACTTCAAAGTCTAGGTTCTAGGGATAACTATCCAAACATGTGGTTCTATAGGTCATAAAGGAACTATATTGGGTATTCATCCTAAAAAAAGTCATTACACCTGGGAGACTAGTTCAACATATTAGGGTCTCTAAAGATAAATCATATAGATGTCTAGAGCCACTATTGCCTAAAAGCATGTTATTTCGGACAATTCATATCAGCTCAGGCTAGGCCAGTATCATATGGATTTGAGAGTCCTTGTAAACCAAGCTAGTGGTGTAGAGGAAAATCTTGCCAGCCCCCGAACCCTGATCCTTTCTAGGCAACTTTGCTTTCAACTTCATGTCCTAGTAGCTGCCTAAAGGCCAAGCTAAACAACCTCACGTAACTATGGCTACTTATGCATCTTTTACTTGTAAGTATTTTAAGGATCTATTCATCATTATTCTAATTTGAAACTATAGGATCTTAAATCAACCCTTCATCATCTATTGATCAACTCTAGGGCAAATATGTCACTTAAAGGTAAGGCAAGGATTCTAACTAGGGTGACAAAATTGAAATAGTCAGATTTTGTCTACTATGGGCTCTGATACCATGTTGTAACGAGGCGGGATCATCCCCTTACTAAAGATTTTAGGAATAAAACATCTATTCCAAACACACTCAAAGGTTTGCTGGAATAGGTGTAACATTTTCAAATTTCAATAAATGGTATTCAAAACAACCAAAGTATAGCAGCAGAATAAAAATGTTGACTATATTCAATTTATAACAAGGTTATTATAAAAGTACATCATAATATCCCGTAAGGGTTTACATGTATGATACAACATAAGGATCTAAGTAGATGGAAATCTAAACCATAACAACTTTGTCTCCAAGCTTTAACTCCTTAGGCTAGTCCAAAACTTCATGCCTTATCATCCAATCCCTTCATCGAGGGTTGGAAGCATACCCTAGCAAGAAGAGAAAATAGATGACATCAGCAAAGGCTGCTATGTGCATACTTAATAGGAAATTGAGAAATATATGGATTAAAGGACATAAAATATAAAAGGCTTCCCATAGAAAGGATAAGGACCAGCCAAATGGGTATCAAGAGAAAAGGAATTGAAATCATATGATAACAAAAGAATACTTGCCATTAATAAAACATAAAGACTATTCCACACAAGGACGTGTAAAGAATTAGGGCACACACCCTATATCATCAACATGTATGCATGTGAGATAAACATAGCCTGAGAAAAATATAAACACAAAGGAGGCCAAGTCTCATAAACTTGAAACCTGATAGAGAAAGGAATACTGCCAATCTCCCAAATATATAAAACATGGGCCAAGAATCACACATCTTGCCCTGGGTATGAAGTTCCTTTCCATCCCAAAAGAGCAAGAAATATCACATCTACTCGGCAGGAAATAACACATCTGCCATAAAAACCAATGCAATTACACTACTCTAGTGCTACTAAATCATATAGTATGTTAAATGTTGAGGCAAGTAGAAAGTATAGTCAGAATATATAAACTAGTCACAACATAAGTGACCAACATATACATCCACCTCAGAAGTGGACAAAAGACATCACATGTCATCTTTTAGAGTTCCATCATGAACAAAGCATAAGATATGAGTTCAAAAGAATATCCATGATCACATGATCAATATCAAATAAGGTAGTTCACATGAACTGTGATTTTCAAAAGAAAAGACATTTTGTATAGGCTAATATCCATAGGACAAAGAGCATGAATAAGCATAGGTGAATTGCTCAACATAGAAGAATAGGAGATACATCATACCTCAACTTCAGAGTCTAAATAGTCTAAGTCAATCCTAAGCCTCCAAAGAACCTCTAGGGAAGGTGGACATGTTCAATAAGTAAGGTTCCCAAGCTTAGAGAGGTTGGCTTCTCTAACAAAGCTCCTATCTCGAGCAAGAAGCACCTTCTCCACTTTAGAGGTGAAAAATCCTAACAAAAGAACATGGAGATGAGGTGTTTATGGGTTCTAGGTGCAGTTTCACCATGGAAGGCCATGGTTCCAACCTGGAGGAAGGTGGAATAAAGACTAACAACATGAAAATAGGGGAGGAAAGGAGGGTACTTACTAGTTTTGGTCAAAATCACCAAGGAAGAGCTTAAGAAATCCTAAATAGAGAAATTTGGAACCCTAGGAGCCTTATTCACCAAGGTAGGCACTTACTTTTACCTTGGGACAACACCTTTGTGGAAAGATAGAGTAGGAATGATGCTATAAGCTATAGGGAATAAAGGAGAGCAAGAGTTTTTGAATTGGGAGTTGGGAAGGGGTAGATATTTCTATATAAAGAAAGAGGTCAAATATGAGGTGTCTATGAGACTTTTCATGTGTCATGTATAAGGGTGTCCATGGACATTCAAGCCTTTATGGATAAGAAAGAAGTAAAGCATGAGGTGTCAAGTTACTTTCCATGTTTCCAATGCTAATGGTGCCTATGGACATGCAAACCTTTATGAATAAGAAAGAAGTCAAGCATGAGGTGTCCATGGAGCTTTCCATGTGTCCTTAGCCTAGGGATTTCATGGCCATGAAAGAGGATAGCACATAGAGGCTTTTGAATATCAAATGTCAGTGTATGGAAACTTATAGGCCATCCCAACTGACCTCCAATCAAAGAAATAACCCCATTGGTTGACAACCTCTAAAGATAAGCTCATTTATAAAGAGAGTAATCCCTAAAATGCCCTTGGAAAGAAACACCTTCAAACCAAGGTGAAACTAGGTTGCCTATAATTAAAAAAACTCGAGAATGGTAAAGGAATATATAAGGATTATAATTCATGTGACAATTTGCAAAGTAAACCTCCCAATTGGGTAAATTGCAAAAAAGTCTAGAATGTACCTAAAATTGCATAAATTGCACAAACAATATCCAAATTGAACCAAACTTTATCTACAAGTTATATTTGATGTGTTGAATATGAATTTGCCATTGTTTCCATATTTTGAAGTTATATAATCACATTATTCATTACTTATGCCTTTTACTCATTTGCTCTCTCCTAAACTTATCCTAATATTTTAAGGTGGTCCAAAATAGATGAAATTTGACATGTAGGATAATTTTGATATGTAGATTTAGAATTTCAATTTTGTTTCGACTTTTGAGACTTCTTTTTATGATCTATGTCATATGGCCCATTAATGACCCATTATCTAAATTATTTTTCCAATTAAGTTTCTTATCTTCATATTACCACCAAAATGAGTTATGTGGCATATTTTATGTATCCATTATAAACCTAAGATTAATGTTAGAACATTAGGTTACATTAAGGTGATCTATACATGCATTAGATATTTAGGGTTATACTAAACATCTATTTAGGTCTAACCTTCAACCTTGTTTGGCTAAGTCCAAAATGTCAACTTCCATGGTAGGGTCTAAGATCTAGTATGTTACATGATCACTAGGTGCATCCAAACCTCATTGACCGAAGGAACCAAGGTAGAAAAAAATCATGGAAATCACTAAAAATCAAGGGACACAATTGGTCAACACACAAGGTCACATCAAATTAGGGCATCCAAGCAACATGATGCCGACCCATCTCTCCTCATCAGCCAAGGTACAACAAGGCTATGGGGTGTCACTTTCTCTCCAACATGATGCCAAAACATGTGAGGTACACCAAGCATGTGACAAATTGCAAGATAAACCCTAATCATGGGCAAAATTGGAATTAGGTCCAATCAGGCACACATGTAGCATAACTAGCTCAAACATCATCTAAACTAGACCAAAATAAAAACATAAGCATGTAAAATGTTATTAAAGCAATAAAATCATTAATTAATCATTTTATTATGTTGATCAAGCAATATTAACAAAAAAACTAAGTTAGAGGTCTTACATGGAAAGTGAGACCTATCCTCTAATAAACCCCCTCTTGATTGAATTCTGGTCTGACACCCTCTTGTATTAGCTCTGGGGAGGTATTTTATATTTGTAAGGATAAGAGGGTAGTGAGAGATAGTGTAGCAACTCTGATTCAGTATGTTTAGAGCCTCCTTATCCCTAGGCTTGAATTCTATCTGAGTGGCAAGTTCCCTTCACCGTCCAACAAACTCTGAGAAGCTCTCATCCATCCTTTTCTATGTGCGTCCAAGAACTCCTTGATTGGGACTTGGTCTGAATTCCAAGCATACTAATCGATGAAGTTTTTGGCCATCTTATCCCATGCGGTGATGGGGGTCATATCATGTTTGTTGTACCATTCCATCTTGGGACCATTCATGTTTGTGTGAAACAATGTATTACTACTTTGTCATTGTTCTAGACTTCCACCATATCTGAGCAGTACACTTGAAGTGGTCCATGGGGTCACCTTTCCTGGCGTATTCATGGAATTTTGGTATAATGAAGTTTTCAGGGATCTTTGAGTATAGAAAGTGGTAGAAATCATTGAATGTCTTCCTATTGTCCTTCTTCACTTCCAACAATCTATTCTTTTGTATAATGTTTAGCATTGTGGATCTGTGAAACAGGCTCCTGTGCAATAGCTTTTTAACATGTAGGCACCATGGGTATAATTGGAGATTTGAGTGTCATTGGAGGTACCATATATATGGATGGTGGGAATCCATACCCTCCCCCTACACACTGATTGTACCAAGATGGCAAATACATGGAGTGTAGGTTTGGTACTGGTCCTCCACCATTCAGATATTGCATTTGAACATTAATTACATTATCATTTTCTTGAGGCTCTTCCTGTGTGGTTGTGTCTTCTTCTTCTTTATTCTTTCCTTTGGTTTCTCCTTTAGGTCTAAAGAACAACATTGACACCTCATGTGGTATTGGGATGGACCCAACATTTACCCATGGTGGACTATGATAGAGTCTCGTCTATAGTATTTCTAATTGAGGTGGGTGGGATCCCTATAGGACATATTGAAAGAATAGTTTGGATGTACTTGCATGTGTGGCTCCTTGACTTGCAAACCTGGGATAGTACCATCCACCTACACAGGTTGAGCTTAATGGAGCCAAAAAAGACATATTGAAAGGATGCTTGAATTGAGGTCCTTCTTCGGTGACTGTGGCTTCAAGCACCATGGAAACTTCCTTCCATTTCTCCACCTCTTCTAGTTTGTCTTTCTTGTTGTAGAAAGAATCCCCCTTAGAGGTGCCATCAGATTGACAGTCCATACCACTTTTCTCGGCCATCTAGAGTGATCATTGAAGATATTGGGTGACGTATGGGCTTCTTTTTGTTCTTGTGATGTCCTAAAATTAACATTGGCAGGATTCAAAAGTAGGGTGTAACATTATGAGAAAATATTGTATGATTTGGGATGGGTCCCTCCACACACATTGCATTTCTCAAGAAATTTAAAAGACCTCCTCAATGAGAGGGAGCGCATTAAAGGGATGTTCCTATATTTATTACAATATTCCCATAATGTAAGACACCTATAGTTCTTTCTTGTTATATTTTTTTGAGTGATTCTTTTGGCTCTTAGCTTGTACTATAGGAGGGAAGTTATCCACTTCTGTATGAGATGTGTTAGCCAATGTCATGGCAAGAGAAAAAATATGATGGATTGTGTTTTCCTTTGATAGGTGCTCCAAAAGAATCATTTAAAATAGGATGGAAGGTGGGGAACCAAGTGGTTGATCAAGAGTAAAGTGGTCGTTTATGGGCCACTGACTATGCTTAATCAATTTAATTTCTTCCTAAGGGTGTCTATCCAGTGCAGTTACAAAACTAAAATCCTTGGCAGCATCCATGACACCTTGATTTCCTACTAGTTCGAGGGGTTTCTCTAGAGAGTTCTTATGAGGAATGATTGGTAAGGAGGGGGCCTTGTCTCAGCCTCTCCTTTCTTTGTCATTCAACAAGATGTTGTGGTCTAGTTTAAGGTCGCAGTCCAGGACCCTATTTAGGAAGATGAAGTGTATAATTGGGCTAGGTTTAGGTCGTGGTCCAGGATCCCAAAAGAGGTTGAAAGTTTAAGTGAGATTGGTTTAAGGTCTTAATCTAGGTCCATTGTAGGGTGGATACAATAGTGCAAACAATGTCTTACATGATGTGGAGATACCCTCATTACTCGTATGAATGTTCGAGACAAATTCCCCTTTTGAGTTTGTTAAACTTTTGAAAATATTATTTGTGTATGTTAATCTTTGAAAAAGGGTGTTTGAAATTGATTGCTAATATTTGGGAAATATTGTTTGAAATTGATTATTAATCTTTGAAAAAGATTGTTTGAATTTGTTAATCTTTGAAAAAGATTGTTTAAAATTTATTGCTAATCTTTGAAAAAAAAATTGCATGAGATTGTTAATCTTTGAAAGTTATTATTTGAAATTGGTTTCTAACATTTGAAAAAGATTGTTTGTGATTTTAAATCATATAGAAAGATTGTTTGAACATGAAAAGGGTTAGCAACAATCACAATAATATTTCAACAACAAAGACAAGACATGTTCCCATGCAGCAGAGACCCACCCTTAGCCCATGATTTTAGATCCATGTTACATCCTCACTAAAGCATGACGTATATAGGATGGGTTGGTCCTTATCTTCTTTATGGGTAGATAACACTCATTGAGGGGTAACCAAAGTTTAGTGGATAAAGGTACTAATTGAAATACACATTGTGACTACAATGGCCATAATTAGTCATGATTGCAAGGAGGGTGGGATGTCTTCAAGGCCTTTGGACCTCTAGCTTAATGTTTCACATGTACCTTTATTGGAATCCCACATCATTTCCAAGGATTGAATGTGAGGTTGGCATTTGTCCCATGATGTGTGGGTTTGTAACAATGTGAAGTGTATGATGGGTTTTAGAAATCTCATAAGAAAGTCCATGATTCACATATATGAAAACAAAGAAATAACAACAACATGTTTTAAGAAAAGATCAAATTTTTGTTTCCAACCTACACTTACTATTCATCCTTTTTTTCTAGGGTTTTTCGTTGTTTGAAAAGAAAGAAGGGAAGAAAAAACAAAACCCTAGACAAGAAGCGCGGAAAAAACCCTAATAGGTAGGGGACATAGGTGTCCAAAATGGAAATATCAAAGCCGTATGAGGAAACCCCAAAAAGTGAGAAAGAATAAAAATGAAGGGGACTAAGGATAGTGATTTGTCTCGATCCGTGCACCCACAGTGGCCGGATCAGGGTGATGTGCCACCCTATTCCCAGAAAGAAAGAAAAAAGGCAGAAAATAAAGTGAACAATCTTGAGAATACTCAATCCATAAAACTATACAGTGGGAGCTTGACTCAGATCGACTTGTCTTTACTCCCCAGCGGAGTCGCTAGCTTGTTGCACCCTACCCAAAAAGGGGAGAAAGAGATATTTGGGGAATAAAACTCTATCCATTTTAGGTAGTGAAACATCACATAAAAAAGGGTCAAAGTATCCACCACGTTTTGTACAATAAATAAGGAAAAAGTTAGATTGTGAGAGCCACAATGTAAACTGAGTAGTTATCCATGTTGGATGAGAAAATAGAAAATAAATGCAAAAAATAGAGATCAAATTCAGCGATCTAGCAATGAGTGGGGAAGGATTATCTCCCCCATCTCTCTTGATACACTAGTAACAAAACATTTTTGGGTTGAAAGGAATATGAGCGATCCAAAATAGTAAAGTTAGAGGAAACATGAAAACAAAATAAAACTTTTTGATTCTTGTTGTGGACGGGCTTTCCAAGCTAAAGATTCTTGTGGCCGTCCAGTGATGGACCTAAAAGTCTTAATGTTTAGGTGTGTTGTGGTCCTGGTCACCTCAAAACCTCCCACGGTGGAGATCCATCATTGATGACCAGGACCACTGTGTAAAATGTTAGGGGATGGCTAGTAGAGTTGTACCTAGAGGACTAGATCTTATTTTTTAGTAGTAACAGTAAATGACAACTATAGGGGAAGCAAATTAGTTATAGAATACAACAGATTAGATACATGAGTAGATCAGATCACATGAAACAGTTATAGGTCATAAATTAAACATGTCATAAATTCATCAGTTTGGCACTACAGTTAGAGTAGTTTAACATTCTACAAATCTAACAGAGCAGGTGGTTTCAGATGAAGGATCAAATGAAATATGAAAATAAAGAGAGAAGTAGTCATTTTTTAGCTTTAGGAGAGATGAGAGGGGATCGCAATAAGTGGGGTATGGGGTCTATTTATAGTCTAAGATTAGGGTTCGAATTATAGGTAGAATCTTTTGGAAGAGGCAGGGGATAGCAATGATGTGCCACCCATGGCATGTGGATTGAGGTGATCTGACCATGTGGCACCAACAAACGGCTCTGATCTGCCCATTGTCCTTTAGGAGAAAAGGAAATTTCTCATTTTCCTTGTAATTTTAGGAATGGAGAAAACTTACATAGAAAGATAAAAGTTGTCTGTTAGATTTTTCTAGAAAAAGGTAGTTGGAAATGGAATATTTAATTCCATACAATTCAATAAGGTATTTAATGAAAAGATAGCCTATTTAAGGAAAAATTGAAGGAAAAATTGCACTTTTAGTCTGAAAGAAAATTTCTTTGTAGAATAGTCCAAACTGGGTGAAAGTGGGATAAATGTATGCATTAAATAGGTGAAAATGTGAGAAAAAGTGAATATGTGGAAATTAGGTAGGATATGGAATAGATTTCATCATTACCAGAGAATTGACATTAATTATGAATTTCTACTGAGCGAGCAAAAACTGGGTGTCAACAGAAGCCATTAAAGTAAATTAAACATTTAACACACAAATCATCAAGGCACTAGTCCACAAAAATGGATTTAACATTTATATAATCAATCCCCACATCTGTATAGGCACAAAATGGAAAAAGAGTTCTTGTAAGGATTACTTTATACCTATTTTTGTCTTGAGTGTTAATGAAGGTAGGTCCATAATAGATGAAGCCCCTTAAGGAATGTGCATTAGTAGGTGCTTCAGAGGATCTCAAATAGCACTGTATTTTCTCCTATTGAACCCCATCTTATGTAGGATAAAGGGGAGGAACAAGATGGAGAATACATGAGGAGAGGTATCTTTTCGGACAAGAAATCTAGGGTTTAGGTAGAGAGAAGTTGAGAGTTGGAGGACAGTCCAAAAGGAAGGTAAGTCAGTTGAGTTTCTCTAGTTGAGAGGGAGAAAACTCGAGTGGATGAACTCTCATCAGTTAGAAGCACAATCTTGTCAGTCAGGTTTGGGTGGTGGGTAACTCGATCAAAATTAGGTGTTGAAGACTCCTCGATCATACCTATCGGCCAAGTTATCCTAGAACAAACTTGGACAACAACATTTTGTATCTCAACATCCTAAAATATTGTTTTAAGCCCTACAGACCTTTCAATAATACAAAGTGGGCATATACAACATGTAAGTGATAGCGAGGCATAGTGTACTCATCATAGGCTACATTTAGTATCATAAATGTCAATGACCAATGATTCTTATCTAATAAAATTGAATTATTCCCTAAAAATAGGTTTAGAGAAGATATCCTCTAATTGATTTATAGTGTCTGTGTGAGTACTATAAATATATTTATTAGCAATGTGACCACAAATAAAGTGATGAAGGGCCTCTATATGTTTATCTCTACTATGAAATATATGATTGGGGTGCATTAGTATTGTCACAAAATATAGTATAAGCATCATAATCAATATCAAAGTCTTAGAGCATTTGCTTCACCCATAAGACATGGGCACATCAACTATTGGTGGCTAATTTACCCTTGATCATAGATAGATCCACAATATTTTGTATCTTGGAGAACCAAGAAACTAAACACAATTCAATGAGGAAGCAAGTGCCACTTGTGCACTTTTAATCAATTAAGCACCCGACATAGTCCACATCACTATAAGCAGTTAGAGTAGACTCCCTTGACTTAGGGTACCATAGACAAAAATTTGGGGTCTTGGCTAAGTACCTCAAAATCCTATAACACAACTAGATGGGATTTCATAGGGCTGGATTGATATCTAGCACACATGCCAATACAAAACACAATATCCAGTCTAGGGTTAGTATTATATACATAAATACTAACCATATCCATGTAGATCTTCTTATCTACCTTTTCACCTTCTTCAATGTATATCAAGCTTTACAATGTTAGACATGAGAGTATCAATCAATTTGTTATTCTCCATCCCAACATACTTTAGCGTTAATTTGTGTACTTGATTTGGTGGGTGAAGTTCTCATCTTTGGATAGATTTCTTTGGAATCCAAGAAATAAAGTAAGCTCCCCATCATGCTCATCTTCAATTCACTCTTCATCAATAAACTAAACTTTGGGAAAATTTCAATATTAATGTTGCCAAGGGTGGTATCATCAGTGTAAATTTGAATAACCAATAAATTGTTAAAATTGTGTTTCAAGAATAGTGTAGAATCAACTTTTCCCATGATATTCCCATCATTAATGAAACATGTCTTACGTTTTTGATACCAAGCTCCAGGGACATGTTTAAGTCCTCAAAGATCCTTTTATAAAAGATAAACATGATCTACATGCATGTCAAGTTCAAATCCAAGATATTGAGCCATAAATACCTCCTCTTCCAATTCACCATTTAGAAAAGCAGCTTTAACATCCATTTGATATAGCAAGAAATTTTTATGACAAGAAAGGCATGTAGAATGCAGATAGATTATAATCTTGAAACATGATTAATAGTTTCATCAAAATCAATAACTTCATGTTGGTTGTAAAATTGTGCTACTAACACTAAGGTGTTTCTTATCACCTTTCCATGCTCATCAACCTTGTTCAAATTTGTTCTTTCAAATTGTTCTATCCCTTCTTACATAGATAGGATTATCAAGTCATCTTCAAGAGCTTCTTTTACATTCTTTGTCTCAAATTATGAGATGAAGGCTTTGTTTTCTTGTTCTTCATTAAATGCATCATGTTTCATCACTCTTTTAAATATATTGCCTATAATGAGTTCTTTTTGGATGATCTTTAGCAAAGTGTGGAGTGAGATCCTTCTTTTCTTCTCTTTGAGAGAAACTATCTTCAATTACCTCTTTACCTTTGTTGTTGATGTATAGTTATTTTAGTGTAGGAACAACTTTATTTAGCACATTATCATAATAAAAATTCTTTGATAACAAGGGGTTAGTTTCAGAAAATTTAACATTAATAGATTCTACTACTTTATATAGATCAATATTATATACTCTAAATTCTCTACTAGAAGTCTATATCCAACAAACGAAACCTTATAAGATTTAGCATCAAACTTATCAAGAGAATCTTTGGTGTTCAAAATAAAATATGGACAACCAAAAACATAAAAGAATGTTTAATTTTCTTACTACCACACCATAACTCATATGGGGTTTTCTTAAGCATAAGATGAGTGAAAACCCAAGTTTGTGCAAAATAAGCAATGTTAATGGCTTTGACCCAAAGAATCTTAGGGTTGTCATAGTCTAAGACCCCCATCATAAATATCTCTTGTATATATACATTCTTCCCCTTTACAATCCCACTTGTTGAGTTGTACGAGGTGAAGAGAAGTTATTCACATAACCGGCTTCATCATAAAATGTTTCAAACAAATCATATTCGAATTCTCCCCAATGGTTAGGGACAGATAATATTGGTCATGAAGATTCATTCATAATTCATATACAAAAGGAAGAGAAAATATCAAGCATATCACTTTTAGAAACAAAAAATAAGGTACAAGTAAAGAGCAAAAAACCATAAATGATAACCAAGCAATACTTTCCGCCTCATGTGGATATGTGTGCATTGGTAAAAAATATCAATATGAAGAATTTCTATATCTCTTTCATTAGTAAGGAATCCTTTAAACTTGAAAGAAAATTTTGTTTGCCTTTATTGTGTGCAAGGTTGGCATTCCTCATCCTTTTAGTCCACATTAGGGATCCCTTTGACTAAATCGTTTTTTCTCAACTTATTCAATTGATCAATTTTACATGACCACACATACAATGCTACAAAGATGCACCATTTTATCAACGACAAGGCATTTTCCAATTATAGGCGTAAGAGAGTTGAGAACAATAGTATAAATATTTTCAATTCAAGTTCCCTTACAGTAAACATTGTAAGCAAGGGAATCCAATAACAATAATTCAAGAGAGATAAATAAATACAAACAACCATTGTCACATAGTTGACTAATACTTAATAATTTTTATGTAGGCCATCCAAAAGGAGTATATTCTTGATGCATAAGGAATCACCTATATCACTTCACCTAGAATCTTCCCTTCTTGATGTCACAAAAAGTCAGCAATCCATTCTTCTTCTTTTTAAATTTGTTGAAGTGGATCTTTTGTCTAGTCATATGCTTGGAGAATCCACTATCAACTATATGCATTTAATTAGCCTCAATGACTTCTTCAATAGTGCTTTCCCTGATTCCATGTTGCATTCATCTTGATTTGATCTTGAGTCACTAAAGGAGAAGGAATCCTAAGTGGCATGATTTATTTCTTTGTTCTTTCTAACCTATTTGTCTTTATTCATATGCCTACCCTCCTTGTGATGGTCATACTTCCTCCTATGGCTTCTGTTGTAAAAAAAATTTGTTTTAGAATATTCATTCCTATAATGCCCTTTTTGACCAAATTCATAGCACCTAGGAGTAGATGAGAAGGATTTCACCCTTAAAGTGTTTTCCTTTGGAGTAGTGAGCTTTAAGGTCATTTGTGGACCCATCATCACTTGAGGAAGGACAAGGTTGATTCATTACTTGAGCTTGCACAAGTGCTTTGACTTGAGCTTAAATGTAGCCTCCTTCGTATTCTTATAGGACTCCACCTTTTCCTCTTCTTATTTTAGTAGAGTCTAATTCATAGGCTTGAACATTGCTTATAAGTTCTAGTTCTTCAATCGTGATAAGATCAAATGACTTGGTTTCTTCTATGGGTGTCACCTTCTTGTCCCATTGGTGAGGAAGTGTTACAACCCCAATTTTTGGGTTCATTTGGTGAGAAATGTAATTTCTCTTATTAAAGATATTTGAACAAATAATGATATAATTTGTTTTGAATAAATGGATTTTGTTTACAATAGCCTTGTTGATTGTTTTGTGGGCTTGATTGGCTATTGGGCCCAATAATAAGGAAATTCGATTAGTAAATGAATAATTGGGAATTAGAGAAAAGAAAGATGTGGAAACCTCTAGAAGGCAAAAGAATATAATCCAAAGTTGGATTTCGTGCCTCTTGGCTTCCTTGGGTCCCAAGGAGTCCAAAGTTGCAAAGATAATGCAAAAAAGAAAAGAAAAGATCAATTAAATATTTCTTTATTAAGAAAGAAATTGAAAACAATGATAAAATGTGGAAAATAAGCGGAAAGAGGCATAATTGAGTTATTCTTGATGGATTTTCGTATCCATGAGGTTTCTAATATTAGAATGAATGCCAATGAGGAAAATAAAAAGAAAGATAAAGAGAAATCCTCAAAAAGAGATATTTTAATAAGAAATAAACAAGATAATGTGAAATAATGAATATAGATGCATCTAGAAGGATAATAAGTATCCTTAAAAAGGAATTTCGAAATCTTAGAGTTTCTTAGGGTCCAAGGAGCCCCAATGAAGAAAGAGGAAAGAGAAAATACCAATAATGCAAAATAAGAGGATAATATGATGCATTATGAATGAATTTTGTAGTTTTATTAAAGAGGTGGTATTTTCTATTAAAGTAAACATAAATTCGTGCCAATGGATTAAAAGTCAAGCACAAGGAGATTAAAATAGGTAATTTTCGGATTTCCCTTTAAGTAAATAGATTCCTTAATAACCAAGGAATACAAAAAACAAGGAATAGATTAAAGGAGAGAAGTTGCACCTAAACAAGGAAAGTAGTATAAAGGGGACTTGTTTTCCCTATGGTTAAGCACAATGGGACGTTTCCATCCTTCCCTATATAAGGGTTGGATCCAGGGCCTCGAGCCAAAGAGATCTTGGGCATGCCTCTCCCCATTTCTTCTTGTTTCTGGATGAACCTTAGCTAGGAGAGGGTGAAGCGATCTTGGGGACATCTAGGCTCAATGATGGGGTACGAGGGAGGCGTGCGGCTTCCCCAATGAATAGGGGGAGGCTTGGCCATCATCCCCTACCTCTCACTCTTGTTTTAGCCATCTACAGCGTGGCTGCAAGGTCAGCCGACGGGGGAGCAGCCACAAGCCTGACCCCGGCTCACCTCGGCCTTAGCATGGGGCCCCACGGGTGCAGCAAGGGGTGTCGGAGGTGAGGGCATAGTCCCTAGTGGTCGCCAGACCCTGGAGAAGGGGGGCGCGCTCGAGAAGCTCTACAGGTCGATGGTAGGGCGGCAGCAAGCATCTGTCACGAGGAAGAAGAAGGGCGGAGAGGCGTTTGACAATTTTACCCTCCGCGGGCTAAAGAGCTGTCAAACTTGACCAAGGGCAAGGACGTAAATTTGAAATGTTTTCAACTAAATCGAACAATGTTGGATGGAGCAGGACACTTGGTGCGCTCTGATTGGCCCAAAGTAAGTTAATTTCGTAAAATTCGTAGTTAATTATTCATTTCTCAGATTAGCACGTATAAAATAGGAAAATTGCTCAGAAAAATGAGAGGAATCCAATAAAAATGCATATAGAAGCTAATTCATCTTGAAATTCGAAAAGTAATGTAAGTTGTCAACTTTGATGAATTAAAGATTAAGAAACCCTATTATGAGATTATTAATATTTAGTAGGGTTTAACAGATGACTAAAGTTGGCATTAACCTGTTAATGATAAAAAGGAACATTAGGAACAAAAAGGATGAACTTTGCATGTAATTGGTTTAATTTAGAGTTTCATGTGCATGAATATACTTTAATGGGCCTTGAAACCCTAATATTGGTAAATGCGACTCTTAATGGCTTTAATTATTCAAAATCGTGAATAAAGTTAAGATTTGATGATCCTAAGATATTTTGAGTATAAAGGTTTCTAATTGTGGATAAATACCTTTAATGAAGAAATTAGGGTTTTCTAATGAATAAAGGTAGAATTAATGACAATTAGAATTCATATGTGAATTAGACCATAATGAACTATGAATTGATGATAAATGAGCATAATGATCTTGTCATGGAATAAAAGGGATAAAAATGATAGCTTTAATGTAAAAGAGGCTTAATGGACTTAATTGATGATTAATTTTGTTGTTTCTACTGATTAGAGTTGTGTGCCCTTGACTCGCTGGCTCGATTCATGCTCCGGGGTCCCTGCTGTGGTGGCGGCGTGTCCCCTTTAGCGACCTGGGTGGTGTCCCGCTCTTGGCCTGCAGGCAGATGTCCCTGCGTGGTGATGCTTCCAGGCTACCTCATCTCCAGATCTTGGTGCGCGGGTTACTCTTATGTTCCTGACGATGGGCGGATGCTCCCAGCGCTAGTCGTCCTTGAGTCGTCGATTGCTTCCTTGCGTGTGCTGACCGTCAGCTAAGCTAGGTTT
The DNA here is from genome assembly GCA_963693085.1 of Alisma plantago-aquatica. Classification (NCBI taxonomy): domain Eukaryota; kingdom Viridiplantae; phylum Streptophyta; class Magnoliopsida; order Alismatales; family Alismataceae; genus Alisma; species Alisma plantago-aquatica. The sequence goes on from OY856411.1 coordinate 295,946,851, forward strand.
CTAGCCCTAGTGCGGAGCTGCTGGTCATCCTCGTAGATCTCAGGGGTGGCGGGTTCCCCTTTCACCAGTCGAGCTCTATGTACTTGATGAAATGCTTCTGGCTGGGTGAATAGCAATGTGGCCTTGCAGGGGGTTATCCCCAGAGATGTGGAAGATTGGTCGTTGCCTCTCCTTCCCTTTGCTTCCTGTTCCTGTTCTGATAGGCAGTTGTTTCTGTGTCTACTGTCTGAGGGCTAGATGATGTTGCCTGATTCACCTTTCCACTATTTTTGTGGGTGTGAGTATTGCTGTGTGAAGGTTGGGTCAGGTTGCTTGCACCCTGGCGTTCGTTGCAGCTGATATGGAGAAGCTCTTTGTGTGTCTGACAGGTTTACAGGTTGTTGCTGCCAATGCAACGTTTGTTGTGTATGCGGTTGTTTTTCACTGTCAGTTGTTCCAAGCCTCTGCTTGGACATCGGAATGTCAGTTAGGAATCGTCTGGGTTGATCGAAGTCCACCTGGCATTCCTACTGAGCTGGGAATCCATCCTTGAGGTAGCTTGCGATCTGGGTGTATCATTATATTTGGTGTCTACTGGTTGATGAAGAGGGCTAGGAACCTGCATGTTCCTCACTTCTTATGAGATGGTTCAAATGCCTGTGCTAGGATGGGTGGATGCTTTCTTGACATGGACATCATCTATTGGACAACTTATGGAAGGGTGCATCTTGCTTTGCAGACTACAACTTGGAATCATTTCTTCTTGTGATAGAACACATATTCTCTCGGCTTCTTTTAGAGATTGGCTTCTTCTGCTTGACTTGATCAGATCCCAGACGTCCAGTATGACACAATTTGAAGGTGGGGTTAATGCTAGTGTTGTGCTGGTTGTCTTCTGGGGGCTGTTTTGCATCTAGTAGTCCGAGTCTGTATCTTCTTAGAGCTTTGGTTTCTTGTTTTCTTTCTTCTTTGAGGTCCTAGGACCCTTCTTAGTTTCGGATTTTTTTCCTGATTGTAGTTGGCTACTGTGTAGCTTGTGTTTAGTTTGTTCTCTAGTTGTTTGGATGACTTCATCCAGGGCTGTAATGGGGGTGCAATTTCTTTTGTACCCAAAGTTTTGGTAATACAGTAACACGCTTTTTAGACTGACAAAAAAAAAACTTTCATGAAGGATAGATGAGAAATTAGGGTTTAAAAGAGTAAAATGAAGTAAAAACCCTAATTTCAAAGTAAACCCTAAAAGAGGTAGAAATCCTAAAAAGGAATAGAAACCTTAAGTAGCAAGATGGTTTGAATAGATTTTGATAAAAAGGAATTGGATGCATTTTCAGGACTCTTGTACTTTCTTGATTGGGTGTCTTGATTGATTGGACTATTCTGTCTCAATTCAGCCTAACAGGCATGTGGTTAATTACGATTAATCCCATTAGTTTTCCCAAAGGTTTCCTGGATGGTTAATTGCATTAATTGAAAGTAAACAGTTTGGATGTTCATATTACAATTATAAAGTCACTATGGTTATCACAATTATAAATACATGTGTATTCTCGCGCCCACATGCCACCCTGATGGAAGATGCCATAAAGGTCAGGCCCAAGAAGGTAGACCAATGGGCACCATGAGAGGTGACCCCAGACACCAAGGTCAGGAATGAGAAGGTGGTCTATGTTGCATGACTATGGGGCACCATGAGAGATGACCCCCAGGCATCAAGCTCGGGATTGAGAAGGTGGCCTTAAGTCAATGGCAAAAGAGAAACCCTAGAGGGGTATTCCAGGGTTAGGGTAAAAGCGATGGAGAATGACACATTGAAAATGAAAATTGTTTTGCTAATTACCCTGATTGTGATAATTAAATTGTTAGCCATATTTGTTAAATTTCGGTTGTCCCCACATACCAACATATTTGGATATGTTGACCGACATTTTGTTTGTCGGCATTTTAGGTACAAGATTGAAAAGGACAAACAGTAAAGTGGCACATGTGGAATTAAATACGAATTAAATTACAAAGGAGGATTAGTTAGAATGGACTCCTGATGCAGATAAAATTAGATATCCCTATTGTTGGAAAAGGTATGCAAAGTTTTATTTTATACCAGTTTTTAGTTTAGTTGGTAAAATTTGATAATTGTTATTGATTATTTTTCGAACCTTTGATCCTATTAATTGAGATAATGGCTCTGACCTCTTGGTCTCCCTTAATTGGGGTTGCCGGGAGGCGGGGTCATTACAATTGGTATCAAAGCATAGGTTCCTCATTTAATCCTTAATAATTATTAAATTTTACAAACTCTGTAGAACCCAAGGGAGTTATTAGAGGATTTTCTGAAAGACAGGGGTGTCTAGAAAAGGATCACATCCGGGGGCTGGAAAGATTTTCCTCTGCACCGCTAGTCGGAATACGAGGACTCCCGGATTAGTGTGACTGCCTGGCCAAAGTCTCAAGATTTGGCTCGAAATAAGATACATGTAGGACTCTCTCATCTTGTTCGTCCCTTCTCAACTCAAATGTTGTTAAGGATCTTAAGGATCAGGGTTTTCTCTCTTTTCCTCACCCTCTTGAGGTATGGGTAAGGTTGATAAGGTTTAAGGAATCCTCCACCAAATTAATAAAAAGCATGCAAATCAGATGTCATGGACATAAGCTTAATAGATTAAGTGTAAACTAAAGAATAGATACATGCTTAGGTCGTATGACATAAGTTGTCATGCACGCAGGAGAGACCTAAGGCTAGATCTTCTTGTCAGGAGGATAAGTAAAGAGAGTTAGTCTTGGAGGTAGAGATCTCCATTACAAGTAGAGACCTGGCACATCCTCTGAGGATGATGTTAACCCTAACCCTAAGTGAAGGTTAAAGAGAGATATGACATGATGAGTCAGATGTCATGGTAGACCAGGTGTTTGGATAGACATGCCTTAGATGCCATATGAGCCATGAGAGGATGGATGACTGAGTACCTTTGGTGACCCAACCCTGGGAAGGGTCGTGCATGTTAGAATGGAGGATAGATCCTTCATTGATGAGGTCAGAGAAGGACCTATGGAAACCCCATGAGCTTATATGAGCATGGCATAGTAGGCACCCAGGATACGTCAGTAGTGCAAGTAGTAGGTGGAAGCCATGGCTAGGAGAGTATGATGGGTAGCTTATGAGATAAGCATAATGATAATCCTGAGCAAACATAAGTTGAACCTAGGCTTCACCCACGTAGAGGTATGCTTGTGAGCTTGATCCATCTTCATGGGGAGAGGACCTTTTAAGGCTGGTTGTGGAGTTAGCTCTAGAGAGAGAGAGTAGGACTCAAGAAAGAATGTTGGAAGCCTAGACTCTGGGATATGAGGAAAAGTGGGGAATTGAGGATGATGTGACATAAGTGGATGTTTGTGGTTGACTCATGCTTGATCCCTGGAGGTTGATGATGTCTTGGTTGCCATGAGAGGAACCAAACCTTAGAGAGAGGATGAGTCTGTTGGTGCCTCTATACCTATGGTATAGATGAGAAGAAGAGTTCCTTAGACCTGGAGAGGTTTAGTAACAGGTTGTGAGGCCTTGTACCTTGTTGTTTGTCCTTGAGGAGGACTCAACTCTGAAGTGTTGCTCGAGTAGAAGGATGATAGGAAGTGCATTTCATACCTTGTACATGTTGGGTTTTTGGTTAAGAGGTTGAGCAGACAGTTGGACATCAGATAAGTGGACCTAGGGTTCCTAGGCCTAAGAGGGGAAGTGGTGTACCCGATAATCATGATGAGATTTGAGTTTCAATAGATTCGATCATGGTAATTCTCATGTTTAAAGGAAAGAGAAACCCCTTAAGTTTAAGGTATGTTTGATGAACCCCTCACAACAAAGTTGATGACATGGGAAGGTATGATCTTGATCCAATTTTGAGGATGAGAACAAGTATGACCTAGCATGGTTTAGTAGGTGGTCTGCCTGTGCCTTAGTGGCTTCTGGGTTAAGCATGCTCATGTGGATGCAGACCTTAAACATAAGGACATTTGTGACCTTGTTGTCAAGGGTTGTAGATTCCTCCCATCCTGGGAGAGGGACCCTTTGGTAGGGTGTATACTAATTTTGTGGGTTTTGAGGAAACCCAAAGAGGTCTCATAGGATCTTGAGAAGCTAAGGGAAGAGTACATGGTAAGAGAATGAACTTGTAGACTCATAGATAACCATCTTTAAGTTCATGTGGGTGTGTTACCATGGAGGTAACCGGTATGGGGCTTGACTAAGGTAGGTAGGTCACCATGACCCCTGTGAAAGGATGAAAGTCAGCCCATGAATGTAGAGAGAGAGAGAGAGAGAGAGAGATGATGAAGGCTTGGGTAAGGTTCTAAGTTGGTCATATACTATAATGGAATCCTAAGTCTATCCTAGGGTCAGGTAGGGATAAGACCGATGGAAGTAGGAGTTGCCTAATTCCCTAGTTGTACATGACCATAGGGTCGGGAGGTAACAACTATCATCGTCTGAGGGCCATGGGTTAGGACATTGATCACCTTCATGAACTCATGGGACCCAAAGGGCAGATGAGTAGGGCACTCTCTGGATGCATAAGGGAAGAGGGATGACCCCAAAAGTGCCGGCACCCTATAGACCTAGAGGAGATGACCAAGGATTGTGTGTGAACCCCAGTAGGTTCGAGACCAGTTTTCCATGGAGGTAACTTTGATATCGAGAATGATGTTGAGACATAAGATGCACGTTTCAACTAAGATTTAAAGGTGTACTGGCAGGGTGGGATGTACCATCTCTACTCTTAGAACATGAAGAACTCTATATTTGGACTGCAGCCAAATGCTTATTTCCTCTTGTTATGGGAGTGAGAGATAGGACAATACGCATGCCATACACTGAGGATAAAAGGTAATGTGAGTTGGAACGTTGCCATGAGGTATGAGGACAAAGATGATAACATACCCTGGTAGAGTGAACGATACATGGATGGTTTACAAACACTAAGAGGAATAATGTAGTCATCGTATGAGGATGTTGTTATCATGAGCTATGAGTTATACAAGTATGAGTTCAAAAAACCAAGAGAAAAAGCTCAGAGTTATCTTGATGAAGATAGACTTAGAGCTGAGATGAGGTAATAAGTGAAATACGTGGAGGTGTATGTCTTCAACTTTACCTAACACATAAGGATGAGAAGTGGTAATGGATGCTCTAGATGAGAGACAACTACCTAGTTTAGATGGATGCTAGAAGAGGTTGTTAGGTTGACCCTCAGTTAGAAAAGAGATACGTTTGGCTAATACACAGATGTAACAATACCAGTTGATCAAGATAAAGGTTGATTGGTTAGCCAGCCTAGTCCCTGATGCAATGAAAGGAAGGTTGTAAACCTCAAAAGGAAGTGATGAAACCCCGACTAGAGTGGTTTAGTTTTTCTGAGGAATCGATTCTTGAGGAATCATGACGTATAGGAGATCATGATTGAAGATCACCTTACACCCTGGTACTACGAAGCTAGTAAGTGATAGTAGTACTTTGGATGCCTAAGATGAAGTTGCATGTGGTATGTTGCCATGCAAGCCAGGAGGTGAAGGACGAACACCAGTAACCCAGTGTATCGATATGGAGGATAAAAGAGTCCCTGAGAGGGAAAGGGAGTTCATCACTATGGATGTTGTAAGTCTGTCATGGACCAAGGAAAGTTAAGATACCATATGGGTTAGGATAGATCTCCTTATCTAGATGACATGAGAAAGAAAGAGTACTATCAGGAGATAGATCTGGTTGAACTAAATATGAGAGAGAGTTGGTTCAACTACACCATGATGCGAGTTCTTGAGTTTAATCTAAAGATTCACTTCCATAAGGTGGAAGTAGATACATGAAGAACTCGATGTCAGTACAATTTATCACCCCATACTAATGGTCAGTATGATCCAGACTAGAGGGTCTGATGAGAGCATGTGTGCTCATTCAGGGTGATACATAGAGACAGTTCTTAAGATGTGATGTTAACCACCATAGCCTTTATCGGGATGCAAGAAGTTCTATAAGGAGGTTGTGTCTGTCACCACTTCATTAAGATGATGTTGGTGAAGGAAGCCTCGCGAAGGTCAGAAAAGAACCACAATATGTGCAGATGAAGTCACTTTGATCGTGCAATGGATGAGAGGGAGCCAGAGGCGATACGAGTCATGAGCTGATGCAAAGCAGACTGACATGCAGTTCACTGTGAGAGAGTATGTGATGTGAAAATCTGACCCCTCTAAGTTACAACTGAGAAAGCTGAGTCCCCGATATATGGGTCCATTTGAGATAGATTGTGGGAGATGGTTATGTTTAGCCTTACCCCTCAGGATAACATGATGTATAATATGTTCCATGAGTCTGATCTAGATCACTATGTGAGGTACCCAAGCCATGTGCTGAGCCCTGAACCTATTTAGCTTTTGAGAGGCTGAAATGTCCTGAGTCACCTATGAGGGTACGATATACCGAGGTAAGAAAAAAAACTCAGATGGAAGAATATGAGATAATGAAGGTTCTTGGGAAGCACCATGGAAAGGGTGAAGCCACATGGGAGCCCTGATGGACATATGAAAGGCTTATCCTGTTTGTTTGTGTGCCTGGTGGAATTTTGAGGACAAAATTCCTATAAAAGGGGAAGGATGTTACAACCCCAATTTTTGGGTTCATTTGGTGAGAAATGTAATTTCTCATATTAAATATATTTGAACAAATAATGATATAATTAGTTTTTAATAAATGGATTTTGTTTACAATAGCCTTGTTGATTGTTTTGTGGGCTTGATTGGCTATTGGGCCCAATAACAAGGAAATTCGATTAGTAAATGAATAATTGGGAATTAGAGTAAAGAAAGATGTGGGAACCTCTAGAAAGCAAAAGAATATAATCCAAAGTTTGATTTCGTGCCTCTTGGGTTCCTTGGGTCCCAAGGAGTCCAAAGTTGCAAAGATAATGCAAAAAAGAAAAGAAAAGATCAATTAAATATTTTATTTATTAAGAAAGAAATTGAAAACAATGATAAAATGTGGAAAATAAGCGGAAAGAGGCATAATTGAGTTATCCTTGATGGATTTTCGTATCCATGATGTTTCTATTATTAAAAGGAATGCCAATGAGGAAAATAAAAATAAAGATAAAGAGAAATCCTCAAAAAGAGATATTTTAATAAGAAATAAACAAGATAATGTGAAATAATGAATATAGATGCATCTAGAAGGATAATAAGTATCCTTAAAAAGGAATTTCGAAATCTTAGAGTTTCTTAGGGTCCAAGGAGCCCCAATGAAGAAATAGGAAAGAGAAAATACCAATAATGCAAAATAAGAGGATAATATGATGCATAATGAATGAATTTTGTAGTTTTGTTAAAGAGGTGGTATTTTCTATTAAAAGTAAACATAAATTCGTGCCAATGGATTAAAAGTCAAGCACAAGGAGATTAAAATAGGTAATTTTCGGATTTCCCTTTAAGTAAATAGATTCCTTAATAACCAAGGAATACAAAAAATAAGGAATAGATTAAAGGAGAGAAGTTGCACCTAAACAAGGAAAGTAGGATAAAGGGGACTTGTTTTCCCTGTAGTTAAGCATAATGGGACGTTGCCATCCTTCCCTATATAAGGGTTGGATCCAGGGCCTTGAGCCAAAGAGATCTTGGGCATCCCTCTCCCCGTTTCTTCTTGTTTCTGCATGAACCTTAGCTAGGAGAGGGTGAAGCAATCTTGGAGAAAACCAGGCTCTGTGATGGGGTACGAGGGAGAAGTGCAGCTTCCCCAATGACCAGGGGGAGGCTTGGCCATCATCCCCTACCTCTCACTCTCGCTTCATCCATCTGTAGTGTGGCTGCAAGGTCAGCCAACGGGGGAGCAGCTGCAAGCCTGACCCCGGCTCACCTCGGCCTTAGCATGGGGCCCCACGAGTGCGGCAAGGGGCGTCGGAGGTGATGGCATAGTCCCTAGTGGTCGCTGGACCCTGGAGCCGGGGGCACGCTCGAGAAGCTCTACAGGTCAACGCTAGGGCAGCAACAAGCATCTGGCGTGAGGAAGAAGAAGGGCGAAGAGGCGTTTGACGGTTTTACCCTCCGCGGGCTAAAGAGTTGTCCAACTTAACCAATGGAAAGGATGTAAATTCGAAATGTTTTCAACTAAATCGAACAACGTTGCATGGAGAAGGACACTTGGCACACTCTGATTGGCCCAAAGTAAGTTTTTTTTTTAAACTAAAGCCTTATATATTACTTAAACAATAGCTGGATTCCTTACATAAAGTAGGGAAATCCTCAGAACAAATGTCGTCTCCATCCCTCCCCAAACCCATTTTTGCTAGATTATGAGCACAACAGTTACCCTCCCTGAAAGCAAAAGAGATATTGCAATACAAAAATGACTCCTTAACCTCCTTAATCTTCTTATAGATCTGCGACACAGGCCCTCGTCCCTCTGCATTCTTCTTTAGTCTTTGAACAACTCCCAACGTGTCCGATTCAACCCAGATCCTCTGGATGCCCCTCATAACAGCAATCTCCAGGCTGAAAAGGATCGTGTAGGCTTCAGCAGTCGAAACATCCCAGCCCCCTTCCCTCGTCCTGGTGGTTGTGAGAATTAACCTCCCCGAATGATTCTTGAACACGGCGCCATAGCAGAGACGCGCACAACTGAGTGTAGCAACATCTGTATTAACTTTGATAGTGAGCTCCTCTGGAGGCTCCCAGCTGACCACCGATCTGTTAATAGGTCTTGTAGCCCGATCGTGATTGTCCCTAAGATGAGGCTTGTGGGCCTCAACCCAGTTCTGAAAACCCTGGTTTATCAAATCAATGTTCGTCAGATTTGTAGTGAACATCCTTTCATTTCTAGCATCCCAGATGGCCATACAAGAAGCTACGAGATGTTTGAAATCCTCGATAGAGAGCTTAGATAACCACCAGCTGATCGTGTGTAAAAGGGATGATCTAGGCATCATTAAAATCAGCCATCTCAATCTGTTGTGGGGCCAAAAATCCACAGCCTATGTGCAATCGAACAGATAATGGAACAAATCCTCAGCTGGCAACTGACACAAGGAGCAGACATCATTGGGAGTAATGTGCTTTTTCATGAGGTTTTTGGAAGTTGCAATATAATCCTTACCCATTCGCCACAGGAACGATTTCATCTTCGGGGGGCCCTTGATCTTCCAAATTCTGTCCCAGACAGATGTGGGCCTCTGATCCTCCGTCATCCAGTTCCTAATATAGAAGTTGCTGCCAAGAAGATAAGCAGTTTTGACCGAGAACACCCCGTCCCTTGAGGGATACCAATACCACTCGTCAGGACCCCCTTACAGAGAGGGATGTTTAAAATGGTAGTCATATCCTCCACTGAGAACAGTTCGGCTACTCTGTCTTTCTTCCAGCTCTGCTCATCGGCCTCGATCAGCTCACAGACTTTATAGAGGTTTCTATCGCTAGCAGAACCGAAGAACCCCAGGTCAGAGCAGTAGCCTTTGAGGTTAGGAAGCCAAGGGTCGAGCCACACATTAACCCCCTCCCCACTTCCCACCCTCCATCTAAGGCCCTCTTTGAGAAGGTATTTCGCGTTCTAAATGCTCCGCCAAGAATAGCTCGGGTCATGCCCTCTATAAGCCTCCAGAACATCCGAGTTCCTGTAGTATTTAGAGCCCAGCACTTTGTTAACCAAAGATAAAGGATTTATCAAAAGGCGCCACGATTGTTTTGCCAACAACGCATCATTGAAGATTCGTAGATCCCTGAAACCCATACCCCCTCGCCTTTGGGTAGACAGAGCTTTTTCCATTCAGTCCAGTGTATTTTTTCTTCTCAGAAGTGCTTCCCCACCAAAAATTTGCCATCATCCTATAGATATCAGCAATTATATTATCAGGCATGTGAAATATGCTCATCATATAGAAAGGTATTGATTGGATCACAGACTTTAGAAGCACCTCTTTTCCCGCTTGACTAAGGTACTTCTCCTTCCACCCGTTCAGTTTAGCCCATATTCTATCTTTGATTTCTTTGAAAATGTCCTTTTTTGAACGACCAACTATGGTAGGGAGACCAAGGTACTTGTTATGCTTCTCAACTTTCCTCATCTTAAGGATATTGATGATAGGGGTTATCTTCTCAAGAGACGTGTTTCTGCTAAACACCACATCCGACTTGAAGAAGTTTATTTTCTGTCCAGAGGTACTCTCATAGTAGCTAATCACATTAATTATCGTGGTAGCCTCCTACGGAGTGGCTCTCGAAAAAATCACACTATCGTCAGCAAAAAACAGATGTGATATGCATGGGCAGTGCCTTCCATCCTTTAAACCGTGAATGTTTCCCTCCTTCACAGTGTTGTTGATTAAGCTAGAGAAGACATCCGCGCCTAGAATGAAAAGAAAAGGGGAAAGAGGGTCACCCTGTCTCAAGCCCCTCTGCGGCAGCGGTAAACTTTTCCTGTTCCCATTGATAATAACAGCAAAAGAGACTGTTTTAAAGCTTTCCCCAACTTTTTCACACCATTTAGTTCCAAAACCCATATTTTTCATAACCATGTCAAGGAAACTCCACTCCATCCTGTCATACGCTTTACTCATGTCGAGTTTGATCCCCATCCACCCCTTTCTGCCTTTGGTTTTCCGTTTCATCTTATGGAACAACTCGAAAGCAATCAAGGAATTTTCAGTAATAAGGCGGCCAGGTATGAAAGTGCTTTGGTTCTCTGTGATGATCTCATTTAGAGTCCCCTTGAGTCTGTTTGCCATCATCTTGGATATCAGCTTATAGACTGTGTTGCACAGGCTAATCGGTCTAAAATCATTTGTGCTAGTAGGCTCTTTGCACTTGGGAATCAACACAATATTAGTTTTGTTAATCTCATCCAGCTTTTGATCGCCTTTCCACCAATCTTTAATGAAATTCATCACATCATCACCTACTATACTCCAGAAGTTTTGGAAAAAACTCGCGTGGAAGCCATCGGGTCCGGGCGCTTTTGTAGGATGCATTTGCTTCAGAGCTTCAAGGACTTCGTCGATGTTGGGTTCCTTTTGCAGATGATAGTTCATAACATCATTAATGCTCCTCTTTATGTTCTTTCTAGCCTCCTCGAGTCTAGATGAGCCCTGTGATTTGAAAACAGAAGTATAGAAATTAGTGATGTTTTCGTCCACCTCACTCTCCTCCATTTTTTCCTCCCCTTCCTCATTTTTCAGCTTGCTAATCTCATTATGCTTTCTACGTTGAGTAGCTTTTTTTGTGAAAATAGGAGGTGTTCCTATCTCCATTTTTCATCTCATTGGATTTTTCCCACACAAACCAGTAGGTTTCGTTGAGTTTAGTCAGCTCTTCCACCTCCTTGCTGATCTTATCTCCTAACAGCAGATTATGGTTAGTCATCGGCTCTCTCTGAATTTTAATGAGCTCCTCCTCCACTTTTTTTAACCTTCTTTGGATATTCCCGAACTTTATCCTTGCCCAATTGCTCAGCTCTTCACTAACATTGGTAAATTTCTCCACCAGCGATCTTCTACTGCTCTCCCTCCATCCTCTCTTCACAACCTCCCCACATTCAGCATTTTCCAACCAAAAGTTTTCAAACTTGAAAGTTTTTGTGATCCTACGCTTCCTCCTGTTGGTATGGGTATTAATCATGATAGGGGTATGGTCTGAGATGTTGAAAGGAAGATGTTTGACCCAGGCATTAGGATAAAGCATCATCCAATCAGCAGAAATAAGGGCCCTGTCAAGACGTTCTCTAATGGTCATAGATTCCCCCAAGCCCTTTCTCCACGTAAATTTATTCCCCACATAACCCATATCTGTAAGGGAGCAGCACTCCACTACTTCTCTAAACTCTTCCACATGTCTCACACCATTGGTGGACCCCCCTTCTTTTTCATCTGAGCTAAGGATTTCATTGAAATCACCCACATAAAAAATGGGACCTTCATTACCTTCCCTCAAATATTTCATCAGATCCCACGTCCTATACTTATTTGGATTATCTGCCCAGCCATACACCCCCACAAACATCCAACTCTTGCCATCGCCGTCAGTAATGTTAGCCATGATATGGTGTCTAGAATAGTTGGTGATGGAGACATTAACATCTCTCCACCACAAACCCATACCCCCTGATCTTCCCACGCTGCTAAGGCAGATGCCATTGGTGAAGCCGCATTTTCTCTTAGTGATTTCAAGGTCGTTATCGCTGATCATAGTTTCCATCAGAAATATGATTTCAGGCCGTTCTCTCCAACAATACCTTTGGAGAGTTCTAATAGTGCCAAGGCTGGCCAATCCTCAGCAATTCCAGCTCAACGTTTTCATTGTTGTTCACGACGCTGGGCTGCCCCAGTCGTCATTACTTTTTGGTAAGACTCCCAAATCATATTTGTGTCCTTCTCTTTTCCTTTCTTGGCTTGTCTTTCTTCCTGATGCTGGTCCAGCTTTTCCTCTATGTCTTCTTCTGTTCCTTTTTTCCTTTTGTTATTGCCTTTTTCTATTGCTGCTGGTGGCTCTATTATCGTGCACCTGTTTGTGCACCTGTCACTAGCTCTTCTACCCCTTCTTCTAATGCCACTGAGCCATTTCCTTGTGCCTTCACCAGCCGTTTCCAGCCCCACCTTTCCTCCTTTAATGCCTGAGCTTCCTTTTTCAGTAGGTAGTAAAAGGTTGGTGTTTACTGCTATGTTTCCTTTGTCTGTCTCTTTAGTCATATTTACTAGGTTCTGTTTTGGTAAAGTCTTAGCACTCTTGTTTCGTATCATTTCGTTCTGCCCTTCCGTTATATTATCAAACACCTTCTGAGCACTCTTCCCTACCACTTCCTCCTCTCCTCTTACCCCGATAATTTTAGTAACTATATTACTGGTTGTATCGTCCTGCACCCCCTCTCCTGTGTCTTCAAAGAAAACATCCTCCACTATCTCATTTCCGCCCCCGCTAGCCCATCCCTCCCACTCGCCCTCTTCCCGACCACCTTTCCCTCTTCCTCCTCGTGACCCCCTGTCTCGGCAGTGTCGCTTTTTTGGCTGGTTGCATAGTTGTCCTTCCCGCTGTCATCCTCTCTGGTAGCAAAAAGTTTCTTCTTTACTCCCCGGTAGTTGGCGCCTTTATGTTCGACCACTTCCCCATAGCTGGCTGATTTGTATTCATTATTTAACCTCCTTGGTGAGGCTCTGAGCCACGCTCCCCACAACTCAGGTTTTTCCCCCGCGTTGTCATCCTCCCATGGGCACTCTCTGCCTGTGTGGCCGATACACCCGCACTGGAAGCATAAGTGTGGTAGTCGTTCGTATTTTATCTCCACCTCTGCTATCTCCCCATTGAAGTCCCTCATCCTGTGCATTTTCTTGAGCGGCATCTCTATGTTCAGGTTAATACGTGCCCTTATGGCTTTCACCCAACCCTCTATGTCCCGCTCCACCTCCAGAACTTCTCCTATGGAACCAGCTATCTTCCTGATAGCCTCGTCATGTCTATATCCGATCGGAATGTTATAAAGTCTGACCCAAAGGGGGCAGAAGTTTATTTCGATTTCTGATGGCTGCTCTCCCAGCTTCACCTCTTTTGTTAGCAGAACATTGTTTTCGAAGTTCTATGGCCCTCCTTCGAGAACTCTTTCCTTGTCTTTCTTGTGCGAGAACTGGATCGCTATCAAGTTGTGCTCTATCTGCTTAAAAATCACTTTCCTGGACAACCTCCATGTCTGCTCCATTGTCCTACACAGCGTAAAGAAATTGAAAGGCCTTTGTGTGAGGAGCTTTGCGATGATCGTCACTTCGACCGGCCCACCTCGGATCTCAACACTCCCGTCTATGAAATCCACTGTGTCTTCGTCTTCCTTGTTGATTTTTAGGGCTTCACATATTTCAGTAAGCTCTTCCGCCATTGCTTTCTCAGCCACACTCTCCAGGAGAGTAGAGAAAAACCTCACCGCTCAGAGCACCTTAGAGGAGGAGAAAAAAAACTTCCTGAGACACCCTGCCGCCGCAGCCGCTGCGTAGAGTTCCCAAAGCTTTTTTGGTGTGGGTTCAGTGTTATCTACGAGCGCCCAAAGTAAGTTAATTTCACAAAATTCGTAGTTAATTATTCATAGCTCGGATTAGCACGTATAAAATATGAAAATTTCTCAAAAAAATGAGAGGAATCCAATAAAAATGATATAGAAGCTAATTCCTCTTGCAATTCGAAAAGTAGTGTAAGTTGTCAACTTTGATGAATTAAAGATTAAGAAACCCTATTCTGAGATGATTAATATATTTAGTAGGGTTTAACGGATGATTAAAGTTGGCATTAACATGTTAATGATAAAAAGGAACATTAGGAACAAAAAGGATGAACTTTGCACGTAATTGGTTTAATTTAGAGTTTCATGTGCATGAATATACTTTAATGGGCCTTGAAACCCTAATATTGGTAAATGTGACTCTTAATGGCTTTAATTATTCAAAATTGTGAATAAAGTTAAGATTTGATGATCCTAAGCTATTTTGAGTATAAAGGTTTCTAATTGTGGATAAATACCTTTAATGAAGAAATTAGGGTTTTCTAATGAATAAAGGTAGAATTAATGACAATTAGAATTCATATGTGAATTAGACCATAATGAACTATGAATTGATGATAAACGAGCATAATGATCTTGTCATGGAATAAAAGGGATAAAAATGATAGCTTTAATGTAAAAGAGTCTTAACATACTTAATTGATGATTAATTGTGTTGTTTCTGAAATTAAGGTTATATGTTGTTAAAAGGTAACCTTAATAACTTTCATGAAGGATATATGAGAAATTAGGGTTTAAAAGAGTAAAATGAAGTAAAAACCCTAATTGCAAAGTAAACCCTAAAAGAGGTAGAAATACTAAAAAGGAATAGAAACCTTAAGTAGCAAGTTGGTTTGAATAGATTTTGATAAAAAGGAATTGGATGTAATTTCAGGACTCTTGTACTTGCTTGATTGGATGTCTTGATTGATTGGACTATTCTATCTCAATTCAACCTAACAGGTATGTGGTTAATTATGATTAATCGCATTAGTTTTCCCGAAGGTTTCCCAGATGGTTAATCACATTAATTGAAACTAAACAGTTTGGATGTTCATACTGCAATTATAAAGTCACTATGGTTATCACAATTATAAATACATGTGTATTCTTGCACCTACATGCGACCCTGATGGAAGATGCCATAAAGGTCAGGCCCAAGAGGGTAGACCAATGGGCACCATGAGAGGTGACTCCATACACCAAGCTCGGCAATGAGAATGTGGTCTATGTTGCATGACTATGGGGAACCATGAGAGGTGACCCCCATGCACCAAGATCAGGATTGAGAAGGTGGCCTTAAGTCAATGGCAAAAGAGAAACCCTAGAGGGTTATTCCAGAGTTAGGGCAAAAGCGGTGGATAATGACACATTGAAAATGAAAATTGGTTTGCTAATTACCCTGATTGTGATAATTAAATTGTTAGCCATATTTGTGAAATTTCGGTTGTCCCCACATACCAGCGTATTCCGATATGCTGACCGACATTTTGTTTGTCAGCATTTTAGGTACAAGATTGAAAAGGACAAACAGTAAAGTGGCACATGTGGAATTAAATATGAATTAAATTACAAAGGAGGATTAGTTAGAATGGACTCCTAATGTGAATAGAAGTAGATATCCATGTTGTTGGAAAAGGTATGCAAAGTTTTATTTTATACAAGTTTTTAGTTTAGTTGGTAAAATTTGATAATTGTTGTTGATTATTTGTCGAACCTTTGATCATGTTAATTGAGATAATGGCTCTGACCTCTTGGTCTCCCTTAATTGGGGGTTACCGGGAGGCGGGGTCGTTACAGGAAGAGAGTTGAGAATAATGGATTTCACCTTGCCATTGTCCACTGTATGGACAAGAAATTAAGATCATTTACAAGAGTATCTAAGCCTTCAATACGTTTAATCCACACTCCCCATCTTGCCCATTTTGAAACATTCAAATAGTCGAGCAACCATGTAGACCTTGTTCTCCTTGACTTGATATGTCCCTTCATATGTAATGCATATCCAATCCCATATCTCATGTGATTTGTCCCAAGAGAATATGCAATTGAATTAGGTTGGTGTAAGAACATATTAGAGGTTCTTATGGCTCTAGCATTGAGTTGGGACTTCTTCAAGCTTGCCTCATTCCATGTGTTCACCTCACCTTCCATATTTGTCTGGCCCTAAATCCCATAATCTATCTTATACCATATGATTAGGGTTTGAGGTGATTAAACTACCCAACACAAAATAGATGTTAATTTTTACCCTCTCCTTTTATATAAACAACATTATGACATTTAGATAAAATCCTTCAATGTGAATATTCATATCATAAGTGAATTATCTACAATCTTACAAAAAAAGTTTGGTAATAAAATTCAATTAATAATTTCTACATGCCTTTATTAATTACACTTTAGAAATTTTACCATTTTAAAATATTTATAAAGTTTCTACATGCCTCCTTTCACATCATTACTTTATATCCTTACACATCCTTTCTCTTTGGCTCTAGAATTGGAAATTATAAGTTCAAAAGGATGACCATCTAGTTCAGTGTGTTGCAACATTCACAAGTCACTCTCCTCGCTAGATGATATAACTATTACTTCTATATTTAAAATTTTCCCACTAGAACAAGAGTAGTTTATTTTTGGTGGATTTAGGGGATTGAATTCCACTGGATCAGCTGGAGGATAATGTATATCTCCATCTTTGACTTAATTAACTTACTGAGATGAGAAGGGCTACACCATGAAAAGTCAACTTATTACCTTCTTCTATTCGTAAAAAGATCCATAACTCTTTTCTAGAGATGGTCACAAAAATCTTCCCCTTGAACTCCATTTAACATTAATCTAGAAGGTAGCTAAATCAAAGGTGAGCTTAATTTGACATGTGCTTTGACATGGGACTCTAATATGCCAATCCGTTGGGAAGATTAGAATATCAATGACGATTTCCATTGTATGATATCCATATGTAAACATGTAGTTGTTACTACTGGATAGAGCCATGGGTACAGAAACCACAGCAAAGCAAATAAGATTAATAGGGATGAAAGATAGTTTTGATATGGTAATACCACTAGCACCAACATGCCTTATATAGGCATGATGTACAACGCTTGTGTAAAGTTGGATAAGGACACATGCAAAGCTTATCTGAACAAAGACAACAACTATCTCAAGGTCATCTAAAGTTTATATAATTTTTAAGGGTACACATGTACCAAGAATCAACAGATAAGGAGTAATATGTGTTGTCCTTATTAGGAGATCTGGGTTTTTCTTATACTCAACATTGTTAGACACTTAACTTTCTCCATAGTAGAACTTCTCATATGACCTTTTTTATTACCAAGTTTCCCTAATTGGGATGGAATACAAATTACTTATTTATTTCTCATATATCACATTACCTACTTTTACTTTTGTACTCAGCTAAACCTTCAAATGTTCCTCTTATGCTCCCATTGGTTCACCTTCAATGTATATTTCATTTTCCTTTATTCTCAAAAAAGGAATACATAGAAACTGGAGAATATATTTGTAAAACTAATATTCTATCCCTTCAAACATTCTCTTACTACCTTCCCCTCATCCAAGTTTGTGATGAATCCTTATTACATACCTTGAATTGTTTGAAATTTCTCACTCTTCAAATTTTCTTTAACAATTGGATTATCTCTGAATTTACCATTCATGTATCCTCATGGTTGAATATTCTAAACCTTCTATCTAGCATTAATAACCTTTTATTCCCTCAATTATCATTTATAACCATGATTATGTAAGAGATATTTACATTTCTCAACATCTTTTAACTATATTTATAGTTTATTTTCTAAATCAACATTCTCCTTAAAGAAATCATATTTAAGCTCAGTACATTAAATATTATTTGTCAAAATCATTTAAGGGACAAACTTTTTTTTATTGAACTCTACGTTGTTCGATGTGCTCATACTCATGTAGCTTAGTCTTTTATTTAGCACTATATTTATCTTACCTATTCACATACAGCTGCATGTAACCCATTGAAATGCAACATAACAGAATGAATAATTACTCTATAATGGCATAAATTTCAAACAAGGGCAGAAACAATTATTTATGAAGTCACATATCTTAATCCCCTCTTTTATCACATAAACTTTCTCTTTAACTAGGTTCAACTTTCCCTTATCCTTCTTTTTGCATCTTGATTTCTTATTATGATTTTATCTTTCATATATTCAAGCAATATTGTTTAATTTTCATTCTTTAGGAATTTTTTATATTTACACAGTCACAAGTATCCCATTGAAATAAAACATAACAAAATAAATAATTACTCTATAATGGCATAAATTTCAAACAAGGGTAGAAACAATTATTTCTAAAGGCACATATCTTCATCTCCTCTTTTATCACATACACTTTCTCTTTAACTAGGTTCAACTTTCCCTTGTCCATCTTTTTGCATCTTGATTTCTTATTATGATTTTATCTTTCATATATTCAAGCAATAATGTTTAATTTTCATTCTTCAAGCATTTTTTATATTCTTCAACTCTTTTCCTCTTGGATTTTTCTTATTCATAATTTGGAATAGAATGTCTCAAATAAATATAGTGTATCAATTCTCTTAACCCATTCTTTGTTTTTCACTTATTTGTATTTCCCTTATCTGGTCACACCTTTTCAACTTTAGAGTCATTAATGTGAGGTTGATTTTTAGTCTCTTAATTCCACCATAATTCAACTCTTTTCTATACCTTCTCATCTTATCACAATGTTGAAATTCCCAAATTAATTGTGTCATCGTTCTCCTTAAATTCTCACTATTATTATAACTTTTTTCAACCCAGATGTAACTAAGGGTTCTCATCATCCCTTTTCAGATGTTATTCATTATGTAACATGCTCCAAAAATATATGTGTCTCGAGTTGTATTCATTCTTCCTTCATTCCTCAAATGAGGTTTTCTTGTTTTATGTTCAAACTTGGTACAAAGTTATAAATTCCAACTAGATTTTGATTTTTCATCCATTCACTTATATCTCAATATCTTAGTGTATGTGCATTCTCATTACATCATAGATTTACATATCCATAGTTTATTCTCATTAGATTGTTAGCATGAGTCATTACATCCCAGTAACGCATCTACTAGTCGGATCAGGCTGAACTTGCAGTCCTAAAGCCAAGAGATATTTGGGGTTAGCGAGCTCCTATATATGTCGAGCATATGAAAAGTAACTACCCTCTCTGCGGTCAAAGAAGAAAAATCCCCAACGATCAGCAAAGGAGAATGCCTCTATGGTGGCTTCCTCTAAACCTCTCTATGGTTTCTTTTTAATTATGATCTCTCTACGGTCTCCCACCCTAATGCTTATGTTGTCGCTTACCCTAAATATTGTTGTGGTCAAAGCCACCAAAATGTCTCTATGACTGCCTACATCGATGCTATGTGATCGAAGCAATCCTAATTCCCCTATGGTCACATGAA
Organism: Alisma plantago-aquatica; assembly: GCA_963693085.1. Taxonomy (NCBI): domain Eukaryota; kingdom Viridiplantae; phylum Streptophyta; class Magnoliopsida; order Alismatales; family Alismataceae; genus Alisma; species Alisma plantago-aquatica. The sequence continues at coordinate 295,966,338 of OY856411.1, forward strand.
ACTCTTAAGTTGGTGGCCAGTGCCTATAAATAGGCACCCTCCTCATCCAAGGGGAGGGGTCATCAAGGGATAATGAAGTGTTGTCGCACTACACACTCACCCATCAACCTCTCCATCAATCTTAGATATCCAAAGATGAAAGTTGGAGGAGAGAGAAGACCCACCATCATCTTCTTTGAAAGGAGGAGTTCCCATCCATCCTCTATGCCAATTCCAGATCCAGATCTGAAGGAGTATTGTTAATGTATTGCCTTCTTCTTTCTTTGGATTTGTGATTTCTTCTACAGGGTTCACCTACCCCTTTGTCTATCTTGATGTATCTTCACCCTTGTAATCTCATAATGTTTCTCATGAGAATAAGTGGCTAAACACATAGCTTGGGTTGGGAGTATCCACTAAGGCTCTCCCAACATGTATGTACTTACATCCATTTGAATACATATTCTCTTAGCCTAGATTATCTCCATTCACTTGGTCTTAATGCTTCACTTGCATGATTAGCTACCATATTGTGATGTTTGAATTTTAGTGCCTCAAAAGAGTAGCACTACCTTATCTAAGTGTTTTGGAGTTGCATGAATGCATGAGAATCTTGGAATGCTAAAGCTATCGATCATATGGTTATCTTTGTGATTGTTTGTTTGCCATCTTGAGGGAGAGAAACAACTTTATAAACTAGATCTATCCTAAGCTCGAGAGAGGATGGAATAGACATATATGATGATTTCTTGTAGTCTTGCTAAGGGTATACAGAGTGTGTGAGTATTGCATGTTGGTGAGAGATCTGAGTAGGTGAAACCCAATCCAAGTTCCCATCTGTATCTTGTTACCACGTGCTTGTTTTTCTTTGTTCTCTTGTATTCTTTCCTTATCTTTCTTTTCTTGTTTTGTTTTTTTGGAGTAATATCATTCCGTTAGGAACACCTTTTAAACCTACACTTATTAGTTGGTGTAACTAAGATAAGATTCTACATTCTTAGCACATACCACCCTTGTCCCTATGAATCGACCTCGATTACTACATCAGACCCCATATAATAGTTGTGGAGGCCTAAGAAGTCAGGTTACAAATTTAAGAGTCTGACTACTCTAGATCCACTCCTTTTGGGCGTGTGATTTAGGTTGTTCAACTTTTTGGAATAGTTGTCAGGGACAAGGAAAAAGGGTATTGTTAAGAAAATGAGTCTACTCACCATACACCCGTGCCTCAAGTTTAGCAATAGACTTGACTACACAAATTCTAAATCTATTGCATTTAACTACTTTGAATACTTCATTTCATACATCCAGTTCTCTGAATCAACTATGTAAACTGTTTCAGTAGATTTTGGAGAAGAAGGTTTAGATGACACCTAACTCTCTTTCCACATGAACATGTCACCCCATAGAGAGGACTTCCTTCTGGTAGATGTGGTAGAGGACATGTTGAAGAAGGACATAATCCAAGGGTGGAGAATTTTCAAACTCCACCGGTACCTAAGTCTGAACATGATGATGGCCACTCGGATAGAACTGGACAAGGACGCTACAAAAGAAGTCATAATGACGAATATGAATGCAAAGAACATCATGAAGATTGACGTGAAGAACGTCGTGCAGATGAAGAGGGTGATGAAAGGCATCGTGATGATGACGATCACCATTGAGAAAGGAGACACTGAAGGAACCATCATGAGCACGAGGACAATAACTATGATGATGAAGATGGTGAGGAGGAAGAAGAAGGTCATTCTCTTAGAGAATTGGTTGCAACCAGATCTAATGAATCTAGATACCCCATCTTCATTCCCCAGTTTCATGCTGTGAATTTTGAGATGAAATTTGCAGTCATCTCCATGATACAAAACAAAACCTTTCGAGGTAACTCAAAAGAAGAGAATATTTATCATTATCTTGACTCCTTGAAAAACATTTATGACACCATCAAGATGTAGCAAGTGGTACAAGAAGTTATATACTGCAAGGGATTCATTTTCTCTTTAGAAGACAAGGCTTTGATATGTTATCTTAGCATGCTTCACATGTCCATTAATGGATGGAAACCTCTAGCCGATGTTTTTGTCACAAAATTCTATCCAAACGAGAAAACCATCAGAAATAGGCACAAGATTACTAGATTCTTCTGAAGCTGGAGAGAATCTCCATGAAGCATGGGAGCGATTCCAAGAATATCAGAGGGATTTCCCCCATTACAATTACGAAAAAGGTTTTATTGTGACCACATTTTACAATGGGCTAATGTCTGCAAAGAGGACTTTTCTAAATGTCATCTTTGGAAGTGATTTCCTTGGTAAGAAGCCAAAAAAGACCATGTTGATTATTGATAACATGGTTTCACTGTAAGCAAGTATGGAGTGATAGAGGCTCAATGAAGAAGTCTAACTCTGAAGGACCCTCTAATGAGTCTAAGGCTATAGAGAACATAACTTCACAAATTCAAAAGATAGCTTTGGATGTCAAGAAATTGAAGGACACAGCAGGAAAGGGCAAGGTCAAGACTGAGAAAGTTATGAAATGTGTCACCTGCAGTGAAGGAGGGCATGGCATAGATAAGTGTATCTACACTCAACTGGAAGATGATGACAAAAGTGAAGATGAAGAAGAAACTAAAAACTTCTATTATGCAAATTTTGAAAGACTGAATCTCCCTGGTTTTACTTATGGAAATAAAGAAGTTGCTGAGAATTCTCACCAACTGGGCAGTTCGTCTAAGCCACCTCTAGGATTTGGAAAAGAAGGTGGGAAAACTTAGTATACCAAAAATACAACTTACCAGTAAAATAGAAACAATTACCAAGGCCAAGGATAAGGTCAAGGCCAATATCAAAACAAGAACTGGAAAAACCAAGATTAAGGCCAAACAAAAAGCAGCAACCAGTCAGATATGATGGCTCAACTATTTGATTTTGTGAAAAGACAAGTTTTTGTGAATGATCATCACACTCAAAGTGCCATCACTAACTTGTGTGTCTTAACCATGATGCAAACCCAAATAGTCGACATGTAGGCACATTAGAAACAGATCGATCAACAACTTGGACAACTTTCCTAACTAATAAAGAATCCTCAAGGAAGGATCCCCTCCAACACTAAGATTGCGAAGATGGCTACTCTTCACTTAGGAAAAGTCATGGAAGGGAAACAAGAAGAAATTTTCCCATAAGGAGAGACTATCGTTAAGCCACCACCTAAACCCACTATAGTGGAGGAAGAATATGAGAAGGAAGAGTCTACAGAGAAAGACAAGAGTGGAGAAAAAGACCAGGAGAAGAGTGCAAAGACCAAGAAACCGGACCCTGCTAAAGAAATATTTTCACAATGAAACCTCTATGCCCCAAGAGTTCCCTTCCCTTATAAATTGATTAAAGCACATCTTAAAAAAAGATATGAGAAGTTCATGGAGGTTGTGAAAAAGCTACGTCTGGACATCCCTTTCCTTGATGCCATTGAGGAAATGTCGACATATGCAAAGTTCTTCAAGGATCTGATCACAAAAAGAAGAAGAGGTGATCATATAGAGACAGTGGAGGTGGCTAAGATGTCAGAATTGCCTACAAAAAAAAATATCATGAGGCATCCATCGTCCCTTTCAACGTTGGAGATAACATGGAAAGAAAGGGGTTGGCTAATATAGGGGTGAGCATAAGTATAATGCCTCTTTCCTTAGCCCAAAGGCTTGGACTAATCAAAATGGTAAAGAGTGGGATGAGGATCGAGTTGGATGATCACACTTTTATGAAGCCAGTGTGAATAGTATAAGATGTTCCATTTTGTGTTGGGTGATTCTTCATACCATGTGACATAGTGGTGATCAACACAATTGAGGACATGATGTGTCCAATGATATTTGGTAGACCCTTCCTTACCACAGGTAGGGCCCTAATCAACATGGTGGAAGGAATAATTAGTCTCCAATTCAGAAATGACCATATCAATTTTCATGTCCAGGATTCTATGAGAGGACCTTTTCTATTCGAGTCTATCTATTTCATGGATAGTTTTACCCAGTATTGTGAAGAGGTACAAGAGGATGATGCTATCATTGACCCACTCATGTGAGCTTTGAACAACCCAGACCTCATTATGGAACATCCCGAAGTAGAGGAAATTTTTTGGGGTACCTAGACCAACCGAAAGAAGATTCCAATGATGAAGAAAGTATTGTGGAAGCGGTAAAGTATGCTTCATTGGAATAAAAGCCGGAAGAGAAAGTTGCACCAAAACTGAAGCCTGAGTTAAACCAATTACCAAATTGCTTGAAATATGAGTTTTTGGATGAAGAGCAAAGGAATCCCGTTATTATAAAATCCACTTTGATAGAGGATCAAGAGGAAAAGTTGATAAACAAACCCAAGCAACACATGATATTTATAGAAGATATCAAGGGCTTGAACCTAACTCTCTGCATACACTGCATAAATCTAGAAGACGTCGCCAAGCCTTTGGCTCAACCGCTGATAAATTTAAATCAGATGCTTAAAGAGGTCATCAAGAAGGAGGTGATCAAGTTGTGTGGCGTAGGAATAATATATCCTATAAGTGATTGAAATTGGGTCAGCCAATTCATGTTGTTCCCAAGAAAGGAGGAATGACTATTGGAAAGGGGGGAAACAGGGATGAAGTGGCAATGTGAACCATGACTGGTTGGCATATGTGTGTAGAATACCGGAAATTGAATGCTTCTATGAGGAAAGACCATTTCCTTTTTCCCTTTATTGAGCAGGTGTTGGAAAGGTTGGTGCATCATTCATACTTTTGCTTCCTAGATGGATATTCAGGATTTTATCAAGTATCGATCCACCTAGATGATCAGGAAAAGTATACTTTTACCTATATCTATGACACATATGCTTTTAGAAGAATGACATTTGGATTATGTACTGCACCCACAACCTTCCAAAGGTGCATGATTTCCATGTTCTTTGATTTCTTGGAAGATATAATGGAAGTTTATATGGACGAATTCTCTATATACAGAATATGCCGATAGATGTCTCAAGAATCTTTCCCTAATTTTGAAATGTTGTGAGGAAAAACATCTAGTCTTGACTTGGAAGAAATGCCATTTCATGGTACAAAATCATATCGTGTTGGGGCATAAGATCTCCAAGAAGGGAATAGAGGTTGATCTAAGAACCATTGAGGCTATATCCAAACTCCCACCCCAAAAATTAGTAATGGGAGTGAGAAGTTTCCTGGGACATGCTAGGCATTATAGAAGATTTATTAAAGACTTCTCTAAAATAGCCAAGCCCTTGTCTAACCTGTTGGTAAAGGATGCATAATTTAAGTTTTCTAATAAGTTCCTTGTAGCATTTAATGTCCTAAAGAATGCTTTAAAAACTACCCCCATCTTGCAAGCCCCTGATTGGGAACTTCCATTTGAAATCATGTGTGATGCCCATGATTATGCGATTGGGATTGTTCTTGGGAAAAGGAAGGATAAGAAGAATCACACAATCTATTACGCCAGTCGAACTCTCGACAAAGCCCAAGTCAATTACAATACCACGAGAAAGGAAATGTTGGTCATTGTGTTTGCTTTTGACAAATTCAAATCTTACTTGATAGGATCCAAAGTGAAAGTTTATACAGACCATAGGGCAATTAAATACTTAGAGATGCACCCCGAACTACCCAAGGCAGAGAAAATGAGATTTTTGCTGCAAAAAGAACGTTATGAAACATTATTGGGGAATGATTGCCTGAAACCTAAGGATGAGTCTCAAAGCACGCATGCTACAAATACCTCAGAGTACCTACCATTGGAAGTAGAGGTCAAGCAGATAGGAAAGAGGAAGAAGTCAAACCCAGTAGAATCCTCATCAAAGAAGTAGAAGTTGATGGTCACGACACAATCCAAAACTCAGAGGCCAGGGGCAGAAAGAATACTAGAAGAGATAGTGATAGTTTCTGATAAGGTGGTAGCATTTGAGGACCAAGGGAAAATGTTCAAACCAAGGGACAAAGGACACCAGGCCATGTACAAATTTTTCAAAGGAACAAGCAATTCAAGCCAACAAGGTACATGCACCATGATGATTTTAGAAAGATGGGACTCTACAAATGAGTAGCAAAATTCTTGGAGGGAGCAAATTTGAGTGTCATGTGTATGGTAGCCCAGAACTCTTACACGGAACTGATAGCTGAATTCATATCCTCACTCATTAAAGTCCTTGTTAGAGTAGAAGAAAAGAATGAAGCAGAGCGGAGTACAAACTTCAAGTAATAATAGGAGGAAAAAATCATTATATACATAAAGGTTTTTGAATCAGCTATTCACCAATACTAACGAGGAAGCCAGTGCCTGCCAAGAGGCAGAAGGTGATAAGCATATTGTTGAGTTCAGTAGCCATAAGATGTGGGAGAAGCTATTTGGGGATGACAAACACAACATGGGGAAGTCAAAAGTGACTCAAATAACTTCTTGCTTCATTAGAGTGATACAAAAAATCCCTGCAAGCACTATGTACAGACGATCAGAAACATGGAATGTATTAAGGGGGGAGCCTTTTCTAAACTGGTCGATGATAGAGAAAATCCAATAAACATTTGGCGACTATTAATTGACAAGCTATCAACAACAGCTGATCATGACATCAAATAGAGAATGAGGGATTACTGCATGGGTGGTCAAATTAGACTAATTACAGCCTTCTTCATGGAAGTCAAGGAGCTAGGAAAGTATGAGCCAATCGAAGAATACATGAAACTTGATATTAAATATCTAATAACTGCCAGAATACTAGCACAAAGAGGTGACATGCTATTCTATAAGAAAAGCAATTCCAAACTGCTACTCGTCCTACCAGAAATGGCATATTACGACGCCAATAAACTGTTACCCAACATAGATGAAGTGGACAAAATGCACTCTAGTGCTATCAAGAGGTCAACAGACCCAAAATCACCTGCTAGCATCCAAGATATAGAGGATCAACCAGAAGTGATGGAACAACAAAAGCCAAAGAAGAGAAAGATATAGAAATCCGGCAACCCAAAGTTGAGGCATCAAACATTCAACCCCCTCAATCTCATATAAGTAAGGTAAATATTGGAAAATGGTCATCCTTGGAGGATCAACCAATTCACAATGATAAAGGGTTTCATAATGTTCCACCTTCCCCTCCAATTACAAGCAGAATACTAGAGGGACCAATTACAGAGATGGGAGACAATCTGAGTGCCCCTACAAACGCACGAGAGCGTGTTATAGAAGCTAAAACAAACCTAGGCCACAATCCTGAGAACTCCAAGTAGTCAACCCTAGTCCCCCCAACAACTGACATAGTACTCATGATACCAGGTCAATCTGAGGCATCGAGCGAACAAGAAATGAATACAAAGTGCCAAGGTGCACAGGAGAACCATGTACTACCAACAATATAGGAACTATAAGCTTCCTTTCGACATGAACATCCAGTTGCATCATCATATCAACAAACAACAATGACAAGGAAACCCAAATAAGGACAAAAACAACAAATCCCAACATTTAGAGAAGAATTGGGATGTTGATTTGACAATCTCTTTCAACATGTGCACAATTCTTATTCACAAGCACATTTATTTTCTAATATTCTACAAGCACTAGCAATGCAGGCATCAAAGATCGACGAAAGGACCGCTGACCTCCCAAAATTCATGACTAAATGCTCTTCCACCAATGTGAGGTGCTACAAGCAATCAAGGCAGTTTTAGAAGAGATGCAGACCTCAAGAAAGAAAGGGAAATTATACACGCTAAGAAAGAATTGATGCACATAGGATACAAAGAAGCAATGAAAGAACTACAAGAGGATTGCAAGCAGTTGGAGGAATGGTGATCTAGGAAAGCATCTGAATGCATAACCATCCCCTCACCATCTCAAGCATCTTCCATCCCATCAAACATTGATGAACAAAAGGGTGACAAAGCAGCATGTGCACCACCTTCACACAAAGAAGAAAGTGTGAATATACCCAAAGATCAGTCAGACGAGGCTACAAAATAAAAGGAGCAACCATGTCTTGAGGAGCTAGATGCCTCCAAGGGTACAAACAACATCATAAATGAGTTTTACTTAAACTCTCAGCCCGCAGAGGATGAGGAGAATCTGATAAAGAAATCTATAGGAGCTACCATTGGTAGGGAGGAAGCAAGTGATAAAATATCATCATCCTGTGACATGGCAACAATCAATAAATTCCTAGACAAAATGAACATCAACATAGACATTGTTGACATTTACCTCTAGGAGCATGTCCACAATGAATACAATGATGTTGTGTATGACGACAAGATGGATTCCACTATAGAAGCACTCAATGAAGTTGTGCTTGAAACCCCGTCTACTGCAAACGAACATGTAGAAGTAACTTCTGACACATACACAGTTGAAGATAAAGTAGAAGAAGAAGTAGAGAAGACAACTGAAGGTCCTACCCTCACCACCGTTCCAGCCGTAGCTACACCAATTACAACAGCTAAAACAACTGGGCGAGGGGACGTCAGATAATGAAGAAAGCAGTATGGCCGCTTTCTTTGTGGGTGTACCAGAAAGGGAAAGATGCCCACATGTGAAAAAAGATACAATGCCTATAACTCCCCCTCTACCCTACAAGTTAATTAGAATGTATATGTCAGCACTCTCTAGAATAACATGTAGAGACGTCCATGTCCTAGCAGACATATTAGATGAAAACCTCCCGGGAACAAACATCATCTATCACAACAAAGGGAAGTCACTAAATAGAGACCACTTCTAGGGGATATTCTGGAAAAGTGCACGAGTTCATAAAAGATTATTCAAGATTCTCTATGCAACATTGCTTGAAGAATTCCTCCATCTAGACAAGGTGCAACCAGTGTTCAACGACACCACTCATCTGGAAAAGTAGCTACATGAAGAAAAGTTCAACTCTGAAACTGTGATAGAACTACAACATGTTGTGAACATGGAGGAGACCAAATACATCACCTTTCATATAAGCATAGTTAAACATTGGGTTTTGATAGTGGTAAATCTTTATGAGCACCACACTATTGTGTATAATTGTTGTGTTGCTGAGTTGGACATCAGATCAGTAATATACAAGAATAAAGAAACTCGAGACATCCTGAAGGTACCTCTGTGCGTATAGTGTGCAATACATGTGGTAGGGTAGTGACACAAGTCAAACTTGAAACAATTCTCAATCTCTAAAAAGGTACCTTAGGAAAGAGAATGATTAGGAGATTGTGCATTCATTGTACTAAGGATGATGGAAACAATTAACAAAGGCATTCTACTAGAAGACATTTGCCTTGAAGATTTGCATGACCTACGGGGCACCTATGCTATGGAAGTCATCTATGATTGCCACTTCTTCAATGACCTGGTGATGGCTTCATATGTGGTTCCACATCGACTTCATACTAGAGTACCTCTACATGAGAAGAAGACCTAGAGGGACAACATAAAGACCTTGTGGTTTGACCCTTCTAAACTTGTAGGGGTATCTACCTGGAAGGAAGGGTGGCCAACTGACAAGCAACAGGATGAGGAGACACAGAGTAAGCAGAAAGACCCACAGGTTTTTGAAGAGCCGATAACCACACTTGTAGAAGAAAAATAACAAGAGGAAACTATTGATCAACCAGAAGATGGAGAGATTACTGAAGAAGAACTGTAGGAAGTCCGACCAGATGGGCCACCTGGTTGATAGACCCCACTTTTGTTGATTTTGACAGGTGTGCCTGTGAAGACCATTCATGGAACTCCTTGCTGCTAATAATATCAATGCTTAAAGAAGACAATAATCATGAGGATGTCATCTTTGAGCGAGAAGGCATTTGTGTCATTAAAGACAACCTCCAAGAAACATTGAAGACAGGGGGATACCTAGCAGTAAGTGTGATGTATGCATATCAATCTCTACTAGGCTACAACATGCCTGATGTACATATGGCATATTTCTTGCTAGTTGATGACATACTAAAAAACTAAGGAGCTGGGAGAAAAAGAACGCATGCGGCTACGTCTGATGGACTCCCTACCTGATTTCATTTGCTTAGCAATACTGCATGATAATCATTGGACCCTCCTTATAATCAACATCAGGGTGAAGAATTTCATTCTATATAGCAGCTCAAATTCAACCTTTACACTGAAGAAGTACACCAACATGACTACATCGAAGACGCCAACTAAAGAAAAAGGAGTACCATGTGCTGAATTGATAGTAGACATGATTCACAAACATGGCAAGGGATACAAACATGCAAAGGGCAAGGACTTCAAGAAGAGTCAATTATGTCATAAAAGGTCCCAACATATCACTCTATCTAATGAATGTGACTTCTATTGTCTGGAATTGATGACAGCCTTGGCCCTGAGGGGGATCAAAGTTGAAATCATGCAACATGAACATTACCACACACTCTGAGGAGGGCACGTTGACATGCTGTTGCAATCTATATGGGTGGTTTTTTAACATCATCGGCAATAAAGATATCTCATTTATTCCTAGCCTTCATCTTAGACACTCCAATACAGAGTGTATGATAAGCTTAGGGGGGTTATAAACAGGCATGAGAGGTACATTTTTCCTTTTTATTCCAATTTTGAATGTTTTGTACAAATGCTTACTTGTCCCCTACATTGTAGGAAATTTTGAAAAAAATGGAACTTTTCATTAAATGAACCATTCACTTTGATTGATAGTTTCAAGACCTACCCTTCCTAAATTTATTTACTTCTCCCAATTTTAGACTTGCTTATCCTTCTGCTATTTTATAGCATAATCATCTCAAGAATGGTGCAAATGAGCTGCCAATTTATATAAAAGAAGATGACACAACAATACAATCTTATTCCATTCTTACAAGAAATTATTGTGTAGAACGGTTTAACACTCCTGAACCTATGAAATCCCCAAAAATAAGGAGGACTTAATTAGCCACACTCCCAACCAATCACCCTAATCATGGGGTACTAGTAAGAAAGTATACACCTCCAACAAGATGGAAACAGCTACCCTGTCCAGTCCTAAATATCCCCAATTGCGATCAAAAGAGGCTTGGCCGCCTAGAAAATTCTTTCCAATCCTTTTTCCCGAGCTAGTGAGAAAAATAAAAAGCCAAAAGAGATAAAATCATGAGAGTTGTGTCTGGAATTATGTTGAAGGATTTAGTACGGTCAGTGTATTGATGCACTCAAGAATGCAGATATGTCGTGCCTAGTAGTGGAATTTGGAAGCCAATTCAAACACAAATGCACTTTGAAGTGGACCTCACACAGCCACCTGACACTACATCAAGGCCCAATCGGGTGACATTGTCTTTACGACAACATTATGGTTAAGGTAAAATGAGAAGTGCAAGAACACACTTAAAGCCTAACCTACCATAGCAAAATAGCTTAGATACAACCAAAATAAAGGTAGGTGTGAAAGATACCCCTTGCAGGAATTGTGTATGAGTAAGGCTAGGAACTGAGGAAAGGAGATTATTTCTAGGGAGAGTCCTTTATTACAAAAGGTAGTGGGTGGTGCATAAAGTTGCGCAACTCTAGAAACAAGGGGTGGGGGAGTAGGACCTCAGTAAGTGAACCAAGCCTGTCACAAAGGTTTTGTTGTAAGAATGAGATAATTTGTGGTGGTGTGTTTATCAAAATGAAAACAACTATAGTTCATCACTCGATGCTTTGATTCTATATATCATCCTGAGGACATGTTGGATTCTAAGTTTGGGGGAGTAGATAAATTTTGATTTTGTGGGCTTTAGCTTGCTTATTTTATTCCCTTTTTTAGTTTTACCATATCTCATCTAAAATAACCCCTATTTTTTCTATCTTGGGACTCAAAACTTTCTCTATACTCTGAACAGACAAAAAGATTCAAGCGATCGATTAACCTCAAGCCAATGTAACGGTTGTTGGCCATCCACTCTCTCTGCGGTCAAAGAAGTAGAATCCCCAGCGATCAGCAAAGGAGACCACCTCTGTGGTCACTTCCCCTGACCCTCTTTGAAGTCTCTTGTTATGATCTCTCTATGGTCGCCCACCCTAATGCTTATGTGGTCGCTTACTCTAAGTATTGTTGTGGTCGAAGCCACCAGAATGTCTCTGCAACTGCCTACATTGATGCCCTGAGATCGAAGCAATCTTGATTCCCCTACGGTCGCATGAACCTCTAAAGTCGGTGGCAAGTGCCTATAAATAGGCACCCACCTCCTCTAGAGGGAGGAGGGATTACCAAGGTACGACGAAGTGCTACCACACTCCATACTCACCCATCAACCTCTCCATCAATCTTGGATCTCCAAAGATGAAAGTTGGAGGAGAGAATACGCATCCATCCTCTATGACAACACTAGATCTAGATTTGAAGGATTATTATTGGTGTATTGCCTTCTACTTTATTTAGATCTGTCATTTCATTCTACAATGTTCACCTATCCTTCGTCTATCTTGATGTATCTTCACCCTTGTAATATCATAATGCTGCTCATGAAAACGAGTGGATAAATACATAGCTTGGGTTGGGAGTAGCCACTAAGGCTCTCCCAACATGTATATACTTACATCCATTTGAATATGTATGCTATTAGTAAAGATTATATCCATTCACTTCATCTTAATGCTTCGCTTGCATGATTAGCTACCATCTTGTGATGTTTAATTGTTAGTGCCTTGAAAGAGTAGCACTAGCCTTATCTAAGCATTTTGCAGTTGCATGAATGCATGCGAATGTTAGAATGCTAAAGATATCGATCATATGGTTATCTTTATAATTGTTTGTTTACCATATCAAGAGAGAGAGAGAGAGAGAGAACCTTATAATCTATATCTATCCTAAGCTCAAGAGAGGAGGGAATAGACATATATGATGATTGCTTGTAATCTTGCTAAGGGTATACAAAGGGTGTGAGTATCACATGTTGGTGAGAGATCTTAGTAGGTGAAACCCAATCCAAGTTCCCATTCATATCTTGTTACCACACACTTGTTTGCTTTGTTCTCTTATTTTCTTTCTTTCACTTTCTTTACTTATTTTTCTTATTTGGAGTAATATTGTTCCATTAGGAACACCTTTTAAACCTACCCTTATTGGTTGGTGTAAGTGAGATAAGATTCTACATTCTTAGCACTTACCACCATTGTCCCTATGGATCGACCCCGATTAGTACATCAAACCATGTATAATAGTTGTGGGGCCTAAGAATTCGAGTTACAAATTTAAGAGTCTGACTACTCTAGATCCACTCTTTTGGGTGTGTGATTTAGGCCAGTCAATCACAAGACTAGGGTCTGAGGTGATTAAACTGGCTAACACAAACACGTCTAAACTTTTTCTTTTCTTACTATACACACAAGGTATGACACATAGATAAAATCCTTTAGTGTGAACATCTTCTCATAATCAACCACGAGAACCTTTTTTATCCATATATTTATAGTTCAACATATTCTAATTCCTTATATCACATATTTTACAAACCATTCTATAAGTAAGGAATCTACAAAACTTTACAAGTGACTAATGCAACTTCTTCTTTTTCTCAGTATAGGGCCTAAAGCGTACATGGAACGACACTATCTAATTCTACCTTAAAATATTGCTAACATTCTTCTATGGTAGGACTCTTTTGAAATTTGTAGCTATCTCCATCACTAGCAAGGTTACCTAAAAATTGATCTGTAGAGTGTAAGTTGTTGGCTCAATGAATGGAAATTCACCCAGTAGATAAGAAAATACATATACTCTTTATTAAGCAGACTATAACATAAGCATATATATGCAAGATATTAAATATAGAATTGAATGTGTAGTTATGTAAAATTCATCAAGATACTATATAGAGAGAATAACTGAACAATATATTTCTAAATCTATATAGCTTAACAAAAAATCTTGAACATGACTTCTTAACCTTTTAATTGCTTTATTAATTCTATGGACCCACATGAGGTTTACCACAACATGTGGAATCATCACAACAAGATACAATCCCACTATACAAGACTTAGAGTTGACATGGGATTCTAAGTCTTCTAACTAGCTACCCAATCTACAACTAGCCTTACCACGTTGGGCCTCGCTGCCTCGATGGCTATGTCAGTTGGCTAGATAAATTGGACTCCTCCTCTGAACCTAGGTACTTAAGAAGAGAGAAAGTATATTGGATTAATCTACATAAATAAATGGTTCTGCAAAGGCTAACTCACTGTGTAATAACTGAACTGAGTACCACTAGGATCTCTGGTTATTGTTGGGTACTTGTCTGTTACTGTATAGAAACTTGGCCACCAGGATCTCCATTTTTTATTGAGTACCATTGTATATCACATGAATCTCAAGTTAATATTGGATACCCATGCTATTATTCAATATGTCATCTACTACGGGCTTAACTCCTCTTTTGCCAAAAAGGACGCTCTAGCTTCCTCTCCTAGACACCACTAGTACACAAGATATTTCCTTCATTGCAGCATAGAGCTTTGTAAGGAATCTACAGTCTTCTTGAATCTAAATGTATAAGGATTCTTTAGTTTCAATTTTCAATGAGCTACTAAACTTTTCTTAGATTTAGCTTGTAATGAAATCATTCTATTTTCTTTTCTAAATTTCATGCTGCAAAGATGTTATTGAATATTATGCTAAATAGATATAAATAGCCCTGATGTTTTGAAAAATTCATTTAATTAAACTAGTAACTTTGAATATTGTATTCCATTTGAACTAAATAATATGAGTTTATAAAATTAAATCTGCATATAAACAATGTTATTAGTCTTTCATACTAAAAGCAACTTATTTTGATATAATTGATTTGTACTGAACTGAATTGCTAACTTTCAATACTGCATTTTACATATGCTAAACATTATATATCACTTATACTTAGCATTTGAGCATTTTTTTAATATACTGACATGGTTTGTCCTATAATGATGCCACATATCTTTGATACTAATGCTATTCACTCTGTTCTTACTTTTGTATGATAGTTTATTGATATTTTAAATTGTATATAACTTGGACTAGATAGACCAAAGCATTTAGTAAATAATTCTAGAAAGAATTATGTATTCTTAGCATGTATTTTCTTATTGAGGGTTTTAGGAAAACTCAGATACACATGTGTCTCTAAATTTCTCTATATTTAAAATCTATAAAAATCATACACACACATTCCGGAGCTAAAAGCATTCATCTCACATGAATTTCTAGCTAATTTATTCATTCATACCTTAGAAATCTGAATTAGGACTTACTTAACTAAGAATTGTAAAACAGTAAACAAACTAGTACACATTCTTCATGTTTTGGCATAAGTTCTATGAAAATAATGTCTAAAAGATGAATTTCACTTATGTATACTTGATCTAGCTTAATGGTCTCGAGTTTAAGCTAGATGAACTCAGATTCTAGTCTACTAAGCTTTGATTTAACACTTCTTAGCATGTATTTTGTTGTTGAGGATTTTGGGCAAACTTCAATGCACGGGTGTCCCAAAATTTCTCTATATTTAAAATCTATACAAATCATATGCACACATTCTAGAGCTGAAAGCATTCAACTCTCATAAATTTCTAGCTAATTTATTCATTCATACCTTAGAAATCTGAACTAGGACTTACTTGACTAAGAATCGTAAAATAGTAAACAAACTAATACATGTTCTTCATGTTTTGCATAAGTTTGATGAAAAGCATGTCTAAAAGATGAATTTCACATATGTATACTTGATATAGCTTAATGAACTCAAGTTTAAGCTACATGAACTCGGATTCCAATCTACTGAGCTTTGATTCAAGCTCTAGACCTCCAAATAATAGCTTAACGAGGAGTTTACATGTAAAAAAGGACCTATACTGAAGGTAGAAGACGAACAAGGAAGGTCAGAAAATAAATATGTGGTTGATGGATCAAAAGGTTCCATGAAAAATAACACAAAGAGAAGAAAAGAACAATGATGGGGCTCCAAATGTCTTACTAAGAAAAAGCCTAAAAGAATAACTTCTAGGTTTAACCAAAAGTAGTGCACGAATTCCCCACTCCACACGAGTGGAAGACTTATTGCAGTATACTTCAGGATCAAACCCAAAGGGGACAACCTTTTTAAGTAGTTATATAGATTCAAAAGTATTAAGAATAATATTTATCGTTGAGTAGTTGAAAGATTGGTTGAACTAAATTGTTGCCAAAAGCAACAAGGATTAAAGAAGTAAATAACATATAATAAAGAGAATCATGGCATGGGGTTTTTCTACCTGGGCATGTGTAATTATCCTAACAAGATCTAACTCTCCAATAATCATTGTTAAATTGAGGCTTAGTTTTTGCACCCTTGCGGAATACAGGTTGTCGAAACTGCCTTGGAACTGACCATTCTTGGTGCCCAAGTTCCTTATTTATTCCAACTAAACTCCCTTACTTACAATTGACCATCCTCGGCACATAGCATATCAAAGTCCAATCACCTCACTATCCCTTGTTGACATATCAGGGGGATAATAAGATTATTCTGGTTTTCTAATCACGCTCACAACAACCTGCATATCCATGATTATAACATATATGCAAAACAAATCATCAATTTGCAAGGCAAAGAATTGAGTAGAATGATACTCCATTCAGTAACTATATTGTCAATTTTAGATACAAGCTAAGATAAAGTACAGGAGATTGAGGCTAGTCCCCATGCCTCAACACAAACATCTACTCACTCATGGAGAGGGACCACAATAGAAAGATAGTAGGAACAATGGAGAAGGCCATGACGCCTAGTGCAGGAAGACTAATCTCTCTGATGCAGTTGCTGCCTCCTCGCTCCTTGCTAGGGTTTGTGATGGACAATGTGGCTTCTAATCACTCATCAGAGACCCCTTTGAATGGACGATAAGGATTCCCTTTTATAGATGCATTCCTTGCCTCTGAAACCCTAAAGCTAAATGCTTGTGGTTGAAGACATCTAACTGCATGGCCCGTACTTAGTCCAATAGGAGACTCATGTGGGTTACTCAATTTGGACCTCACGTCCGATTCTTTGGAAGACTAGCATGGGGTGAATCGGAATGGACTGGATGCTGGGATCGTGCTTCAGGACATAAGAATTTGGAAGACTTTGGGTAGAGAGAGGATTGGGTTGGGTGAATGATAGAGTTGATTTCTTCACTAGGTGGTTGTAAGGTGATCAAATGGAAAGATTTTGGGCCTTCCTTCCCTTTTGGTGTAGCATCATGAGGGATTAATCGTCCATTTGGGCATTGTCATACAATTTTGGATGGTTCCGCATAAAATATATATATGAAAATTCATTAAAGTTTGGAAAAGGAAAGATAATTGCAATTGAGTGAATATAAAGCTAATACTAGGAAATAGAAACACAACAACCCCTAAAAAGTTAGTAAAATAGTATGTAAAAATGGTATAAATACAGTCATCAAACTACCTCGAAGTTAATCCTTTGCTCGTCCTGAGTAAAGCAAAATAAAAAGAAAATCAACAATTGATACTGGGATCCATGCCTTCCTCTCCCAACTGAGCAAACTTTGTGATCCCCTTTTCGCCAATCATGATCAAGTGACCATAATCCAAGGGGTTACATAGCCACACTTGGATATCGCCCAACTGGGGCTTGTTACTCTAATCGTTGGACCCCAAAACCTGTGATGAACTGCTTTCATATCAATAATACTCATGATATGTCCATGTAAATATAAATAAGCACAAGTCAGGGATATTTGGTAGTTTGGGGTGAATTTGGATAAGTCCCCTGGGTATGAAAAATTGTATGAAAGGGGGACAGAGACATGGAACGAAACGGATTCCTTGTTCTCTCCTCTATTCTAATCGAAACCTTATTTGGGATTTAGTTATTTTATTTGTCTCTCCTCTATTCGACTCAAGACTTTTTATTTGTATGTGTTACATTGACCACATGTTTTCTTTTGGGCTCATTGGCCTTTTTTATTCATGCCATACATGTAGACAAAAATTGAAAAGGAGGAGTATTGATTGGAGGGAATGCCACCCCGGACTTAGGATTTGGCATATGGTGAAAATTTCATTTTTCATTTTTTTTCTTTTTGTGAATGGTGAAGAGGTAAGAGATGATGGAAGAAGAGTGAGATCAAGAGGTTGACTTGTGCTTCTCCATTTTATTGTTTCATAGGAGTCAGATCATCATTTTATATCAATTAATTCAGTTAATGTACAGTAAAGGAATATTCATGAATATTGTTACAAGTCATGTTGGAGGCACATGTGGCTTAACCTTTCGACTCCATCTTCTTATCGTCACTTCCAAGGGGAAAGAATGCTTAGTTGTTGTCATCAGGACCCATAACTGTTTAAGATATGTTTATTCCTTAAACTTCCTTTTACACGGGTTATCTTGAGAAAAAGAGAAGGGGATAGTTCATTCATATGTTTTCCATTTTTAACATACATTAAAGTGACCAACTTGGTAAAGGTCACAACTCACACAAAAAATAAAAAATTGGAAAACATGATAGTTGCAAATAAAAGATGGAGAAGAAGAAGAAAGAAGTGTTTGAGGATGATAAAGGGAAATGTTAGAGTTGAGGTAGTTGAGATGATGTACCACCCACCCTCCACCCCCAACTTCAAAATTCTTCTTATCATTGGGGAGATAGAAGTTGGAGATGGAGGGGATTTGATATGGAGAGTGGTGGATGTGGAGATGGAGGGATTAGACAATGCTTGCCCATCCAAGAGCACACAATAGGACCCTAAGAATGGATTCTTCTCCCATTGGTGACAACTTGATCTGAGTGCTGCCTAGGCCACTAGTTGCCATGACCTTTGTTTGGTGGTGGTGAGGGTTCCTAGGGTCGTGCACCCCATTCTCCGCAGTCAGCATCTAGTCAGTGTTGTATTGCTTAGGAAATGGCTTGTTGATCATATAGCCAGTTGATCAGCGGATCTAGATTTGGTGTAGGCATCCCTTGTCTATGTTCCAGTTGCACAAATCAGAGATCCCCCTGGACATAAGTGTCTTGGGAATAGTAGCAGAGTAGATCCCAACCTGATGGGGTCTCATCGGCCCATGGAGGGCCACTGCTTGATTGTTAGAGTCTGTCATTGATGTTGGTGTTTGTTTATGCCATTGGTTATGTCGAGGCAGAAGGAATATAGAAGCTTGGGGTTGTGCTCTTCATAGGAAGGTATTTGTATTTCCAAGCCCTGCACTTCACCCATTATATAGCAGCATCGAGAAAACATTATGAGTGCCCAAAAAACTGATAGTTACACCATGCACGTGTTATCCCTAGTCCATAGGGGCTTCACGTTAATCATTTCATGGAAAGTCTTGATTAAAATATGGTAGTGAATATTGATAATTGGAGTGAGATAAAAATGTATATTATTTCCAAGGAATAATTCTTATTGTAAAAGATAAGGATAGATGATCTACGAGAAAGATATAAAATCATTTATGGGAAATAGAGAGAGAAATCCCATTAGACCGTGTAGTCCACTTTCTGCGTCACTTACCATTTCATAGGATCGTGAGATCTCCTATTGTTAATTGAGTGGCTAGGTAGCAGGGATTGAGGGAAAGATGAGATATTTTCATCATGAGGTTTGCTCGTCATGCTAGATATCCATGTATTAGGGTTGTCAAGGATGTGTTGCTCTTCATTCTCTTTCTCTCCTCACTCTCCCCTTTTTTATGAAATAATTTGTCAAAAGGAAAACAAAGAATAAATGGAAAAATTAGCAAAAAGAAAATGGGTCAGGTTGCCTCCCAGCAAGCATCCCAATTTAACGTCATGGACCCAACCTATGTAGCATTTTTCACATCAAACGTGTAGATAGGGTATCCAAACCCTTTTCCTTTAAACATGTATGCCCGGGATCATGGTTAGATGATGTGTTTACCTTGTCTGTGTGTATGACCCTATTCTCTTGATTGGTATCTTACAGGTTTGTTTGTTGTAACTCGTGATTACCTTATGCCTTAAAAGCTTCAGTCGAATAATGATCCCTCTTAAAATCTGCAAGGACTCTATATTCAATAGTCTTCTTCCCTAGTCATAGGATGAGTTTTTAGGCTTCAACATCCACTAGATCTCTCACAACAGCTAGGAATGACTGTCCAAAAATGAGTGGGAACCGGTTGTCTTATTTGATATGCATAACCATAAAATGTAGATATCGTGCCCTAGCTTCACCGGGAAATCTTCAATAATTCTCATGGGTTTAGTGATAGATGCATCGGCTAATTGAATGGTCATTGTTGTGGGTATGAGATATGTGAACCCTAGGCACCGGCATAGAGTGTAGGACATAATAGATATGCTAGCACCTTAGTCAGTGAGTCCCTTATTGTAAGTCTCATCTCCCAAGAAATACTCTATCCAAAAGGATCTTGGATCACTTCTCTTTTGAGTTAGGTGATTTTGTATGACACTAGAGGTTGTTTGCATTAACTTCACTATCTTGGTTCCCTAGGCCAAATGCTTGCCTTCCAACTTTATCTTGAGGTACTTGTACCAACTTGGTGCCTCAGTCAGCAGATTGAGGAACAGTATGTTACCGTGAATTCTCCTCATGGTGTCCTTGAATTTCATGACTCGGTCTTCAAGCTTGGTTTGTTTGAGATGTCCTGCATATGGTACACCTAACGTGTACATGGGATTTGTTGGTAGCTCAGAATTGACTGTAGGAGTTGCTTCCATCGATTTCTTGCTAGTGTTGGGTTGTGATGGCGTCAAGAGAAGTTTAGTCTTCTGATCCTATGGATGGTTGTCCATAGAAAGATTGATCGGGCAATTTGGAGCTTTGATTGGGGTTCTTTCACTTTTGTTATTAGGAGTAAAGGCAGGAGGTGTGCTATACACATTTCCTGACCTGGTTGTTACAATGTTCAATTGTTTTGGCTGTTCTGGATGCTGGGGGTTGTTTTCTGGCTATCCAATGATTGTGCTCATTGGGGGCTATTGGCTAGCTTCCAAATGAGTAATCTGATATTCCAACACCTTTTGATTTGTTGTAGCATTGGTGATTTGGGTTTGATATGATGCCATCGTCTCCTAGAGTGTCTTCACTGGGTCCTGTGTCGGTGCATCTTCAATTTGCAGCGGTGGGGCCTGATTTGGATTTTGATGTTGTCGGTGTTGTTGTTAATTCTGGCTAGGAAAATTAAACCTAAAATTTCCATGGTTGTATGGGCCATTATAACTCATTGGTGCTCTACCCTGGGCAGGTGACATCGAGGTCTAGTTGTAATTTTTAGCTCCAGTGGGGTTCCCATATTGGAAACTAGGATGACTTCAAGCTCAGTTTGGATTATAGTACTCTTACCTTGGGATATTGTGGATTGATTTCACATCTTCGGCCTGAGTGACTATGTACTATTGCTTGGCTTGGTGTTCATGGAATGCAACATTAGTTGTTGACAATGGACTGTGTTGTGATCCACCACATGATAGAATTCAAATATGGTGCAATGATTTGTACTTGGGGCGTATAGCTCTTCCTTTCGTATGCTTTGAAGGATTTTTTGAGATACTAGTAAAGAGAGATCCTTCAGTGTTATGGAGATGAATTTAAGTTCTGAGTGATCCTCCACCATAGGGTCTTTCAGTACGCCTTTTGCTGAGGGTCTTGTCTAATGAATCTGATTTTTTTGCTATGAGATTGATTATCTTAAGTCCTTCGTCAAAGCTCTATCGCATGAAATTTCCATTGAAGGAAGAATCAAGGAACTTCTTCATCTCGTCATCGACCCCTTGATAGAAGAATTCAATGATCTGGTTCTGAGGGATGTTGTAGTGTGGGCACTTGCATAGGAGTTTATTGAATCACTCCCATGCTTCATACAGGGATTCCTCGAGCACCTAATTGAATCTTGTAATCTGTCCTCGAATCGAGTATGTCATCGAATGAGGGTAGAATGTCTCTAACAACTTGTTTTCTAGAACTTCCCATGGAGTGATTGAGTTCTTTTGAAGAGCGCTATACATGGATCTAGCTTTGTCTGTCAGGGAGTATTTGAAAAGTTGTAGTCTCTTTGGAGTTGTCAGTGGATCCAAATGACTTCATCATCAACCAAAGGTTGATGAATTCAAGAAG
Organism: Alisma plantago-aquatica; assembly: GCA_963693085.1. Lineage (NCBI taxonomy): Eukaryota > Viridiplantae > Streptophyta > Magnoliopsida > Alismatales > Alismataceae > Alisma > Alisma plantago-aquatica. The sequence goes on from OY856411.1 coordinate 295,988,408, forward strand.
ATGCTCCCAAAAATCATCTCTAATCTTACTTGTAAAGGTGGAGTTTTGTAATAGGCTAACCCATTGGGCTCTGATCTCGATCTGGTTGCTTGGAGATTGGACTAGATGAGTTAAGTCAGTGCCCTTAGGGATAGAGATATCCTGTAATTATTTCATGCGATCTACGGCTTGGGTATCTTCTAGGCCGGTCTTGAACTCAACTTATGCCTATTCTCTATCTTATATAATGAGTAATTCTCGCTAGGCAGCAATAGTTGTATCGATGCACGCTTGGATGGCTACTTCTATAGCAGCCGCATCTACCATGATCTTCTCCTTGCTAAGTTTCTTAAGGGTTTTTGTTTTATTTCAGGATCAAATAGCAATCCTGAGTCAAGACTTCTGGATCTTTGCTTATTCTAGGAGTACCTAAAAAGAGGTTGGATCAGGGATGTGTCTGATTCTAGAAGATTTTCAATATTATCAAGAAAATATAAATAAACAAAAAAAGAAAAACTCTAATTGTGCTTATACTTGCAAAAATATTCAACTACCATTGTCCCCAACAACAACACCAAGTTTTGATGGGGATTCAAATGTCACACCAAGAAAAACCTTAAAAGAATAACTTCTAGGTTTAACCAAAAATCAGTGCACTATTTTCCCACTCCACACGAGCGGAAGCCTTATTGTAGTATACTTTAGGATCTAACCCAAAGTACAACCTTTTTAAGTAGTTGTGTAGATTGAGAACTATTAAGAGCAATATTTACCACAGAGTAGTTGAAAGATTGGTTAAACTAAATTGTTGCCAAAAGAAACAGAGATTAAAGAAGTAAAAATAGATTACAAAGAAAACCAGGCCATGGGGTTTCACTACCCAAGCCGGTGTAATTATCCTAATAAGATCTAACTCTTCAATAAGTGTTGGTAAATTGAGGTTTAGTTGTTGCACCCTTACAGGATATAGGTTGTCACTTGGCTTAAACTCCCTTGGAACTAACCATCCTTAGCACCCAAGTTCCCTATTTGTTCCAAAAGAACTCCCTTACTTACAACCAACCATCCTCGACATGTAACAGATCAAAGTCCAATCATATCACTATCCCTTTCTAACATCGCAAGGGGATAACAAGATCATTCTGGTGTTCTAATCATGCTCACAGCAACATGCATATCCATGATTATAGCATATATGCAAAGCAAGTTGTCAATTTGCAAGGCAAATGATTAAGTCGAATGATACTCCATTTAGAAACTATATTGTCGAGTTTAGATACAATATAAGATAAAGTATGGGAGTCTGGGCTAGTCCCCATGCCCTAGAACAAATGTCTATTCATTCATGGTGAGGGACAACTAGGAACGATGGAGAAGGCCATGACTCTTGGTACAGGAATACCAATCTCTCCTCGGTGGTGGCCACCTTCGTGCTCCTTTCTAGGGTTTGTGCTGCACAATGTGGCTTCTAATCATGGATCATAGACCCCTTTGAATGGACGATATGGGTTCCCTTTTATAGATGCATTCCTCGCCTTTGAAATTCTAAAGCTGAATGTTTGTGGATGAAGGCATCTGATTGCATGGCTTGTACTCTGTCCAACAGGCTACTCACATGGGTTACTCAATTTGGGCCTTGCGTCCAATTCTCTGGCAGATCAGCATGGGATGAACCTGAATGGACTGGATGTTGGGAGCGTGTGTCAGGACATAAGAATCTGGAAGACTCCTAGTAGAGAGTGGCTCAAGTCAAGTGAATGGCAGAGCTGATCGCTTGACTAGGTGGTTGGAAGGTGATCAAATGGAAAGCTTGCAAGCCTTCCTTCCCTTGAGGTGTAGCATGGTGAGGGCTTGATCGTCCATCTAGGCAGTGTCGTACAATTTTTGTTGGTTCTGCATAAAATATATATATGAAAATGCATTAAAGTTCAGAAAAGGAAAGATAATTGCAGTTGAGAGAATATAAAGCTAAAACTAGGAAATAGAAACACAATAGACCCTAAAAAGTGAGTAAAATAATATGTAAAAATGGATATAAATACACTGATAAATCAATAATAAAAAACTACTTGCCAAGTCAAATCTATGATGAAACCATTGGTTTCTCATGTTCTTCATGCTCTTCCCAAAAGATATCCTTATAAGTCACCTTCCAGCTCATCTTTTATATGATTTAGAGATTGGTTTGTGTAGATGATTGAAATATAATTCCATCAAAACAAATTTTAATTTTGATAAGTATATCAAAGTTATGGTCATTTTTGTGATTGGTTGTGCTAGACTACAGTGTAACACAAAACTATAGATTTGTGAAAACAATTAGTTTGCACCATCACAACTCCCACCATCATAAGGTCAGCTATCAAAAGTCCCACCATCAGAAGGCCCTCCATCAAAAGACGAACCATCGGAAGACCCTTTAGTTTTTCAACCGATGGTAATTCTAAGTGAAGACAACCTCCTCATTTTAGCTCTGATTTGGTTCATTCTTTTTGTGTTGGATTTTAATTGAAATCACTACAATTCTACAATGGAAGTTTGAAAAAAATGTTAATAAATATGTTTTTATTAATTAATTCCTCAACTATCTATAATGTTCTTCAACATACATCTTTGGGTTATTACTATATCAACTAGGATTCAAATCCCATAGTATGATCAAATCATCATTTTTAACTTATTAAAGAACAATTTTAACCTAAGATGAAACTCAAATCAACTACTTAATATCAAATGATTAATAAGGGTGTAATTAGCACCATGATTATCTTAATCCCCCCAATTACCACTAAATAAGATATGGGATATAATGATTGATCAGGAAATAGAACGCTCTGATGTGAAATTTCATCTTCGAATTAACATCAAATACCTTTGGTTCAAAAAGAACTTATCTATATTAGTTATTACTACATTATTTGTCATAGATTTAGTTTTAGTTTACAATCAAAATCATCTACCTTCAGATCTAAATAGGTAATACAAAGTTGATACCAATTTATGATTCTTATTGAGAACATAAGAATGATCCCAACTCCAATACAATTGAACCTCATACACTTGCAATCATTAAGTGTTGTGTGATTGTTGTATAAATTTTAAACTTTGTGTCTACAAACAAGAACAAAAACTGATATTTTTTTAAAGTATAAGATCACATTGATTGGATATGAACTCTATTATCCGATATATAACACAAACCACATTGTGTTAGTGAGACCAACAAGGTGGTACGTGGTGGTAGACTATAGGATTATGTATAGAAATTGGGTTCTATACATCACTTAGGTCTATATATGGATATACATAGAAATAAATGGCCCAGACTCTTGGTAACTTCAAAAGTATCAATTTGACTCTTCTAATCCTTTAGCAAAATTGATGAGTATGCTCTAGGAAGAAAGAACTTTTGTAAGATGTGTCATACTTATTGGGATATCAGTAGTAATCTCATCAGATACACTTAGTAAGGTATGATTTTCCAAGAACATCATGAGTATTTGTGCCATATGAAGGAGATGATATATTTAGGTTTTAAAGTAGGTCTAACTAAAGATAAAGGTGTGGAGGCTATGTTAGGATCAATAAGAGCCTCTCAATGCCGATTATGTGGTGTTGTAGATCAGATCACCTATCTAATGTTTGTGTTTTTATCTCTCTAGTTATGAGCATCAGTACTGAGTAGTTGTATGTAAAGTTGTGGCAAAGAATAACAATGACCTACATATATCAAACATCACTTTGCATGAAAGCCTCATTTTCCACCCTTGCTTGTAAGATATGCACATAAACATATTTTTTTAATTTCTCTAAATAATATGTTCAAAAAGTTTTGTGTTGTATTCTGATGCAAGTATTATTTGATAACAATCTACACCCAGTAGTAAAAAAATTCCTAAATTTGAAACTAGTTGAAAAAATACACATAATTGATGTTAGGAAAGTATGGACACTATCCTTTTTCTTTATCAGTTTGGGGGCATAATCCCAACCAAATAGCTTATCAACCAATTTCCACCAGCTAGAACCGGTCTTGAATAGATTTTCAATAGAAAAAAGGTCATCAGAGATATGGATCATGTTTCCTCACTTCACATAACACTAAAAGGCTTTAAAATAAAAATAAACAAAGATAACTAAGGATGTCAGAGTCAACATCTTATTTTTATAGAAAAACATTGGAAACTATAAGATGTGGTTTATTCAGAGCAAAACTATGTGAGAACCCAAAAGACTCCACCCAAGTAGAGATGGGAATAAAAAACTTGATGAGTAGTCTAGGTATGTCAATCCTATTACAACTAGGGAAGGTGTTAGGCATCCCCATGCCACCTGATAGAAATTATTGTTTTACACTTTATGTCATTTTTTAAAATGAATCACTTTGGATTTAGTATTGTGGGATTGTAAATAAAAATAAAATATCAAAATAGAACTTTTGTGTTGGAAAATTTTCCAATCTTTGAGGTGATCATGGAACTTTCCATCTTTCTACCTAAAAGCTTTAGAAGATTAGGATCTCAATTTCCTCAAGAACACTCAAAATAGGGATCAATCTCGGGAAACTTGGATGAGAATATATGTATTAGAGATAGACAGACTAATAATATAGATTAAACTAAGTCAAGTCAAAATCAAGATTGACATTTGAAAAATAATGACGTTTTATTATTACATGGAAAAGTTGAATGTCAAGATGATATAACAATAAAAGAAAGACCAAGTACACAATAAATTTAATATATCAAGGCAAATGTGACATATTTAAGACCAATTAGAATATATTATCAAAATTTGAAAGATGGAGAGTTGTTGAAGAGGTATCAAAACTAGCAAATATGATTAGCAGTTAGTAGCTACTAAATTGAAGAAAATAGTCTTAAGATCAAGATAGCTTGTAGTAGATATCTATAAGTTATGATTTTAAATTAACTTAGCTACTTGAAAAAGATATTATACATGGTAAAATATTGGAAGTAGTTAAGATAATTCTAGATCTAGCATATATGATTAGTATCTATACCTAGGTACTAGACTAAAGTCCATTTGTACATCCTTATTGTTATGTAGCCTCTTGGTGTATTGGAAAGTTTATTTTATAGGAAAGACATTACTATAATTATCATAAGTTGGAGTATGGAACAGAAGTTTAGACATCCCTTTTAGAACCACCTTGCAAAATTAAGGATGGGAAGTGGTTGAAGGAGTCCCAAAAACCCATTTTCACCCTCAAATTTAACCCATTCATCATCATACATTGAAACCATGCAAACTTATCAAATAATCAAAGGAGTTCACTTATACAACCTATTTACATAGGTAGATATGCAATACATGCATACATATGCATTCAAAACCACTTTAGATTAATTTTACCAAAACCTTATATATACGCCATTATTGTTAAATTCCACATAGATCATGGATATGATAGAAACCTACACTAGGAAATCAAAAATACTTATATAGAACAACCTTAACAACCTTGATTGACCCACAACAGATTGCAAATCAAGCTCAAAGAACATAAGTGTGGATCCATTACATAAAAATGTATATTCTAGATGAAAATTAGATCATTTAATAAACTCTTAATATCTCAAATTAAACACATTTGGAACTTCAATACCCATGCCCTAGAATCTATCTACAATCCATCATATAGAAATAAGACCCCTACAGGACCTTACTAGGACTTTTGACAAATTTTGGCATCTACCCATGATGAAAGAATTTGAGAGCAACTAGATCACCTAACTTTAGCAATAACCTCGACCGATGGTTCATGACTCCCCATATTAATACACGTCCACTACCACTCTTGTTAAAAGGTAGAAATGTTTAGGGTAACACTAGAAAGAAACTACCAAGCTAAGAATGAAGCAAGTTAGTAGCAAAACGACCTCAAGTATCCAATATATAATACTTTTGACAATATATGGATGGGACAATAATAGGAGCACTAAAGGATACTTCTTTTTCTATTTTTTATATTTCAACACTCATTTATCTTGATATTTACCACATATACCATTTTATCTTGAATTGACTTGCATGCTTTTCTTCCTTTACGCTCATTTTTTTCCCATGATAGGCAATACCACATTTGTGGGTGCATGGAGCCAAAGACCTTTTTTTTGCATAATATGATGCCTTAAATAGGTATTTAAATGAAGACCAACCTTGCCTCAATGACAATCCAAAGTTCTTACTTGGGTTTCTAAGTTTTCCAAAGATTAATTTAGTGGTAATTCTTTGTTTTGCATCTTTTATGCTTATAGTGGGACCCTCTGACAGGTCTATCTTTTTTAGGGCCTCATAATAAGTATATCTCACTCTTTTAATTTAGGAGTGTCAAAATGCATAAGGTTTCATATTGGATATAAACATACTATATGTCATTATTTTATAGTGTCAAGCATTTAGGGATGGGGTATAAAGTTTTAGGTTTTTAAAAAGCATTGGCATCTCATTTTTTAGCTTGATGGTGTAACGCCTGACCATTTACTATTGACAATACTATATGTGGAAGGATGAACTCATATATATGAATAAAACATGGGAAAACAACACATGTATAGCATACTAAATCAGTCAAATACCCAAAGAAATTAAGTTCAGCAACAAGTTTGACATTAAAAAAACTACAAGATCGGGAATAATAGTCCCAACATGAACTTAAAAGAAACAAATGAAATGAAAACTCCAAATTTGGAAGGATCCCCTAAGATAGTGTCCCACCAATTAATATCTTCTAACTCCATAGGTCCTCAATTTACTAGTCGGACAGCTTCTCACTATCTACAGACGTCACATCCCCAGCCATGCACAAAAGGAGGAAATCTAGGTTATAGATCAAGTGGTAATAAATATACTACAATAAGAATAAAGTACATAAAAGACTGAATGATATACTAAAAAGGACTAAATATGTTTTGATTACTCATTTTATCTCAGTGGCCACCACCTTTGGGACACCGAAGGTTCTCTATGGTGCAACACACATTGTGTTGTCACAACATGCCCTCTATTGACACTAAAGTGTCCTCTATGGTGTCACACATCCTCTATTGGCACTACATTCCCTCTATGACATTCACAATGTCCTCTAAATCATCTTGGGACTCTCTATCAAGGACTTATCATATAATTCCTATAGTTAATGTTTTGATTTCAAAGTAGTATCTACATTTTGGTTTCTTATCTATGAATATGAATTTGCTATCTCTGAATCGGTATCTCTGCTCTTTAATTTTGAATGGACTCTAAATTTGAGTGTATGAGTACAAACTATATTTAATCATATTGAGTATTCTAACATCTCATGATTTAAGTATCACGACTACTATCTTGTAATATGTCCAGAAGTATAAAACATGAAACTTTATGAAAGAAGATATTATAAATCTTAACAATTTAGACAACATGTCTAGATATGAAGTATACATTAGATTTCTAGGTCATGTCCCACTTACCTATAAGAAACCAAAATCCTAACATTATTTCTAGCACTTTGGATCTATTTCCCTCTTGAAAAACCCAAAGGTTTTGTTAGATCTAATATTCCTTTTGGGTCAACATATTGAGGGTCTTTAGGGTATTCTTTGGGGTATTATCCCAGGCACTTTTCATGTATGTGAAGTATCATACATTAGGTCACTATATTTGTTTAGTGTAGTATGCATAATATTATGGGTTCTAAATAATTACATGATCATGATGCATTAGGTTTTATGGTTTGAGTTTTTGATAAAAAGAGTTTATCTAAGTTACTGATTTCGATTCCATTTCAAACATATATGGTGCATATACAAATTACCTAGGTATATTGTAATTACATAATCCTCTATGTATACATGCCTATACATAGGTTAGTATTATAATGCATTAATGTTACTATAAGAATTGCTTACTTAGGGCTAGAATGATTAATGTTTTTGATTTAGTTGTTTAAGTTATGACAATAACTCCTTATCTCTAATATAGATGGGAAATTAGCATCATCCTTCTTATTTAAATATATTAGTGATTAGACATAGATTAGTATTATAATACCATAGTGTTATATTTAGTAATTACTTACCTATGATGAAGATGATGAAGGTGGTTGATTCATATAACCTAAGCTAGGTTGGTGATTTGTTGGTCTCAAAATGATAAACTGATGCTAGTTCTCAATTAGGTATATTAATGTGATCATCAAATATTTATGCATACTTAGGTTAGCATGACCAGACTTATCAATACAAAATAGACATGGTAATACAAATTGTTTGTGGGAGTCTTTTAAATTAGAAAATGTCGCTCGGGATATGGCTAAGATCTTCCTTATGTGTAGATCACCTATTTTGTTTCACATTTAGAAGTCACATTGATCATAGGGGTATTCATATCCATAGATAGAAAAGAATCAAAAGCAACATGTCACAGGTTGCAAACCAATTTTTGAGCAAAGACCAGGCATCACAAAACAAATTTTTGATATTTATCTCATGTGGAGAGAAACTCTGAATACCATGTCTCGAAGGTTGCCCTTTGACTATTGGTCATTCAAGTACTTCCCTGAACAAAGTAAGGGAACAATAAAGAGGGACAGACTCATGATGCCATGGCTAAGTACCAAAAATAGGGGAATCTTGGGGGGGGATACAGGGAGAGAAAGGAAGGTGGACGATGCCTCAAATCAATTTCAAAGCATTAATAAGACCTTAATAGAGTTGATGGTGTGTCTTGCAGACTATCCAGGTGGAAGAATACCACAGCCAAGCTGATCCATTAATGAATAGAGTAGCAACATGAGAGATGGGGGGTAGGTGACATACCACTCGAGCTTATTTGGATGGAGTCAAAGAATCTGCATAAGACTCTAAAGCTCTCTCTTATATCTCCCCACGTGGTCGTGCATGCCTAGAGTTCCTCAGTAGAGAGGCTCCAACCTACTTCTATTGAGGGGTCTTATGGGTTTTAAGAAAACCAGGATGTCACATGAGAAACCAGAGGTGGGGTGGGTTTTAGGGAAGTGAGAGATGGTGTAGCCATGGCAGATTGAGGAGAAGTGTCACTGTGATGTATAAAGATGGTGATGAGCACACACAAGGCACTAACGGCTTAAAATAGAGAGTCTTTTATATGATGAGATTGAGGGTTTGATTTAGAGGTTGATGGATGCGGGATTCATTCCTGAAGTTGATGAAGAATTGATTTTCAGAGTGGTTGAGTATATCATGAGTTATCCACAATTGATTGGGGCACCAGCTATTCCTAAGAAGATGAGGGTAGAAGGGAATGAGTGGGCAACTGAGATCATCCACGTTTATTGTATGTCAGATCCAATGGGTAGGAGAAAGGGATAAAAAGGAAAATTGCTATTTAATTATCTCTTGCTTATTTTTGGCCATTATCTTTCCAATTTTATTATCCTATCTAAACAAAATTGATTAGGTCTCAATTTTTTAGCATACAATCATAATAGCCTTTAAAACATTCTCATGGGGTTAGTTTCCTTGTTACGTGATCAATTAATTAATTAATATGATTTAACACAATGAAAAGGTTAAATATTGGATAAATAAATATATAAAAGTAGTTAAATGTTGAAATTTTGGTTTTCCCTCTTATTTACTTGTTATCTTTAAAATAGGAGATTTTCCAATGCATGATAATAACTCAAATTAATTAAAGTGACATTTTTATCAATTTATGACCAAGGTATGTTATTAAGGAAGTTTGTAAATAAGTACCTAAAATGAGGATGTTACAATCCTTTCACCCTTAAGAAAATTTCAACCTCAAAATTTCAAGATTAAAGTGCTCTAGATATTTCTTAAACATTTCATATCTAAGTTCCCAATTAGCTTTTTCTAGGTTGTGATTTTTCCATAGAAATTTAACTAGGACAATGTCCTTCTTCTTTAATTGATTTGTCCAAGAATCAAGGATCCTCAATTGATTCTCTTCATAAGATAGATCTTTTCTAATCCCAGTAGGTTCATGAGAGAGTGTATGAGAACTATTTTGGACATACTTCCTCAATATTGATGCATCGAAGACAATATGTATTCGCTTGTAAGAAGGTGGAAAAGCTAATATATAGGCATTCTCACCTGCTCTATCAAGAATCTCAAAAGGACTGACATATCTGGGGATGAGTTTTCCTTTTAGTTAGTATCTATAAATAGACTTTATCATCTTGACTTTTAGGAACATATGATCATGTATGAGGAACTCCCTATGAGATCTATGTTTGAATACTTCTCATGTCTATCATGAGCTACCCTCATTCTCTTCCTAATAAGTGTTACTTCATCTGTATAAAGTTGTAGTTCATCACTCCTTATCAAGATCCTCTCACCAAGCTCATGCCAGAGAAGTGGATCCTTGCATGGCCTTCCATAGAGGGCCTCCTACGGTGTTATTCATATACTTGCATGAAATTTTTACTATAGGCAAGTTTAGTCAGAGGAAGATACTTCTCCCATGAACCACCCTAGTCCAGTATGCAAACTTTGAGCATTCCCTCTAGGGTGTGAATAGTCCTCTCAGCGTGACCATCAATTTGTGGGTGATAGGCGGTACTAAAGTGAAGCTTGGTACCCAACTCCTCCAGGAATCGCTTACACAATTTTGAAGTGATTGGATCTCTATCAGAAACAAAGGAGGTAGGGAATCCATGAAGACGAACAATCTTCTAGATGTAGAACTTAGCCCTCTTTGAAATAGTAGTAGTTTCCTAAGCCAATAAACTAACACTCTTGGTCAATCAAGCCATGACTACCCATACTACATCATGCCCCTTCCGGGCCTTTGGCAGACCCATGATGAAGTCCACAGTTATCTTGTCCCACTTCCATTCAAGAATGTCTAGTGGTTGCAGCAAACCTCTAGGTCTCTGATGCTTAGCTTTCACCTACTGACAAGTGAATCATTTAGACATTTTTTTATGTATCACTCTTCATGTCCTCTGACCAAAAGGATCTCTTTAGGTCTTAGTACATCTTTGTAGAACCTAGAAGAATTTTGTACTTTGTCTTATGGGCCTCTAATGGAATCTTCTGTTGTAACTCAATTGTAGGAACCCATAACCTATTCTTCATTAAGATCTCACCATCTTTACCTTAGACATATTAGCATGATTATTTTTTAGTCATCCTAGCATATGATGAAGATTATGACAATCTTGTTGGTCTTGTAGGATTGCAATAGTCCAGTCTGGCTTAACTGTGAGATATCCATCTTTAACTCTACCTCTCTAATCTCTGATCTCAAATTTCCCAAACTCTACATCATCTTCCATTCATTAGTTATAGTGATTGGACTGTCTACTTCCTTCTTCCTACTCAAGGCATCAACCACTATGTTGGCCTTTCTAAGATGATAAGAGATAATAATTGTTGGCTAAATGGACATCTGTAAATCCCTTTGTTTTGATAATGACAAACATTTCATTCTTGTTAATCTAACGTGCTACTTGAGTGTTGCAGGAATAAGGTGGATGACAAAGCACTAGGGAATCTATATGCTTGAATGATTGTAAATGTCATGAAATGTAATCAATTGTAAACTTGTACAAATATATAATGTACAAGTACTTAGACTTCATGTAAATCAAGCGTTAGATCTTCCCTAGCTAAACACCACATTTAGATAGGTCATCCCCTTCAATAGTGTCACATATGCACACTCATACACACACTTTATGGCTTCATTTGAAACATTGAAACAGGGTCCATCTCGGTCGACAAAATCCTCGACCGAGACACTCTCGGTCGATAATCTTCTCGACCGAGAAAGACTCAAGTAGCCGTTAGACACAGCTGACAAGGTAGTTGGCAGTTGGAGATAAACGTTGCATACACTTGATCCAGAGAGCCTGTCGGTCGAAAAAACGTCGACCGAGTAGGTGTCTCGGTCGACCATTCCTCGATCGAGATGGTCTCTGACAGCAACTGCAGAATTAATTAATTAGTCATTGCTAAAGCAACAAACTTGTACCTAACGGCTAGTTAAGCACTTAGAAACCCCTAGAAGGTGTCTAGAACGTCCTTAAGCACTTGTAGGACATTCCTATAAATAGGACATGCCTTAGGACACCTAAACTTACTTGTTACACTTGAGAAATCTTTGAGCATACTTTGAGCAACCTGTTTGTGAGAAAATTGAGCATAGTGACAATTGGCTACTTCTTCTCTTAGCTCAAATTTCGTGACCTATAGGCTAGCATCTCCTATCCACTGCAATTACTATTCCATACACTTTGGTTAGGAGATCTACATGCTTGATCTAGGCAAATCAAGCCTTGTGCTACAAAAGGATAAGTTGTAATTTCCTTTTTCCTTTCTTGTTCTTTATTATTGTTTGTACTCTCCTAGCTACTCCTAGGTTGGAGGCTGCGGATTGGAGAGGTTGGAGATCTTCTTGGTGAAGAAGGGGACCTTGAGCTACTTCAAGAAGGCTGGTACAACGGGAGGTTACTTCTAGAGAGGAAGGCTACTTCAAGGGGGAGCTTGGAGTTACTTCAAGAAGGCTACCTCAAGTTGGTGCATCTACTTCAAGTGAAGGCTGTTCAAGGGGTGTAAAGAAAGTATTGTATTTTGTGTAAATCCTTGTGAAGGTAATAAAATTAATACTTTCAAAATCCCGGTTGGGTAAGCAACTGGGTAGTGGACTGACAACTTTAGTATTTGCTAAAGTTGGAACCACTCTAAACACCTGTCTCCTTCTTCCATTTTCAATTGTGGTTGTTTTGAGTTAAATAATTGTTAAAATATTTAAAAACTCTATTCACCCCCCCTCTAGTGTTTTTCAATTGGTATCAGAGCAGGCTTCAAGGAGCTCTAATCGAGTCTTGAAGTATGAAGGGTGGTGGTGTCTACAACCGCAAACAAAGGAAAAGTATGGGGCAACCTTCAACAAGTTGCAGTTAGTGCTTAGGAACAAGGCATGCAACACTTGGTTGCCCGTGGAGGTCAAAGAAGGAAGATACACATAAAGAATGTCTTATTGCTACAATAAGTGAAGAAGAATAAGAGGTAAGTCTTTTTGATTTATCTAAAGAAGAGCTAGTTGCTTCTCTTGAAGAGACACACCATAAATATATTGAGTGCAAGAAGAAATTAAAGAAATCCAATAAAGCAAATGATGAATTACATACTAAGCTTCTTGCTCTTACATATGAAAATGAAGATCTCAAAAATGTTATTGAAGATCATGATATTAAGCTAAAATCTGTAGAAGCAAATTGTAATCTCCTTTCTCTAGAAAAGATTAATTTGCAGACTCAAGTGAATGATCTTCAAAAACAACCTATTTTGTGCTCACATCTAGATTATGATACTATCGTAAAAGAAAGAAATTCATTATCATCTAATCTAGATCAAGCAAAGCTAGATATCAAGAAGAGAATGGATGAGATTGCTAAGTTACAACAAAAAGTTAGTAGTCTAAATAATGATGGCATTCTTGATCAAATCTTAAATGATCCTTACCATCAAGTTGGAAGGAGAGGACTAGGTTACAAGCCTAAGGGAAAATCATATTATAAACCTAGTTGGAAAAAGACACAAGCACATCAATCTATGTATGTACCTAAAAGCACAGATACAAATATACCCAAGAACAACCTAGACCAAAATCATAGAAAAAGATATGAGGTTGATTCTATATGTTGTCATTATTGTTTGCGCCTTGGTCACTATTCTTTTTCATGTCCTTATAAGAAAAAGGATGTTGAGTTAGTTTGGGATCCAAAACCTCCAAACTAAATGAATGGAATTAAGTTGAGATATGACCAAAAGACCTAAGTTGTATATTTCTATGTCTATCTCAACTCAACATAATGGGATATCAAATTAATTCCAGTATCTAAACATCTAACTTGCATAATTGTGTTTTACTTGGAAGCAATTAACAGTTTAGAAAACATTTCAGAAATCGTGTCGGTCGAGAAACTGTCGATCGAGAGAACTGTCGGTCGAGAAATTGTCGACCGAACAGGTCACTGATTTCCAGTCTGAAATAAATCTGCTACTTTCAATTTTCAAGTTGCTATCTACTTGTTGTACATGCAAAACAAAGTATACATTCTGGAAATCATCTTTGAAAACTTATATGAGATTAATTTGGTTTACTCTCTAAATAATTTTAGTTGAAACTATGGATCATATTGATTTAAGTCAAATTACTAACTACATGGTCTGCCCTAAGTATTCTTTGATTTACTCACATAGAAACCATATGTTGAATTTCATGTTGCTACTGTTTTATCATTACATCATGGATATACTCTCAACATTTCATACATAACGTTGATGCGTGTTGCATGAACAATGATTATTGCATTCTTGATGATACATAGGCAAGCAAAATGATTTGATTTTAAATGCTTGCATCACATAAGATAATTTTTAGTATCTTTAAAGACCTAAGATATTAATCGTACTTTCATGAGGATACAAGAAGGAGTGAAATTTGATATTCATGTAACTGCAGCAAAGTTTATAAAAAAAATCAAGGACAAATGTTTTTCATATTGAGTATTATGATTCAAATTGATCAAATTATATGCAGATATTATACTTTGGAAATCTGCAAATTTGCCTCTTGGTTGAAATAAAATTTGACCAAGGGGCACTATGGTCATAGTCAAAGTCGACCTAAAATAAGTTTGACACAATACTTATTTAAATATCATTTTCTATATAAAAATTGTGATTAAAAGAACAATTAATTTATGATCACAAAATTGTCCAAATATTGATAACAATAATCACAATGTTACTCCCTTAGAAAGTGTATATGCTCTACAAATTTAGTCTATCATTTGCATTAAAAATCAGCTTAAAAATTCATACTCAGTAAGTCTGTCGGTCGACGAATTCTTCGACCGAAAACATTTCGGTCAGCCTATCTCTTTCGACCGACAGACTTCAGACAGAAATAACATCGGACACACTTCCGGTCAACAATTGTTCGACCGAGCTAGTGTCGGTCGACAATTGTTCGACCGAGAATTGACCGTTGGGATATGACTGTTGGAATCCAACCGTTACCGTTGAGCGGCTGACCGTTACCAGTCGACCGTTGGACGACCGAGTGGCGCGTCTGGAATATGACCATTGCGGTCGATCGGTCGACAAATTGTCGACCGACCTGGTCACTGATTTTCTATAAAAAGGGCCAAAACTGGGTCATTGTTGCACACTCTCATATTCTTACTTCCATAGCTTCTCTCTAGTGTATTCTTGTGCAATCCTGTAGCTTCCTCATCCCCAAAACTTTCTTGCTTCTTCTCCACCTTAAAATAAAGAAATGGCTTCATCCTCTACACGTGGAAAGAAGAAAGTTGCTAGCAAGAAAGGAAGGGAGGCTACTCCACCATTGACGATCATCAACGACATCCCCTTCGTCGACACAGATGTTGGTGATCGCTATCTCAGGCTCTCCTCCAAGACTCCTCTTCCACGACGGCCGGTTGACGTCTTGGACTTCCTCAGCATCGTCGACCTGGAAGATCTTTTCGAGGTGCAAAAATTGAAAGAATTTCTTAACCCTTCCTTCCCTTCCTACTCTTCAAAAGTGGTAAATGAGTTATATGCAAACCTAATCTCCCATTCCGAAAATGACAATACCTTCTTTTACTCTATGGTCAATGGGCATAGCTTTCGATTTACTGAAGAGGATATTCTTGACATGCTCAACATCGACTTAGATGAATATCAAGACACTCTTGACCTCACAACTGGAAATCCACTCAATACATTTTCCCAAGGTGATCATACCGTCAATCTTAGTGACATTAAACGAGCTATTTTTCAATCTAATACTACGTGTCACGAAGATAGGGGTACCTACTATGCCATTAATCTCAAACCTGCTGCTAGGATTGTCAATCTTATTGTTTCCATAAACATACATCCTAGAGCAAACAAGTCTGAAGTTCCTATTTTTTTGCATGTGTTTAATTTATGCCATTATCAAACATATTTCCATAAATTTTATCCGCATAATCCTTAAGAACATGCTTGAGTTTTCTGGCAATCCCCCATATGCTGATTTTGTATGCCAAATCACTCAACACTTTCTTAAAACACAAATTGAGGATATGGGATACACATGGGAAAGAAGACCACAAAAAATAAGCAAAAACACAGTAGAGAAAATGGGAATTGATTTTGGTCACAAGAGGGCTAGGACATAAGGTGAGACATCTACTCAAGATATACCACCACCACCTCCTCCTACCAACCTACCCTATGATCCCATCCAAAACACGTTAACCTATGTTGCTGGATCACAATATCATCTAAGCAGACAACTAGACTATAACCACCATGCCATGACCTACCTAAATCAAAGGATGCAAACCCTCTCTCCAAATCAACCAGATGAATATCCTTATTCGTTAAATCATGGCATGCTCAACCCATATAATCCATCTTACAACTACTACCAACCTCCACCTCCACCATCTACAGATCTCACACATACTCAGTTCTCCTCAATACAATTACAAGACATTGCTGCTCATTTCTGCTTTGATCGTGTTCCTACCTTCTTGGAAGCATATGCTTTAACCAAGACAGGTGCTTTGGAGTGGCAAACTTTAGTCCAATATTATGGAGTTGAGCCATTTCTTGGAAAAGACCCTGATATTGATGTAATACTCAAGTCTTTCCAGTGAGATTTGGGGTGACCGTTGTATTAGTTGTAATGAAATGATTATCTTTGCATGATTGTAATGTAATGATTATCTTTGCATGATTGTAATGTAATGATTATCTTTGCATGATTGAAATAAAATGGTTATCTTTGCAATGAAATGGTTATCTTTACATGAAATGGTTATCTTTACTTAGTATATTGGTTATTCCTCTATGGCATCATTCGAATATGGCTTATAAGACTACTCTAGTAGAGCATACAAAGTAAGGGGAGTAATAAATATATCAAAAATAAAAAGGGATGACATTTTTGCAACACCTAAAATTTAAAAATTGTGGCTAAATTGACCATCTATTTAATACGGATATGTATAAAAAGCAACACTTTTTATACAATATTTATTCTTAAATGGATAAATTTTTGAAATGACAAAGGGGGAGAAATAAATATAAAACTTAGTATTTGTGCAAAACAATAAATAAATATAAAACTTAGTATTTGTGCAAAACTCAATCAATGAGTTTCATAAACTCTTGGCTTTACATTGAAAGTTGCTATATTCCCTAAAGGATTGGATTTCATGTTCCATAATTCATGGGGAATAATAAGCACACATTTTATAAACAAGAGAAGAACTTTACAAAGGTAATCTTCAGGTATGAAAATCACATGTTTTATACTTTCTTATTTTATATTTAGGAAATGTTTGTCATCTTCAAAAAGGGGGATATTGTTGGCTAAATGGACATATGTAAATCCCTTTGTTTTGATAATGACAAACATTTCATTCTTGTTAATCTAACGTGCTACTTGAGTGTTGCAGGAATAAGGTGGATGACAAAGCACTAGGGAATCTATATGCTTGAATGATTGTAAATGTCATGAAATGTAATCAATTGTAAACTTGTACAAATATATAATGTACAAGTACTTAGACTTCATGTAAATCAAGCGTTAGATCTTCCTTAGCTAAACACCACATTTAGATAGGTCATCCCCTTCAATAGTGTCACATATGCACACTCATACACACACTTTATGGCTTCATTAGAAACATTGAAACAGGGTCCATCTCGGTCGACAAAATCCTCGACTGAGACACTCTCGGTCGACAATCTTCTCGACCGAGAAAGACTCAAGTAGCCGTTAGACACAGCTGACAAGGTAGTTGGCAGTTGGAGATAAACGTTGCATACACTTGATCCAGAGAGCCTGTCGGTCGACAAAACGTCGACCGAGTAGGTGTCTCGGTCGACCATTCCTCGACCGAGATGGTCTCTGAAAGCAACTGCAGAATTAATTAATTAGCCGTTGCTAAAGCAACAAACTTGTACCTAACGGTTAGTTAAGCACTTAGAAACCCCTAGAAAGTGTCTAGAACGTCCTTAAGCACTTGTAGGACATTCCTATAAATAGGACATGCCTTAGGACACCTAAACTTACTTGTTACACTTGAGAAATCTTTGAGCATACTTTGAGCAACCTATTTGTGAGCAAATTGAGCATAGTGACAATTGGCTACTTCTTCTCTTAGCTCAAATTTCGTGACCTATAGGCTAGCATCTCCTATCCACTGCAATTACTATTCCATACACTTTGGTTAGGAGATCTACACGCTTGATCTAGGCAAATCAAGCCTTGTGCTACAAAAGGATAAGTTGTAATTTCCTTTTTCCTTTCTTGTTCTTTATTATTGTTTGTACTCTCCTGGCTACTCCTAGGTTGGAGGTTGTGGATTGGAGAGGTTGGAGATCTTCTTGGTGAAGAAGGGGACCTTGAGCTACTTCAAGAAGGCTGGTGCAATGGGAGGTTACTTCTAGAGAGGAAGGCTACTTCAAGGGGGAGCTTGGAGTTACTTCAAGAAGGCTACCTCAAGTTGGTGCATCTACTTCAAGTGAAGGTTGTTCAAGGGGTGTAAAGAAAGTATTGTATTTTGTGTAAATCCTTGTGAAGGTAATAAAATTAATACTTTCAAAATCCCAGTTGGGTAAGCAACCGGGTAGTGGACTGACAACTTTAGTATTTGCTAAAGTTGGAACCACTCTAAACACCTGACTCCTTCTTCCATTTTCAATTGTGGTTGTTTTGAGTTAAATAATTGTTAAAATATTTAAAAACTCTATTCACCCCCCCCCTCTAGTGTTTTTCAATAATGGCATAGTCTTATAAGAACTCGATCCACCAACAATGCCTCATGTTGAGATCTTTTTGACTCTAGATATACTTGAGGCTCTTATGATCATAGAATATATCAAATTATGTACGTACAGGTAATGCCTCCAAATATTCAAGGCGTACATGATAGCTTCTAGCTCCAGGTCATGAGTGAGGTAGTTTCCTCATGAGGTTTTAGTTGTCTCGAGGAACAAGCTACAACTCTATCTTTGTATTGTAAAACACATCCTAAACCTAATGTCGAAGCATCACTAAAGATGACAAAGCAACCATTGCCTAAAGGAATTACAAGCACATGCATTGAAGTGAGTCTTCTTTTTAAGGTTTGGTAAGTCTTCTCACACTTCTTACTCAACACAAACATTGATTATTTATGTGTGAGTGTAGTCATAGGATTTTCTATAATAGAGAAGTCCTAAATAATATGCCTATAATAACCTTCTAACCCTAAGAAGCTTTCAATATCTGATACAGTAGTAGGGGTAGACCAGTTCATTTCAGACTCAATCGTTGTTGGATCAACAAAGATATGACCATAAGAAATTATATGTCAAAGAAACAGAACTTTAGAAAGTCATAATTTGCATTTAGACAACTTCTCATACAATTAATTCTATCGAAGTGTCTTTATAGTGATGTGTAGATACTCTTCATGCAACTAGTCATTATTAAAATAGATGAGAATATTATCTATGAAGATAATAATTAAAGAGTTCAGATACTGATGAAGGATACAATTCATAGGGTCTAAGAAGATGGCAGAGCATTAGTGAGTCCAAATGACATAATAAGAAACTCAAAGTGTCCATATTTGATACAAAAGTTTGCCTTTTATATATCTGAGGGTCTGATCTTCACTTGATGGTATGCACTACACAAAACTATCCTTGAGAATGCCTTGGTTGTTTTTAGCTGATCAAATAGGGCATCGGTTCATGGAAACATGTTCATGTTCTTTATTGTCATCTAGTTCAACATTCAGTAGTTGACACACTTATGGAGAGAACCATCATTATTTTTGACAAAAAGGATAAGTGCTCCAAGGTGGATACACTAAGACACATCTGGAAGCTCTTGTTTCTGATTCTTTAGTTCAAGAGGCTTTGCAGACGTCATCCTATATGGTGCCTTAAAAATAGGTACAGTGCCAGGAAGGAGATCAATAAAGAATTCAAGCTCTCGGTCAAGAGGAAGGACATGTAAGGTCTTAGGAAAGAGATCGAGGAATTCATTAATTATAGTAATATCAACAATATATTTCTATTCTTTAGAAATAATAGACACATGATAGGCTTGTTATCCTTTCTACTTTGTCTTATCTCTGAATTACAAAAATGAAGAAGTATTTGCATTGATTCCTCCTTCCCTTGATAAATATAGGCTCATCATTAGGATGAGATATGGTGACTAATTTTCCCATGTTGTCAAGGAGAACATAGTTCTCATGGAGCCAGCTCATGCCCAGAATAATATAAAAATCAGTATGAGGCATAACCATAAGATCTATGGGAAACACTCTCACCTTTAGGGTAATCCCAACCCTAGAAATTATTCTCCTAGGTATGTTTAAAATTCTTACTAGCTTTCCTAATCTTAAGATTATAATGAAGGTCCTCCAAAGGTAGTTCTAGCATTGAGACTAATAAGGAAAATATGAAAGCATATGATGTACCAGAATCAAATAACACTTTAATAGATAACTAGACAATATAATCCATACCTATAATGACTTGGTATTCATCTACCTCTTCTGTAGTCATGGAAAAGGCTATCACATGACATTTATCTCTATTATAGTTTTGTCCTTGCTTTCGATTGTTGTTTCCAACCTTCTATGGCCTCTTTGGAAAATTAAGAAGGATGTGGCCCTCCTCACTGTAGAAATAACATACATGTTGTCCATACTTACACTCCTCATGATGATATCCTGACATTTGGGGTAGACTAGAGCTGGTGCTTGCTAAAATCCTTTTATTGTTGGTGGTGAACCTCTCTATGTTGATGGTGCTCGTAGACCTCTCTATGTTGAGACACCTCCTGATGCCTTCTTCTTATTTATTATGTCCACCATGTTGTTTGTTGTGTTGATAATTTCCTCTAGAAGATCCTCCATTCTTCAAGTTTTGTCATGGGTGGTCCTCTAGCGCTAGGGTTGCTTCTAGTGCCTCTCGCTAACCTAATTCCACATCTGACTAGAGTGTAGTTGAGGTCGGGCTTTAGGCCACAAATGAACTTATTATCTAGACACACTTCATCTAAGTCATCTTAGTATTTTTATAGAATACCAAACTTCATGGCATATTGGCCAATGGAAGAATCAAATTGCTTCAAGCATCAAAATTTAGCATGCCTCTTCTCAACCATATCCTCTCATATGTAGCAATTCTGAAAGGCAATGGTGAACTCCTCCTAGGTCAGGGGTGCAACATCATGTCCTCGAGCATTTGTGAAGTTCTCCTACCATGTGCTACCAACACCCTTCAATAGATGAGTCTCAAAATAAACCTTGGAATGCTCATGGCATCCCATATCATGGAAGCATGTTCAACATTCAAGAACCACTCTTCAATGTGAGTGACTACATCAGCCTAAACTTCCCCAGAGAAGGTCTCTAGCTTGATCTTCAGGAAATCAACCAAGTCTAGATCATGGTCTCTCAGTTGTGGTTTCCCTCCATGTGGGCCAGCCAGGGTGTCATTTAGGGCCTTGACGAGCACGTCAAGAGGAGGATCGGATTTCCATTAGGGTTGGCTCCTTCAGACATCTCATGGGTGTTCCCTACATTGTAGGAAATTTCCTCTCCTTCCATGTTCTCTTTGCCCTTTTTGGATCTCTTGTTGGGTGTTGTAGAAAAAGGTCATCTATAATAGGTTTATCTAAGGATATCAATTACTAGTGGTTATTAAATTTCTTTTATACCAAATTGTAACACCTACCCATTTACTAACCACAATACTATATATGGAAGCATCAACTCACATATATTAATTAGACATGGGAAAACATCACATGTATAGCACATTAAAGCATTCAAATAACCAAAGCAATTGAGTTCAACACCAAGTTTGACATAACAATACTACAAGTTTGGAATAAGAATCTCAACATGAACCAGAAAGAAACAAATGAAATAAAAACTCTAAATCTGGAAGGATTGCCTAAGAAAATGCCCCACCAGTGAAAGATTTCTTTTGAGTCTATAATTCCTCAAGATACTCCTTAGATAGGTGTTGACTATTTACAAATGTTGTGTTCCTAGGCATGCCTAGGAATTAGTGTAAGTGGCAAGAAATCTACTATAATAAGAATAAATTGCATAAAATACTAAAAGATATGCTAAAAATGACTAAACATCATTTAATTACTCATTTTATCTTAGTGGCCACCATTATATGATACTCCTCCTCTGTGACACCAAATTGTCCTCTATAGTATAACACACCCTATGTTGGCACAACACATCCTATATTGACACCAAAATGTCCTCCTCTATGGTACAATACACCCTATGTTGGAACTACATGCCCTCTATGCCACTCACAGTGTCCTTTGAATCATCCCTGGACTCTCTAGTGAGGACTTATCATATAATGTTTGCAATTAATGTTTTAATGTCATATTCATATGTACATTCTTAGCTTCTTATCTCAAAATATAAACCTACTATCTCTTTACCTATATCTCTGCTCTTTAATTCTAAAATGAGTCTAAATTTGAGTTCATGAGTACGATCTATATTTACTCTTACATTGAGTATTCTAACATCTCATGATTTTAAGTATCACAACTATTATCTTGTAATAGGTCCAAAAGTATAAAACAGGAAGAACTTTATGAAAGAAGATATTCTGAATGTTAACAGTTTATACAACATGTCTAGATATGAAGTATGAATTAGATTTCTAGGGCATGGTCCACTTACCTATAAGAAGCTAAAATCCTAACACTGCTTCTAGCACTCTAGATCTATCTCTCTGTTGAAAAACCCAAAGGTTTTATCAGATCACATATTCATTTTTGGTTAACATATTGAGGGTCATTAGGGTATTCTTTGGGGTATTTTCACATGCACTTTTCATGTATGTCAATTATTCATACATTTGGTTAGTATATTTGTTTAAGATTAAGGGTTGTAAATCATTATTTGATCATGAAACATTAAGGTTTATTGTTTGAGTTCTTAGTAAAAAGGGTTTATCTAAGTTACAAATTTTATTTTTATTTATACATGCATGATGCATATATAAATTACCTAGGTGCATTCTTATTTAATAGTCATCTATGTATGCTTGCCTATATGTGGGTTAGTATTATAATTCATTATTGTTACTATAGTAACTTTTTACTTAGGGCTACAGTGATTAAATATTCTAATTTAGTTGTTTAGGTTAGTACAATAACTCCCTGGCCCTAATATGTATGAGTTATTGGTGTTAGCATTCTTAATTAAATATATTGATGATTATACATAGACTAGTTTTGTTATACCTTAGTACTATATTTAGTAGTTACTTAACTAAGATTAAGATGAGAAAAATGGTCGATCTATTTCACATAGGCTAGGTCAGTGATTTCTTAGTCTCAAAATGATCATCTGGTGTTAGTTTTCAATTAGTCATATTGATGTGATTATCAAATACGGATGCATACTTAGGTTAGCATGATTAGAATCATCAATACAAAATACACATGGTAATATGAATTGTCTATGGGAGCCTATTATTTAGAAAACATAGCTCAGGATGTAGTTAAGGACTTCCTTATGTGTATATCAAATACTTTGTTTCACATTTAACAGTCATGATTATCAAAGCAATATGCATACCTAGAGATAGAAAAGAACCAAAAGCACTAGGTCACTGCTTCAAGCCAATTTTTTAGCAAAAGATCATGATTCATAGAACAAATTTGATATTGATCTCATGTGGAGAGAAACCGTGAATACTAAGGCTTGAAGGTTGCCATTTGAGTATGCGGCCGATTAGTATCCATGAACAAAGTCAGGGGATGACAAAGAGTGTTGAACTCACGCTGCCATGGCTGAATGTTGAAAATGGGAGAAATGTGGGGGAAAACACATGGAGAGAAAGGAAGGTGAACTATGCCTCAAATCACTCACAAAGAATTAGTAAGACCATAATTAAGTTGATGGTGTGTCATACAGACAATTAGGGTGGAAGAACACCATGGTTGACATTAATCCATGGATGAACAAAGTAGCAACAGGGGAGATGGGGGTAGGTGACATACTACTCAAGATGATTTGGTTGGAGTCAGAGAAGTTGTAGAACACTCTGAGGCGCTCTCTGATATCTCCCTACACAACCATGCACGCATGGAGTTCCTCTATGGCAAGCTCCAACCTGTCACCATTATGGGGTTTTGTGGATTAGTTAAAGTAGGTCATCGCACATAGAGGTGGAGGTGGGTTTTGGGGGACTTAGAGAACAACTAAGGGAAGTGTCGTTTTGGTGGAGAATGATTTTATTGAAGAGAAGTGTCATTTTTATGGAGAATGATGGTGATGTGCACACATGAGGCGCAAACAAAAGTGGGCATCATTTATATGCTAAGATCTAGAGTTTGAGTCAGAGGTTGATGGGAGCATGGTTCTTTCTTGAAGTCAATGGAGAAGGTGATTTTTAGAATGGTTGAGTAGATCACGAGTTTTCCATGTTTGATCAGGACACCAACTGCTCCTAAGAAGCCAAAGGTAGAAGGTAATGAACATTCTACTCATATCATCCCTATTCAACACATGTTAGATCTAATGGGTAAGAGAAAAGTCCAAAAAAATGAATAAAGTTGTTATTTAATTATCTCTTACTTATTTTTAGCAATCAACTTTCCAATTTATTATCCTACTAAGAAAACTCTGTTAGGTCTCAATTTTTTACCATGTGATCATAATAGTGTCTAGAATATTTCCTCAGAGTTAGTTTCCTAGTTAGGGGACCAATTAATTAATATGATTTAACACTAGGAAAATCTTATTAAATATCTAATAGTTATTAAATCTTGGAATTTTGGGCTTTCCTCTTATTTACTCATTATCTTTAAAGTAAGGAAATTTTGGGTGCATGATAATAACTCTACTTAGTGAAATTGACTCTTTTTATCAATGTATGAGAAAGGAAGGTATGTTATTAAGGAAATTTGCAAATAAGTACCTGAAAAATGAGGATGTTACATAGTGGTAGGTGGACCTATGCCACATATTCACCTAATTTATAAGATAATGCATGTAGTAGATTGTTTCATTCTACCACATGGAATGCTAGGATGATTGGATAATCCCACTATAGTCTCATCCTAAGGTAGGCTAATATGATCATAGTTCGAATTTCCAATTTAGAATGATTTCAAAGTGGTTTGATCTCTTATATTTCATTTTGAGTGTGATTTTGGATCATGAGTAATCAAGTTTTTGTCAAATAAAGGATAATAAGAAGGAAAAGGAAGACATAGATGAAGCTTGGAACTCAAGTATTCTCTTTTCCCCTTATTTTTCTAGTTAAGTTCATGATAATGATTTTGAAAAAGATAATTAATTCCATTTTATATGAACCTCCAACAAGGATTTGACATTGAATGTTTTATCTATGGAGAAGTTAATTGAGATTTTCCAAAAAAATCTTATGAAAGGATCAACTAGAGTTTAAATTGACATGAATATAGAGTATGATTGTCCTTTATTTTTGAATCCCAAATAGAAAATAAAGTGTATAAACGGATGAAATAAATAGGTAGAAAGCACAAAAATTGTGAAAAATGTATAATATTTTGGAATACACTAGGAGGTTAATTTTATCATGGTCACTGATTAAGGGACCAAAAATGGGGTGTCAACAACCCTCTCATAGAAAGTGAATTATGTCTTTCATATGACATAAACAAAACTACAACTACTTAAAATATGTTGATAAGGATAAGAAAGAAGACACCAAATGTTGGGTTTTGTGGAGGTAACATGCGCAGTGGAAGCAATAAAAAAATTTCTCCACATTGTTGACTCAAGGTCAATTAGGTCAATGTTGACTCACGTCTAAATTGACTAAACCCTTGTTTTGATGATGACTAACCATTCCACATATTGGTGTCTAATTCTTCTACATTGAGTGATTTCAGATTAGGTTTAGACACACTCCAAATGCCCTAACTTGCGCATATCAAATTGGAGAAAAGACAAGTCAAAATAGCTACAAGTGTGCAATTTGGGATCTCTATGTAAATGACCTTAGAATTGCTTTGTAATCACTTATAATGATTGTATGACTTGTAATTAAGCTTAGAAAAATTATTGGGACACAAAAATCCATCATTTGTACGGTTAAACGAAAATTCCAAAATACCCATAACAGGGATTTTGTCGGCCGAATTCCAAACTCGGTCGATCCATATATTCTGGGATTTTTGTTGGAATCGGCCGAGTTACAAACTCAGCCGATCCACCGTTCGGTCGAGTTCTAGCTAGGAAACTCGGCCGATCCACTGATCGGTTCAAGTCTGTAAATGGACCGATCGGTCGAGTTTCTCAAAGGAAACTCGGCCGACAGTCTAGCTTTCAGCCTTGTCTTTTAGTGGTTCGGCCGAGTTGCCTTTATTGAAACTCGGCCGATCAGACTGTACTAAAAAGTGCAAAAAAGTGATTCTAGCTGTTGTGGAGTTGCAACAAGTGAAAATAGATCCGTTGCAAGCCACAAAACGGCTAGTTTTCATTCACAAGTGTTCCCAAAGGCTAAGAGGCATCCCCAGCTATAAATAGGACCCCTTGGGCTTCATTCCAAGGTTGAGCATTCCATGCAAACTCTTTGAGAGGTTCCTATTCTATAGTTGAGTGCTTCCTACAGCCTCCTCTCTCTCTCTAAGCTTAATCACTTGCTACATCCATTAGAGTGAGTAGGAAATCTGTAAGAGAGCTAGTCCCATTTGTATATCTTGTGAAGCTCTCACTTCCACAACCTCCCCATCTCTCCATTTCAATCATGAAGATGAAGGTTCTCTCTCTTGTCCAAGAGAGGTGAAGAAGAACAAGGGAAGGAGTCCCTTGGTGAAGATCAAGGCCGAAGACTTGGAGCTAGAGTGGGTAAGCCCTGGGAGAAGGCAGAAGACTCAAGCTCAAGTGGGTAAGTCCTTGGTGGAAAGCTTCTCCGAGTGAAGGTGAAGTCAAAGGCGGAAGATCCAAGAAGAGTGGGTAATTCCTACAAGGCCGAAGACTTGTGCAAGAGTGGGTAAGTCCTTGGAGAAGGTCGAAGACTCTTGCAAAGTGGGTAAGTCCTTGGTAAGGTTGAAGACTCTTTGTATTGGATAGGTAAGTCCTTTGTTGGTCATGTATTGTATGTCTTATTAATGAATATAAGAGTGCAATTGGTTGAAGTCCTAGAGTTTGACCTCTCTAGGCAAGTGGACTGACACACTTCTAGTTTGAAGTGTGGAACCACTCTAAATAGCTTGTCTAATTGGTGCATGTTCAATCTCTCTTATCCTTACTATGCATGATTTAGTTGCACTCAAATTACCTATTTAGCAACCTTATCTTGTCATATAATTTGAAGGTTTAATGAATTTTGTTTAAGTGCTTTCAGCTCTATTCACCCCCCCTCTAGAGCAACTAAGTCACCCATCTAGGATCCAACAAGTGGTATCAAAGCAGGTCTTCTCCAAGCATACTTCAACAAGTAGGAGAAGATGGGTGACTACCTAGGAGGGAGACTCTCGACCAGCCTTCCAATCTTCAATGGGAGCAACTTCCTCTATTGGAGAAGAAGACTTCAATTCTTCATCCAAGGATCAAGTCTCGAGATGTGGCAAATGGTGAACAGCCCATACATTCTACCAAAGACAAACATTGAAGAATGGGATGAAGCCACCTTGATGAAAGCAACCTTAAATGCAAGAGCCATGCACATCCTTTATGCCTCCATGACCCCCACCGAGTTCAACCGGATTTCCTCTTGTGAGACGGCCTATGAGGTATGGAGAAAGCTTTGCATCACTTATGAAGGGACAGATCAAGTGAAGGAAAGCAAAGTCTACATGCTCAAAGGGTTGCTTGAGAACTTCAAGATGGGAAAGGAGGAGAGCATAGCCAACATGTACTCAAGGCTCAACACCATCTTAAATGGTCTTGCTGTTCTAGGACATCCTATGTCTAGTGGAGAGATCAACTCAAAGATCCTTAGAACTCTCCCCAAGAGGTGGGAATCCAAGGTGACTTCCATTGAAGAAGCAAGGTCTCTTAGGGATATTCCTATTGAAGAGCTCATTGGATATCTACAAGCACATGAAGCTACACTTGATAAGAGGGAGGAAATAGAAAGACAAGAGGAGAAAGAACTCAAGAGAATGAAGAAGGCTGAAATCAAAGCTCAAATCAAGGCTATTGTTGGTCAAGCTTCTCCATCCTCTCAAGTTGAAGAAGATGCCATGTACTCCAAGGGTAGACTCTACAAAGGCAAGTCCTCCTCCATCCGGTGCTTCACATGTGGAAAGAAGGGTCACTACAAGGAAGATTGCCCACAAGGCAAAAAGACCCATCTTCACAAGAAGGAGAAATGGCACTCAAGCTCAAGTGGCTCCTCCAACTCAAGCTCAAGTGAAGATTCATGTGAAGGATCAAGCTCAAGCTCTAGTGATGAAGGGGAATGCCATTTTGCCCTTATAGCATCAACAAGTGAAGACTCAAGTGAGGTAAATCTAGACTCTTTAGATAAAGAATCTTTAATTGCTATTATTCATGACATTTGTGCCTCTTATAAGTCTTCTAAAAAGAAAAAGAAAAAGCTTGCTAAAATTGTTGATAATTTGCATATAGAACTAGATGATCTTGAATATGCAAATTCTTGCTTGCTTATTGATAAAAATGATTGTCTTAGCCAAGTAGACTCTCTTAAACTTGAAAATGCTAGTTTACTTGATAAGATTAAATTTCTAGAAGCTCAACCTCTCATGCCAAATTCTAATGAAGAGCATACTTTAATTGTTGATTCTCTCATGCATGACATTGATGTTCTTAAATCTGAAAACAAGGACAACGATTTTGTTTTGCATGAATTAGAAATAGAAAATGCCTCCTTACTTGCTAAAATCAATGGGCATGAATCTTGTTGTAATTCTAAAAATAGAGAGAATGATGTTGCTGCTCTTCATATTGATAGAGATTCTTATTTAACTAAAACTCTTTGCTTAGAAAATGATCTTCTACATGCTAGAGATAACATTAATCAATTGTCTTCTACTATTGCTTCTCTTAAGCATGATAATGATAGTTTAAGATCTTCTTTGCAAAGATTCTTAGTTGGTAAAAAGAATCTTAATCAAATCCTAGACCATACTACTAAACAAATTGGTAGACATGGTTTAGGGTATGATAGTAGTCAAGGGAACAACAAAGATAAAGGACCTCCAATATTCCATGGAAAATCCTCTAGTTCCAAGACTATGGGCACATGCAACTATTGCAATGATTTTGGTCATTATTCTTCATGTTGTCCTTTTAGGAAAGCACCCAAGAGCAATAGGATTTGGGTTGCTAAACTAACCCCTCCGGACCCAAAAACATGATTGGGGACCATTTCATATTTCTTCTTGTAGGTATTTACAAATGGATTGATTTGAGCTATTGAATTGCAAATTGACTTCTCAATCCACATGAAAGAAGAAAGGTGAGATGTGTAGAGGGTGACAACAAGTGGAAAAGCAATGGTAAGCACAAAGGTAAATGTTTTATTGCTTGTAACCATTTCTAACTTGTTTTGTCAAGTTAGTGTGCACTATACATATGGTTTTTGAGTCAAAAGTGGCATTTTGTGTTTCTTTTCACACTCTTGCTCAAAAACTGTTTCTAATGCTTCTATAGTGCATTACTAACTTGCTTAGACATGTTTGGATATGGTTTGTATATTTTAGCATGCCTTTAAATATGTTTTTATGAAATATATGTGATTTTTGACAGCTGCTCTGTCGGCTGAGTTTTGTCCTGTCTAAAACTCGACCGATAGGCACCAATGGGTGTTGCCAACAGCTGCGATCGGCCGAGTTGCCAATACACAGAACTCGACCGAAAACACTGTTCACAGAGTATATAGTTGGCTATTTGAATGAGAATTTCCCTCTCAACTAGATTTTCTCAACCAATAGCCTTATTCTTTGGCACTCCATTTGGTACCTTTATATATGCATATTGCCATGTTCTAAATTGCCTATATTGCTTACAACTCTATCTATCTAATTGCTCTAAATTGGTATGTATATATCTTGCAATTACTTGCTTTGAGTTGTTTTGCAGGTTTTGATGATGATCTCTTTGGATCTCTTGGTTGTGTCTAAAAATTGCTTCCGTTGTGCTCTAACTTGCTACATCTATATAGTTGTATATCCTGTGTTGATACAACCTTGAGGTTCTTAGGGGTAATCATCTTATGGTAAGGATGCATATCTAGTGAGTTATATCCTTTCATGCTTCTTAAATTTGCATATCTCTTTGTTTGGATATATCTCTACATCTACTCATAGCTTGCTTTATCTTGTGTACCTTTTGGTATCTCTTGCTATGATCTAGATCCTACTAGTAGTCCTAACTTGTGATACCATCTACTAGTAGTTCATATACATGTAGTTCTAACCTTGTTTACAAAGTGCCATCTTTGATCATCTATATGTTATGCGTGTATCTTATCTCATACACGCTCAAGATTGTTCCTTGAATTGCATATCTACTATCTTGAGTTACTTGCATAACATTGTGATGCAGGGCACATAGAGCTACATTATATGTAGAAATTGGAGTATTTTTGGATTTTATGCAGATTTTGCTCCAATTTCAGTTTTTGCTGCAAGTATAGTGCTTTTTATGCAGAAACACCCTTCTGAGCAAGACTCATCGCTTTGCCATGAGCTCCGATGGTTTTTGGTCAAATTCCATCATCTTGAGGGTCAAAATTGTGATTTATTGTTTTTCTACAGCACTTCATCTTGCATTTTGGGTTGTTCAAGTATATGCTTTAACTTGCTTTTCTTTCTATTCTTGGACAAGCCCCTATATGTGCTCTTCTACTCTCCTTATATAACTTTTGTTATCTTCTTTCTCTTAACAAGTGGTGTTTCTTAGTTTCTTCACACCCCCACCTTTTTGAAATGACAAAGGGGGAGAAAGATATGTCTTCTTTTGACAACAGGGAGAAGGCATGTCTTACATGAAGCAAAGAAGCGTGTCCATGTAAAGGGGAGAAGGAGAAATAGCATCAATTGAGGGGGAGTATGAGAACTCTATGCGCATCAATTGAGGGGGAGCATATGAGATCAATCCTATTGAAACCCCTAGGTTTCTCCGAAGGTATGATTTTACGTACAAGTTTTCAATACATTTATGGAATGGTTTGTCATCTTCAAAAAGGGGGAGAATGTTGACTCAAGGTCAATTAGGTCAATGTTGACTCACGTCTAAATTGACTAAACCCTTGTTTTGATGATGACTAACCATTCCACATATTGGTGTCTAATGCTTCTACATTGAGTGATTTCAGATTAGGTTTAGACACACTCCAAATGCCCTAACTTGCGCATATCAAATTGGAGAAAAGACAAGTCAAAATAGCTACAAGTGTGCAATTTGGGATCTCTATGTAAATGACCTTAGAATTGCTTTGTAATCACTTGTAATGATTGTATGACTTGTAATTAAGCTTAGAAAAATTATTGGGACACAAAAATCCATCATTTGTACGGTTAAACGAAAATTCCAAAATACCCATAACAGGGATTTTGTCGGCCGAATTCCAAACTCGGCCGATCCATATATTCTGGAATTTTTGTTGGAATCGGCCGAGTTACAAACTCAGCCGATCCACCGTTCGGTCGAGTTCTAGCTAGGAAACTCGGCCGATCCACTGATCGGTTCAAGTCTGGAAATGGACCGATCGGTCGAGTTTCTCAAAGGAAACTCGGCCGACAGTCTAGCTTTCAGCCTTGTCTTTTAGTGGTTCGGCCGAGTTGCCTTTATTGAAACTCGGCCGATCAGACTGTACTAAAAAGTGCAGAAAAGTGATTCTAGCCGTTGTGGAGTTGCAACAAGTGAAAATAGATCCGTTGCAAGCCACAAAACGGCTAGTTTTCGTTCACAAGTGTTCCCAAAGGCTAAGAGGCATCCCCAGCTATAAATAGGACCCCTTGGGCTTCATTCCAAGGTTGAGCATTCCATGCAAACTCTTTGAGAGGTTCCTATTCTATAGTTGAGTGCTTCCTACAGCCTCCTCTCTCTCTCTCTAAGCTTAATCACTTGCGACATCCATTAGAGTGAGTAGGAAATCTATAAGAGAGCTAGTCCCATTTGTATATCTTGTGAAGCTCTCACTTCCACAACCTCCCCATCTCTCCATTTCAATCATGAAGATGAAGGTTCTCTCTCTTGTCCAAGAGAGGTGAAGAAGAACAAGGGAAGGAGTCCCTTGGTGAAGATCAAGGCCGAAGACTTGGAGCTAGAGTGGGTAAGCCCTGGGAGAAGGCAGAAGACTCAAGCTCAAGTGGGTAAGTCCTTGGTGGAAAGCTTCTCCGAGTGAAGGTGAAGTCAAAGGCAGAAGATCCAAGAAGAGTGGGTAATTCCTACAAGGCCGAAGACTTGTGTAAGAGTGGGTAAGTCCTTGGAGAAGGCCGAAGACTCTTGCAAAGTGGGTAAGTCCTTGGTAAGGTTGAAGACTCTTTGTATTGGATAGGTAAGTCCTTTGTTGGTCATGTATTGTATGTCTTATTAATGAATATAAGAGTGCAATTGGTTGAAGTCCTAGAGGTTGACCTCTCTAGGCAAGTGGACTGACACACTTCTAGTTTGAAGTGTGGAACCACTCTAAATAGCTTGTCTAATTGGTGCATGTTCAATCTCTCTTATCCTTGCTATGCATGATTTAGTTGCACTCAAATTACCTATTTAGCAACCTTATCTTGTCATATAATTTGAAGGTTTAATGAATTTTGTTTAAGTGCTTTCAGCTCTATTCACCCCCCCCTCTAGAGCAACTAAGTCACCCATCTAGGATCCAACACACATACCCTATGATCAGATCTCATTGACAACAACATATTCAAAAAGATGGAGTGAGGGATATACCTCATCACAGAGCAAGTCCAGTGACGTCCCTTATCCTGGTGAGGTGTGTTGCTCCTGGCATGCACAGACGGTCCTCGTCCATCCTCCAAACATAAGCAACTCAATGTCTGTGTCTCTACTTCATCCATGTAGATGGACTAAAACTCCACGTCATGCTTTGTAAGCTGGCGAGAAGGAGTAGTTTTCTACTTGACAATGTGATAGAGTCAGTCGCTCTCCTTCTCTCTCACTTGGGGACGATGACGGATAGGGTTCACGTACAAGATTGTGAGTGTTAGTGTATTACTACATCCAACCATCATATCCCTATAAATAGCAGAGGAAAAGAAGCAAGATTTCCCAAAACCCTTGGGTAACGAAAGGGTTGAGGATGCATTTAAAATGAGCCGCTTGTGGACCAATAAAAGAATATCCTGGAATCAATTAATCATATTTAATTGATTAACTAATGAAAACTACTAGAGGGGGGGTGAATAGAGTTTTATAGATAATTTTAACAATTATTAAACTCAAGCAACCAACCACAAAAATATTGGACAAGGGGACAAGGATTTAGAGTGGTTCCAACTTTAGCAAATACTAAAGTTATCAGTCCACTACCCGGTTGCTTACCCAACCGGGATTTGGAAAGAAATTAATTTTATTACCTCGCAAGGACTTTACATAAAATTACAATTTCTCTCCCTAAACCCTTCAAGCAGCCTTCACCTAGAAGTAATCGCCCAACCTTGAAGCAGCCTTCACCTAGAAGTAATTGCACCACCTTGAAGTAACCTTCCTCCTGAAGTAGCTTCCCGTTGCAATAGCCTTCTTGAAGTAGCTTCCCGTGCGATAGCCTTCTTGAAGTAGCTTGAAGTCCACCTTCTCCTCCTGAGAAGAACCTTCTCCAATCCGCAGCCTCCAACCCTAGGAGTAGCAAGGAGAATACAAAGAATAAAAGGGAACAAGAAGGAAAATAGAAATTACAACTTATCCTTTTAAGCACAAGGCTTGATTTGCCTATATCAAGCGTATTGATCTCCTAACCAATGAGTATAGAAGTGTAAGTGCAGTGGTAAGGAGATGCTAGCCTATAGGACACGAAATGGGAGCAATAGGAATGAATAGCCAATGTAGGAATTTGCTCTATTGCTTCAAAACAGATTGCCAATAAGAATTCACTCTAAAGTGTAGCACAAGTGTAAAGAGTTGTATTTTAGTGTCCTATGGCTTGTCCTATTTATAGGAATGGCCTATGGATGCTTAAGGACGTTCTAGACAACTTCTAGGGGTTTCTAAGTGCTTAACTAGCCGTTAGATATAAGTTAGGTGCATTAGTAACGGCTAGTTACTTTATTCTGCAGTTGCTGTCAGAGACCATCTCAATCGACAATTTGTCGACCGAGATACCTACTCGGTCGAAGTTTTGTCGACCGACAGGCTCTCTGGATCAACGTTCATTTGCAACTGCCAACTACCTTGTCAGCTGTGTCTAACGGCTACTTGGGTCAATCTCGGTCGAGAAGTTTGTCGACCGAGAGTGTCTCGGTCGAGGAGTTTGTCGACCGAGATTGACTCTGTTTCAATCTTTCAATTAAGGCACTAAGTGTGTGTATGAGTGTGCATATGTGATCCTATTTGAAGGAGATGACCTAACTAAGTGTGGTGTTTAGCTAGGGAGATCTAACGCTTGATTTACATGAAGTCTAAGTACTTGTACATTATATATTTGTACAAGTTTACAATTGATTACATTGCATGACATTTACAAGCATTCAAGCGTAAGGATTCCCTAGAACTTTGTCATCACCTTGTTCCTGCACACTTAAGTAGCTCGTTAGATCAACAAGAATGAAATGTTTGTCATCATCGAAACAAAGGGATTTATCATAATGTCCAATTTATCCAACAATCTCCCCCTTTTTGAAGATGACAAACATTTCCTAAAATATGAAATAAGGAAATATAAAGCATGTGAGTTTCATACCTGAAGATTACCTTTTGTAGCCATTCTTGTTTTACAAGTGAGTGCTGGCCATCAAGATGAAACTCATTTATATTTATATTTTTGATTTTATATTCTTTCTCCCCCTTTGTCATTTCAAAAAGATATCCAGGTTGAATATTTTATTTCTTCTCCCCCTTAATTTTATATTAAGCTCCCCCTGAATTTTATATTTAAGCTCCCCCTTAAATAGATATTCTATTAGGAACATGGATTTAATATCATATTTGTCTAATTTATCCACAAAATGTTTCTCAATCATTTGCAAAGGATTTTAAGCCTTGAAATGATATGAGATTCCTTTAAGCTTATGATGAATGTATATTGATTTCTCATCTATCAAGGGATGTTTAGCCCTAAATTAAATGAGAATCCTTGAAATTTATAAATTTCTACATAATGAAGAGTAAAAATACTAAGGTTGTAACAAGCTTCAAATGATGTTTACAATGTTTTTGTAAGCTTCTTAATCAAATAGTCAAATTTGTTGTTATAAGCTCCCCCTTAATCTTACAATTTAAAGAAATTTAAAGCTTCTAAGGTCACAAATGATTTTAAATTTTGATTTTGACCGTATCAAAAGTATACTAAGATTAAGAACAATAAGATGATGTCCAAATAAGCATTTTGTCAAAGCTTATTTTAGGTCGCCCTTGACTACGACCATAGCGCCCCTTGGTCAATTTAATTTTAACCAAGAGGCAAATTCTGCAGATTTCCAAGATAACCATTCATATGTGAAGTATAATTTCTGCAGATAGTTATAAATATCAATTTGAAGCACATTAAGATATACCTATTATGAAGACTTAATATGAACATCATAGTAAAGTCTTTGACCTTGATGCATGTTTTACATTCATTGTAAAAGATGTTTCATATGCTTTGCTATGGGTACATAAATATCAAATCCCATTTCTTCTTATACCCTTATCATAAGATACTTTAGAAACATATATTTTGAAAGCAAGATTAATATCTTAAAGTCAAGATTTTTGCTTTTGATTTCTTAGAACAAGCAAATGGATAAAAACATTAATATTTTGTTCTAAGAGGCACCGTTTGGCTTGTCATAGCATCATCATCACAAGCTGTGTTCACAAGCATTATCTATTATGTCAAGATGCTTTTATGCTAATGACATTTGCAATTATCTGAATCACAATGATCATTCATGGTTTGCATATATGAATCAAAGCTTATTTTAAACAAATGAAACATAATGATCATGATGAAGCATATCTATGATAGAACAATTGAAGCATGAAATTTAACCCATGGTTTTTATGTAACTAGATCAAGGAATACTTAGAATGGACCTATATGATTCAAGTGAAGGCATGTTGCAAATATCAATGTGTGATTTGTCTTAAAGATTCATTCATAATTCCAATTAAATTTATAGCAGACTGAGCTAGTCGGTTTTCAGAAACTTATTCGGTCGAACTCTTCTCAACCGAAATGTTTCTACAAATTTCATTCAGCAATTTGTATGTTTTATGTATAAGTTTTGTTACAGGTGTCAAATCCTATTTACTCTTGTTTTCAGATAATATACTTTAGAAGCATTTTTCCTTGAATCCTTACTTTTTATTTCTTAGAACAAATAAATGGATAAAGTATTAAAAAAAAATTTGTTCTAAAGAAACATAGTTATTGAAATATAATAATCATGATGCTATAGATAGGTAGAAGCATATCCATAGTGCAATAATTTAAATTGCAACACATACATGGTTTATGTATAGATATTCCAAGGATTACTTAGGAAAACCATTATGATAAAACAGTAATTTCCTTGGTTAAGCTAATCATGATTTTTCAGTTTTAAATCCAACCATTGAGAGTAAACCAAAATAGTCTCATATAAGTTTTCAATTTTAAGACAAACTTTTATAACTGATCATGCCGAAGAAACTTTTCAAACAATGAATAAGGTTTGTTCAAGATTAGTCTTCTTACAGAACTTTTGCAATATGTTTAAGGATTTTCTACTCATAATGTTATATAATGTAAACGATCAATATGTCTTGCTACAAAAATTTGTCTTCCAAGATTTTATTCTTGATTTGCATGTTAATTCAATCATCAATAACAATTTGATAGCAAACTAGGTTGATTGAAAAACAATTTCAGAATATTTATGTCAGACTTGACAACAGAAGCCTGCTCGGTCGACCATTTCTCGACCGACATGTCCCTCGGTCGACAGTGTCTCGACCGATAAAGGTTCTGTGTTGTTTCAAACCTGTTTTCAAATATTGTTTATAATTAAAAGCAAAAGTATGAAAGTTAAAGCTCGATTTAGTTGAGATATTTAAATATCAAGGCAACATTTAGGTTAAATATCAACTAATCATATACATTTTGTGAATCCAAACTAAACAAGTAGTTTAAGATGTATATTTGGAAATTTCATTTCTTGGATTAACTTGGTGCCCTATTATGTTAAGTTGAGATAGACATAGAGATATACAACTTAGAGTCTTTGGTCATATCTCAACTTAATTTTATCCAATTAGTTTGGTGGTTTTGGAACCCATACTAACTCAACATTCTTTCTCTTGTATGGGCATGAAAAAGAGTAATGTCCAAGACGTGAGCAATAATGGCAACATATAGAATCAACCTCAAGTATTTTTCTATGGTTTTGTTCTAGGTTGTTCTTTGGTACAAATGTGGGTTGATGTGCTCGTGTCTTTCTCCAACTAGGTTGTTCATAAGATTTCCCTTTGGGCTTATAACCTAGTCCTCTTCTCCCAATTTGATGATAGGAATCATCCAATATTCTATCAAGGATTCCATTGTTGCTTAATCTACTAACTTCTTGTTGCAACTTAGTGATCTCATCCATTCTTTTCTTAATATCTAGTTTTGCTTGATCTAGATTAGATGATAAAGAATTCCTTTCTTTCACTATATTATCATAATCTAGATGTGTACACAAAATAGGTTGTTTTTTAAGATCATTTAACTTTGCAAGTAATTCAACCTTTTCTTGATATAGAAGATCATAATTTGTTTCTAGGGTAAAAATCTTCACATCACTACTACTTAGAGATGATTTCAAAGTACGATTTTCAGAAATAATGCTATCTTTTTCAAAACCAAGATTATTCAATTTAGCATATAAATCTTCATTTTCAGATGTAAGAGCAAGAAGTCTAGCATTTAACTCATCGTTTGTTTTACTAGATTTCTTTAATTTCTTCTTGCACTCAATATACTTATTGTGAGTTTCTTCAAGACTAGAAATTAGCTCTTCTTTTGATAAATCAAGAAGGCTTACCTCTTCTTCTTCTTCTTCATTGGTTGTAGCAATAAGACAATTTTTATGAGCTTCTTTCTTCTTTTCTCTCCATGGACAACCGACTGTGGTATGATTTGTTCCCAAACACCAATTGCAGCTTGTTGAAGGTTGGTCCAAGTTGCTCCTTTGCCTGCGGTTGTATTCACCTCCACCCTTCATTCTTCAAGACCTGGTTAGGGTTCCTTGAAGCCTGCTCTGATACCAACTGAAAACTACTAGAGGGGGGGGTGAATAGAGTTTTATAGATAATTTTAACAATTATTAAACTCAAGCAACCAACCACAAAAATATTGGACAAGGGGACAAGGATTTAGAGTGGTTCCAACTTTAGCAAATACTAAAGTTGTCAGTCCACTACCCGGTTGCTTACCCAACCGGGATTTGGAAAGAAATTAATTTTATTACCTCACAAGGACTTTACATAAAATTACAATTTCTCTCCCGAAACCCTTCAAGCAGCCTTCACCTAGAAGTAATCGCCCAACCTTGAAGCAGCCTTCACCTAGAAGTAATTGCACCACCTTGAAGCAGCCTTCCTCCTGAAGTAGCTTCCCGTTGCAATATCCTTCTTGAAGTAGCTTCCCATGCGATAGCCTTCTTGAAGTATCTTGAAGTCCACCTTCTCCTCCTGAGAAGAACCTTCTCCAATCCGCAGCCTCCAACCCTAGGAGTAGCAAGGAGAATACAAAGAATAAAAGGGAACAAGAAGGAAAATAGAAATTACAACTTATCCTTTTAAGCACAAGTCTTGATTTGCCTATATCAAGCGTATTGATCTCCTAACCAATGAGTATAGAAGTGTAAGTGCAGTGGTAAGGAGATGCTAGCCTATAGGACACGAAATGGGAGCAATAGGAATGAATAGCCAATGTAGGAATTTGCTCTATTGCTTCAAAACAGATTGCCAATAAGAATTCACTCTAAAGTGTAGCACAAGTGTAAAGAGTTGTATTTTAGTGTCCTATGGCTTGTCCTATTTATAGGAATGGCCTATGGATGCTTAAGGATGTTCTAGACAACTTCTAGGGGTTTCTAAGTGCTTAACTAGCCGTTAGATATAAGTTAGGTGCATTAGTAACGGCTAGTTACTTTATTCTGCAGTTGTTGTCAGAGACCATCTCGGTCGACAATTTGTCGACCGAGATACCTACTCGGTCGAAGTTTTGTCGACCGACAGGCTCTCTGGATCAACGTTCATTTGCAACTGCCAACTACCTTGTCAGCTGTGTCTAACGGCTACTTGGGTCAATCTCGGTCGAGAAGTTTGTCGACCGAGAGTGTCTCGGTCGAGGAGTTTGTCGACCGAGATTGACTCTGTTTCAATCTTTCAATTAAGGCACTAAGTGTGTGTATGAGTGTGCATATGTGATCCTATTTGAAGGAGATGACCTAACTAAGTGTGGGTGTTTAGCTAGGGAGATCTAACGCTTGATTTACATGAAGTCTAAGTACTTGTACATTATATATTTGTACCAGTTTACAATTGATTACATTGCATGACATTTACAAGCATTCAAGCGTAAGGATTCCCTAGAACTTTGTCATCACCTTGTTCCTGCACACTTAAGTAGCTCGTTAGATCAACAAGAATGAAATGTTTGTCATCATCGAAACAAAGGGATTTATCATAATGTCCAATTTATCCAACAACTAATTCTCATCATAAGGCTCTAGTCAA
This sequence comes from Alisma plantago-aquatica, assembly GCA_963693085.1. Classification (NCBI taxonomy): domain Eukaryota; kingdom Viridiplantae; phylum Streptophyta; class Magnoliopsida; order Alismatales; family Alismataceae; genus Alisma; species Alisma plantago-aquatica. Next base: position 296,028,294 of record OY856411.1, read on the forward strand.
TCCGCTCAGGAATAGCCAGCTAACTTAATAATTAAATCTAATTAATTGGCTTAAATATTTTAACCAATTAACTCAGATGATGTTCCAATATTATTATCATAGATTACCTAAACATTTTAGTAACCAATTTGATTCTGAATACTTCCAATCATGTCCAAAATTATACTCCTATTCCAATACATCACATGCGTGTAACCCTGTAGGCTCTAAACTATCTTTCCAATGATATTCATAAAAATATTATAATTTCACAACCAATGATGGGTATCTAGAAAGACTTCATTTCTATCCAAGTCATTGGAGATGTTGGAGAACAACTTAACCTATCATCTACGGTTGGTGTTATAACAATTTTATACTTTGTTTGTCTCTGATATCCAGATTGAACTCGAGGGATGGAGTTGTCATCCTCTTCAATTTTCAATCTATGTTCCTTGAACTAGAGCAAACTATTTGAGATATGTGTAAGCTCAATATCACATATTTACTCACATCAGCATGGCCATTTTTCAGTCTTGCTTATCAACTAGACAGAATACCATACTCCTATAGGAGGGATAAATCTCATATACATCACTTACAGTCATCCCCATGTGTCACAATGCACCCAGGCACCACCTTTATGGCAACCCTTATTCAGGATCATGGTGGATGATGTCAAAGTACACTGAACGATATGTGATGAGAGTAGTGATTTCATGTCTAAGAACCACAATCACCACCATCACTATGACAGATGGGTCTAACTACCAATCATGGTTTCCATGTGTCACTCTCAAGATGGGTCTGTCATATACACAGTTCTTTGACAAGTATCTATGTGCTTGGTTTGATATCACATATCATGACTAATGATATTCTACCATCAACCAACACACACTCTAGTCTTAAGTATTATTTTTGTCTATTAGCCTTCCATAATAACATCCAACTAGGGACATAACAAGAATGTGTAAACTCTTGACATCCATATGATCTCATCGTTCAGGTCCTCAACTCAAAGATATACATCATTGAGTAATATCATTCTTTAGATACTTATTATGTTATATCATTATCTCATAACTGAATAAGCAGAATAAATTGGAAGGTTGTCTTTATTATTAATCAAATCATTTACAAGATATGCCATTACAAACATCACATGATTGGCTCTCTGGGCATATATACCAACACCATTTGTATCCAAGTTGGTGTGAGAAGTATCTTATTGGCTTCATAAATATAAAAGGTACCTAAAACCACATTAAAAAGGGATGAATATGATATTTGTTTTATACTAAGGATTGAAACAAATTCCCTCCAGTGTCTAGATTACAAAAAAAGTACATTCTACATGGATTGGAAAGGTTTCAAATTTCACTCTAGCACCTTACATGCTCGATAAAAATTACCCATGAGGTGGATAGAGACAATGCTCATGTACCTAATATTAATGATAAGAGTCATATCTATATGTTTAGAATACATAAATAAATCAACAACCACACAAGCTAAAAGGTTTACAACCTAGTGAATAGGCGAGCATCTAACTCTCTTATGATCCTTCTAAACACTCAATATAGAGTCAATAAGAGATCGATTACAAGAGCACAAAGAAATTTATGATTGAGATGATGTAATAACCCATTAATATAGGATCCTACACAAAAAAATATAACCAAATAAGAAAAAGGTTTGATAGTATAATAAGAAATACATCTGAGATAAATAATAAATTTAAATTCGATGAATTATATATCATATAAATAGAAAATTAAATAGGTGGAAGCCTTGAAATGTATACTATAGACACCCTTGATATTGTTAATCCTTAATTTAGTCAGTTAGAGTTATAGACTCAAAAGAAAAAGCCATCTTAACCATAAATCAAAGACTAGGTGAAATTGAGATAGAAATAGAATCACAACCATGATTAATTTGGATAAATCAATTGCAATCACAATATAACTCTAAATAGTTAGAAAATACGACATTGAGAAAGCATATGGTACCAAGAAATTATGTTATTTTATGGGAAGTGGCAAAGAACATACACTAAAAAGTATTATCTCCTAAACAACATAAAGCAATATTATTCTCATGAGAAATACATATTCAAATTTAAGGTTGATTTTGTTGGGTAATATGGGCACATAGTACATCAACAAAAATAAAAATTTAATCTATCAGTATTCCCATACCAGCAAGATCACGTCAACTACTATGAAATAGGAAGGATGGCTTAACGAGTCATACCTGGTCCTGGAGCAAGTACAATGACAACAACTCACTTCAATGTAAGTATGAACTAGTTGCCCTTGGACTGTGGATGTGCAGTTCCTGATCTTCACCACAAACAACAAACAGAACAAGTTCTGCAACAACTCCTATGGACTCGCCACGGACTGCAGGTTGATGTTTGCTCCCCTAGCAGTAGCCAAAGGACTTTTTCCTCTAGAGTAGTCCACACTAACCAACTAGAACTCTTATCATTCAACAAGAATAGATAGGAAGGAGTTGTCCCTCCTATTGGTGTACTAGTCACCAACATGCTCTCCTACAACAACGATCCTTAATTTTTCTCTCCCGTTGTTATCCCTCCCTTGTCGGGTAGGATTGGCTTGGGCTCTCTCAGTTACCACAACCAGAGAGGACAACAATTGTCTAAGGAACTGATTCTCAGTTGTCTTCTTGTGTTCTAGGAAGCCCCCAGTACCCTTCTATTTATAGGCGATGTCTGGGCTAGGGTTCCCAGTCTGTTTGAGATTTGTGTGAGAGTGGAAGGGACCAGAAGATCTTGAATTTTCACAATTTGTGAACCGTGAAATGGTCGTCTGGTGACCCATACGGTCTTTTGGTCACACGAGACAGTCATCTCATACTGCCAAACAGCCGTTTGACACTTTCCCAATCGCATACAAATTTGGCAATTTTGATTCCAATTAATATCACATATTAATTCCTTACACCACAAGTATTGATCAATCGAACAATTTTGGGAAACATCCATACCTTTATTCGTCCCAATCGAGTTGTCTCGCCCATGTGAGATGTCTGTCTTGTTCACCCAAACAGTCATCTGGTGAACCTCAATCGAGTCGATCGGTTCAACAGATTTAATCGGTCGGTTCACTCCTCATTTGGGAAGAACTTAGCCAATTCAAACTCTAATTAGTCTGACAACCCAAACAACCATATCAACACTTAAGATGCTCATCTGGATGTCCAAGCATCCATCTCAACACTTTAAATGGTCGTTTGTTAGTTCTATCAGCCAATCCATCGACTCTGTTGATGAATTGAATACCTAAATGCTTTAGTAATCAATCCAATCATCATTTAAGATTAAACTCTTCTTCTAGATGAGTTCCTATGTGTGTGGACCTATATGTCCCATATCATATTGGTAGTGATCGTCCATAACTAACTTATGACATCACAAGTAGGGAGTGGTGCCTAGTCACACAACAATGCTACCCAAGTGAATGGAAAGTTGGAGAACAACTTCAACCTACAATCTATGTAATGTGTTGTAGTGATTGTATAATTCCTTTGTCTCTATTATCTGGAATGAACTCAAGGCATGGAATCATCATCCTATCAATGTTCAATCCATGTTTCTTAAACCAAGAGCAGAATGTCTAAGATAATGTGGCCTCAATATCATATATTGATTCACATGTGCATGCGTGTGCGCATGCGAATGCATTTCTCAGTCTCGCTCATCAAGTGGCTAGGATATCATGCTCTAGTAGGAAGGAAACATCCCATCTCTATCACTCACAGTCTATCTTAATGTGTCAAATTCACCCAATCATCCCATTTATAACAACTGATGTTTGAGGACTACGTTTGATGATGTCAAAGCGCACCCAACGACATGTGATAAGTGTAGTAATTTTAGGTCTAAGAATCACAATCACCACCTTCACTATGAGAGATGACTATGACCACCAATGATGGTTTCTATGTGTCAGTCTCAAGGTGGGTCTTTCTGATACACTATTCTCTAACATGTATCTATGTGCTTGGTTTGATATTGCCATATCATGACTAATGATATTCTTTCATCAACTAACCCACACTCTAGTCTTATGTTTTATTGGTGTCTATCTACCCTCCATAGTAACAATCGACTAGGGACATAATAATAATGTACATACTTTTAACATTCATATGATCGCATCCTTCCAAGTCACATACTTGAAGACATACATCATTGAGTATTGTCATTATTTAAACATTCATAATATTTCCTCATTATCTCATAATTGAGTGAAACATAATGAATTGGAAGCTTGCCTTTATTAGTATTAATCAAATCATGTATGGTTTATGCCATGTTAATCATCACATGATTAGCTCTCTGGGCATACCTTACCAACAGACTCCCACTTGCACTTAGAGACAATCACCCATGAATCTTATACTTAGTGATACAAACATGTCCATCATGTTTCTATTGCGCAAGTGCTTAATCCCATGGGTTAGCAACATTTTGCTATTAGTCGATATATTGCATGTTTCTTATCTCTTTGCCCTTCAGATGAAACCATTGTAATATGGTATATGATATTCCTTGCCTAACAAGTAGCTCCATTGTTGTCACAGTATCACTACTGAGTCATCAAAGCTTGGAACATCTATAAGTTCATCATATGAACCTTTAGATCTATATAGTATCACTCTATGTTCATAGCATAAGTATACTCAGCTTATATTGTAGAATAGAATTAATGGCTATTAGTTCAGAATCCTTCCAACTAACAACATTTCTCCTTTTAAATAAAATATATTTTATTATGATCACTTTTGTCATTATGGAAGCTTACATCGATGTAACCCTTTACATCCAACTCTTTCCTTTTGTTGCTATCCTTATTGACTAGCAAACAGTCCTTCTGTATTTCACAAGTACTAATGGATGTCTTTAATGACATTCTAATAACCCTTATCGGAATTTACTATCACCTTGTCATGCCTAGTACATACAAGATTGTATGGGATAAGTACATTTATAGCAATCATGATAGATCCATTGATACAGCATGTGGCATCTTAATCATGGCATTTCCATTCTTTACAAGAATTGGAACTAATGGTTCATGAGAGACCAATTCGGATTCTCTCTCATTGAATCCTTTAATGTTGAACTCCTTCAACATATTGCTATTGTATGTGCTCAAACTTCCGTTGTGAAACATTTAAGAACTATCTCATAGGTCTTATCCTTATCTCATTATATCTCTCACCTTATCCTTCATATTCCGGGGGTTTTGATGCCAGATATCAACATTCACAATATTGAGATGTCATTCCTCATCACATGTGGAATATTCACATATGCTCCCACTAAATCTTTTGTAATTATAGATTTCATCTTTCAACTTGATTCAAGTCAAACTTTTTGACTATCTTGTCGTAATAAAAGATCTCATCTCTGAGATGCTTGTTTCAATCCCAGATTGAACTTTGTAGTTCATAGACTTTATTTGCATTCTTGAAGTTATAAAACCTTTTAGTTTGTGTCACGTACACACCCTCTGATATATTCCTTTTAAGATATCTAATTTTATCTTCATATGCCAAACCTCTTAGTCTATTTTAATTACAACAAGCATGACAATTGTTAAATCAATTTCTATCATGTTCAACAACTTGAACTGATTTGAAAACCTATTCAACCAATTTTTCCTTTTATGTTGTCCATGTAGGCCTATGCCACAAGACCCTATTGCACCCTTTAGGTATTACCCCTTTAGGTGGCGCTATCAAGGTTGTATCTTGTTAGCTTACATGGACCCCATAATGGGCTTGAGCCATTACTCAGATTATGGTACTCTATAGCTTCCCGTCAATTGGTTGGCTCATCCTATTATGACCAACCTATCTGAATTTTTGGATTCACAATCCTCTACTCTCATATGTGTTCTAATAGAACTATTTTATTCTATGTTACATGACAAACTTGAGATTCCACAACAACTTGTGATTATCTTAGTTCTCATTGTACCTTTTTATCGATCTTGAACATTTTGAGTTCTACTTTTACTCCCACTGATTCTTCAGGAACTCAGTTATCCTATCAACAAAACACTTTTTCTATTAGATTGGGATTAGTAGTAACATTCAACAATTATGGTTTGTGGATAAACCTTCCTTAATAAACTACTTTCTCAATGTAGGTTTCAATCCCTTAGACATATTGAGACATTCCCAAATCATATTATATATGATGTCTTATAAACCATTTAGACGGTACATTATTTAGTGATAGCATTACATTTATGAGTATAAGAAGATTAGATTAATCAATAATTATGTCATGACTCATCATGGTATAATTCCTTCTTTCTGACACATCATCATGTTTAGATGGATTTGACTTATGATACATTATCATAGTCCTTTCTTTGAAGGTTCTCAAGTTATTGTTGTAGAGTATTTAAACATTTGATCTCATCAAAGTTTCTTAATACTTTCATCTAAGCCATACTTCATTTATAATATCCTTGAACACTTCAAGATATTTCCACTTTACTGAGTACATATCATCATATTACCAATAAATGAATATGAGTTATAAATAATTATATATAGCTTTCATTCCGTAAGATCTTCATGCATCACATGTATGAGGTCTCATGAAAAGCTTATCCTCCCACTACATCTAGTGAAGGATGTCATGTCACATTGTGTGTAAGTAATATTTGCATATTTCTTCAGGTTCACTAACCAAGGGAATCCAGATCAACATCAATATGTATTCTATACAGACATTTCTTATATATGTTCAAGGTGACTATTGCTAATGATAATCTTGAGTTATCAATTATAATCTTTTGTATTAACATTATAACAATCATATCAAAGTCTTTCATACAAATATCATTAGATGTTTGGGCATTGCCATGAAAGATCAAATAATTTAAAATACAAACATAAACAACCTTTTATTGATTTATCATGTTTTTCATAAAAGATGCATAAAAGAAATGTTTCTAATGTCATAATGAAATAGCAGTTCAACTAACTATATTACATGTCCATTGGGCTAAGATAAATTTAAAATGTGGACCAAAGCTTCCACAACTCTTGCTCCGCCTTACATATCATTGTCCTTCTATGAAGGCTTATACTTCTTGTCAGATCTTGCACATCAGTATGTAAGATCTCTATTTGGTATCACATACCAAAATGAAGAAGTAATCAAATTTATCTTATAACATTTATACCTGAACTGGAGGCCTCAGTTCTCTCCTTCTTCTTCTTTAGTTCCTCTAACCTGGGTGGGCAATTTCTTTTCCAATGTTCAGGCTGGTGACAATCACCTCTTACTTTCTTCACACCCCTCTTTGCCTTGAGATCTAAAGACTTGGGCTTTTGGCTAGCTTTAGAACTCTTCTTAGCTTCGCCTTTGACTTTAGATTTCCCCTTTGTCTTGTTGATCATCATCACAGACTTGTGCTTGTCTTTTTTCATCTGTCCCTCAGCTATTCTCAAGATTCCCAACAACTCTATCAATGACTTGTCGAAGTCATTCATGTTATAGTTTATGACAAACTGGCTATATGACTCTGGAAAAGATTGTATAATCATGTCAGTGACCAACTCTTAACCTAGGAATCCTAGTGTGAGAACCAGTTACACTAAACGATATTACTCAAAACATAAAACACAATCAATCACCAATTAGTCATGTACCCAAAAATATGGGTAAATTAAAATCAATTTCAATGTCAGCACTTGCTCAGAAACATTTGCATAAGAGCCCAACATCTTTCTTATATCCATACTATGCCAAGAATTTGATACAATTTTTCTATTACCTTAGCCAAAACATATATACACAGGATAACAATGTTCATATATGCCACACAAGTAAGCATTAATATGCTAACAAAAGTCTGATTCATTTGAAACACATTATACAAACTTTTCCTGCCCATACTTGAGAGTACAGGGACGACTCTAAGACACACTAGTCATATAATCAAATTTATCAAAGATTCATTACTATAGCACCTCTTTGCAGCCACATGTTTGTTTTCGTCACTTCCGATTACCTAAAAAGATGTGGCAAACCACAAGGGTGAGACCCATGTCCCAGCAAGAGATATAACCTCCAACAACGATTATTGATTACAAAATTTTTAAGTAATTAAACAACTAAGCAGTTTAATCAGATATAACAAATAAGCTCATCAACACTGATGATTAACAAAATACATAAAGGAGCAGATAATAACTATCATCATTAGCCAGACTATCAACCTTTATCTTGTTGACAATATAAGAAATTCAGTAGCATATGCATATCTAGCATCATGAGCAAGTCTAATAACATAGAATCTCTATCATTATGAATAAGTCTAGCCACATAAGCATAGCTAACAACATTAGCATGTCTAATAGATTGAACATATCAACATCATAAAAAGAGCTAACAACATAAGCACAATTACCTAGATAAGCATGATTAGCATTATATGCATATCTAGTCACAAAGGCATGGCTAGCATGCTAAACATAACTAACAACATGAGATATCTAGCATCATGTTTATAATCAGCAGTAGAAGTATAGTTATCAACATAATCATGGCTATTGTATGTATGCATCTACAATCTTAAGCGTATCCACAACATAACTATATCTACTATCTCTTAATTGCACTAAGCATCATCTTTATGTAAAGAGAACAAACAAGGATTATCATTCAATGTGAAGCATCATGTATAACTCTAAAAAAATATGCTATACGGTTGTATTACATCTTTTATTATGCCCTGAGGAAATTGAGAATACCACTCAAAATCCAACTGACCACTACTAAGTCAAAATCAGTGTCATACAAGATCTAGGAAGAGCCGGACTCCTAAGATCTTCTCCGCCCCCGCGGTCAGTACGGGTCCACCACAGCGACACATAAGGTCAAGCTACTATAGCCTAGTCCATCCTTCGTACAGGTCACAACACTAGTGAAAGGAGGTGGGTACACATACCCTACCATCTGAGGTACAACCGCAATTGTCCTCTGACATGATTAAACCATGCGTAAAATGCAAGTGCATGCGTCGATGTAATATAGGCCTTTGTGAGGCCTGAGTCAAACTCAGGGAACGTGACTTCGGTAGACTATTACTAACTACTTGCAATCAGCTAGATTGATTATAAAAGTTTGAAAGTTTCTTGAAAGAGAAAATAAAAACAAAAGAAAACAAAACAATCGATTAAAAAGTTGGTTTAATCAATTAAAATGGGATCTTTAGGATTGTGGTTTCACTACATATTCTCGTTGTACTAATTCCTACACGATTATCACAACTTGTCTCCTATCCCGAGTAGTGGCCTTTATATAGAATTGTTCGCTTCTGTGATACAATTCTCTACCTTAATATAGGTCGGTTCCATGACAGTAGCAACCTATACCCTAAATTAGGTGCATGAAGAACATATCTTTAGGTTTCCACCATTAACCGTACCTCGCCTTTTCCAAGGGATTTATAAGTTAATGTGATTATTACGTCTTTTCAACTGTTAATTCTTCATCAAAATCAATTAAAGGTATTAAGTTACCATTATGGTGATCAAGCACAATGATAGGATTGAGAAAACAATATCATACCATAGATTTGAGAGATAAATTATGATTAACTATGTAAAAATCATCATACAACGATTACCCGGGCTACTCCCGGTCCTAAAGACAAAGGGGATTAGCCCCGTATGTTCATATTAATGAAAAACATCATGAAGGAAGGAAAAAACATAGGGGAAATGTGGATGGATATGGTGTAACCCTTGAACGAAGGAGAACCGGGTGATCCTCGATGCGGGATGGCGTTCTGCAGCCTTCCGACGGTAGAAAACTCCGTCTGCAGCTCTGGAAATGTTTGGGGCATAGCTCTGGTCTCCGTTCTTCATCCTCTCTTCTTCTGAGACTTGTGCAGTGGCTAATAACGTGATAGTATGGCTTGGGCCACCTTTTCTAGGTATAGGGATCACTTACTGCCGCCAAAACATCACGGTCGTATGATTAAGATCGTTCTGGGCAATTTCCTGATCTGACAGTGTTGATACCATCGATGAGGTGTCGATGGTATCGACCCCTTAGGATAACGACACTTTTTCAATTTCTTGGGGTTCTTTCTGAAGGCATCTTGATACTATCGACTAAAATGTCGATAGTATCGACTTGTTGATCTTTGACACGCTGATGTAATCTCGATAGCATCGACCATGGCATCGATGGTATTGACCAGTTCTGCTTCTTCTCTGACTCTGTACTGTGACCATCTCAATGGCATCGACGGATGTCGATAGTATCGACCACTGCAGATATGCAAATTCCCTGAAATAAAGAGAAGAACACCAATCAAATCTGAGAAATATGATCCTTTATACCAAATAAAATAAATAAGATAACATTGATGCCTAATGGGATTATAGGCCAAAGGAAATGAATCATGCGATATTAACCACCAATATGACCAATAAACGCATGAAATGAATGTAAAACTAGCCTATAAAAGCGACTCAAAACCCTTGCATCAAACTCCCCTAAGCTTGAACTTTGCTCGTCCTCAAGCAACAAAACTACATAATATAATTGTGAGGGTCAACTAAAGAACATATTAGCATAAAAAGACATCTCAGAATGATTCCCTCCTGTAAGGCACATACCGACCCTTGCTGACCACATAACGATAACTACCCTAAAGGTGACAATTATCGTCCATGAGAGATGCCTACCCCTAGACCAACGAACACTATCAAATAAGGCAGTTGATATAATAAATTCCTCTGGTTCCGGCTTGGTACATCTTGTGATCTCCTATCTACGTTGCTCATATCCTAACCACCATCTATATGGAAGCAGATCTCCTGATATACAAGAATGAGGAGATAATCATGGGTGGCCTACCATTTTGAGCAACGGGTGGATGAAATGGGTGGTTGTGGAAGAAAAAGGAAGCACAATACAGTTTAGCATGCAATAAACAATAAAAATGACCTAAATGATGCATATGCGTATGGAAATGACCTAATGCCTACTTTTTAGGTGGAATAATGCATGCTCTACTATTCCGTCTCAAGGTGAGATGGAATGTTTACAAAACTACATCATGTGCTTATTCTTTTTAATATACAGGTGAAACAAGTTCTTTTCTCCCTCTGATTTCACTTTATTTTTATTTTTTTTCTCTCTTTTTTTCAAGCCATTCTTCTTCTCAATTTATGACTAGAGAAACATTTATACTACTTTACATTTTTTTTGGACTTATTTTCACATAGCTACTACATTTGATGCATTACAATTCACTCCTCAAAGAGTATAGAACAAGTTCCCCGCATTTCTTATTTTTCAAAATAAGTAAGGCACATAATGTCCTATATGCTCAAGAGTATGCAAAATGCAACTATATGAAAGTAATTATGCAACTACCATGGCATGTACTTGAGAATGTGTACATGCATGACTAATCTACAAATCTCTTTTCATTTTTCTTTTTTTTTAATTTATGCAAAATATATCTCTAATGCAATCCTATCTAAATGGCATGCAATCAAAAGATGAAAATTGTAATGTGCGCTCTATCCTTATGGTGGAGTGTGAATGAAGTGGGGTGGACATATTACAAGACTAATTGACAGAACCATTGGAAAAGATTATATGTCCCTCCTTACTGACGTGTGTACCAATCAATCAAAGGGTTTCTCTCTCTCACTTTAAATTAAAGCCCCATTACCATTTGGTCAGTTTAGGCTCAACATCCAATTCTATCCACATTGCTTGAACCATAAGGATGTACAATTATGATCATATGTTTTAAAGTTGACCTACCCAATGATTTTCATAAGTTATGTGCTCAATTTCAAACAAGGCAAGCTTACAATTTCTTGAAAAATCTTTTGAATTAATGCTCAAATTTTAAATTTCCCCCATATGACAAACATAGAGACGACATGCATTTATATTAGACATTCACAGATTACACTAGATAGACTGTGGATCCTAGAAAGCTATAAATAACAAGATTACACAACTTAAAAGAAGTTGTAAAAAAAAACTAAGAAAAATGCTAAAATAAAAAAAAAACTAAGATAGAAATTGTTCCATCTCCCCCCCTAAGATTGAATTCGACTATGGCCTCATAGTCAAAAACAACCTTAGAAGGTGGAACAGTGATACCCTCTATTATGGTGGTGGCAGAAATGGCGGGTACTGCTGGGTATGGGGGTTCCAATATGGATATTGCCCCTGAAAGCTCGGATCATAAGGTGGCATGGGTGGCGGCTGTGGATAACCCCTGAAGTAGCCTTGTCTCTAGTAACGATCATAGAAAGGTTGTTGTTGCTGCTCTATCCTCCCCAATCGGTCATATACCTACTGTTGGTTGGCGAATAACTGGCGTTCATTCTCAAAGATTTCATGTTGATTTTCATACAGCCTATTATGTGTATCCTGGATCCCTGCAAAAGCTGTCTGGTGGGACTACTGCATGGTCTGCTGGGACTCTTGGATAGACTGGAGCATGGTATACATCCCCTGCATAGCACAGGGGTCATCTCCGTCATGGGAGGGCTATAGTGGCAGCGGCTGGGAAGATGATGAAGCTCCCGGGTAGAAGTGTGGACGCTTCCCCGGAGCTACTCGTGACTGAATAGGTGTAAAAGCCTCCTCTTCCTCCGCATCATCGTTGTCCGCATCATCATCGTCTCCCGCATCCTCTTCCTCCTCGGAATCCTCAATGGCAATGATAGGTCATCGGAAGTGTTGGCCCGGCTGGAGGTTGAAGATGGGGTCTGGCAATACACGCTCCTGATACTCCTTATTAATGTGGCAATGAGCATATACCACACCATCGCAGAGTGTAAGAAGATTGAAATGGTGGAAATGGGCCAGATTAATGGGGTTTCGGCTGACCAGTGGAGGGAGTGTGGACAGGTCTAGCCCAAGGTAGAGGGCTAGTGGCGTGATAAGTCCCCCAAAGTGAATAGGGGCTCGTCTGGTGCTCCTCTTCACGGCCATCATGTGCGTCAAGAAAAACACCCCCCAGTTAAGCTTTTCTCTCTTCAGTAGCTTGTAGAGGAAAAACAAGTCCGTCTCCTAGAACTTGCTCAGCGACAATTCGCCACGAGCAAAAAAGGTAATACACAGCATACGATGAAGAATCCATATGAACGGATGCTCAAATTCGGTGACGGCTGCATTGTGGTAGCTAAGCATCTTGCATGCTGGTGAGGTCACCAACTGCGAGAACATCTCATCATAGTCGGCTCGATTGTCCGGTCATCTGTACTACTTGGGCAAATCCCACCAGTTATAGATTGTGTTGAATTGGTCGAGTGTGATGGTGTAGTTGCAGTTGAACAGTTGAAAGGAGACTCGGCCCTTGATCCATTCACGGTTGGTGGCAATGAGGTCATTGGGCATGACGCAGATGTCGAGAGATGCCATGAACTCTACCATGAGTTCCTTGTATGTCGGCCACTCGCCAAAGAAAGGGTGGCCCTCAAAATGATAGGGGATTTGTTCCTCACTTGACAACAACCTCCCAACTTGGCCACGGAGGACATAGTTGAGGTTGTCCTCAAAGCCAAGGTCTTGGATCGGGGCCTGATCAACGTAACGAGTGGGCTCGATTGAGCGCTTCATCAACTCATCGTAGATTTTCTTCACATCCGCCGAGGGATGTGCAATTCTCGGACGGGGAATGGAGCTTGGCGGTGGTGGTATGAATGTCTCGATCTCCATTAGAGCATCACGTGAGGAAGATGACGCTCCATGCCTCACCATGATGACAGAGAAAATATAGAGAAAAGGAGCTCAGTGAAGGTTGGAGAAGATGATCTCCGCAGTCGATGATGAACTCGGGGACGATGTGTATCTCACCGGATGCTCGTTGAAGGTCTCCGTATGTCGTCAATGCTCAATGTCAAGGTTGAGGAAGAATACTCTGAAGGTGTGAAGAAAAATGGAATACAACCCTTCCTTTTATAGCTTTGGTCAGTGCCCCTGGTACCTCGTCGATACCATCGACGGGGTGTCGATGCTATCAACACATGTAGCACAATCCGTCCTTCACTACCATTGACGGTCGTCGATTGATGGATGTGGGGGCCCGGATCGATGACGAGTCGATACTATTGACAGGGGTCGATGGTATCGACCCATCCCACGGATCGACCTCCCGATTTGGCGTGCTTCATTGATGGCATCTCATGGATTGCTAATGTGTCGCGTCGATACCATCGATGAGGTGTCAATGGCATCGACTTCTATTTACAATCCTTGTCCTCGTGAGGCCTTGGTGGTGGAATCCTCTGAAGCTGTGTCAATACCATCAACATAGGGGTCGATGGTATTGATATCTCTGCTACAATTTTTTCTAAAAATCTTCAGGGATCTCACGAGCATCGACCATGGTGTCGATACTATCGACCTCCTGCAAAATTTGAGTCAATCAACATGTTGGGTGGTCGATACTATCGACGAGGTCATCGATAGTATCGACAGAGAAAATTTTCTGTAGCTATCGCTCTGCACCCTCGTCGATACCATCGACACAAGGGTCGATGGTATCGACACCCAAGCAGTCCTGCACACTGAACACACACATCAGGGTATCATTTTTACACTAAAAACAAAATTAACCAAAACTACTAAAGTAAATGGAAATGAAATATACCAATGGTTGGGTTACCTCCCAACAAGCGCCCTACTTTAATGTCTTAGGCTAGACGAAATCAAGCTATTCATTCTTCCTTAAGCGTCATGAGTTTAACCTCATGCACCTTCTTTATGTAGTCCTCCCCATATAATAGTGCTTCAATCTTTGACCATTTACTAAGAATGTTATATCACCATCCTTAACCATGATAGCACCATGGGGTCGCACCTCCTCTACCATAAATGGTCCACTCCAGCGGGATCGCAATTTGCCAGGGTGCAACTTTAACCTTGAATTGAACAAAAGCACCCTCTCACCTTTTTTGAACACTCATAGCTGAATGTGGCGATCATGGATTTGCTTTGTCCACTCCTTATAGATCCTTGAGTTCTCGTAGGCATTCATCCTTAGCTCATCTAGCTCATTGAGCTCTAACATTCGCTTTCTCCCTGCCTCGTCCATGCTCAAATTCAATTTCCTTAGCGCCCAGTGCACTTTGTGCTCCAATTCTACCGGCAAATGGCAGGCCCGACCGTACACCAACCTAAAAGGTGTAGTGCTGATAGGTGTCTTAAATGCGGTCTGGTATGCCCATAGTGCATCCGGTAGCAGCACACTCCAATTCTTCCTTGATAAGGCCATTGTGCACTCCAGGATCTTCTTAATCTCTCTATTCGACACTTCCACCTGACCTTGTGTTTGCGGGTGATATGGGGTACCTACATTGTGTTTAACCCCATATTTGCTCAACAATGCTGTGAATTTCCGATTCATGAAGTGGGTGCCCCCATCGCTAATGATCATCTGTGGCACACCAAACTTGTAGAAAATATGATCCTTCACGAACTTGCACACTATTGCATCATCATTAGTCCTTGTGGGTACGGCCTCTACCCACTTCGATACATAATCGATAGCAAGCAAGATATATAAATTAGAATTAGAAGATACAAAGGGTCCCATGAAGTCAATACCCCACAAATCAAATACCTCAACTTCTTGAAATACATTGAGGGGCATCTCTTGCCGTTTTGAGATATTACCTGCCCTTTGACAGGAATCACACCGCCTCACATAGTCATAGGCGTCTCTGAAAAGTGTAGGCTAGTAAAGGCCACTCTCTAGCACCTTGGTCGCCGTCCTTGCACTCGCATGATGACCGTCAGTGGGTAATGTATGACAGTGTCTAAGCACACTATCTTATTCATTTTCCGGTACACACCTGCACAAGATTCCATCCCTGCATTGTCTTAACAGAATAGGGTCATCCCAAAAATAATATCTCAAAGAATGGAAAAACCTTTTTTTTCTTGATAAGTCCAATCATCTGGGATTTCCTTACATGCAAGGTAATTGACAATATGCGAAAACCAAGGATCCGTAGATTGAATTGAAAGAATTTGCTCATCCGAAAATGTCTCGGAAATGGGTATATTAATATCTCTCTCATTAACCTGCTCTAACTGAGATAAGTGGTCCGCAACCACATTCTCAATGCCCACCTTATCCTTAATTTCAATATCGGATTCTTGCAATAATAAGATCCACCTAATCAATCTAGGTTTAGCATCTTTCTTCTCCATTAAGTATTTTATGGCGGCATGATCAGTCCACACCACAACCTTAGAGCCCACTAAATATTGCCTAAATTTTTCGAAAGCGAAAACCATGGCAAGCAATTCTTTCTCAGTAGTGGTGTAATTTAGTTGGGCATCATTTGAAGTTTTAGACGCATAAAATATCATTGTCAGTTTGTTCTCAAGACGCTGCCCAAGAACAGCCCCTACGGCAAAATCTGACGTGTCACACATAAGTTCAAAGGGCTTAGTCCAGTCCGGCGTTGGAACAACTGGCACAAAAATCAATTTCTCCTTAAGTACCTCAAAAGCTTGCAGACATTTATTGTTAAAATAAAAAACTGCATCTTTCTCAAGAAATTCCGATAGCGGCTTGGCTATTTTTGAAAAGTCCTTTATAAATCAGCGATAAAACCCCGCATGACCAAGGAAACTCCGCACCCCTTTCACCATATTTGGTGGAGGTAGTTTGGAAATAACCTCAATCTTTACCGGATCCACCTCCAGTCCCTTGTAGGACACCTTGTGTCCTAGCACTATGCCTTCATTTACCATCATATGGCACTTTTCCCAATTGAGGACCAAATGTGTGTCCTCACATCTCTGCAACACCTTATCAAGATTCTGCAAACATTCATCAAATGACGCACCGTAGACAGAAAAATCGTCCATAAAAACCTCTAAACATCGCTCCACCATATCAGAGAAAATAGCAAGCATGCAACGTTGAAAAGTGGTCGGTGCGTTACACAAACCAAAAGGCATGCGGCGGTAAGCGAAAGTTCTGTAAGGACAAGTGAAGGTCGACTTCTCTTTGTCCTTAGGATCAATGGAAATTTGATTATAGCCTGAATAGCCATCTAAAAAGCAAAAATGAGACCGGCCAGCCAATCGTTCTAAAATTTGATCAATGAATGGGAGAGAAAAATGATCTTTCAAAGTAGCAGAGTTCAGACGGCGGTAATCAATACAAACACGCCACCCAGTCACCAATCGGGTGGTAACTGGTTCATTCAACATATTTTGAGTGACAGTGATTCCCCCCTTTTTAGGGACTACCTGTGTGGGGCTTACCCATGTTGAATCTGAAATAGCATAAATGATGCCCGCCAAAAGAAGCTTGATCACCTCCTTCTTGATGACCTCCATCATACTAGGATTGAGTCGACGTTGCGACTAAATCATTGGCTTGGCTCCTTCTACAAGTTGGATCTAGTGTTGGCATAAAGTAGGGGATACCCCCTTGTTGTCAGAAATGGACCACCCAAATGCACCACGGTGGTTCTTCAACACAATCATCAACTGTGCTTCCTCATCGGCACTCATATATGCTGATATGATCACCAGAAGCTTCTCATTATCTGCCAAGAAGACATTTTAAATGGGGGGGCAGCATCTTATGTTTCAACTCAGGTGGGCTGACCAGGGAAGATTGAATCGGTGGTGGAAGTGGTCCCAGATCTTCATAGTGATTGGCGTAATAGCAAGGAAACACTTGAAGCATCTTTACACATTCTTGTAATGAGGTACTTCTCATCCAATCTTCCATTAAGTTGAAAAGACATGCCTCAAGGGGCAGTTGCGAATATGAGTCAAACATGGAGACTACTATAGCCTCCTCCTCAATAGATGGTGAAACTTCTTCTTCTCTATCGTCAGGGTAACCCACTACTTTCACAAGAGAGATTACCTTCATCTGCTCCATGATGTTCACATCAATTGTTCCCTTATCTACCTTTGTCATTACTTGAGCCATATCAAGAAATGGCTTCCCTAGACAAAGAGAGATGTGGTGCTCAAAGTGATTATCTTATGACATTGTTCATTTGCTTGTGACTGCTTTGGATTTGGTGGCATGAGTATATCAAATCTGTCATCGACTATACCCATTGTCAACCAGACTCTACCCATCTCTAGTATCATGTCGGCAGTGGATTGAAAGGGTCTTCCCAAAAGTAGCTCATTCCCTAGTTCATCTTGCATCTCTAAAACAACAAAATCAGCCGGGAACACAAACCTATCAACCTTTACTAGGACATCCTCACAAATACCATGTGGCCTCACCATAGAATTGTCTGCCAGTTGAATTGTCATATTGCTCTACTGGTATTCTTTTAGCCCAAGCTTTTTAAATGTAGAGAGGGGCATCAAGTTGATACTTGCCCCAGAATCACATAGTGCCTCCCCAAATTTTACTTTTCCAATATAGCAGGAGATGTTGAAGTAGCCCGAATCTTGTCTCTTTGGTGGTAGTTTACCTAGAATGAATGTGTTGACCTGCTCCTTAAGCACTACCACCTCTGTATCAGGTATCTTTCTCTTCTTGGTAATTATGTCTTTCAAGAATTTACCATACGAGGGTATCTTCTCAATCGCCTCCAACAAAGGAATTTTAACCGAAAGTTTTCTAAAACTATCCAAAAATTCCTTGAACTGTGCATCCACTTTCTTGGCTTTGAGACTGTTGGGGTAAGGGACAGGGATGATCTGTTCCCTCTAATGTGGTGGCACATATGGTGTCATATTATCCTTCTCCTTCTCTGTAATAGGCTCCTCTGTGGCCTTCCCTCCTTCGTCTTCAACTATCTCTACAACTTCAGTATCCTCTGCACTCTCACCTTGATCTTCTGACTGTGGGGTGCTCAGTTCATCGATGCTAGGGTTTAAAAGTTTCTTTCCACTCCTCAGTAGAATGGCTTTAGTCTGGTGGTTCCCTCCTGGAACATTTGTATTTCTCGGAAAACCTTGCACTATGGGCTTCTTCAGACTTGCTAATTTAGCTGCCATCTATGTTATAGATGTCTCAAGAGTCTCATCTGAGCCCCAGGACTTTGTAGAGTTTGCCCAAACTAGTTCATAAATTCTCCTTATTTCTTGATTTGTTGGCCAAATGTGCTCATTAACTCTTGATTCTGCTTTATCACCTGATTGAGCAACTCATTGCTCTTTTCCTCTATCATGGGTTGTAGCTTAGCATTAGGATCTTGAAGGAAATTATTTGGATCCTTCCATGAAAACTTTTTGTCCTTCCTCCAAGAATAGTCATTATTTATGTACCCCTATTGCTGGCACATGAATTTCACTTGTGCCTCGTCATCAGATCCTTCATCTTCTTTGGCTAGAAGTCTCTTCGCAATCAAGTCCATCTTGTCATTCAGTTCTTTGATGGCTTTTGCATCCCCTACAGCTCAAACTTATTCTGGTGCATCTCTATCACCCCAGGACTGTTTCTTAGCCATGTTCTTCAAGATCTCCCAACACCTTGTGGCTGTGTTGTTCAAGAAGAAACATGAGCCTGCTGAATCTAAGTTGCTTCGGTCATGCTCATTGATAGCAAAGTAGAAATTTTTTACTTGTTTTTCCTTATCCAGCCCATGATGTGGGCACCTCCTCAGCATAATTTGGAAGCCTTCCCACATCTCAGAATAGGTTTCTCCCACCTTTTGGCTGAAATTGTGAATTTTCCTCACTAAGTCATTGGTCTTCTCAGGTGGGAAAAATTGCTTAAAAAATACCTCAATCATTTGATCCCAAGTCTCAACGATTTCATCATCAAGGTTGCGCAGCCATTCTCGTGCATTTCCTGTGAGAGAGCTGGGAAATAACTTCAAGTAAAGTGACTCATGTGGAAACCTATCAATCTTTATCATGTCACAATTTTCCACAAATGTACTAATGTGAGAAACAGGATCTTCATTCTTCAGCCCGTGAAATGCTTGAGACTTGGCCAGGTTTATCAATGTCGGATCAATCTTGTATGTGGGAATGTTGATTGTCTGCCTTTTGATCGGCCCCTTTGATGTTGATGAGGATGAAGCCTTGATCTTATCCCATATTGTCTTTTCTTCAGCCATTTCTTCAAGTTCTTGTTCAAATTCCTCAGGTGGTGGATTTGTCAACTCAACTCCATCACCTACTGGCAGAATCACTGGTAATTCTATGTAGTCTGTGCTACGCATCTTTACCATCAACTTGCACCTTAAAAAATGGAAATTATTTCAGTACAGTGCTAAAAAGGAATAAGTAATTAAAGTAAGCAAAATTAAATTTAAAATTTTAAGAATTATATGAAAAAGTGGCCTAGTGTGGCCGCTCGCAGCACTCGTAGTGCCAAAAATTACCGTTCCCCGGCAACGACACCAAAAACTTGACATGATTAAACCGTGCGTAAAACGTAAGTGCACGCGTCAACGTAATATAGACCTTCGTGAGGCCCGAGTCGAACTCAGGGAACATGAATTCGGTAGACTACTACTAACTACTTGCAATTAGCTAGACCGATTATAAAAGTTTGAGAGTTGTTTGAAAGAGAAAATAAAAACAAAATAAAACAAAACAATTGATTAAAGAGTTGGTTTAATCAATTAAAATGGGATCTTTAGGATTGCGATTTCACCATGGATTCTCTTTGTACTAATTCCTACACGATTATCACAACTTGTCTCATATCCCAAGTAGTAGCCTTTATATAGAATTGTTCGCTTCCGCGATACAATTCTCTACCTTAATCTAGATCGGTTCCACGTTAGTAGCAACCTATACCCTAAATTAGGTGCATGAAGAACATATCTTTAGGCTTCCACCATTAACCGTACCTCGCCTTTTCCAAGGGATTTATAAGTTAATGTGATTATTGCATCTTTTCAACTATTAATTCTTCATCAAAAGCAATTAAAGTTATTAAATTACCATTATGGTGATCAAGCACAATGATAGGATTGAGAAAACAATATCATACCATGGATTTGAGAGACAAATTATGATTAACTATGTAAAAATCATCATACAACGATTACCCGGGATACTCCCGGTCCTAAAGACAAAGGGGATTAGCCCTGCATGTTCATCTTAATGTCGATAGTTGTCTTAAATGCAGTCTGGTGTAACCCCTGAACGAAGGAGAACCAGGCGATCCTTGATGCGGGATGGCGTTCTGCCGCCTTCCGGCGGTGAAAACTCTATCTGCAGCTCTGGAAACATCCAGGGCATAGCTCTGGTCTCCGTTCTTCATCCTCTCTTCTTCTGAGACTTGTGAAGTGGCTAGTGATGTGATAGTATGGCTTGGGTCACCTTTTCTAGGTATAGGGATCACTTACGGCTGCCAAAACATCATGACCGTATGATTAAGATCGTTCCGGGCAATTTCCTAATCTGACGGTGTTGATACCATCAACGAGGTGTCGATGGTATCGATCCCTTAGGATAACAACACTTCTTCGATTTCTTGGGGTTCTTTCTGAAGGCATCTCGATACTATCGACCAAAATGTCGATAGTATCGACTTGTTGATCTTTGGCACACTGATGTAATCTCGATAGCATCGACCATGACGTCGATGGTATCAACCAGTTCTGCTTCTTCTCTGGTTCTGTACTATGACCATCTCGATGGCATCGACGGATGCCGATAGTATCGACCACTGTAGATATGCAAATTCCCTGAAATAAAGAGAAGAAAACCAATCCAATCCGAGAAATATGATCCTTTATACCAAATAAGATAAAACAAGATAACATTGATGCCTAATGGGATTATAGGCCAATGGAAATGAATCATGCGATATTAACCACCAATATGACCAATAAATGCATGAAATGAATGTAAAACTAGCCTATAAAAGTGACTCAAAACCCTTGCATCATCCTCCAATTTCATCACATATATAATCACCAAGACACAACTGCAACCATTCTCAAACTGAGGGCTAGGTATGACCGCAGCCATCCTCCCTAAACACTTGAATTCAGGATGACAAGCACCCCACATACTCATCAGTATGCGCTCCGAGTTTCCCTTAGTTATACTCGTTTCACCATCTGGCAAGTTCTGACACTCAGATGGATCTATGGCACAGGGCACTACATGATTAGAGTTTCACTTGATTAGTTATGCCAATTGGGTGAATTAAGGATGCATCAAACAAGTGGACATACAAACCGTAATTCACTTCTAACAAGCATATAAACATCACAACTTCAAAAGATATAAAATGTGTGAAACATAATTTCTCATCTCATCATCACATGGTACTATTCACTTGCCATTCATGAGACCACACTAGTCATCATACAATCACAAGATATAAATCATTTCCACTTTATCACAGGGTATCAACCCTTATCAACACAAGACGATTACACCTCATTCAGGGGTCAACCATGCCCAAAGGTCATTAAGACCATCATACTATTCCCTACAAGATCATCATTATCTTTCCATGCCTTATAGCAAGGCTCAACAACATCACTTACATATAATACACCAGATCAAAACAATATTTCATTAATGAGCTAGGATATATTCATAAATAATCATAGAAGGGCTATATTAACAGTAAGAACATTCCTTTATTACATCAATATGCAAGGAATCTAGATATGATTAACACTCATCATATTCATAATACACATGTTTAGCATAATAAAGTATCAACCATGTGGCTATGATAACCACTAATGAACACATTAAGGTTATGATCACGTTAAGGAGGTTATTCTACCATCATTACATCATATAAGAATGTTAAACATGAATACTCATATTTATCTATTTGCATTAGATTTAGGTTCAACATGATAAATTATATTAATGTTACTAATCAGCAGTCATACCCAAACCCTAACTCACGGCATCCCCATTGGATCATAGATGCATAAGGTGAAGCATCACCATCACATTCCATACTATTCTCAAGTATGAACCCACACATAAATCAGGGTGTAACCATTGGGTTATAGCATACTAGGGTTTCAACAATAGTAACAGAGTACTCCATGATTGTATTAGTCATTCAAGGACTATTTATACCCAATTACCATCATTTAGTTATATTAAAGCTAGGTATAACAAGCTATACCTCATTAGGGTTACAAATCAACATAATATGGTTATCATCCCTTCTATTCATATGAGTGAATAGGTAAGATTACCTTGTTAAGGGTAACCCTCCATTTGTTCCATCATCATTCAACCCACATAACCATACCACAATGTCACCCATAACCATTGGATGTTTAAAAGGTAAGACCATGGGATGTTTATATAAGTAAACACCTTGTATAAACCACGTATGAAGTCCTTGATTTGTTCTCTAGAAAGAGTCACCATCTACCCCTATCCATCCCTTTATTTACAACACAAAAAGTTCCATTGAAAGTAGGGTAAAACCCATAATCGACTGTTCAGTTAAAACAAGCCATCCATTATCAACAAGTAAGCTCCTTAAGTTGATCATATAAAGGAAACCATATAAATAACATTATTAGGACCAAAATATTACATTATACATCATTTCACTTTATTGGAGGAATAAACATTAGATCTTGACAATTGGGTCAAGTTCATATGATAAAACTATCAATTACAGTATAGGTCCGACCATTGCATCAAGTGACCCAAGAAACCATTGGTATAGGGCTTAATTGATGATACAACTACAATTATTAACTCAACATAGTTTGTAGAGACATGATCCCCAACATTAATGATCATGAAATCACCATAGGTTGTTAGATCAACACTATATTCATTAATCAACATCAAATATTAAGCTAATGTCAACATTGATTGATAACATCAGTAGGGTACTTAATGGTTGATCATTAAACTTCTAATTGATCCAAAACCTGACCTAAGGGGGTGACCATAGGTTGTCACCATCATTTGACACCCTTGATAATGACCATCAGTTGTTATGAAGACAACATTGTAGGGTTGTTGCAATGGTACCATCATCGGGTCATGGTTTATAGAAGAAATCAGCTTAAAACCCTAAAATTGACCATTGGTTGATAGATGCTTAGCACCATAGGTTGTCAAAACAACCTGATCCAAGTCATATTATACCTTGGTAATAACGTAAACATGATCAAAGGTTCATCTAGAACTTAAATCAGAACATGAAACATTATAAAATTCGAAATTCAAGTCAAGCATAGTTTTTTAGTGCATAAATCATCATTTTCAAGCAAGAACATGATCTAGAAAGCTTATGGTAAGTAATAAACGTGGAGCAAGTTATAATACTTGCCTATAATGATAATATGAAACTCAACAAAGAATAAATCTCGAGCAGGTAGGGTAGAAAATCCAAGAGTAAACTATGAATTCGTCCATCTAGCACCTTTCTTCATCAAATGAGCAAACCCTAAGCATACGGAGCAAGAAAGGTAGGGTTTTAGAGCTTTAGAGAAAATGCTACCATGGAACAGCAAGGTTCCGACCTATAGGAAGGTCTAAGGAAGGATAAGAGCAAGAGAAACGAAGAAGGAAGGAAGAAAATAACTTTCTTTGGTCAAAATCCCTAGAAGATGACCTTGGAAACCCTAGGTAGGGCTAAATGGGAGCTCTAGGAGACGTTCTTCTCCAAAAAGAGGTTGTCTTCTACCTTAGAGCAGTTGGTTCCGCATAAAAACAGAGTGGATTAGTTGCTACAGGTTAGAGGAAAGAGAAAGCCAGCATAGTTTCGAATTTGGGCAAGGAAGGGGTAAATATAGCCCATGGATAAGGATAGAAGCAAGCATGAGGTGTAAAAGTAGCTTTCCCATGTTTCTATGGCCTTAAACTATTAATAATATATAAGCACACAAACAAGAAGCTCCCCACCGTCCTCATATACCTTATTATCTTTCCTTTGTCGAATTTCCCAACCAATCACATAATTCCTTAGTTGATAGCTACTAAAGGTAGCTCATCCGTGAAGGGGTAAACCCTAAAACACCCTTGGAGAAAACACCTTCAAAGAAAGGTTTAAATAGGTGACACATGGTTCAAAAAGCTCAATAATGATGAGATAATATCCAAGTAACATAATGCAAGTGATAAATTGCAAAGAAAACCTATCAATTGGGTAAATTGCAGAAAAGTCCAAAATGTGCATAAAATTGCATAACTTGCTCAAACAGTGTCCAAATTGGACCAAATTTGAAACTTAAGATTGTCTTATGATTTAAAATCATATCACAAGGTTATATTGTGTTTCTAAGAATTCAATTATGGTAATTAAGCTTATTCAACTCATTAAGCTAATGTAGGGGCCTTACAACTATAAACCCCTAACAAGGATTTCTCCCCAAATTCCAAGGTAAAAAAAGATGGATACTTCCTTTGCACCTCATCCTATTACCTTCATATGGTTACTTGCATATCATGGTGATGTCACATTATTCATACATATCTCATCTTGGGTCAACATAAAAAACCCCACCTAAGAAGACATTCTCAATATGGAATGTAGAAACTTATTGTGTCATCTATACAACTCTAGTAGTAATGTTCAAATTTAAATTCTAGATATCATCCTAAAATTATATATATTGTATCAACACATTACTCAAAAGTCATACTTGCTAGCTTTTTACCAATCATGGCATGTGTCCCATACCTTTTTCATTTTGGGTTCCTTGCCATTAGCACAGGAATCATCATGATTAGCATATCTCATTGCTCCTTCCTTTATGACTGTTTATCCCACTTGGGTATGTTCTCTTATTTTATTATGTTTTTCAACCACTTATCAATAGGTAAATCATCATATTTCACATTTTCTTCATTAAACATGGATCATCTGTCTTAATTTCTTTCACATGCCATGCTGATTTTTCATTAACACTTTCTTACACACATAGGTTGGTCTGAGATTAACTCAGGTTCCACCTTATTTCTTTGCCATTGTTCCCATTCATCTTATGATTTTGTACTTGTTATAGGAGTTCTCTCTATCTTGTGTGGAGTTCATACCTTGATTCACTTTATATGCATAGACTTATCTATCTTTTACTTTATTATCTTCTTAAATCACATCTTCAAGAACTCCTCTTTTCCTTATTTGTATTCAGATTTAGATTCCATGGTGTTGTATCTTTCTCTTATATTTACCAAACATTCAAGTTTTGATAGATAATGATGCCATTCTCATCTTCTTTAAGGTAGGATTCAGATATTTACACCATGATTTCTTATTCTTTATGCTCTTTATATTGTCTCAAAATGACTACTTGATCACATTAATCAGAAAGATAACAATCTAAGAGTTCCATACTTACCTTTTCTTCAATAATTGAATACCTGGCCAGGGCACCCAAATAATGAGATTAGGCAGTATGCACCATATTTTTATGTCATATTCCTAACTGAGACATCATCCTAGTCATAAGTCCTAGTGTCCCTATAGACTCAGTGAACCTAAAGCTCTGATACCAAACTTGTGAGAACCCATTACACTAAATGAGATTACTCAAAACATAAAACACAATCAATCACCAATTAGTCACGTACCCAAAAATATGGATAAATTAAAACTGATTTCAACGTCAGCACCCGCTCAGAAACATTTGCATAAGAGCCCAACATCTTTCTTATATCAATACTATGCCAAGAATTTGATACATATTGTTCTATTGCCTTAGCCACAACATATATACATAGGTGAACAATATTTGTATATGCCACACAAGCAAGCATTAATATGCTAACAAAAGTTTGATTCATTTGAAACACATTATGCAAACTTTTCCTGCCCAGACCTGAGAGTACAGGGACGACTCTAGGACACACTAGACATATAAGCAACTTTATGAAATATTCATTGCTATAGCTCCTCTTTGCTGCCACATGTTTATTTTCATCACTTCTGATTACCTAAAAAGATGTGGCGAACCACAAGGGTGAGACCCATGTCCCAGCAAGAGATATAACCTCCAACAACGATTATTGATTACAAAATTTTTAAGTAATTAAACAACTAAGCAGTTTAATCAGATATAACAAATAAGCTCAGCAGCATTGATGATTAACAAAATACATAAAGGATCAGATAATAACTACCATCATTAGCCAGACTATCATCCTTTATCTTGTTGACAATATAAGCAATTCAGTAGCATATGCATATCTAGCATCATGAGCAAGTCTAATAACATAGAATCTCTATCATTATGAATAAGTCTAGCCACATAAGCATAGCTAACAACATTAGCATGTCTAATAGATTGAACATATCAACATCATAAAAAGATCTAACAACATAATCACAATTACCTGGATAAGCATGATTAGCATTATATGCATATCTAGTTACAAAGGCATGGCTAGCATGCTAAACATAACTAACAACATGAGATAGCTAGCCTCATGATTATAATCAACAATAGAAGTATAGTTATCAACATAATCATGGCTACTGTATGTATGCATCTACAATCTTAAGCATATCCACAACATAAGTATATCTACTATCTCTTAATTGCACTAAGCATCATCTTTATGTAAAGAGAATAAACAAGGGTTACCATCCAATGTGAAGCATCATGTATAACCCTAAACAGATATGCTATACGGCTGTATTACATCTTTTATTATGCCCTGAGGAAATTGAGGATACCACTCAAAATCCAACTGACCACTGCTAAGTCAAAATCAGTGCCATACAAGATCTAGGAAGAGTCGGACTCCTAAGATCCTCTCTTCCCCCGGTCAGTACGGGTCCGCCATAGCGACACATAAGGTCAAGCTGCTACAGCCTAGTCCATCCTTGGTATAGGTCACGACACTAGTGAAAAGAGGTGGGTAAGCATACCCTACCATCTGAGGTACAACTACAGTTGTCCTCCAATATCATCACATATATAATCACCGAGATATGACCGCAACCATTCTCAAACTGAGGGCTAGGTATGACCACAGTCATCCTCCCTAAACACTTGAATTCAGGATGACAAGAACCCCGCATACTCATCAGTATGTGCTCCGAGTTTACCATAGGAATACTCATTTCACCATCTGGAAAGTTCTGACACTCAGATGGATCTATGGCACAGGGCACTACATGATTAGAGTTTCACTTGATTAGTTATGCCAATTGGGTGAATTAAGGCTGAATTAAAAAAGTGGACATACAAACCCTAATTCACTTCTAACAAGCATATAAACATCACAACTTCAAAAGATATAAAATGTGTGAAACATAATTTCTCATCTCGTCATCATATGGTACTATTCACTTGCCATTCATGAGACCACATTAGTCATCATACAATCACAAGATATAAATCCTTTCCATTATATCACAGGGTATCAACCCTTATCAACACAAGAGGATTACACCTCATTCAGGGCTCAACCATTCCCAAAGGTCATTAAGACCATCATACTATTCCCTGCAAGATCATCATTATCTTTCCATGCCTTATAATAAAGGCCCAACAACATCACTTACATATAATACACCAGATCAACACAATATTGCATTAATGAGCTAGGAGATATTCATAAACAATCATAGCAGGGCTATATTAACATTAAGAACATTCCTTTATTACATCAACATGCAAGGAATCTAGATATGATTGACACTCATCATATTCATAATGCACATGTTTAGCATAAGAAAGTATCAACCATGTGGCTATGATAACCACCAATGAACACATTAAGCTTATGATCATGTTAAGGAGGTTATTGTAACATCCCTGACCTGGTTTATGCTTTAAACCTAGATGTTTTGTTTAAGAAAGATAATTATATGCTTTCTCTTATCTTTTGAAAAGTAATTAAGGCTCAAGAGGAGCTTATGTTTCAATTTTAGTCCTTTTTGAATAATGTTGAAATAATGTTTTTCCTGTTTTGGACTAAAGTGCAAATTACCCAAGTTGAGGGGTTAACTTTCAAATGTTACATGATAAATGTTTCTCAAGTGTTGAAGCATCATAATAATGAGAATGATGCAGAGGTATGGCTTGTGGCAGCCTGAGCACCAAGAAAGAGCTTATTAAGCAATGTTTTGTGCATTAAAACCTAGTTTTGGTGTAATGTGTAATTTACCCAAAACCTAGTGTTCAATATGTAAATTACCACTTCTTGAGAGTCCCTAATGTTTCTTGGTATCAATTAGAGACAATAAAATCATAGGGGTGTCTCATTTGAATCTCTTTGGAGGAGAGAGAATCTTGATATTTAAATAATCAAGATTTAAGCATAATTGAAACCTTAATTCAATTTAATGCAAAAATAAATATATTAATGGAAGTGCCCTTCGACCAAAAATGAGATGGTTGAATTTGTATAAGTATGTACGTCCTTGTGCCTTACAATGGCACTGAAATATCTAAAGTGAGTGGAGAACCTACTCACATTAGTTAAAGAAAAAGTAATATCCACTCATTTTTGGATATTATTATTATATGATTAAGGTGCTTAAAGTGGTTGCTTTTAATTCAAGGATAAACGAGAGGTTTTTGAAGTAGAGTAATATGGATTTGTATGCAAGGAAGAGAGGGGGGTATGTGGCACATGAAATAGGAGATGAAGGATTTTTCTACTACTTTCTCTCTCTTGAAAATTCACATACATATACCCCCATTTTCCACTCACTTGAAAGACTCTTTTTCGAATCCACTTTCTTTCTTTGCTTGGGCCAAAGACTAAGGAGCTTAGGATAAATAGGAGGACGTACCCTAACCTGTAGGTAAGCTCCATAGTCATCTTCAACCTTGATTTCATGGTGGAAATCGAAATTCAATGCTTATTTTCTTCTTTTCTCTATTCAATCTTCAACTTTAGCCAATCTTTTCATTCAAAGACTTGAGAACATACCTTGGACAGTTTAGAAAGCTTCATTCACCATTGAGGACGTGAAGCTTGAAGCTTGGATTAAACTTTGAAGGCGGTTTATATAAATTGAACCCTTAAATATCATTATTGAATTCATTTCTTCATCATATGTTGATTCCTTTTTCATTCCTAAATTTCCTTTCTATTAGTTGATGAAATAACCATAAGAATCACTGTAAATTTTGAAGGTTTGTAGCTTGAAGATGATGATGTCATATTAGCACACACCTCAATTAATATCTTGAGTAAATGGTTTGCAATGTTGATGACCAAACGGTCTCAAGACCGTTTGGTGATCAAACAGTCTCAAGATCGTTTGAGGGCAAACTGTCTCAAGACCATTTGAGGTTAAACGGTATCAAGACCATTTGGGGTCAATTGCTGATGTGGATGATTGAAGATCCAATTATTCCAATTGATCTAATTATAATGGTTTTAAGAATGAAGGATCCATTGATTACAAACCCTAAATTGGATTGAATGATTGAAACCCTAAATCGATTGAGCTGATTTCTAAGTTGAATGGATCAAATGGTCTCGAGACCGTTTTCGTCTCAAGACCATTTGAGGGAAAACGGTCTCAAGACCGTTTGAGGTCAAGTGGAGTCATGGATGGATTTAGATCCAAGGGTTGTAGTTTGATGTACTTTCGATGGTCCCAATGTTGGATGGTTCTATGAGTGTAAACCCTAAAATCGATTGATTGGTTGAAGGAAACCCTAGATGACCCTTTCGATTTCAAGGTGGTTTGTACCAAACGGTCTTGATACCATTTGGGATCAAACGGTTTTCAGACCATTTGGAAAGCAAACGGTCTCAAACTGTTTGATGTTCAATCAGTTTCTATGATGAGTTGCTCATTCAGTTTCAAACTGTTTGGGGTTAATTATATTTAATTCAAATGGTCTCAAACCGTTTAGGGACTTTGAGATCAAGACCGTTTGATGGTCTAACGGTCTTAAGACCGATTGAAGGTTTTGGGACCAAGACCTTTTAAGGTCTAACAGTCTTCGGACCGTTTGGAAGTGCAATTGAATCAAAGACCGTTTGAAGGTCAAAGTACTTCAAGACCGTTTGAGGGTCTAATACCTCAAGACCATTTAAAGGTCTAATTGATTCAAACCATGTAAGTACAATTAATCAACTCTATGATTGTTAATGATGTTTATCAAAGATAATTACAATGGTTGTACCTTTAAGGTACTAGGGTGATTAGTATCATTAGAGGGGTTAACCTTTGATGCTTATGGAAGCAATGCCTCAATACACTATGCTAACCCTAAATGTATGCACTTGAATGAAGGGTTAACTAGTGCGCTCCTGCTAGAGGCTTGCAACAAGTGCAATCCACGAGGTCGGGAGGCACGGGATGTTGGGATCTTTGCTTTCGATATTTGTATGGTCCCAAATCGAGTCTATCACTAAAACTAAAACAATGCGCCCGCAAGCGTACGGGGTACTGTTGTAGTATAGATCACAGGCAAGATGTGGGGTCGAACCACGGAGATAGAGGGGGCGCTAGAGTTAGAAGGTGTGAGCTACATTCCTATTGTGGAGAGTAGGTTTTTTAGGGTTTTAAGGTTGTTTGATGGTTTGATTATACTAAAGAACAAGCGTGAAAGACACAATTGAAACTAAGTTATCAAAAACTGAACTAGCAATCTAGGTGACAAACTAGCTAAACTAAGGCAAGGGCAAGATGGACTAGACTAAGCAAGAAATTAGCAATTGAAAGCCTAATTTAACCACTACATAAGATCAAAGACCTAAATTAACACTTAACTAAAAAAATTAGGCAATTAACTAAGTCAACTAAAGCAAGCGAACTACACTAGCATTAACAAGCAAACATAGCAATTCAGGTTTTAAGCAATTAGATGAAGGAGGTGGGCCGTTTGGGAATGTGACCTTGACATTAATTGGGGGATGTCACCATAATAAGCAATAAGCATACTTCATTCTAGACTACCAAACCAAACAACAAGGTGGGTGATATGAGGATGTACCCTATGCTACTAGTTGGAGAACTAGGGCTAGGTGTAATTCTCATAGGACTCACCAAGTCTAGGTCTCTAGAATAAGTGGTATTAGTCAATTGAGGACCCAGGGTAAGGATGGGAGAAGAGATGAGGATGTTTGACCTCATGCCACTAGCCACCTCAGTCTTTAGGAAATCCTAGGCAATTGCACTAATCACACTTATACTAGTCACTTAGAACTCACATTTGCATGTAGGAAGAAGGTGATTATGTAGGAAGATAGGGGGCTAGCTAGGGATCCGAATTAAGGACCTAGGAGCCAATCCTATGATAGCTACATAGAAACCAACACCCTAGAGGCAAATGTCTTCAAGCACCACAAAGAAAGCAATTAATGTAATTAAACCACAATCACATGCACAAGTAATGGGAAATGAGATACAAGCAAAGGCAATCATCATAGAAATGAAATATGTTCATTACAAATTATATTCCCCCAACATGGTATCACAATCACATTTTTGCCCCAAACAGCCCACCCAAGGGGGCTTAGCTATACATGATCAAACTAGGAACAAAGAAGAAGGGAAAAAGAGTAAGAAACGCCATGGATGCTTGATGTAGCTCGACCACCTTCACCTCCTTGCTGCTAGCCACGAACCTCCTCCTCCAAAGGTGCTCAAGGGCATGGAAATGGTGGAATGGATGGATAGAAACCTAGAGAAACTAGGTTTCTATGGTGGAAATGAGTGGAAAGTGGGTGGAAATGGGATTAAATGCAAGGAAGTAGGTGGATGGGAGTGATGGAGGCAAGGGAGAAGCTAGGTTGCGTCCAGGGGGTTCTCTCTCTCGAGCCCTAGAAGCAGCTAGTGCTTATATAGGAGCTAGGGCTAAGTGGGGGTAAAATAGGAAAAACAATGGAAAGTTGTATAGGGTAGGTGATCACCACAGTCATGGTGGGTGTGCCACGGCCATGGTGAGGGTAGTGGGGCACGGCCGTGGGGGTGAATACGGTCGTGGTGTGAAGGAAGTGGTGAAAAAGCAAAGTATGGTGGTGGCCACGGCTGTGGCGGAGTGCCTCGGTCGTGGTGGGTAACATGCACCATGGCCATGTGGCTTAACACGGCCGTTTTGGAGGAGTTGGAGGTGACCGTGGGGAGGGGCCATGGGCGTCTAGATTGTCTTCGACCACGGTCGTGGAAACTTGGCCACGGTCGTGGCTTTCCGGGCAAATTCCTTGTTGGCAACTGACTTCTTGCAATTAATTCCCACGACCGTGGCAGGGGGGCACGACCGTGTTCTCTTCTCCTGACCACGACCGTGTTGATGGCTACGGTCGTGTTGTCTTCAGTGACCATGGTCGTGGCTAGGAGGCCACGGTCGTGGGAGATCTATGGAATTCCCTGTTGCAACCTGTTGGACTTTGGCAATAAAGCCACGACCGTGGCATTGTGGCCACGGCCGTGGTGAGGCTTGACTTCTTGATTTTGCTTCTCACTTTGTCAATTTCGGATGTCTTTGCTCGGGGATGATTCTTGGCCACTGGAGGTAGGTTGAGGGAGACTTTGGGGCCTTCTTTGGGTCCCTCCTTCTCTCTCTTCCATCTAAGCATGGTCCAAGTACCTGAAAAACAATGCAAAGAACATCCATAAGCATATTTGCAATGATAATCATATTGGGGAGAATAACATGCAATTATAATGCATTTGAATGTGATAAAGGTACAAAATGACACAAGATACATCCCTAGAATAGGGTTGGATCACCACCCTAAACTTGAAACATACTTGTCCTCAAGTATGCTCCAACTCAATCTCTTTTCCATTTTCCACAATCAAAAGGTATGACAAATGCAATATGATGGGTGACAAATGCTAAATGGGATCAATGGTGACTAGGTACATGCAAATCACTTCCCTCCTCTTCTACTTTCACAAACCAACCATGAAGAGAGCACAAAGCACATGAACTTCGCAAATAATGCATGGATTGCACAAGTTATCAATATCTCATCCATAAGGTTCTGGGTAGACCGTTTCATAATGATGTTAATCGCCGATGACTAGGAGTGTCGTTTCACCTTCATGCGTTCAACCTTATGCTTCAAGTTATGCCAAATGACCCACATGGCTGCAGAAAGGGATAAAGTGAGCTAGGTTTGAAGTTTCCTAGCTCAATGGGTATAAAAGTGGAAGAAAGGGATGTGGTAAGATTTTTGGAGTGTTTTTACACACTCATCTTTTCTTTATTTGAATGCTCTTAAACAGGAGCATCGTTTTATTTTATTTTGTTTTTCTTTTTCTTTTCTTTTCTTTTTCTTGCCCTTGGTGTAGATAGGGCATATGGTGGATAGAGTGAAGTGGGGAGATAAAGATGTGGTCACCCCAAACTTTTGGAGGTGGCCACGGCTAATATGTGCACTTTGGCATCTTTTCATGAGGCGAGGAGGTATGAAGATGATGAAAGAGTGGTCAGGTCAAAGAGGGGTCACTTGGCATGATCTTCCACATAAGGTCTCCTGCATGAAAACTAGTCCGACACTTCACCATAGATATCACATCACATGAATGAACCAAATGAAATCCATATATCAATCAAGTAACTCCACAAACATTAAACGTTCTATGCTTGCTCGGATCATAATTCAATCAAACCAACACATTCCCAAGGGAGGTGATGAACATGTAAGAAGTCACTCATTGATACCACATAGCATATCATCTTGTATTTGTCAAAGATAAGCAATTTCATTCAATATGGTAAAGATTGAGTCAAAACACGCTTTTTGGACAAGAAACATCAAATCTGGGCAAAATTGGCCAAAAAGGTGTCAAATTGCACAAAATCACATTCAAACATAATTTTAGGTAAAAAGCAAGTAAATCCTAGCTAAAACATGCAAAAATTAGCAAAAAACTACATGAGATGCAATGCATGGCTGAAAAAGCAAATTTTTTTGAAAAATTACTCAAAAATGCAGAAATCAACCACATGTCATGCAAAGGAACAAAAACAATAAAACTAACTAGATGGCAGAGGAACAAAAACAGTAAAACTAACTAGATGGCATAGGTGATATCAAAATGAAAAAAAGAGAGAAAGAGCGGTGCATACCACCCTACCCACCCCAAACTTTAGAATCATGTTGTCCTCAGCATGAAACTATAGTTTAGGGGAGATAGGGGTTTGGTGGGGCTTGGTAAGATGGTGGAACATAAGCACTCGAAGTGTTCCCTAGAAAAACCCCATCATTGTTCAGATTTGGTAGTGGTTGAGATGGAAGTCTACCTTCTTCCCTTCTAGCCAAAGAGAGAGAAATTTGGTCCAACCTCTGCTCAAGACGGTTTATAGACTGCCCATGTGCATTGACGTCTTTTTTTACTTCATCCAGGCTCCTTAGCCTTCCTAGTACCTCATCCTCAAACTTGGAGCTGTAGTGTGGCTTTGGCTGCCCCTGCCCTTTCCCTTCCTCGTTATGTTGTTTCCAGGAGAAGTTGGGGTGGTTCCTCCACTCGGGAGTGTAGGAATTGGACATTGGGCCCTGGTTGTTGCGGCCACCAAAGGAATGTAAAGCATTGACTTCCTCTTCTACAGTATCCACAGCCATTGCGGGTTGGCTAGAAGAGCCACCCACTTGATTCTTCATCATTCGCATCATATCGGCCATCATTTGCATCATGTCGGGGTCGGTGGCATTGCGTGCGGGAGCCACGGAGGAAAGGGGAGGGGTGTAGTTCTGTCCGCAATGTCCACCTTTAGTGGAAGCTCGGTGGCGTGAATTCTCAGCGAGATGCTCAAACAGCGGCCATGATTCCTCGGGAGGCTTTGCCATGAACGTGCCCCCGCAAGAAGAATCGACGTTGTTTTGGCTTTGCTCCTCAAGCTCGGTGTAGAAGGCCT
Source organism: Alisma plantago-aquatica (assembly GCA_963693085.1). Taxonomy (NCBI): domain Eukaryota; kingdom Viridiplantae; phylum Streptophyta; class Magnoliopsida; order Alismatales; family Alismataceae; genus Alisma; species Alisma plantago-aquatica. The sequence continues at coordinate 296,064,018 of OY856411.1, forward strand.
GAACTAGCTGCCAAAGAGGAACCTCATGATGAGGGCAGTCACGAAGCAGCTTCTGGAACCTCTCCCATGCATCGTGGAAGGGCTCGTTGTCTTTCTGGGCAAAGGATGTGATGCACCTTCTCATGTAGGATAACTTGGCGATGGGGAAGAACTTCTTGAGAAACTCGTTCTTCACCTCATTCCAAGTGACCAACTCTGGCCTCGAGACGTACCACTCCTTGGCCTTCTCTTTGAGGGAGAAAGGAAAGAGCATCCTCCTGATTGAGTCGTCGGTGGCGGCAAGCGTGCGGAAGGTAGAGCACGTTTCAAGGAACGCATCTATGTGATGGTAGGGGTTCTCGTTCTCCATACCAAAGTATGTAGGGAGAAGCCCCATGAGTGCCGGCGGGATGGATAACTATTGACATGGCATCTGGTCAACTAGAGTGGCGATGGGGGAGTTGTAGTTCCCCGACGTGAAGTACTCGTGAAGCGGGCGATGTGGCGGTGGAGGCGGAACCTCCGGTGGCGGGTCGTTTTGTGCCATCTCGGCCTCTCGGTGTAGGTTGCGGCGAGCTTGACGCCTTCTTCTCCCAATCTTGGGGTCTTAAACCACCAAGTCGGTGCAAGTCGAACGCGTGTTGTGCATGCACAGCTGTCACCTGCGCAAGTCACAAACAAACAACAAGGAGCCAAATTAGTGAACCAATATGCAAGAGTAACACAAAGAATAAATAATAGCAATGGTGAGGGAAAAAGGAAAGGCTAAGCTACACTATCTAACTAGGCTGAGCGCCTCTATCCCCGACAACGGTGCCAGAAAGCTTGGTGCGCTCCCGCTAGAGGCTTGCAACAAGTGCAATCAACGAGGTCGGGAGGCATGGGATGTTGGTATCTTTGCTTTCGATATTTGTATGGTCCCAAATCGAGTCTATCACTAAAACTAAAACAATGCGCCCGCAAGCATACGGGGTACTGTTGTAGTATAGATCAAAGGCAAGATGCGGGGTCGAACCACGGAGATAGAGGGGGCGCTAGAGTTAGAAGGTGTGAGCTACGTTCCTATTGCGGAGAGTAGGGTTTTTAGGGTTTTAAGGTTGTTTGATGGTTTGATTATACTAAAGAACAAGCGTGAAAGACACAATTGAAACTAAGTTATCAAAAACTAAACTAGCAATCTAGGTGACAAACTAGCTAAACTAAGGCAAGGGCAAGATGGACTAGACTAAGCAAGCAATTAGCAATTGACAGCCTAATTTAACCACTACACAAGATCAAAGACCTAAATTAACACTTAGCTAAAAAAATTAGGCAATTAACTAAGTCAACTAAAGCAAGCGAACTACACTAGCATTAACAAGCAAACAGAGCAATTTAGGTTTTAAGCAATTAGATGAAGGAGGTGGGCCATTTGGGAATGTGACCTTGACATTAATTGGGGGATGTCACCATAATAAGCAATAAGCATACTTCATTCTAGACTACCAAACCAAACAACAAGGTGGGTGCTATGAGGATGTACCCTATGCTACTAGTTGGAGAACTAGGGCTAGGTGTAATTCTCATAGGACTCACCAAGTCTAGGTCTCTAGGATAAGTGGTATTAGTCAATTGAGGACCAAGGGTAAGGATGGGAGAAGAGATGAGGATGTTTGACCTCATGCGACTAGCCACCTCAGCCTTTAGGAAATCCTAGGCAATTGCACTAATCACACTTATACTAGTCACTTAGAACTCACATTTGCATGTAGGAAGAAGGTGATTATGTAGGAAGATAGGGGGCTAGCTAGGGATCCGAATTAAGGACCTAGGAGCCAATCCTATGATAGCTACATAGAAACCAACACCCTAGAGGCAAATGTCTTCAAGCACCACAAGGTAAGCAATTAATGTAATTAAACCACAATCACATGCACAAGTAATGGGAAATGAGATACAAGTAAAGGCAATCATCATAGAAATGAAATATGTTCATTACAAATTATATTCCCCCAACATGGTATCACAGTCACATTTTTGCCCCAAACAGCCCACCCAAGGGGGCTTAGCTATACATGATCAAACTAGGAACAAAGAAGAAGGGAAAAAGAGTAAGAAACGCCATGGATGCTTGATGTAGCTCGACCACCTTCACCTCCTTGCTGCTAGCCACGAACCTCCTCCTCCAAAGGTGCCCAAGGGCATGGAAATGGTGGAATGGATGGATAGAAACCTAGAGAAACTAGGTTTCTATGGTGGAAATGAGTGGAAAGTGGGTGGAAATGGGATTAAATGCAAGGAATTAGGTGGATGGGAGTGATGGAGGCAAGGGAGCAGCTAGGTTGCGTCCAGGGGGTGCTCTCTCTCGAGCCCTAGAAGCAGCTAGTGCTTATATAGGAGCTAGGGCTAAGTGGGGGTAAAATAGGAAAAGCAGTGGAAAGTTGTATAGGGTAGGTGATCACCACGATCGTGGTGGGTGTGCCACGGCCGTGGTGAGGGTAGTGGGGCACGTCCGTGGGGGGTGAATACGGTCGTGGTGTGAAGGAAGTGGTGATAAAGCAAAGTATGGTGGTGGCCACGGCCGTGGCGGAGTGCCACGGTCGTGGTGGGTAACATGCACCACGGCCGTGTGGCTTAACACAGCCGTTTTGGAGGAGTTGGAGGTGACCGTGGGGAGGGGCCACGGGCGTCTTGATTGTCTTCGGCCACGGTCGTGGCTTTCCGGGCAAATTCCTTGTTGGAAACTGACTTCTTGCAATTAATTCCCACGACCGTGGCAGGGGGCCACGGCCGTGTTCTCTTCTCCTGACCACGACTGTGTTGATGGCCACGGTCGTGTTGTCTTCAGTGACCACGGTCATGGCTAGGAGGCCACGGTCGTGGGCGATCTATGGAAATCCCTGTTGCAACCTGTTGGACTTTGGCAATAAAGCCACGACCGTGGCATTGTGGCCACGGTCATGGTGAGACTTGACTTCTTGATTTTGCTTCTCACTTTGTCAATTTCAGATGTCTTTGCTCGGGGATGATCCTTGGCCACTGGAGGTAGGTTGAGGGAGACTTTGGGGCCTTCTTTGGGTCCCTCCTTCTCTCTCTTCCATCTAAGCATGGTCCAAGTACTTGAAAAATAGTGCAAAGAACATCCATAAGCATATTTGCAATGATAATCATATTGGGGAGAATAACATGTAATTCTAATGCATTTGAATGTGATAAAGGTACAAAATGACACAAGATACATCCCTAGAATAGGGTTGGATCATTAACCTAATCTAATCAAGTTTGAAGTAATTAACATCCTAGAGAGGATGAGAAAGAGAGGAATCCATACATGTATGATAATCATGTAGTGGTTAAGCCTCAACACTCTCAACATGAGTAAAATATGCAGTTAGGATATGATCCTTGATAAAGAGATCATGAAACCCTAATTGAGAAGGTTGATGAGCCCTAACCCTAATTTAGGGCAATGCTAGGTGTAACCCTAATCTAGGTTAATGACGTAACCCCATTCTAGGGTAATGATATGAGAAATCCCAATTCAGGGTAATATAATGAAAAACCCTAATCAAGGGTGATGTCATGTGAAACCCTAATTTAAGGGTGATGTCATGTGAAACCCTAATCAAGGGTGATGACATGTGAAACGATAATCAAGAGTGATGTCATGTGAAACCCTAATATAGAGATGTGATGTGAAACTATAATCTAGGGTGATGTTATGTAATGCTATATGAATCCTACCCTAATATAGGGTGACGGTATGTGAAACCCTAATTTTGGATTATAGTGCATGAAACCCTAATGTTGGGTAATATGATGATAAATCATAACCCTAATTTTGGGTAATAGGATGAATATCCCTAATTGACATGAATTTGAGAAACCCTAACCCTAATGAGTGAATAGTGATGTTACCATTACATTGCATAGTGCTGATATGTATTTGATATAACTGTTATCATGTGTACTAATCATGCAGGTATCATGAAATGTTGGACATAGCTAGGTATGAGCTATGATGTTTTATTATTTGATATGTATTTGATATAACTGTTACCATGGTAGGATGGTAGTACCTTATGCTAATGACTTAAGGAAGTTAGTCTTGGAGGAAGCTCATTCTTCAACGTATGCAATGCATCTAGGGAGCACCAAAATGTATCGTAACTTGAAAGATATGTATTGGTGGCTAGGATTGAAGAAAGATGTAGTTGATTTTGTTATGTGGTGTCTGGTGTGTCAGCAGGTTAAAGCTGAACATCAGAAGCCTGTAGGAACAATGCAACCTTTGCCTATAACACAGTGGAAGTGGGATCATGTGACCATGGACTTTGTGGTTGGTTTTCCTAGAATAACCAAAGGTCATGATTCCATATGGGTGATAGTTGACAGGTTGACTAAGACAACACATTTCCTTCCTGTCAAAACAACCTACACTACTGAGAAGCTTGCACAGATATATATAGATGAGATAATGCGGTTGCACAGGGTTCCAGCTATGATTGTTTCTGATCGAGGTCCTCAATTTACGAGTCATCTTTGGGAACGACTACATAAACCTTTGGGTATGTAGTTAAAGTTTAGTACTGCCTTTCACCCACAGACAGATGGACAATCTAAGAGGACCATACAAATTTGGAGGATTTGCTTAGGGCATGTGTCCTTCAGTTTGTAGGAAGTTGGGATCTACACCTAAGCTTGATAGAATTTTCTTACAATAATAGCTATCAGCACAGTATTGATATGGCACCATATGAAGCATTATATGGTAGAAGTTGTAGATATCCTTTATGTTGGTATGAAACAGGAGAATATCAACTTTTGGGTCCTGAGCTTGTGCAGCAGACAACTGAGAAGATTAAAGTAATACAACAACAATTAAAGTGTAACGACCGAGCCCACTTCCCAAGGCTCTATTAGAGTTTCAGGAATGACGACTGGCCCCACAGACCACCACTAGCCTTAACTGCGCACTTTGTCCACATTGACGCGCAAGCCAAAATCAACTTCCCGACTGGTCACCCATCCCAGTACTACTCCAAGTTGAGCACGCTTAACTATGGAGTTCTTAGTGATGGGCTCCCAGAAAAGGAGGTACACCTTGGTGATATGGGTAGTCCAATCATTCCTTTTAAGTTTGTTTTATCCGAGGCCTCAAATCCTGGGATGTTACAATCTCCCCCACTTAGACTCTTGACGTCCTCATCAAGGCTCAACTATAAGGCCTCATAATCTCTTCCCCATTTCAGTGCAGACCCACAATGGCCCATGGACACCCAGCTCTCGATCACGGAATACCAGTGCAAGGGTGGCTACATCAACCATGGACAACCCTTTCCTACATGCCTGGACCGCACGGCTCAAGACTGGCATGCCATGTCCATGTGGGCCCCACCTACTGGAGGGGTTTTGGCTCTGATACCATTTGTAACGACCGAGCCCACTGCCCAAGGCTCTAGTAGAGTTTCAGGAATGACGACTGGCCCCACAGACTACCACTAGCCTTAACTGCACACTTTGTCCACACTGACGCGCAAGCCAGAATCAACTTCCTGACTGGTCACCCATCCCAGTACTACTCCAAGTTAAGCATGCTTAACTATGGAGTTCTTAGTGATGGGCTCCCGGAAAAGGAGGTACACCTTGGTGATATGGGTAGTCCAATCATTCTTTTTAAGTTTGTTTTATCTGAGGCCTCAAATCCTGGGATGTTACATAAAGACTGCACATGATAGACAGAAGTCGTATGCCGACAAATGGTGAAGACCTTTAGAATTCCAAGTTGGAGACAAAGTATATCTCAAGGTCTCACCTTGGAAAGGTGTCCTTAGATTTGGAAAGAAGGGAAAGTTAGCTCCTAGATTTATGGGGCCTTATCCAATCATTGAACAGATTGGAAAGGTAGCCTATAAGCTAGAGTTGCCACCTGAGCTGCATAAGTTGCATCTAGTGTTCCATATCTCCATGCAGAGAAAGTGTCATCCTGACATAGAGTTAGTTTTTCAACCGGTGGAGGTAGAATTAAATGATGATATATCATATGTTGAAGGACCTGTGATGATCCTTGATAAAAGAATTAAAAGGCTGAAAAAGAAAGACATATGTCTTGTGAAAGTTCTTTGGCATCACCGTGGCATTTAAGAAGCTATGTGGGACCTAGAGGAAGAGATGAGGAGGAAGTACCCTTCTCTTTTCTCTTGATGATTTTGGGGACGAAATCCCTGTTAGGGGTGGATAATTTGTAACATCCCTGACCTGGGTTATGCTTTAACCCTAGATATTTTGTTTAAGAAAGATAATTATATGCTTGCTCTTATCTTTTGAAAAGTAATTAAGGCTCAAGAGGAGCTTATGTTTCAATTTTAGTCCTTTTTGAATGATGTTGAAAACAATGTTTTGCCTGTTTTGGACTAAAGTGCAAATTACCCAAGTTGAGGGGTTAACTTGCAAATATTACATTATAAATGTTTCTCAAGTGTTGAAGCATCATAATAATGAGAATGATGCAGAGGTATGGCTTGTGGCAGCCTGAGCACCAAGAAAGAGCTTATTAAGCAATGTTTGTGCATTAAAACCTAGTTTTGGTGTAATGTGTAATTTACCCAAATCCTAGGGTTAAATATGTAAAATACCACTTCTTGAGAGTCCCTAATGTTTCTTGGTATCCATTAGAGACAATAAAATTAGAAGTTCATCTCATTTGAATCTCTTTGGAGGAGAGAGAATCTTGATATTTAAATAATCAAGATTTAAGCATAATTGAAACCTTAATTCAATTTAATGCAAAAATAAATATATTAATGGAAGTGCCCTTCAACCAAAAATGAGATGGTTGAATTTGTATAAGTATGGACGTCCTTGTACCTTGCAATTGCACCGAAATATCTAAAGTGAGTGGAGAACCCACTCACATTAGTTAAAGAAAAAGTAATATCCACTCATTTTTGGATATTATTATTATATGATTAAGGTGCTTAAAGTGGTTGCTTTTAATTCAAGGATAAACGAGAGGTTTTTGAAGGATAGGAATATGGATTCATATTCAAGGAAGAGAGGGGGGTATGTGGCACATGAAATAGGAGATGAAGGATTTTTCTACTACTTTCTCTCTCTTGAAAATTCACATACATATACCCCATTTTCCACTCACTTGAAAGACTCTTTTTCGAATCCACTTTCTTTCTTTGCTTGGGCCAAAGACTAAGGAGATTATTAGCAAGAGGAGGACTTACTCCAATCTGTAGGTAAGCTCCATAGTCATCTTCAACCTTGATTTCATGGTGGAAATTGAAATTCAATGCTTATTTTCTTCTTTTCTCCATTCAATCTTCAACTTTAGCCAATCTTTTCACTCAAAGACTTAAGAATGGACCTTGGATAGTTGAGAAAGCTTCATTCACCATTGAGGACGTGAAGCTTGAAGCTTGTATTCAACTTTGAAGGTGGGTTATATAACTTGAACCCTTAAATATCATTATTGAATTCATTTCTTCATCATATGTTGATTCCTTTTTCATTCATAAATTTCCTTTCTATTAGTTGATGAAATCACCATAAGAATCATAGAAAATTTCAAAGGTTTGTAGCTTATAGATGATGATTTCATCTTAGCACACACCTCAATTAATATCTTGAGTAAACGGTTTTCAATGTTGATGACCAAACAGTCTCAAGACCGTTTGGTGATCAAACGGTCTCAAGACCATTTAGTGATCAAACAGTCTCAAGACCGTTTGAGGGCAAACGGTCTCAAGACCGTTTGAGGGCAAACGGTCTCAAGACCGTTTGAGGTGAAATGGTCTCAAGACCATTTGGGGTCAATTGCTTATGTAGATGATTGAAGATCCAATGATTCCAATTGATCTAATTATAATGGTTTTAAGAATGAAGGATCCATTGTTTACAAACCCTAAATTGGATTGAATGATTGAAACCCTAAATCGATTGAGCTGATTTCTAAGTTGAATGGATCAAACGGTCTCAAGACTGTTTGAGGGCAAATAGTCTCAAGAACGTTTGAGGTCAAATGGTCCCAAGACCATTTGAGGTCAAGTGGAGTCATGGATGGATGGATGGAGATCCAAGGGTTGTAGTTTGATATACTTTTAATGGTCCCAATGTTGGATGGTTCTATGAGTGCAAACCCTAAAATCGATTGATTGGTTGAAGGAAACCCTAGATGACCTCTTCGGTTTCAAGGTGGTTTGGACCAAACGGTCTCAAATCGTTTGATGTTCAATCAGTTTCTATGATGAGTTGTTCATTTGGTTTCAAACTGTTTGGGGTTAATTATATTTAATTCAAATAGTCTCAAACCATTTAGGGACTTTGAGATCAATACCGTTGTCTAACGGTCTTAAGACCGATTGAAGGTTTTGGGACCAAGACTGTTTAAGGTCTAACGGTCTTCAGACCGTTTGGAAGTGCAATTGAATCAAAGACCGTTTGAAGGTCAAAGTACTTCAAGACCGTTTAAGGGTCTAATACCTCAAGACCGTTTGAAGGTCTAATTGATTCAAACCATGTAAGTACAATTAATCAACCCTATGATTGTTAATGATGTTTATCAAAGATAATTACAATGGTTGTACCTTTAAGGTACTAGGGTGATTAGTATCCTTAGAGGGGTTAACCTTTGATGCTTATGGAAGCAATGCCTCAATACACTATGCTAACCCTAAATGTATGCACTTGAATGAAGGGTTAACCTAATCTAATCAAGTTTGAAGTAATTAACATCCTAGAGAGGATGGGAGAGAGAGGAATCCATACATGTATGATAATCATGTAGTGGTTAAGCCTCAACACTCTCAACATGAGTAAAATATGTAGTTAGGATATGATCCTTGATAAAGAGATCATGAAACCCTAATTGAGAAGGTTGATGAGCCCTAACCCTAATTTAGGGCAATACTAGGTGTAACCCTAATCTAGGGTAATGATGTAACCCCATTCTAGGGTAATGATATGAGAAATCCCAATTCAGGGTAATTTAATGAAAAACCCTAATCAAGGGTGATGTCATGTGAAACCCTAATTTAAGGGTGATGTCATGTGAAACCCTAATCAAGGGTGATTTCATGCGAAACCCTAGTCAAGGGTGATGTCATGTGAAACACTAATATAGAGATGTGATGTGAAACTCTAATCCAGGGTGATGTTATGTAATGCTATATGAATCCTACCCTAATATAGGGTGAAGGTATGTGAAACCCTAATTTTGGATTATAGTGCATGAAACCCTAATGTTGGGTAATATGATGATAACCATAACCCTAATTTTGGGTAATAGGATGGGTATCCCTAATTGACATGAATTTGAGAAACCCTAACCCTAATGAGTGAATAGTTATGTTATCATTACATTGCATAGTGTTGATATGTAATTGATATAATTGTCATCATGTGTACTAATCCTGCATGTATCATGAAATGTTGGACATAGCCATGTATGAGCTATGATGTTTTATTATTGAAATTGTTTTATAGGCCTTGTGAGCCATTATATGCTTTGTTGCCTAGTAAGAGGTAATAAGAGATTAAATAGGCTTTGAGAGCCATGTGAGATGCTTGTGTAGCAAGTATCATGTTTACCTTGGTCAAATGACCTGAAGGTATTAGTTACCTGATAAGTGGTAACAAGTGTTCTTTGATAAACTGAGGGTTTGAATACCCATATTTCATAATCATGATGATGAGATGATAAGTGATGAGAATGTCCATGATGAGATAAGGGATTGAGATCCCAATATTTTGTAAAGTTTTGAAAAGTACTTGATAGAAGTATTACACATTCCTTGTAGCTTTTTTCATAATAGTTGATGTTTGGAAACTTGTCTGATGCTAAAAGAATATGTAATACACTTAATTAATCAAGTGAAATCTTATCATGTAGTGCCTTGTCCATAGATCCATCATCGTCAGTAGTTGGTGATGGTGAAACAGGTTTTTCTTCAGGAACTCCTGGAATGCATATTTTTGAATATGTGGGGGTAATGGGCGAATATATCCTTACACCTCATAGGAATGACTACGGGCCATATCATGTGTACAAGAATGGTTATGGACCATATCTCAATATGAGTATGGCTATGGGCCATAACTCTACAATACCAGGCATTGGCTACGGGCCATATCCTGAAGAGAGTATATGCTACGGGCTATAACTCTATAACAAAGTTGCCAGTATACCCTGGAAAGATATTTAGCAGAGACACAAGATGTCCTGCATATAGTCTCGTACTGACCGAGACAGATGAGGTGATGTTGTCTGGCTCTTCCATTGACCTATGTATGGAACCGATGCTTTATGTAATCATGGTCGGTTGGAGCATGAATGGTATACTTCATCTCCTCAGGGTATAAGTATGATTGTAAAATGTAATCAACTATGTAATGTATTTACTCAAGAATGAAATATGGAAATCATTGGTTGATGTTACATTGCTTATTGTATCCTAGAGTGGATAAATATTATACATGTTCTTCATATTCCTTATTAAACTGAATAAATGATTTATTGTTTTATCATTTGTAGTTGTAATGCCTTAAAAGATGATATTGCTCTATTCTACTTAATAATGATTAAATCATGTTGTTTATTAAAGATTCCTCTATTCAGTCTATTACTGTTCATCTACAATAATAATGTTTCTGGTGGAGAGTTATATCTCCCACTGGGACAATTTTCAATTGTCTCACCCCTATGGGATCCAACCTTTTTAGGTGGATGAGGACGAGGAGGTAGAAACCATACAGCAGGAGAAGGATAGCAGCAACGGGGATAGCAGTGATATTCCAGGTGGAGGCACTGGCTGTCATATATTTTGTATAGAGAGTCCTATGTGTCGTCTCTATACTCTCAGGTCCTCGGAGTTAGTAGTTAGTACTTTTAATGAATCGATCTGAGATTTTGGCTTGATGCCTCGAGGTTCTTATGTTGTCTATGTATAGTTTAAACAAGGTAGTTGATGTTTGTAATCCTCGAGAAGAGACGGTACAAGATATGTACTTATGAACCAGGATGTAAGTGAAATACATTGGTTCTTGATAAAATAGTTTTCCTATGTTTGGATCTCTTTGTAAATGGTTTTAATTTTTAGTGATTTTCAGTAATTCCACTGCTTATGTTTAATTCTTCAATTAATTACACTATGACGGTCTGTTTGGTGTTGGGTCATCTCAGTTTAGTGGTATCAGAGCTCTAGGTTCACTGAGTCTACATAGACATAGGATTAAGGTTGTTGAGTCTGTTCTAGTATCTTCCAGTTATCTGATAGTATCTTCTGCTCATATAGGAGGATAAGAAGAATTTGAAGATGTCTGGATCACACGAAGAACATGCTACTGAGAGCAGCATTGCTACACCAGGAAGAGGTGCAAGGGATCAGGATAGGGAGGAACCAGTGCCTGAACATCCCTAGCTTAACCAAGCTTCACTGGAAAACCCAACATTCCATGATCTATTTGGGCAGTTCATGGAAACCATGATGCATATGGCGGATAGGATGCCACCACCTGCCCCTAGGGCATCAACTCACCATGAAGGACAAGGAGCCGGAAAGACTTTCGAATGACTTCACTGGGTAGGAGCCACTGATTATGCTGGTACAACTGACCTAGCAGACGCAGACATGTGGCTGACCGAGCTGGAAAAGGCCTTCAGAATCCTTAACATCCCTAAAGCAGAGAAGGTGAGGCACGCGGTGTACCTTATAAAAGGGAGTGTTGGCTACTGGTAGATAATAGAAGAGGACAAGAGTCCAGGTGTTGAAATTGGATGGGTAGAATTCTGATGAGAATTTGTCAATATATACTTCCCTAAGATGTTTCTAGACGAGAAGATCTCTCAGTTTGAGAGGTTAAGGCAAGGACCAATGAACATTAGCGAGTATGAAGCTAAGTTCATGGAGCTTTTGTGGTTTTGTCCGCATATGGCAGCTATTGATGAAGAGAGAATTCGGCATTTTGAGAAGGGGTTGAACGCTGAATTAACTACTCTTGTGTCTGCTTTAGAGAACAGGGAGAGGTTTTCTACTTTCGTGGAGTATGTGAGAAGGATAGAAAGGTCGGTGATTTAGAAGCTTCATACTAAGAGTAAGAAGGTGTATACTCAGTTCCAAGGACAGAGGTCTGAGAGTTTCAAGAAACCGAGATTTTCTGCACCAGCACCACCACCGAGGTTTAATACCCAAATGCAATGGACGTCGAGTAGGGGTAGGGGCCATAGTTTTCCTCCAAATAGAGCCCCCAGTACAACATCAATGTCCGCAACTGGACCTTTTAGACCATATCAAGAGAATAGAACATGTCATCAGTGCAGATAGGTAGGACATCTAGCAAGGGACTGTCCAGTTGGGAACACAACGGTAACCCAACCACCGAGGCAGAGTCAACAAGGTCATCAGAGGAAACAGATTTCAAGTGGCGCTAGAGGACGTGGACAAGCATCCCAAGCTGGTTTGTCGGCACCCAACAATTGAGCACAGGGTCAACAACAAGAAATGGTGAGATTCTATGTGATGAATCAACCCGAAGCAGTAGTCAACCCTTGAGTTGTGACAAGTCAGATGGAACTATTTCATTCTGATATGTCTTCATCCTGCTTCATATCTATTTTGATTGATTCGGGTGCTACACATTCCTTTATCACTCGAAGAGTGATTCATGACTGCAACATGACTGTCAGTCATAGAGCAGATAGTCTATTATTAGAAACCCCTTTGCTGGGATATGCAGTGCTACGGGAGGTGTGTTCTCCCTACATTCTTTCCTTTTCTGAACATCACATTCAAGTGGATCTTATACCACTTGAGATGCATGGGTTCGATATAATTCTTAGAATGGACACCCTAGAAAAGTATAAGGTTGTCTTGATTGTGATTCCAAGCAAGCTATGTTCACAGATGACGGTGACACATGGATCTTTTAGGGAGATAGAAAGATTCTTCAAACCTGTCTAGTGTCATCTATGGTAGCTGAGAAGCTGATAAGACAAGGATGATTTTCATTCTTGGCACATGTGGTAGACACCACAATGGAGAGCCCTAATCTTTCTAAAGTTCTGATAGTTAGGGAGTTTGAAGATGTGTTTCCTAAGGAACTTCCAGGTGTTCCTCCACCCCCAAGAGATTGATTTTGAGATTAATCTAATTCTGAGCACGCAACCAATAGCACAAACATCATATAGAATGGCACCTTCTGAGATGGCAGAGCTCAAGAAACAGCTCCAGGAGTTTCTTGAGAAAGGTTTTATTCAACCGAGTACTTCACCATGGGGTGCTCCGGTTCTCTTTGTTAAGAAGAAGTACGGATCGATGCAGTTATGCATTGATTACAGACAGTTGAATAAAGTGACCATAAAGAACAAGTATCCTCTGCCAAGGATCGATGACATGTTTGATCAGTTGTGTGGTGCAACTATGTTCTCTAAAATAGATCTGAGGTCGGGATATCATCAGTTGCGTATCAAGGAGAGTGACATATCTAAGTCTGCCTTTAGGACAAGGTATGGTCACTATGAATTCATAGTTATGTCGTTTGGACTAACTAATGCACCAGCTGCATTCATGGAACTCATGAATAGAATCTTCTGACCTTTTCTTGATCAGTTCATAGTAGTCTTCATAGATGACATCTTGATATACAGTAGAGATGCTCAACAACATGAGCAGCACCTCCGTCAGGATTTAACTTTTCTAAGAGAGCATAAGCTGTATGCTAAGTTTAGCAAATGTGAATTCTGGTTATCAGAAGTTTCTTTTCTATGACACATAATATCTGCCTCAGGTATTTGTGTTGATTCCAAGAAGGTAGAATCTATCCTGTAATGGGAACAACCAAAGACACCGACGGAGATACACAGTTTCCTAGGACTGGCAGGGTATTATAGGAGGTTCATTAAGAACTTTAGTTCTATAGCTTTACCCCTAACCAAGTTGACCAGGAAGGAGGTTCCTTTTGTCTGGAATGACAAGTGTCAACATTCTTTCCAGCTATTGAAAGAAAGGTTAATAAGTGCAGGTGTTACCTGAGCAAGGGAAGGGGTACATAGTTTTCTGTGATGCATCTAGGAATGGTCTAGGATGTGTGTTGATGCAGGATAATCAAGTGATTTCTTTTACCTCTCGACAACTTAAGAAACACAAGGAGAATTATCCAACACATGATCTAGAGCTAGCTGTTGTGGTCCATGCTTTGAAGATCTGGAGATATTATCTCTATGGAGAAACATTCTAGATTTTCACAGACCATAAGAATCTAAAATATATCTTCTCACAACATGAGTTGAATATGAGATAATGCCGCTGGATGGAGTTAATCAAGGACTACGATTGTACCATTGATTATCATCCAGGGAAGGCTAATGTAGTGGCTGATGCACTAAGTAGGAAATCATCATCACCGGCCTTAGATAAAGCACAGTTGAACTCCTTAGTGTGCTTTAAAAGAGATATGCTTATCTCCTTGAGGCAAAACAATATACAGCTTAAGGTATCGTTGTTAGCCGGGCTGTTAGCTGAGATGCACATAAAACCTACTCTGAGACAGCAGATTAAAGAAGCACAGCAAGCTGATGTTGTGGTTCAGCAAATCAGGTCAGAGTATGGTAGTGAGAAACGGGATGGCTTTCATGAGTCAGAGGATCAGGTAGTCTGTTACCATGGTAGGATGGTAGTACCTTATGCTAATGACTTAAGGAAGTTAGTCTTGGAGGAAGCTCATTCTTCAACGTATGCAATGCATCTAGGGAGCACCAAAATGTATCGTAACTTGAAAGATATGTATTGGTGGCTAGGATTGAAGAAAGATGTAGTTGATTTTGTTATGTGGTGTCTGGTGTGTCAGCAGGTTAAAGCTGAACATCAGAAGCCTGTAGGAACAATGCAACCTTTGCCTATAACACAGTGGAAGTGGGATCATGTGACCATGGACTTTGTGGTTGGTTTTCCTAGAATAACCAAAGGTCATGATTCCATATGGGTGATAGTTGACAGGTTGACTAAGACAACACATTTCCTTCCTGTCAAAACAACCTACACTACTGAGAAGCTTGCACAGATATATATAGATGAGATAATGCGGTTGCACAGGGTTCCAGCTATGATTGTTTCTGATCGAGGTCCTCAATTTACGAGTCATCTTTGGGAACGACTACATAAACCTTTGGGTACGTAGTTAAAGTTTAGTACTGCCTTTCACCCACAGACAGATGGACAATCTAAGAGGACCATACAAATTTGGAGGATTTGCTTAGGGCATGTGTCCTTCAGTTTGTAGGAAGTTGGGATCTACACCTAAGCTTGATAGAATTTTCTTACAATAATAGCTATCAGCACAGTATTGATATGGCACCATATGAAGCATTATATGGTAGAAGTTGTAGATATCCTTTATGTTGGTATGAAACAGGAGAATATCAACTTTTGGGTCCTGAGCTTGTGCAGCAGACAACTGAGAAGATTAAAGTAATACAACAACAATTAAAGTGTAACGACCGAGCCCACTTCCCAAGGCTCTATTAGAGTTTCAGGAATGACGACTGGCCCCACAGACCACCACTAGCCTTAACTGCGCACTTTGTCCACATTGACGCGCAAGCCAAAATCAACTTCCCGACTGGTCACCCATCCCAGTACTACTCCAAGTTGAGCACGCTTAACTATGGAGTTCTTAGTGATGGGCTCCCAGAAAAGGAGGTACACCTTGGTGATATGGGTAGTCCAATCATTCCTTTTAAGTTTGTTTTATCCGAGGCCTCAAATCCTGGGATGTTACAATCTCCCCCACTTAGACTCTTGACGTCCTCATCAAGGCTCAACTATAAGGCCTCATAATCTCTTCCCCATTTCAGTGCAGACCCACAATGGCCCATGGACACCCAGCTCTCGATCACGGAATACCAGTGCAAGGGTGGCTACATCAACCATGGACAACCCTTTCCTACATGCCTGGACCGCACGGCTCAAGACTGGCATGCCATGTCCATGTGGGCCCCACCTACTGGAGGGGTTTTGGCTCTGATACCATTTGTAACGACCGAGCCCACTGCCCAAGGCTCTAGTAGAGTTTCAGGAATGACGACTGGCCCCACAGACTACCACTAGCCTTAACTGCACACTTTGTCCACACTGACGCGCAAGCCAGAATCAACTTCCTGACTGGTCACCCATCCCAGTACTACTCCAAGTTAAGCATGCTTAACTATGGAGTTCTTAGTGATGGGCTCCCGGAAAAGGAGGTACACCTTGGTGATATGGGTAGTCCAATCATTCTTTTTAAGTTTGTTTTATCTGAGGCCTCAAATCCTGGGATGTTACATAAAGACTGCACATGATAGACAGAAGTCGTATGCCGACAAATGGTGAAGACCTTTAGAATTCCAAGTTGGAGACAAAGTATATCTCAAGGTCTCACCTTGGAAAGGTGTCCTTAGATTTGGAAAGAAGGGAAAGTTAGCTCCTAGATTTATGGGGCCTTATCCAATCATTGAACAGATTGGAAAGGTAGCCTATAAGCTAGAGTTGCCACCTGAGCTGCATAAGTTGCATCCAGTGTTCCATATCTCCATGCAGAGAAAGTGTCATCCTGACATAGAGTTAGTTTTTCAACCGGTGGAGGTAGAATTAAATGATGATATATCATATGTTGAAGGACCTGTGATGATCCTTGATAAAAGAATTAAAAGGCTGAAAAAGAAAGACATATGTCTTGTGAAAGTTCTTTGGCATCACCGTGGCATTTAAGAAGCTATGTGGGACCTAGAGGAAGAGATGAGGAGGAAGTACCCTTCTCTTTTCTCTTGATGATTTTGGGGACGAAATCCCTGTTAGGGGTGGATAATTTGTAACATCCCTGACCTGGGTTATGCTTTAACCCTAGATATTTTGTTTAAGAAAGATAATTATATGCTTGCTCTTATCTTTTGAAAAGTAATTAAGGCTCAAGAGGAGCTTATGTTTCAATTTTAGTCCTTTTTGAATGATGTTGAAAACAATGTTTTGCCTGTTTTGGACTAAAGTGCAAATTACCCAAGTTGAGGGGTTAACTTGCAAATATTACATTATAAATGTTTCTCAAGTGTTGAAGCATCATAATAATGAGAATGATGCAGAGGTATGGCTTGTGGCAGCCTGAGCACCAAGAAAGAGCTTATTAAGCAATGTTTGTGCATTAAAACCTAGTTTTGGTGTAATGTGTAATTTACCCAAATCCTAGGGTTAAATATGTAAAATACCACTTCTTGAGAGTCCCTAATGTTTCTTGGTATCCATTAGAGACAATAAAATTAGAAGTTCATCTCATTTGAATCTCTTTGGAGGAGAGAGAATCTTGATATTTAAATAATCAAGATTTAAGCATAATTGAAACCTTAATTCAATTTAATGCAAAAATAAATATATTAATGGAAGTGCCCTTCAACCAAAAATGAGATGGTTGAATTTGTATAAGTATGGACGTCCTTGTACCTTGCAATTGCACCGAAATATCTAAAGTGAGTGGAGAACCCACTCACATTAGTTAAAGAAAAAGTAATATCCACTCATTTTTGGATATTATTATTATATGATTAAGGTGCTTAAAGTGGTTGCTTTTAATTCAAGGATAAACGAGAGGTTTTTGAAGGATAGGAAGATGGATTCATATTCAAGGAAGAGAGGGGGGTATGTGGCACATGAAATAGGAGATGAAGGATTTTTCTACTACTTTCTCTCTCTTGAAAATTCACATACATATACCCCATTTTCCACTCACTTGAAAGACTCTTTTTCGAATCCACTTTCTTTCTTTGCTTGGGCCAAAGACTAAGGAGATTATTAGCAAGAGGAGGACGTACTCCAATCTGTAGGTAAGCTCCATAGTCATCTTCAACCTTGATTTCATGGTGGAAATTGAAATTCAATGCTTATTTTCTTCTTTTCTCCATTCAATCTTCAACTTTAGCCAATCTTTTCACTCAAAGACTTAAGAATGGACCTTGGATAGTTGAGAAAGCTTCATTCACCATTGAGGACGTGAAGCTTGAAGCTTGTATTCAACTTTGAAGGTGGGTTATATAACTTGAACCCTTAAATATCATTATTGAATTCATTTCTTCATCATATGTTGATTCCTTTTTCATTCATAAATTTCCTTTCTATTAGTTGATGAAATCACCATAAGAATCATAGAAAATTTCAAAGGTTTGTAGCTTACAGATGATGATTTCATCTTAGCACACACCTCAATTAATATCTTGAGTAAACGGTTTTCAATGTTGATGACCAAACAGTCTCAAGACCGTTTGGTGATCAAACGGTCTCAAGACCATTTAGTGATCAAACAGTCTCAAGACCGTTTGAGGGCAAACGGTCTCAAGACCGTTTGAGGTGAAATGGTCTCAAGACCATTTGGGGTCAATTGCTTATGTAGATGATTGAAGATCCAATGATTCCAATTGATCTAATTATAATGGTTTTAAGAATGAAGGATCCATTGTTTACAAACCCTAAATTGGATTGAATGATTGAAACCCTAAATCGATTGAGCTGATTTCTAAGTTGAATGGATCAAACGGTCTCAAGACTGTTTGAGGGCAAATAGTCTCAAGAACGTTTGAGGTCAAATGGTCCCAAGACCATTTGAGGTCAAGTGGAGTCATGGATGGATGGAGATCCAAGGGTTGTAGTTTGATATACTTTTAATGGTCCCAATGTTGGATGGTTCTATGAGTGCAAACCCTAAAATCGATTGATTGGTTGAAGGAAACCCTAGATGACCTCTTCGGTTTCAAGGTGGTTTGGACCAAACGGTCTCAAATCGTTTGATGTTCAATCAGTTTCTATGATGAGTTGTTCATTTGGTTTCAAACTGTTTGGGGTTAATTATATTTAATTCAAATAGTCTCAAACCATTTAGGGACTTTGAGATCAATACCGTTGTCTAACGGTCTTAAGACCGATTGAAGGTTTTGGGACCAAGACTGTTTAAGGTCTAACGGTCTTCAGACCGTTTGGAAGTGCAATTGAATCAAAGACCGTTTGAAGGTCAAAGTACTTCAAGACCGTTTAAGGGTCTAATACCTCAAGACCGTTTGAAGGTCTAATTGATTCAAACCATGTAAGTACAATTAATCAACCCTATGATTGTTAATGATGTTTATCAAAGATAATTACAATGGTTGTACCTTTAAGGTACTAGGGTGATTAGTATCCTTAGAGGGGTTAACCTTTGATGCTTATGGAAGCAATGCCTCAATACACTATGCTAACCCTAAATGTATGCACTTGAATGAAGGGTTAACCTAATCTAATCAAGTTTGAAGTAATTAACATCCTAGAGAGGATGGGAGAGAGAGGAATCCATACATGTATGATAATCATGTAGTGGTTAAGCCTCAACACTCTCAACATGAGTAAAATATGTAGTTAGGATATGATCCTTGATAAAGAGATCATGAAACCCTAATTGAGAAGGTTGATGAGCCCTAACCCTAATTTAGGGCAATACTAGGTGTAACCCTAATCTAGGGTAATGATGTAACCCCATTCTAGGGTAATGATATGAGAAATCCCAATTCAGGGTAATTTAATGAAAAACCCTAATCAAGGGTGATGTCATGTGAAACCCTAATTTAAGGGTGATGTCATGTGAAACCCTAATCAAGGGTGATTTCATGCGAAACCCTAGTCAAGGGTGATGTCATGTGAAACACTAATATAGAGATGTGATGTGAAACTCTAATCCAGGGTGATGTTATGTAATGCTATATGAATCCTACCCTAATATAGGGTGAAGGTATGTGAAACCCTAATTTTGGATTATAGTGCATGAAACCCTAATGTTGGGTAATATGATGATAACCATAACCCTAATTTTGGGTAATAGGATGGGTATCCCTAATTGACATGAATTTGAGAAACCCTAACCCTAATGAGTGAATAGTTATGTTATCATTACATTGCATAGTGTTGATATGTAATTGATATAATTGTCATCATGTGTACTAATCCTGCATGTATCATGAAATGTTGGACATAGCCATGTATGAGCTATGATGTTTTATTATTGAAATTGTTTTATAGGCCTTGTGAGCCATTATATGCTTTGTTGCCTAGTAAGAGGTAATAAGAGATTAAATAGGCTTTGAGAGCCATGTGAGATGCTTGTGTAGCAAGTATCATGTTTACCTTGGTCAAATGACCTGAAGGTATTAGTTACCTGATAAGTGGTAACAAGTGTTCTTTGATAAACTGAGGGTTTGAATACCCATATTTCATAATCATGATGATGAGATGATAAGTGATGAGAATGTCCATGATGAGATAAGGGATTGAGATCCCAATATTTTTTAAAGTTTTGAAAAGTACTTGATAGAAGTATTACACATTCCTTGTAGCTTTTGTCATAATAGTTGATGTTTGGAAACTTATCTGATGCTAAAAGAATATGTAATACACTTAATTAATCAAGTGAAATCTTATCATGTAGCGCCCTGTCCATAGATCCATCATCATCAGTAGTTGGTGATGGTGAAACAGGTTTTTCTTCAGGAACTCCTGGAATGCATATTTTTGAATGTGTGGGGGTAATGGGCGAATATATCCATATGCCTCATAGGAATGACTACGGGCCATATCCTATGCATAAGAATGGTTATGAACCATATCTCAATATGAGTATGGCTATGGGCCATAACTCCACAATACCAGGCATTGGCTACGGGACATATCCTGAAGAGAGTATATGCTACGGGCTATAACTCTATAGTAAAGTTGCCAGTATACTCTGGAAAGCTATTTAGCAGAGACACAAGATGTCATGCATATAGTCTTGTACTGACTGAGACAGATGAGGTGATGGAGTCCGACTCTTCCATTGACCTATGTATGGAACCGATGCTTTATGTAATCATGGTCGGTTGGAGCATGAATGGTATACTTCATCTCCTCAGGGCATAAGTATGATTGTAAAATGTAATCAAATGTTTAACATATTTACTCAAGAATGAAATACAGAAATCATTGGTTGATGTTACATTGCTTATTGTATCCTAAAGTGGATAAATATTATACATGTTCTTCATATTCCTTATTAAACTGAATAAATGATTTATTGCTTTATCATTTGTAGTTGTAATGCCTTAAAAGATGATATTGCTCTATTCTGCTTAATAATGATTAAATCATGTTGTTTATTAAAGATTCCTCTATTCAGTCTATTACTGTTCATATGCAATAATAATGTTTCTGGTGGAGAGTTATATCTCCCGCTGGGACAATTTTCAATTGTCTCACCCCCATGGGATCCAACCTTTTTTAGGTGGATGAGGACGAAGAGGTAGAAACCATATAGAAGGTGAAGGACAACAGCAACAGGGACATCAGTGATATTCCAGGTGGAGGCAATAGCTGTCATATATTTTTTATAGAGAGTCCTATGTGTCGTCTCTGTATTCTCAGGTCCTCGGAGTTAGTAGTTAGTACTTTTAATGAATCGATCTGAGATTTTGGCTTGATGCCTCGAGGTTCTTATGATGTCTATGTATAGTTTAAACAAGGTAGTTGATGTTTGTAATACTCGAGAAGAGACAGTACAGGATATGTACTTATGAACTAGGATGTAAATGAAATACATTGGTTCTTGATAAAAGAGTTTTCCTGTGTTTGGATCTCTTTGTAAATGGTTTTAATTTTTAGTGATTTTTAGTAATTCCGCTGCTTATGTTTAATTCCGCAATTAATTACACTATGACAGTTTGTTTGATGTTGGGTCATCTCAGTTATTCTACTATCATTCCATCATTTAAGAATGTTAAACATGAATACTCATATTTATCTATTTGCATTAGAATTAGGTTCAACATGATAAATTATATCAATGTTACTAATCAACACTCATACCCAAACCCTAACTCACGGCATCCCCATTGGATCATGGATGCATAAGGTGAAGCATCACCATCACATTCCATACTATTCTCAAGTATGAACCCACACATAAATCAAGGTGTAACCATTGGGTTATAGCATAATAGGGTTTCAACAACAGTAACAGAGTACTCCATGATTGTATTAGTCATTCAAGGACTATTTATACCCAATTACCATCATTTAGTTATATTAAAGCTAGGTATAACAAGATATACCTCATTAGGGTTACATATCAACATAATATGGTTATCATACCTTCTATTCATATGAGTGAATAGGTAAGACTATCTTGTTAAGGGTAACCCTCCATTTGTTCCATCATCATTCAACTCATATCACCATGCCACAATGTCACCCAGAACCATTAGATGTTTAAAAGGTAAGACCATGGGTTGTTTATATAAGTAAACACCTTGGATAAACCACGTATGAAGTCCTTGATTTGTGCTCTAGAAAGAGTCACCATCTACCCCTAGACATCCCTTGATTTACAACACAAAAATTTCCATTGAGAGTAGGGTAAAACCCACAATCAACTGTTCAGTTAAAACAAGCCATCCATTGTCAACAAGTAAGCTCCTTAAGTTGATCATATAAAGGAAACCATCTAAATCACATTATTAGGACCAAAATATTACATTAGCCATAATTTCACTTTATTGGAGGAATAAACATTAGATCTTGACCATTTGGTTAAGTTCATATGTTAAAACCATCAATTACAGTATAGGTCCGACCATTGCATCAAGTGACCCAAGAAACCATTGGTATAAGGCTTAATTGATGATACAACTACAATGCTTAACTCAACATAGTTTGTAGAGACCTGATTCACCATAATTAATGATCATGAAATCACCATAGGTTGTTAGATCAACACTATATTCATTAATCAACATCAAATATTAAGCTAATGTCAACATTGATTGATAGCATCAATTGGGTACTTAATGGTTGATCATTAAACTTCTAATTGATCCAAAACCTGACCTAAGGGGGTGAATATAGGTTGTCACCATCATTTGACACCCTTGATCACGACCATCAACTGTTATGAAGACAACACCATAGGGTTGTTGCAATGGTACCAACATCAGGTCATGGTTTATAGAAGAAATCAGCTTAAAACCCTAAAATTGACCATTGGTTGATAGGTGATTAGCACCATAGGTTGTCAAACCAACCTGATCCAAGCCATATTATACCTTAGTAATAATGTACACATGATCAAAGGTTCATCTAGAATTGAAATCAGAATAGGGAACATTATAAAAATCGAAATCCAAGTCAAGCATAGCTTTTTAGTGCATAAATCATCATTTTCAAGCAAGAACATGATCTAGAAAGCTTGTGGTAAGAAATAAACGTGGAGCAAGTTATAAAACTTTCCTCTAATGAGAAGATGAAACCCCATACAGAAGAAACCTCGAGCAGGTAGGGTAGAAAATCCAAGAGTAAACTATGAATTTGTCCATCTAGCACCTTTCTTCATCAAATGAGCAAACCCTAAGCATAAGGAGCAAGAAAGGTAGGGTTTTAGAGCTTTAGAGCAAATTCTACCATGAAACAGTAAGGTTCTGACCTGGAGGAAGGTATAAGGAAGGAGAAGAGAAAGAGAAAAGAAGAAGGAAGGAAGAAAATAACTTTCCTTGGTCGAAATCCCTAGAAGATGACCTTGGAAATCCTAGGTAGGGCTAAATGGGAGCTGTAGGAGACCTTCTTCTCCAAAAAGAGGTTTTCTTCTGCCTTAGAGCAGTTGGTTCCGCAGAAAAATAGAGTGGATTCATTTCTCCAGGTTAGAGGAAAGAGAAAGCAAGCATAGTTTCGAATTTGGGCAAGGAAGGGGTAAATATAGCCCATGGATAAGGATAGAAGCAAGCATGAGATGTAAAAGTAGCTTTCCCATGTTTCTATAGCCTTAAACTATTAAGAATATACAAGCACACACACAAGAAGCTCCCACACCATCCTTATAGACCTTCTTAGCTTTCCTTTGTCGAATTTCCCAGCCAATCACATAATTCCTTAGTTGATAGCTACTAAAGGTAGCT
The DNA here is from genome assembly GCA_963693085.1 of Alisma plantago-aquatica. Lineage (NCBI taxonomy): Eukaryota > Viridiplantae > Streptophyta > Magnoliopsida > Alismatales > Alismataceae > Alisma > Alisma plantago-aquatica. Next base: position 296,087,941 of record OY856411.1, read on the forward strand.
CATCCGTCAAGGGGTAAACCCTAAAATACCCTTGGAGAAAACACCTTCAAAGCAAGGTTTAAATAGGTGCCCCATGGTTAAAAAAGCACAATAATGATGAGAGAATATACAAGGAACATAATGAAAGTGATAAATTGTAAAGAAAACCTCCCAATTGGGTAAATTGTAGAAAAGTCCAAAATGTGCATAAAATTTCATAACTTGCTCAAACAGTGTCCAAATTGGACCAAATTTGAAACTTAAGATTGTCTTATGATTTCAAAGCATATCACAAGGTTATATTAGGATTCTAAGCATTCAATTATGGTAATGAAGCTTATTCAACTCATTAAGCAAGTTTAGGGGCCTTACACCCAGTCTAGCTAGATTCTCCACATACCCAATAAGCTTGAGCACATGAGGACATACTGGGTCACCTTCTATCATGTTACATTTGAACAGTGCCTTAGATACATCATATCTTTCTTGTCTTTCCTGATCTTGGTACATGTTCTTGAGATGTGTGACCATCTCAATCACACCCATATTCTCATTCTTCCTCTGCAACTCATAGTTCATGGAGCATAGCATCAGACACTTGACATAAATGACATCTTTAGTATGCTTCTTATAAGCATCCTTGTCAGCCCTTAGTGCATTTTGAGGTGGTTCCTCTGGTTTTGTCATTTCTAGGATATAGAGCTTTTCTATTGTGTGAGAACGATTCTCAACATCCTGAACCAGTCATGGAAGTTGTTCCCAGTAAATTTTTCCTTCTCAAGGACCAATCATAGAGAAAAGTGATTGTTATTTATTGCCATTTTATTCTATAAAAGAATTTGAAATTTTGTTAAAAACTCATTTTTATTTGATTTGATTAGATTAAATTTGGGTGATAATAATTAGATCTTTAATTCATTATCATTCTCATTATTTTGTTCAAATTGGCAACCCTCAAGTATGAATATAGAAAATTGCAATGAACAAATTTCCAATGAGCCAAGATCTAAAATGATCCAATTATTACCTGGCCTACACCAGCGTCCATAATCAACCATTAAGATAGGCAATCATGCCAATTGCATCATATGCAACTCTTGGATAGATGATATGTGCAACTCCTTGCCATAATCATTTGCATGCTTCTAGGCTTAGACTCTCAAAGAATCATCAGTTAAGCCTGACCCAATAGCCAATACAATAATAATGTACCCTGGTTTGGTGGCACCTATATTATTATCATCACACTTCCATGAGGTAGACATCACACCATACTTTGGCATATCCTACACTTGGTCGAACAAGTTTTTCATGTGTATTGTTATTGGAAAGCATCTTGGACTTAATATTTTTGATTGAGGGGTTTTATATATATCATATACTATATCCAATCACCACATGTATAATATGTATCATATACATGTTGTATCCCACAATGTACACATGCAATATAAAATAAAAGGCGATGGTTATGACCATGTCTACTTGTAATTCCTTAGAGCCACAAACAATTACAACTACCTAGGTCAATCATCACATCATATGTTTGAATCTGTTGTTGGTGTAGATATGTGCTTGCTAATCTAGGTAGACCAGTCAACCCTTGAACCAGTCATCTCATCTCTTGGATGGTTAGTTGAACCTCTGGGATAGTCGTCTATCCTCTGGTCCAACCGATGTTTGGACTCCTTCCAAATGATCGGTTGTGCCCACCAAACAGTCATATGGTTCCATCATTCTGTCCTTCATCGTCCTCCAAACGGTCGACTCATCTCATGAACTGGTCATCTCATCTGGCGATGATCATATTCCTCATAGTTGCAAGAAAAGAAAATACCCTATTACTATTAAACTATTACATTGTAACGAGAAACTTTGAGTTACATTTGAGGGGAGCAAAGGTAGGAAAGAATTAACTTTACATTGGGAAGATGAAGGTAGAGGTTCGGTACATAGACCGAGATAAATAGGAATAAAACTAAACCATCCAACCACAGATATATATTGGGTTTAGGCCATAACCACGCTACACATCCACCATCAAAACCTCTTTTAGGTCAACATGTGTAAATTACATATACATCATATCATATATATATGTATTAGTTTGGGATTATGTGATCTTTGATCAGATACACACATGAGATACTTTAAATATTCACATCGTATGTAATAAATAAATGATTAAACCCAAAATCTGATCATATTGATTATTCTAAAATATAGTAAATTGACATGGCTCTGATACCACTATTGGGTAATGTGGGCACAAAGTATGGCAGCGGAAACAAAATTTTATCTATCCATATTCCCATACCAACAAGATCTCATAAACTATTATGAAATTGGAAGGATGGTTTAATGAGTTATTTCTGGTCATGGAGCAAGTCCAACAACAACAACTCGATTCAATGTAACTGTGAACTAGTTTCCCTTGGATGGTGGTTGTACAACTCCTGGTCTTCACCACAAACAACGAATAGAACAGCTTCTACAAAAACTCATGTAGACTCACCACAGACTACAGGCTAATGTTTCTCTCCTAGCAGCAGTCAAAACACTCCTTCCTCTAGAATAGTGCACACAGACCAATTAGAACTCCTATCATTCAATAAGAATAGACAAGAAGGAGTCATCCCTCCCGTTGGCATACTAATCACCAACATGCTCTCCCACAACAACGATCCTCATTTGTTCTCTCTCGTTGCTATCCCTCCCTTGTTGGGTTGCTTGGGCTCTCTCGGTTACCACAACTAGAGAGGAAAATAATTTTCATACCAATTGATTCTCAACTGTCTTGTTGTGTTCTGGGAAGCCCCCAGTACCCCTCTATTTATAGGTGGGGTTTGGGTCATGGTTCCCAGTCTATTAGGGATTTGTGCAAGAGTGGAAGGGACCAAAATATATTGAATTTTCAAAACCTACAAAACACAAAACAATTGTATGGTGACCCAGACATTTGTCTGGTCACACGAGATGGTCGTCTCATACTACAAAATAGCCATTTGGCAGTTTCCCAATTGCATATGAATTTGGTAATTTTGATTCCAATTAATATCACATATTAATTCCTTGCACCACAAGTATTGTGCACTAGAACAAGTTCAAAATACTTCTAGAACATTTGTTCGGCCCAACTGAGCTATCTCACCCATGCGAGATGCCCGTCTCATTCATCCAGACAGTAGTCTGGTGAACTTGATTCGAGCCAATCGGTTCAACAGATTGAACTGGTCGATTGACTCCTCATTTGGGTATAACTTAGCCAATTTGAACTCTGATTAGCCCCACAACCCAAACGACCGTCTCAACACTTGAGACACTTGTCTGGCTGCCCAAATGGCTGTCTCAATACTTAAGATGGTCATTTGGAGTTCATCCAGCCAATCCATTGATATGTTGTGTGAATTGAATACCTAAACACTTTAGTAGTCAATCCAATCATCATTTAAGAATAAACTCCTCTTCTAGGTGAGTTCCTATGTGTGTGACCCCATAGGCCCCATATCACGTTGGACGTGAATGTCCATAACTAACTTATGACATCACAAGCAAGGAGAAGCGTCTAGTCACACATCAGTGCTACCCAAGTGAATGGAAAGTTGGAGAACAACTTCAATCTATAATCTGTGTAAGGTGTTGCAATGATTGTATAATTCCTTTATCTCTGATATTCAAAATGAACTTGAGACATGGAAACATCCTCCTCTCAATGTTCAATCTATATTCCTTGAACCAAGAGCAGTTTGTATGAGATAATGTGACCTTAATATCATATATTGATTCACATGTGCATACACATGCATTTCTCAGTCTTTCTTATCAAGTGGTCAGGATATCATGCTCCAGTAGGAGGGACAAATCCCATCTCTATCACTCACAGTCTATCCCCATGTGTCAAAGTCACCCAATCATCACCTTTATAACAACCCATGTTTCAGGACTGCGTTTGATGATGTCAAAGCATACCCAACCACATATGACGAGTGTAGTGATTTCAAGTCTAAGAATCACAATCACCACCTTCACTATGAGATATGACTATGATCACCAATTATGTTTCCATGTGTCACTCTCAAGGCGGGTCTGTTTGATACACTGTTCTCTAACATGGATCTATTTGCTTGGTTTGATATTGCCATATCATGACTAATGAGATTCTATCATCAACCAACCCACAATCTAGTCTTATGGGTTACTAGTGTCTATCTACCTTTCACAATAACATCCGACTAGGGACATAACAAGAATGTACATACTCTTAACATTCGTATGCTCTCATCATTCCAAGTCATGTACTTGAAGACCTACATCACCGAGTATTGTCATTATTTAGACATTCATAATATTTCCTCATTATCTCATAACTAAGTGAAACATAAAGAATTGGAAGCTTGCCTTTATTAGTATTAATCAAATCCTTTATAGTTAATGCCATGTTAATCATCACATGATTGGCTCTTTGGGCAACCTTATCAATATATTTTTGATAAAAAAGGAAGGCACATAGTGTCACCCGTACAAGAAAAAGCACGTCTACACAAGAAGACATGGAGGAGTAGCAGTAGAAAAGAGTGACATTCACATATTTATCATGCCCAATTGATGATTCAAGTGAACATAAGGATACTCATTTTCTTCTTGGGCCAATGTTGGAGATAAAAAGATGATGGTTGGTAGTGATAATGGAGCATATCTGGATGTTTGTCCACCGAAGGCAAGGGAAATAGCCTACACATGTGATGAAAAGTCTAATAATTTTGATAAGGGATATTATAGAAGATGCATCTATTTTGGAACTAAATTGCCTTCAAGATTTACCTAGGACATAGAGAAGTGGTTGGGAATTGTTCAATGGCACATTATAGGTGAAAAGAGGGTAGAAGGTACTTCTACATTTGAAGATTCAAGTTCTCTAGATCAGAGTGTGGTATGGAGTGACCTATTAAACCATCACAAGACGAGGACACAAGGCATATCACTTTTGAGTTTTGGAGGTTTGTGCCACATGTTGGGCCATAGGTGACTTCATCCTAGCTTGAGCTAGCAAAATGCCTTTCGCACAAAAGGACACATATTGACATAAACCTAGAAAACTAAGGGAGGGGCCATGAGCTTCATACTAAAATTTATGCCAAGTGAGGATGTATTGGCCTTAATGAACATGGGATCTTATTTCTATTTTTGGGCCCTAAAATTGCGAGTAGTTGAACGGATGGATCTCTTGGAAAAGGTGATCCAACTTAAAAATGTAAGAGAACAAGAAATAAGAGTCTCTATGAGTAGGATAGATTTATGCATGAACTAAGGAGACACTAACGACCAACACAATAATCAAGGACATAGACCCACCCACCCACCCACACACACACACACACACACACACACACACACACACACACAAGATCTAACTATAAGCATGCCCCCTCTATTTATGAACCACACTAGCGTTGCCAAAGTGATGACATGTAGATTTTATGGGGGGCAAGCAAGGAAGGCAACATCTGGACTTTGGCATCGTTGCCTCTAGAGAGGAGGTAGGCAATCGAGCTGGTGCAAATAATGAGAAACACAAATAATAAGACAGTGTACCATAATGGACACAATTAGGTAGACGGAAAAATGTTGCACAACAAGCTTGACCTACATACAGACGGACAACCCATAGCGTCGAACTAGGAAATGGACCATGCCCAATTGATTTTATTTTTGTTCCTTCATACTTTTGTTGGCCCGCTTTATGCTCATATTATGACCTGATACTGCATCGAGCCAAGTCGTAGTAGTCGAACAGCAACTGGAAATTAAGAATTACTGATTCAGATTTATTTCAAATAAATAGTCCCTCAACGAAGAATTTTTTGTTCCTTGTGACAAAGGCATACATGTTTCTAGCCATTCAAAACGGCTATTTCATAGAAATTAGTGGGCTGATTGGTCAGGCTGCAGCCTGTGCCAAAGACCCGGGTCCCTTGCCGGTTGTATTCCACACCCGCGTGGCTAGACGGGTTTCCGTTGTTTCCTTTCAAAACTGAAACCGGGTTACGGGGGGCGGTGTGAAACCGTCAAATTTGGGGCGGGGTGGGTAACCCATTCACGCAGAATCCCTAGTGACCCATTCACTCTCCGTCGTCGTCCTCCTTCCCCGAGAGGTCCTCCGTGCACCAGCCACCGTCGCCGGCGCCGTGTCCGGTGGTCTGTCGCTCGTCAAGGTCATCTCATAGTCTCTCCTCTCGGACAACCTACCTTCTCTCGCGCGTGCTTGGCATCCATTCAAACCCAACCAGTCCCTTCTGGCAACATTAGTTGGTCCCTTTCCGGAGACCTGTCTTGTGCTGAGGACGGTGGCGGAAGGACGTGCTGAGTGCGACAGTTAGCACTGGTTGCTGCAGGGGAAACACAAATAGCCACAGTGGCTTCTCAGTCATCCAGGTTTGCGGGCAGATGTCCTGAGGAGGATCCTCCGGGAGTAGGAAGTAGAGGTACTATATGTTGGACGGTCCCACTAAATTGCCAGCCAACCGTCGCGGAGCCTCTCAAACGTTCCGCCGGAGGTACGGCTGTCAATGAGTTTAGATGTTCGAACCCCAAGATTACATTGTCTTGCTTCGCCTCTGAGGACCGTATAAATATAATATAAGCTTTGCCGTGTACAATGTCTTATTACTTGTGTTTCTCAGTAACCGAACGTCCATTTCTGTGTAAATACCACTTACCAGTACCCTCTTGTTATCCACGAAATATTTGCAGTCAAATCCTTCTGTAACAAAAGTTGTTTGTGCCATCTTTTACTTGTTTCAATCATAAATGGAGATTAGCTTGCACTTTTTATTGCTTTGATTGGAAACCGAAAAAAAAGTTGTATAACGGCACTTCTAGCTGTGACAGTGACAGTGGTACGAAAAATAGATGTATATCTCAAACTTTATATCTGTCTTGTCTATATGATTGAGTTTTTTTCTTTAAAGTTTCATCACCTGTAACTTTTGTTACTTGGATAGTTGGATTGAGTTATTCTAGTACCTCATTCTACAAGGAGAGTATATCCTGCCATTTCTTACCTGCAGATGGCCTCTTTGTAGTTTCAGATTTTTTTTAAAGTGAAAACACATGCGTCCATTATAAATTATAGCTGATTGCTAGCTGAAAAGTAGTAGTGTGGTTTCCTTGCCTTTTGTTAGAAATAATTTTCCAATAATTTATCACGTGGTTTTGTTATTTTCGGATGTTTCTTTACTAGTGGGTCATTGGTATTCAACAGGGAATACTTGTTGCCATGTCTTGACTGCAACTGATTTATTGGTAGTCTCAGGGAAAAAAATGGAATACAAATAAAAGTATCACAACTATTTATGATTTGCTGGCTGAAACCGGAAGCACTATAGTTTATTTATCAATGGAATTTGCTGTATTAGTATGTTTTGTAGACTAATTGGCCACTGCTATTTTTTGTAGATATGGAAATCCAGGACCAAGAATTAACTACTCATGAGTGTGGGTCACTTAATGATGCTTCAAACATAGTCCAAGAAGAGTCTATGCCAAATGAAATTGCAACACCCTCTCCCTCTTCTAGAGGTAGGCGTAGAAGTGAGATATGGAAACATTATCAGAAAAAGCTAGTGAATGGAATTTGGAAGTCAGAATGTAATTACTGCCACAAGCTACTAGGTGCAAACTCGAAAAATGGTACAAACCATCTACACTACCATGTTAAAAGATGTCCTGCATTTACTGGAGGTATGGTTGTTTACGACTTAGTGTGATCTTCCCACTTTCAATCCAGTGATTCCATTTGAATGAAACTTTTCACTTTGCATTTACAGGCCCATATTTATATTATATACAATACCGGCTTTGCTATGACAACAATATTTTACTTCCTTTCATTTAGTAAAGTTATGGCCATATTTGCGTATAACATAAGCTGTATGTGCATTTTAAAATGTTGATTCAGTGGTAAATGAACGAGTCATGCTTTTTCTTTGATACAAAACTCAGAAACAGGACTGCATAAGGGCAGTTCTATATTCGTCAAAGGCATCCAACTTAAATGTGGCTGTTTTATCATTATCTGGGTTTTATGATGAGTAAACATATATTTGTAACCTAACGTCAATTATAACTACCCTTCATTATTCCACCACATAGACTTAACATGTGTTTTAAATTTCAAGGTATTTATTTGTATTTAAATCTCATCCAAAATAGTTTATGGTGGATGTAGTGCTTCACCATCGGAACTGAATTGCACATTCATACATCATTGTGAGGATAATGTTATATAACTCCAATTTGAAATGAAGCAACAAGTTTTATATCTGTAATGTCGGATCAGGAAAAGGCACAATGTATACCGACTGAGACAATGTATAGGAAATAAAGGCTATACAATGTAGAGGCTAGGTATAGGAAATTTGCTATACCTAGCTATAGAGTCCCTCCCCCCCTCTCGCATGTTGAATTTAGCAAGTGTATACCGACTAAGACAATGTAAATGTATGTACTTGCCATCAAATGCCAACTTCATAACCAGTCAAAAAGATCCAGCCATTCGGATGGGAAGAACATAGTGTAGATTAAACACCTCAAAAATTAAAACTATATACCACATATATCATGAGATATAACTAAAATAACTCATTGTTATTGCACATTCTGCAACTAGCCGTTCATTATCGCATTAAATGATCTACCAATGTCAGATCGGGATCATATCAAATCTATACAGTTGGATTTGTGGTAAATCGTCACAAACGTGTCAAACATAAAATTAGTAAGTGTAAGGTACAACTATCATACACAATTATTTTAGCCTATACATATGTATGTATGAATGTATGTAGTGGAACAATCTAGTGAGAGATCTTAGATGGTGAAAGCATGAAAACCTTTGAATAACTCTTTATGGTGGTCCATTTTATATGCTCAAACCATGTCGATTGAAAATTTATCGTTGCATCTAGCTACCCAAGAAATTTCACATGCAACAATCCTATGGATTGGCCGCAACAATATAATTTTTTGTGAAATGTTTGATAACACCCAAATTTAAGCATAAATGCTAAGAAATTAGGTATAAGCTCATATGCTTGAAGTAGCCTTGATATGCCCAAAATAATTTTAGATACTTAGCTTTTCGTAATTTATCCCTTTTTGAAAATATCGTAGCTCAACTAGCCAATTTTAGAACTTGCAGGCACCAAACAGAAGAAAGCATTGTCTCCCCTGATCCGACCTTACAAAACCGGGTCGATCCCCTGAACAACAAAATGCCCAGATGTTCCATCAAATCTCTTTTCGTCTGACAACATGCCCCGATGGCCACAGTCGACGGTCAAAACCGATGGAGCGCATCGACGAACTGCCTTTCAATGGCCCGTCAACCTTTTTCATCAGAAGACAGCCGAAGATACACCTCCGAGGGTCAAGACCGTTGGTCTCAGCCCCAACGGCCTGATTTGATGGTGGACTCCGATGGCACCCCCCCCCCCCCCCCAATGGCCAACTCTGACGGCGGACCGACGACATAAAATCGACCCGGTTTCGATGAAACTGAGTCAGTTTCATCTCCACCTATAGACATTTCACCAATTGCTATAGATAGCTTTCCTTGGCCACCAGGCCAAGGGTTCTATGTTTTTGGTTTTCAGACCTCCGTCTTAGAGCTTAAAGGCCTGAAAGGGCTCAAGATCTCTACCCTACGTCCATCCCATCGATTTGCAGCCATCTTCCATCGACCACCTCCACCTTCTACTCCCTTCCATCGACCTCCATCTCCATTCATCCACACCAGCTGTTGTTTTGGACGAAATCAAGGGGAAAGAATGGCAAGGAGTCTAAAAGATCAAGGAGGATGACACCAAGGACGAAATCTAGCCCATTCTGAGGCTAAGGAGCGAGAGCCACCTCTCCTCCACGGGCTAATCTTTTCTTCTTCCTCTTTTATTCTACTGTTCTCCTTTGTTTCTATAAATGATGTATTTCTATCTTTGTTTGGTGCCAGCTATGCTCGTCAATGGCTAGTTGAGCTCCTTCTTGGCTATGTAATCCATTTTGGGGAAGATTATGTACTTTGACCTTAAGAAAGTAGTTTACATTTAGATCTAGCATGTTTATGTACTATCTTTTGTTTATGGTTATGATTGTTAGTTTGATTGATCTCTGTTTTGCATGGACTTTCATTTTTGCTAATATCGAGAGACTAGTGGTAAAAATAGGTAGAGGAGGAAGTTTGGACTGAAATCCGAGAGGATGAGGTCCAAGGGAGGATCTACCCAGAATCCAAGATTAGAGAGATCTGACCCTTTGTAGCAAAACCAACCTGATTTTACCCAAATCAGGTTGGTTTCACTGTATTAGGATTCTAGTAGATCTTCTACTGCTTCTGACACTCTTGGTTGTTTTGGACCCAAAAGGTAATCCGAGATAGGTAGGGGTGTTGGTCTTTACCGTCGATGTGGTTTTAGTCACATTTTGTGAGAGCAAGTGGGATGACCCCCACACGTGCAGCTACCATCGTACATTCTAGGTTCAGATGCTAGTTGCTTTCTAGGGTGTTCGAGGGCTGTCTACGCCCGAGAATGAGGTGTAGAGACTGCCTAATTCATGGTTACATAGCTTGGAATTCTTTTACCTAATTAGTAGGATTTGACAAAATCTGCTTTCTTTATTTGACAGAGCCTGGAATTCCTTTACCTAATTAGTGCCCAGGCACACGCCCCATTGTAATCTCAGCTGAAGCGCTCTTTGAAGCATTTTGAAGTAAAGCGGCCGTTTCTATCTGCTTTTTGCCGCTTCATATCGCTTTTTCAGGCATGCTTAAGCAGCTCCTGCTTAAGCAGCCGCTACAGGTGTTAAGCAGCTGCTTCAGGCTACTTCGCAGCAAGTACTGCTACACTAGCTCAATCACATATTGAATATAAAGAAAAATGAAAGCAGTATTATGGGAGTGGGATGCTCCAGTTGTTGTATTGTAATTGGTGTAAAAAAACTCTAGCAGTTAGTATTTATTCGTTACTTAGTTACTTCTGTTCATACACTCTGTACAACTAGATTAGAACTATGTACATCAGTTTGTATTATGATATTACTATATATCTAATGATGTTTGTTACCGCTAATAGCACATTGTTCATATGTTAGTCGAGTACTATTTGTCTGAAATTCTGTACGCTTGTACTAAAAACTTTGCACAACCATTTGTAAACTGTAACAAAATAATGTTGTAATATATTATTGTGTATCAAGTCCAGTAATTTATTTCTTTAAGATCAACTGAACAATATCTAATTATTCTGATGCTACTGTGCTTGCATGTATTTCTCCTTTTTAATGTATAGCTATGTATCTATTTATAATATTTTGAAACACTACCTTACCTTGTCAACAATCTTTGTACAAAGTACTTGTATCAAGATTTTAAGTACTACTGTCTACCGCTCTTGTTTATTCATGAAGTGCTAATATCTAAGCCCATTTGTTGAAACAATCCTAAGTACTGTTTCCTACTGCCCATGTTTATATAGTAAGTGCCAATATCTAATCCCATATGTTGAGATTGTACTAGAATACGGATATCTAAGTATCATCTATTCTATTAAATCTTTATCAATGATTGGTCTAGCGATACTTATTACTACATGATGTGGACACTTGATCTTGATGATCTGTATATAAATCTATACATTTCACCGCGTCTCCGCTTTCCCAAAAAGAGGTCGCTTAAATGGCTGCTTCACGCTTAAGCGCTTAGGGAGGGTCTCTCGCTCGCTTCCTGCTTCATGCTTTACAAAACCTAGAGTTGGGATATCATCAACGCAATGCTGACCATACTCAATTTTGAAGCTAGTGCATGGGAAGATTTCTATTGTGCTTGTCTATGCTGATGACATGATCCTTATAGGGAGCGATGAAAAGGAGATTAACAAACTCAAAGCTAGGCTGTCACAAGAATTTGAAATCAAGGATCTAGAGTCGTTGAAATACTTCCTTGGCATTGAAGTTGCTAGATCTAGAAAGTACATAGAAATTTCTCAATGAAAGGGGTCGTTGAATACTTCCTTGGGATTGAAGTTGCTTGATCTAGGAAGTGCTTACATATTCCAACAAAGTATGTCCTAGAGTTACTAAAAGAAACAAGGAAACTTGGATTCAAGCTTGTAGAATCTACAATTGAACAAAGTTGTCTTATATTTGAGGACTTGGTATTCCTCTTCATTATTGTAAAACATCTAGGTACCAAAAGCTCATTTTATACTGACACACTCCGAAATTCGCTTATGTGTAAGTGTTGTTGGCCACTATATGACATGAAAGCTATTGAAAGAGTTCTGAGGTATATCAAGAAGTCTCTCAGAAAGGGATTCTATTCTAGAAGAGAGGTCATATAGGGCTTGAAGGGTTCACTGATGCTGATTGGGCTGGTTCTCTAGATGATAGAAGATCTACTAGTGGCTGCATATAACTTAGAGGAAACCTCATTGTATGGAGAAGTAAAAACCAAGCTATTGTTGCAAAGTCTAATGTTGAAGCTGAGCTAAGAGTTATTTTCCATGGCCAAACTGAGCTTCTCTAGCTACAACTATTTTTGAAAGACATTGGGATTCCACCTGATGGTGCTATGAAGATGTACAACGACAACAAGGTGGCTATGAACCTGAAAAATAATCTTCTTGTGATGCATGGCAGAACTAAACATCTAGAAATTAACAGAGATTTCACCAGAGGAAAGATTGATAATGGGAATCCTTGCATGCTTAATCTACAATTTGGAGAACAAGTAGCCGATGTCCTCACTAAAGGATTGCTAAAAGTTCACTGGAAAAACTTCATGACAACTTGTGCATGAGGAACATCTATGGTACAACTTAAGGGCGAGTAAAGAAGTCTCAGAATTTATATGTAGACCTTGGGGGACAACCCATTAGACATGTATTGCCTTGTATGAAGTCATGTTGTTGTGGGCAATAACATAATTATGTATAGGGAAGCTTGTAACCCTAATCCTTGCCTATAAATATCTACCCCATGGCTATTGTATTTATTGAGAATTGAGATAAAAATATACAGTACTCTGTGGATAATGCCGATCACGTTAAAACTCCCGTCTTCTTAGAGTTGTTCTTACATAATCTCTCCTTTCTATACATGCATTAGAAATTGCGATAAGAGTTAGATATAACATTCATAATGAAAATGTAAAAATTAGACAAATAAGAAATCCAATAGCATCAAAGATAATAGACATACACAATGCTTTTAAAGTAAATATTGTTAGAGAGTCCTGTTAATTAACTTATTTAGTCTCTTTGTTATGTATACATGTATTGATAAACATAGAAATGACGTAGGTATTATTGTTGATAATATGTTGAAGGATGACGTCGTCAATATTACAAGGATGGGTGATAGAATCATAGCTATCAAGGTTGTTCTTGGGGGAAATATTTTTAACATTATTAGCGCTTATGCCCCCCAAGTTGGCCTTAGCGAGGATGCGAAGAAGGAATTTTCGGATGACATGGATGAATTGATGCAAGGAATACCGATCGAGGAGAAGATTATTATTGGGAGTGATTTAAATGGCCATGTGGGGAGTAGCAATGCCGGGTATTGAGAGAGTTCATGGTGGTTTTGGATATGGCAGCAGGAACGGAGAAGGAGAGAGGATATTAGATTTTGCAGTTGCATATGATATGATTTTGGCAAACACCCATTTCAAGAAAAGAGAATCTCATAAGATTACTTTCAAGAGTGGGCACAACTGTAGCCAAATTGATTACCTCCTTACAAGGCGGGTGGATTGTAACATATGCAAGGATTGTAAAGTGATTCCTGGCGAAGAACTCACGACCCAACATAGGTTGGTGGTTTTGGATATTAACATGAAGATCAATAAAGGCAAGCATTACAGAAACCAAGATAGTAGGATCAAGTGGTGGAATCTTAAAGGAGAAAAGAAATTGACTTTTCATGATAAACTCATCAAGGAGGTAACTTGGAATTTGGAGTCTGATGTTAACACTATGTGGCATAACATGAGCTCCTGCATAACAAAAATTTCCAAAGCGATTTTGGGGGAGTCTAAAGGTTGTGGGCCTCCACAGAAGGAGACTTGGTGGTGGAATGATGAAGTACAGAAGGCAATTAAACTGAAAAAGGAGATCTATAGGAGCTTGCCCAAATCTGGAGATGATGCAACGTTCCAAAGATACAAGCAAGCAAAGAAAGAAGCTAAAAAGGTTATTCGGGAGGCAAGGTCTAGATACTTTGATGATATGTATAAGAAGTTGGACACTAGAGAAGGGGAAAAAGATATATATAAAATGGCTCATATAAGAGAAAGGAAATGAAGAGACTTGAGTCAAGTAAAATGCATAAAGAATGAAGATGGTAGAGTATTGGTGAAGGACGATGATATCAAGAACCAGTGGAGAAATTACTTCCATAAGATTTTCAATAGAGATACTGCATATAATGTTAGCGACTCGTGTGACATGAATATAAGAGATATCATTTACACACGACGGGTTTCACCATTTGAGGTCAAGAATGCTTTGAAAAAGATGAAAATGAGAAAGGCATGTGGACCAGACAATATTCCCGTTGATGTATGGAAGAGTATGGGGGATGAGGGAGTTACGTGGTTAACAAATTTCTTTAACAAGATCATGATGACCAAGAAGATGTCGGATGAGTGGAGAAATAGTACTATAGTCCCAATCTACAAGAATAAAGGTGACGTTCAGAGCTGTACAAACTACAGAGGTATCAAGCTGATGAGTCACACGATGAAGCTTTGGGAGAGGATTATTTAGCAGAGGTTAAGATCTATAACCCAGGTATCAAACAACCAATTTGGTTTCATGCCTGGAAGATCAACAACAGATGCTATTTTTCTGATAAGGAGGCTTATGGAGAAGTATAGACAAAGTAAAAGAGATCTTCATATGGTGTTTATCGATCTAGAGAAGGCTTATGATTGAGTACCCAGAGAAGTGTTATAGATGGTTTTGAAGAAAAAGGGTGTGCCTATCCAATACATTGACTTGATCAAAGACATGTATGACAGCTCTACTGCAAGTGTCAAGACTCCTGGAGGAGAGACACCAACTTTTCCTATCACAGTTGGGGTACACCAAGGATCCACACTCAGCCCATATCTATTCGTTCTTGTTATGGATGAGTTGACAAAAGAATGTTCAGGATGATATTCCTTGGTGTATGCTATTTGCTGATGATATTGTTTTGATTGACGAAACTAAAGATGGATTGAATGATAAAGTTGAACGTTGGAGAAAGGCATTGGAATCAAATGGATTGATGATTAGTAGGAGCAAAACTGAGTATATGCATTGCAATTTTAGCCAATCTCGCAGTGTGAATGATGGAGCCAAGTTGGACGGAGTAGATATACCAAAATGTGATAAATTTCGTTACTTGGGTTCTATTATTCAAATAGACAGGAATGTCCAAAATGATGTTTGTCATCGGATCATTGCAGGATGGTTGAAATGGAGGAGTGCAACTGGAGTATTATGCGATCAGAAGATCCCTCTCAAGTTAAAAAGTAAGTTTTATATAACAGCTATACGACCAGCCATGCTCTATGGGAGTGAATGTTGGGCGGTGAAGAAACAATGTCTCAACAAGATGAACGTGACTGAAATGCGTATGCTGAGATTGACGTGTGGGAAGACAAGAAAAGATCGCTTGAGAAATGACTATATTAAGAATAAAGTGGGGGTGACGAGCATTGAGGACAAGTTACGCGAGGGCCGACTTAGATGGTACGGACATGTGCAACGCAGACCTACTAGTGTGCCTATACGAAGCAATGCTATTGAGCCAAACACTATAAATAGAAGAAGAGGAAGGCCTAAATTAACATGGGATGAGCTTATAAAGAGAGATTTTGAATCTCTACATCTCAATCAGAATATGGCCCATGATAGAGCTGAATGGAAACGAAGGATCCATGTAGCCGACCCCAACATAGTTGGGATTGAGGCTTAGATGATGATGATGATGATGATGAGTCTCTTTGTTATATGGGCCCAATTGTGTTTTGGCCCATTAGGGTCTGTCTTGACTCTATAAGCTTTCCATTTGTCCTATTTATGGGAAGGGGGGCTGCCCTTCTACTAATAAGAAAATATATACAAAGGAACTTTCCCCATCATATCATTTTTCTACATGGTATCAGAGTAGGCTTACCTGCGCCGCCCGCAACCTTGAGAGAGAGAGAAACAAAGAGAAGCCTCCCCTTGCGGGCTGCGCCCCCCTAGGCGTTGCTTGGTTGCCCGCAGGGAGTTCCTACCCTTGTGTCTTAAGGGACGCCATACCTCCGTCAATATTGTTTGCTTTTGGAACCGCCATAGCTGCCCTATTTGCCGCCGTAATCTACATCGTTGCCGATCTACATCGTCGTGTCTACACCACTATCGATCTACGCCGCCATCATTTACACCTCTGCCGATCTACACCGCTGTCATCATCCATGCCACCGAATGCCAAATCGTAGGAAAATAATTCTTTTTTCAGTTGATACTGAGAATATATCACCCTTATATATCTATGGTGGAGATCTAGAAGGATCTATCCAACCCTTTACTGTCGTCTCGGGGTTTACTGCTGTTGTTCTACTGTTGACACGACATGTCGCTATTTGACACACCTGTCAGAGGAGTTATGCTTCTTTCGTGACTCGGATCGTGAAGTCTGCCTTGTGACACGACATATCAAAATGTGACACGACATGCAAGTGTTTACGCGAACCTGCTGCTGCGTCATCCTACGCGGCGTGTTAGAATTTGACACGGCGTGTCGCCGCCTTCCTGAATCTACTGTTGTGCATCCTACACGATGTGTTAGAATTTGACATAGCATGTCGTTGCTACCTTGTTGAACCTTGTTTTACCCTGACTGCCTCGAAATCTGTTGACTGACACGACATGTCCCTTGGGAACACGACGTGTCGCCTACCCGTCATGTCCCTTCATCGACACATCGCGTCTCCTACTGCCTGCATCTGCTGATGCAACACCGCGTCTCTTCATCGACACGTGTGTCACATGCTAGGGCTGTACATATACCAGTCCAGACTGATGGATCGAAACAGACTGAATATTCCGTCCGGTCTGGTCTTGAACGGACTTGACATCTGGTCCAGTCTTCAGTCCTCAAGTTTTCCAAAATCTAGTCCTCGCTCTGATTCAAAACCAATATAAACCGCTCTGGGCCCGTTGGACCGGACAATGCATACAATCTTTTTGTATATATTAGTTAATCTAATATTTTATGGAATGTGGGGGAGTGAACTGGAATATCTATTAATATAGAAAGTGTTAATGGGTATATTGGTCTCTTAGTCTAAGAAAAAATAAAGGTTACATGAATCGACCACTAGCAAATTTATAACAATTGCATTAGGTTCTTATTTAATAGAAACTAAAATGGCGGAGATTGGATTAGTGTATTCGGTGTACGAGTAACAAAAAATGCTCGCTCTAATTTAGTTTTACGTATTAAGTAATTCCACATTAGATGAAGACTATTTTTTTCTTGTGCTACGAGTCTACTAATGTGGTGTCATTGAGTGTATATGCCATGTTATTTGTTATTCTCTATAATCGTACAATTGAATAAATTTTATTTGTTAAATGTTCACTATAGTAAAGTAATAAAATCAAATGGTAAATGAAACTAATACATTATTTTTCTATATTTGTAATTAGTAAGACATTAATTTTTTGGTCCGATCTCAGTCTGGTCTTTGATTTTTTTGGTCCAGACTGGAGTGGGTCTTACTCGGTTTGGTCTTCGGTCCAAGGATTTTCCCTTAACAAGGTCCGGTCTGGGTTTGGACCCATGTACAACCCTATCACATGATAATGCTGCTACATTTTGGCGTGCAACATTATCTTCAATTATTCTATAACATGGTAGAGGCTTCCATACACAACTTGTCCCTATATTTACCTTACCAACAACACTTACCTTCCATTTCCTGCAATTCTTCTTTTATTCTTTACTCCCACTACTCTTTCCATCCCTACATACATATTGCATATCTCCTCAATGCTTGTATTACCCCCATATACACATTGTGCCTACTACCTAATTGGATCCTACATATTGTCTCGAGTTATCAGTTCCCATCCTCCAAATATTTGCCTACATAAACATTACTTATACCATTGTTTTTGACTTTCCACCCCAACCACTCTCTTGATACTTTTCATGGTTGGTGTGAGGGGGAGAATAGAGGATAATGAGTAGAGGGAAGAGATGAGATGGAGGAGAGATGAAGAAAGGGAGGAAGAATGAGTTTATGTTGCTATCTTTATGGATCTTCATTATAATTTTGCTGTTATGTCGATCCTTCTACTGCTATAATTAATCTTTCTTCCTTATGAAGAGCTTGTAGTGCTTATTCATCATCGTCTACCTCGACTGCTGCTATGAAGTTATCTACTTCACCTGTGCTATCTGTTGATTGATTTTCTATCTGGTGACGCCATTCTTTCTACTTGTGCTATGATTAGTATAATTTATTTGTTATTGTGTGCTTTTACAGTATCTGTTGTTTGTGCTCTGTTTACATGTTGACCCTTTGTTTGTGCCCTCCGCATGTCGACACTATTGCTGCTGTGACCCAACACCCTTTGGGGACTATGACCTAACACTTTGTAGACTGTGACGTCTCGTACTGTGATGGAAACTTTATGATGGGAGTAGATGAAGAATTCTGTTTGTGACTTCACATGATGGCGTTTCATACTTTTCAGCTACTGTTTTTCATCTTGAAGTCTTTGACTGCTTGTTATGTGTTTGCACTGAGCTTCTATCCGGCTACATCGTTTGCTTTCTGCTGCTGTGTGCCAACATTCTCTAGTTTGTCTGTGTCTTGTATTGACTCTTTTCTTGTCAGTGCTATGTTGCGCGCTGACTACTGCTTCTTGTGTTCTGGCACTCTCTGGTCTATTTCATGACGATATCGATTGAGATGAAAATTATGACGCCTACCTGTTGTTACTTGTGTTCCAGATTTCGCATCATACTAATCAAGAAGCTCGTGCTACCTGCCTGTGCACCCGCCTTTAGATTATCTGCTTGAGGGGGAAGATTTGAATGTTTGGGTGATTTATTGTAATATTGAAGGGGAGAAACATTCTTGTATGGGCTTGGTTTATCTTTTTATTTTGTTTCTTTATCTTTAGTCTGTCTTTTTATTTGCAAGTTGACTTGGGATTCTTCCAAGCTCGAACTTGAGGGGGACTGTTAAAGAGTCTAGGTAATTAACTTATTTAGTCTTTTTTGTTATATGGGCTCAATTGTGTTTTGGCCCATTAGGGTTTGTCTTGAGTCTGTATGCTTCCCCCTTATCGTATTTATAGGAGAGGGGGGCTGCCCTTTTATCAATAAGAAAACATACACAAGGGGACTTCTCCATCATGATATCGTTTTTTCACAAATATAAAAGTAAAAAAATATATAAAAGGTTTATCCATGTAATAGTGTATTAAAAGATGAAAATGATGTACATGAATCACACAAACAAATTCCAATCCAAGAGAATTGAATCACATGCCATGTGTGTTTCTTATCTTAATTGCTTATGGTTAGTGATTTAGCTATTATGTTTCTAATTATGTTTACACTTATAAGAGTATTAGAGAGCTCTATGAAGTGTTAGTCTGTTAGAACTTAGTTGTATTGTGTATGCGACCCTAATGTTGAGGAAGCAGAGAATTGTGCAAATAGATAAAGATTTAACATCAAATTAAAATGAAAAAAATATATGGATGAGCTTGAGCAGTGAAAATGTACGACTCAGGACAAATGAGCAGGTTGAGTAGCTTTTTAGAGTTTCCCCTCACTACCCATTCCCCGTCTAACTTTACAAGACATTTATAATTTTTCCTTCCCAATACCCTTCCCCTCCCTTTTACTTTCCCCTTCCCCACTATCTTTTCACCACGTACCAAACATATCCTAAAGAAAACTGTTATACTTGTGAATAACATCATTATTTTTTTCAATCGTGCAACTCCACCAACTTGTCATGTTGCATATATATCTTTTATGTTTATAAAATCATCACTTCATTGCGTGGTTGTGAATTTAGTAAAAAAAATTGGTCAAAAGTCCCACCATAATGTTATTAGCTTGGTTAGGTCTCTCTCTCTCTCTCTGTATATATATATATATATATATATATATATATATATATATATATATATATATATATATATATATATGTAGTTGAGGTCTCAGACTATAGGAAAAACCAAGTGGCTATAGTTTGGGGACGTGGATGCAATTATCCAACCTACCAGTTACCTAGGCCTTCCCCTCGTATAAACCGAAATCCTTATTAGACACTATGATGGCCTAGAGGAGATCATAAGGCTGATGACATCCTGAGTGGGGGAAATGCTATCATTGGGAGATGGGAAGATAAAAGGTTATTTGGGGAGATTAAGATTAAAGGTATTTTCTTTAGTGAGGTGAGATGGAACCACCCACAAGCCTTGCAACTTAAACTTAATCTTGGGGTGGTTTCTTAGAGAAATATTTCATATGGGACGAGGAGGGAGTGGGAGGTATCATATGCAATGATAGAGGACATATTGTGATAGGATTTACGGGGCTGATGACCGGGTGGGGGGGGCTTCTGGGGAGCTACCTAAGGGCTATTGGATTGGCCCTAGACATTTGTCTTGAGATACCTCGAGGGAGTTTACAAATTGAGATAGAATTTGGTCATCTTTTTAGAGTCTTAGATAGTTTGGAAAAAAACCCTAGCGACATAAGCAACAACTTGTAAGAATTTCCTTTTTTTTGTAGTCACAGTTGGCCATGTGCATCTGTATATAGAGAGGCCAACCGATTGGCATGGAGGCTTGTTGAATACGAGACATGCCTTATCTTTGTATATAGTTTCTCCATTTTGGCAGATATGCCCCCTCCGATTAGAGGGGTCTACAAAACAAGGTCCAGATATGGTCGATAGAGTTTTATGCCTCACACAGTGAGATACGACACATGTTTAAAACCCTTACAATGCATGTCGGCTGTCTAGAAGAAACCCACATTACCTAATCATAAAGTAAAACATCACATGAACATCCTCCCTTAACCCTTTTTATTTAACTACTCAAATGTTAGAGAAACTTGTAGTGATTTCAAAATATAATACTTGGGGATACCCCAACACTGGCATGGGATCAGAGGAAAACCCATATTCTTCCCACCTGCACAAAGGAAGGAGATACTATAAAAAAAGTGGAGATAGGGCCGATAAATGGCGAGCGACATCGCACCTAGCCAAAAGAGTATAACGCGATTTGAATTAACAAAGTGATTAGTTATAGGGATGTCAACAATGCGGGAATGGTACAATTGCCAAAGCCATAACTATACTATGATAAAAAACTAAAAAAAAAAGCATACAATATCTACAATTTTTGTAGAAGTAATATTAATATCTGAACCATAAAAACTGTGTAGACTGCACCACATCATATCATAAAAAAGTTTTGGCTCAAACACCAGTGTGAAAAGATCATGATTTCACTGTATCGTTGCACACAAATTACATAAATAACTATTGTACATTATGTCAAATAAGGACCAACACCAAAATTGACAAATGTACTGACATATATATGACATCAATACATCATATATATACATGCATAACTGAATTAATATTATTATGTCAGGTTTTATCCATAATGTATTACTATAATTGCAACCACACCACTCTATTGCAGTCTTTAGAAATGAAAATAACATTTATACCATATCCACTTGATGAGTTATACAACTAAAAAAAGATGATCTCGTCTATGGATATGATTTTTAGAATTGGTAAATACCAACTGTGCAAGGGGTTTGCAGATTTTTTTTATCAAAGGAACCGCCCCCGTAGAGGGCCCACTTTGTGACCCTCGAGACAACATAAACCCTTTGAGTCCCAGACTGGATGTCTTTAAAGACTGATTAAAGAACACAGTTGGCTGACCTACATGACATGTACATTTTTTAAGAAATAGTTCTCAGTAGGAGTCAAACCCAAGACTTTTGATTGGGGTTTACCGAACTCTAGCACCTGATCAACTCCCCACTGAAAATTGTAAGAATTTCTATAAATCAAAACATCTCTTAGAATATTGAAAAAAAGTGTGTTGTGTTGGAATTTATTTCTAAATTTTTAGAGCAATGAAAAACTTAAATGGAATGATAAGAAGAAAGATGGAAAAACCACGAAGCAGTGGTCTTGTTCGTACTTGCAAGCTATACTTAATCAACGAGCACATCACCTAGTAATAAAAAAGATCTAATGGAGGCATTGAGTACAAACACAACCCATAGGACGAGGTGATGACATGCAATTACCGGGGCACGAGTGCGGTGGATTAGTTTATTTGTTCCAACGATTGCTTCATCAATGCTGTCATATCATGCACGTACATGTGATTCAGCCGGGATAGTCTACTCAGCCATCTCAAACCGTTAAATGGCAAATACTTAAAGCGAGTGGCTGAAATCAAGTCCTCGAACCCTTGCAAGGTCAAAGTCTCACATACTATCACTCATCGACATACACACACACACACACACTCTATAGCACAATATATAATGAGTTTTGAAGGTTGGTACCTTCCACTCTGTTACTTCAGGGTACAAAGATCAATGGGAGGCACTCGCCTAGTCCACAAAGATGTGGATGTAGGAGCAGTTTTTTGTGTGGGAGAGAGGAGGCTAGAGGAGGGAGGGTGGAGGGAAGTGGATCAGTGGAGAGAATAGCAGTAGACAGGCGCATGGGAGACTAAATATAGGCGGAGAACGATTATCGTACTCAGTTGCTAACTGAAGCCTGTTGCCGAGGAAAAAATTCGCTCCATATTGCAATCCATTAATCAAGTGGCGCAAAGCTTTGGCGTAAAAGGAGCCTCAGTAAACTAAGTGTATTCTAGCTCATCTATATATGTACACACACTGGCTGCCCTATTACCGTGTCTCATCTATAGATGACTTTTTATAGTCCTAGAAAAAGGCCAAGTACAGTAGAGATCTGGTCGATATGCACGTTCATTGATTCTACATGTAAAAATTTAAGTAGGATGGTTTTCTTAGTTTTTTTTGGACAAATAATTTTATAAAGCGGGCTGCTTTCTTAAAGTATGTCAGATTAATGATTTATTCTCCTTTACTGTAGATATTGTTATCCAGGATCATGAAATAACTGCCCAGGACTCCAGGTCACTTATGGTTGCTCCAAACCCAGTTGAAGAAGAGTCCACAATGAACGAAACTTTGGGAGTCTCTTCAGCATCTCAAGATAGGCGACGAAGTGAAGTATGGAGACATTATCAAAAGAAAATGGTGAGTGGAATCTGGAAATCAGAATGTAACTACTGCCACAAGCACCTATGTGGGAACCCTAAACATGGAACAAAACATTTGCATGACCACGTTACAAGATGTCCTGCACTGTCTGGAGGTAGTATGAGAAAATTTATGGCAAGGAAGGTGATGAAAGTTCATTGTTCATCCAACCTGGATGAAGGGAGGTCACTTGATTATATGAAAGTTCAGTGCCCATTCAATCAAGAAGATGGGAGAAGGGCACTTGCTAATATGATCATTATGCACAAGTACCCCTTAAACATAGTTGAGCATGCTGGTTTTAGGGATTATTCAAATATTCTTCAGCCTTCATTTAAATGTCCATCAAGAAATATTGTCAAGAATGATATAATGAAAATTTATGGTAGGGAAAAAAGTAAGGTGATGGAACTTTTGAAAAAAATTGATTCTCGGGTTGCTATAACTTCTGAGATATGGACCAGTGACAATAAAAAGAGGGGATATATGGCTATAACTGGATATTATATTGATGCAAATTGGTCACTACAAAGTCAAATGCTGAGGTATCATGCTCATTTTTTGTTATTAATCCTTGACGGTTTATGTATATATGTTTAATGTAATTCTTATTCTTAATATGGTTAGGTTCGTGTATGTTCCTTATCCTCATACAGAGGAGGTCTTTTATGAAGTTTTGATGGATAGTTTAGCCGATTGTGACGTCATTGCTAAGCTGTCAACAATCACCCTTGAGAATTGCTCTACCAATGAGACAATTTATACACTGGTGAAGGAGAAGACAAACTTTGATTCCCTGATATTATCTGGTCGATTTCTCTATGTGGGCAGCATTGCTCATATCTTAAATCTTATAGCTGGAGATTTGTTGGAAGTTATAACAGAGAAAATAGAAGAAATACGGGACAGTGTGCTATATTGGACTGCAACTTCAGAAAGGGAAGAAAAGTTTGAGGAAACTGCAAGACAATTGAAGGTTCCTTTCACTAAAAGATTGATTCTTGATTGTCCTACTGATTGGACCTCCACGTATGAAATGCTTGAAACAACAATGATGTATAGAGATATTTTCTATTGGTTGAGGCAACATGATTTAGAATTTAAAATTCTACTAGGTGACACTGATTGGAAGTTTTGTGCCGAAGTTTGTGATAAGTTAAAGCTGTTCTATGGTGTTGCAGAACTATTTTCCGGTACGAGATATCCTACTGTCAATCTTTGTTTTCCCAATGTATGTCAAATTAGAGTAGCTTTGAATTATTGGTTTGGCTCCTCTAACGAAGTGATTTCAAACGTGGCCAAAAACATGCTGGGGAAATTTGAGGAGTATTGGGATGGAATTTATGTCATAATGGGACTATTAACAGTTTTGGACCCACGTTTCAAAATGAAGTTAATTGAATATTACTTTCCAGCTATATATGGAGACAAAGCTCCATTCCACATTAAAAAAATCCGTGATGCTTGTTATGATCTGCTTAATGAATATTGGAATAGAAATAAGGCACAGGAAGAATGTGATGTTGATAATGTGGTTTCTAATCAGTTGGAAACTTTCCAATCACAAGAACTTGATAAAGATATGTTTGGATATGATGCTTTTGTGAAGAAACAGAAGAAAAATGAGTCCAACTTTCTCAAAACTGAACTGGATAAGTATTTGGAGGATGATGTGTTGCCAAGAACAACAGATTTTGATATATTGCTGTGGTGGAAGATAAATTGTAATACATATCCACTTCTAGGAAAAATTTGTAGAGATTTGCTAGCAATCCAGGTTTCCACTATGCCTTCCAAGTCAGCCTTTCGCACAAATGGAAGAACTGTTGACTTTAGCTGTAATGAACTTGATCCGAAGACAACAGAAGCTTTGTTTTGCACTCGAAATTGGTTAGGAGATATTCAGGGAAAAGGTATATGCTTATTCAGTGTTTTAACTTTTCCTGTATGATATTTCATTTTTTCATAATGCCATAAGACTGTTGTAGACAGGGCTACATCATGGTTGAGCAATTCTGATAGCATGTGTGATGGTAAAGATAGTGAACCTGAAGGTAACTGGACTATCGCGGTCATGTCTTTTTCCTGTTATATGCCTAAAGGTTTGGCTTTAGAGTTTAACCAAAAAGCAATTTTCTGGATTCTCTCACAGACCTAGTCACTGAAGCAGGTTTTTGATTTCACATGCAATGCCGATGGAGGTAAGAACTATTGTCACTGTGTTTGTTATTCTGAACTTATTTCTGTTTGCGTGAATCTTCTTGCTTTTGTCACCTGTATCACTTCCCGTGCTTCTTTCTGTTTTTGGAACACCATTTTGCAATTGCATCCTTCCTTATCTCAAGAAAATGGCATCTTTTGACATAAAACCTTGTCTTACTGTCCTGCACTGGGACTGGCTACAGAAATGTATATTCACAAAGCATTTTATATTGGACTCTCTTCTATTTCACAGATTCCCTGCTCTTCACATTGGACTCTCTTCACATTGCAGTCCTGCACTTATCTTGTAACGCTCCACTTGCACTTGATATTTATTCCTATATATAGTAAAACAAAACTCTATATTTTTGGTTTATGTTCTTTATGATTAAATACATAAAAAACGAAAATAGAACTTTGTCATTGATACTATCCAACAGAAAGCGATACCCTAAATTTTAGTGCGAATAGATGTGCAGTGTATAATGCAAAAGTAGTAAAATCTTATAACTTTTTATGTACATCGCCCATATGTATATGTTTGAGGTTTAACTAAAGTCTATTTTGTTGTCTTGCATTTTGTTCCTGCAGAGGAGAAAAGTGGTTTTGGATGGAACTGACGGGTAGATGTCAAGTTAGATCTGCCATTCCCGCACCCCCCTCCCCCTTTTTTTTTTTGTAGTAGGCTGCCTAAATCTGCACTTTTAATTACAAAAAACACAAACGCTGAAACACTGGAAAATCCTCAAAACACTTCCTCTCCTTCGCCCAATGGCATGTCAATGTATGCCAAGCGGTCAGCAGCTTGGTTTCATTCCTGAAAGTGCAGCTTACCTTGTGGCCGTAAACTATTTCATCTTCTGTGCGACGAGCAATGTCAGCAACTTACGGAGGTTGCTATGTATGGGTTGATCCAATTTGTCTTCAAAACAGGCTCCTTTTAGCAGATAAAGCGAGAATATTTGGTTCATTGCCAAGCAAATGGCTGGTCAATGGACAACGGGGAATCTTGAGCTCTTTACAAGATGAATGCTGGAACAGAATAATTGCTCTTTGCTTGGGTGCTGATGAGTAGTGCTGGTGGGTTCCAGTCGATGGAAGCTTTTGTTATATGGATTAGTCTTCCGATTTTTTTGTAATAGTAATCGTAAGATGTGATGATGGTTTCTGCCATGTTGCTGCTTTGTGGTCCTATTTAAGTAACCGATACTTGATATGCAATATCAATTGAAAACAAACAAACTTCAAATTGGGATTTGGGCTAGTTTGACATTTGAGCGTGTTTTCTGGGTTTTGAAGAACATCACTTTCTGTAACGCATATAGAGAAGATTACAAAAATGCTCCGAAGGAAAGTATTGTTGGGGCTGTCTGAAAGACGAAGAATCAAACTGTTCAAGTAAATCAAATTCTGAAATATCCGTTACACTCTCCAGTCCGGTTACGTGTAGTGTTTGTCGGGCCTACCTGTAATAAACCGGTTCTAACACACAGAATGAGTAAACCTCCCTCTCTCGTCTAGAATAGATTAGGGAAGAGGCGACTATACTGCCTTGCGTCTGACAAATACTCGTTCTATTCATCTCAACCCTGTTTGCACAGATATTATTATTAATATTGATCTTCTCTTGAGGTGTCATCTGGGTAATAAAGTATCTCGTGTAAGTAGGGATGGTGGCGTATTGATTGTGCTCGGTAGAGGACATGACACCATGATTAAAGCCCATCGCAATTTTGATGAAATAATCATGGTGGCTTTTCTAACACTTCTGAGTTGCTGGATTTGTGGATACCTTTTCATCAATAAGTTAGCAGGTATACGCTTATGCGGGAAAATCACACTTGTTATCATTTCTATCATCAAACTGGCTTTCTAGATAATTGTGTTAAAATTATGCTGCCTCTCTGTCGTGTAGAATACAACAAACCGTGTTTGGTTCTCGAGGTAAGTTTCATATGGTGGGTTGAATTCTTCATTAGATGGGGATATTTTCTTAAAATTTTATTACCATTGCATTTTTTGGTCTAGTTTATAGTACAACACATGATCAAGAAGTGTATATGATGCGGGCAGTAAGATTGGATTTTGGATTGAGGTAGAAGCTGTTGAGTGATTGGAACCTTGTCAAGAATGATAATGGTATGCCTTTAATTTTTTAAATGGTTCTAGTTGGATTGGTTTTCATAATATCTTGTTCGAACACATGATTATAAGGCCAATATATTTAATGGGACTCTATCCCATGTTGCTTCTACTTATAGAGGTTGGACAACACAAATGACATCCCTCACCTTTGGGACATGGAAGCCTTTCAAAAGCTTTTTGAATCAGGGGGTGATTCTTTAGAAGATATCTTAGATAGTTCCCTTCACCGAATGAACTACTCTAAGGACATATATTTCATATATGTCATGAAATGCATATCGATCTTTGGTACTGTGAACCTGAAAGTAAGGTCAACCAATTCATTTATCAGAGTAAATACAATGAGACTCATGCTTTCTGTCATTATTGTGGACCTTAAGTACCATCAATCCTTGTGGCCACATAAACCAAGCAAGAACATACATAAATATCTAATAAAGACAAAAAACATTTGATTTTAAATGATGATGATCGCTTTCTTCAAGAAGTGAGGTGGTTTAGGCTATTGTGTTGGTTGTGGTTAAGGTCAAAAACCATCCGTCTTAAAAGACTGGTTACTCGCTTTAACAACTTCAACATGCTTGGTCCTAGAAAGAAGAATGGTGGATGAAACAAGTCATAAAAATAAGTGAACATGTACATGCCCCCTATAGCCCAAGATACCATCATGATAACAATACTATTGGTAAAAGCATTCTAGAACAATGAATGGTACTTAAGGTTCCTCATGAGTATAGCTTGGACACCTTTTCATTCAAACAATACCTCTTTGGAGACTCTAGTAACATTGGTGATGCTATCTTTGACATCCAAAATAACTTGATAAGGAAACGTTACCCCTTATAGAGCACAAGTTCTCATAGATTTTGTCAAATGATTCCTTTATCTATGAGTCCCTCTCCTATTTGAATGAAACTCACCTTTGTCATTTAAATTAGATCCCACACCTCTACAATTGGGACCTATCGATTTTCATCACAATCTTGTTACAGATATTGCCCTTCTAATCACTCTACCTTGACTTAGAAATCAACTTTAACTCTTTACTCGGTGCTTATCTAGCGTCCTCAAGCCTGGAACTCGACTAAGGGTGGACATACACACGACCATGACCTAGACGATTACTTATTAAGATCATGTTTTTGTAGGGAAATATAGACACAAAGTATAACAACGAAAACAATTTTTTTATCAATATGTATTTCCATAACAACAAGATTGCGTCAACTACTATGAAATAGGAATGATGATTTTAGCAAGTTATACATGGTCTTGGAGCAAGTCCAGTGTCAAAACTCGCTTCTTTGCAACTGTTGACAAGTTTCTCTTGGACGATGGCTGTGCAACTCCTGGTCTTCACTGCGAACATCTGTCTGTGCAACCTCTACAGTGACTCATATGGTCTCGTCATGGACTATAGGTTGACTTTGCTCTCCGAGCAACAGCCAAAGGACTCCTACCTCTGGAGTAGTCCACACGAACCAACTATACATCCTATCGTTCAACTAGAATAGACAGGAAGGAGTTGTCCCTCCCATTGGTGTAATAGTCACCCACTCTCCCATAATGACAACGATCAGTTGTTCTCTCTCCTGTGGCTATTTCTCCTTGTCGGGTAGGAGTTACCTGGGCTCTCTTGGTTACTACAACTAGAGAAGATAACAATTGTCAGATGAATTGATTCTCAGTTGTCTGTGTTGTGTCTTGGGAAGCCCCCAATACCCCTCCTTTTATAGGCGAGGTTAGGGTCAGGGTTCCTAGTCAGATTGGGATCATGTGGGAGTAGAAGGGACCGGAAGAGCTTAAACGTTCACAACCTATGAGATGCCAAACGTTCGTCTGGCACACCTAGACGGTCGTCTCGCACTGCCAAATGGTCGTTCAGTAGTTTCTCAATCATGTACGAATTTGGCAATTTTGATTCCACTTAATATCACATATTAATTTACTTGCATTCTAAGTTTGTGCAATTGAAACTATTTGGAGAACATCTAAAATATTTGTTCGGCCCAATTGAGTCGTCTCACTCACCCAGACCACCGTCTGGTGAGTTGAGTTGAGTCGGTCGGTTCTAGGGTAGAACTTAGCCAATTTGAACTCTGATCATCCTTACAACCCAAACAACCGTCTCAACACTTGAGACGCCCGTCTGGCAGCTCAAACGACCGTCTCATGATCGTTTGGCACACCAGTTGCATGAATTCAATACCTAAATACTTTGGTAATCAATCCAATTGTCATTCAAGATCGAACTCCTCTTGTAGATGAGTTCCTATGTGTGTGACCCTATAGGCCCCATATCACGTTGACAGTAAATGTCAATAACTAGCTTATGACATCACAAGCAAAGAATGGTGCCTAGTCGCACATCAGTACTACCCAAGTGAATGAAAAGTTAGAGAACAACTTCAACCTACAATCTGTGTAAGGTGTTGCAATGATTGTATAATTCCTTTATCACTGATATCCAGGATGAACTCGAGGCATGGAAAGTCATCCTCTCAATGTTCAATCCATGTTCCTTGAACCAAGAGTAGACCGTCTGAGATAATGTGACCTCAATATCATATATTGATTCACATGTGCATGTGTATGCGTTTCTCAGTCTCTCTAATCAAGTGGCTAGGATATCATATTTCAATAGGAGGGACAAATCCCATATCTATCACTCACAGTCTATCCCCATATGTTAAAGTCA
The DNA here is from genome assembly GCA_963693085.1 of Alisma plantago-aquatica. NCBI lineage: Eukaryota > Viridiplantae > Streptophyta > Magnoliopsida > Alismatales > Alismataceae > Alisma > Alisma plantago-aquatica. The sequence continues at coordinate 296,118,365 of OY856411.1, forward strand.
CTCAGTCATCACCGTTATAACAACCCATGTTTTAGGATCATGTTTGATGATGTCAAAGCGTGTCCAACGACATGTGATGAGTGTAGTGATTTCAGGTCTAAGAATCACAATCACCACCTTCACTATGAGAAATGACTGTGACCACCACAAGCATGTGTCACTCTCAAGGTGGGTTGGTCTGATACATTATTTCCTAAAATGTATCTGTTTGCTTGGTTTGATATTTCCATATCATGACTTAGTGAGACTCAACCATCAACCAACTCACAGTCCAGTCTTATGTGCTACTGGTGTCTATCTACCTACCACAATAACAATCGATTAGGGACATAATGAGAATTTGTATATGTACGCTTAACATTTGTATGATCTCATTTCGATAAGGCTAATACTTGAAGACATACATCATTGAGTAATATTATTCTCTAGACATTCATAGTGTTTTCTCATTATCTCATAACTGACCGGAACATATGAATTGGAAGCTTGCCTATATATATGTTATTATTAATCAAATCCTTTTCGATAATTATGCCATGTCAATCATCATATGATTGGCTCTATGGGCATACCTTACCAACATGTTTCTCCCAAAGTGATTTAATATAATGTTTATTTATTAGATTTTCATACTTTATAACAGTTATTTCATTTTGGAACATTCATGTAGGAGAATTGTGTAATTGTATATAGTTAATATATGAAAGTGTATTATCACCTTTATTAAACAAAGAAATTGGGTTATGTATGAACCCAAGTGGGACAAATTGATCAAGTGGTGACTTGTCCATAATCAAAGCGATGCAAAGTCAATCATGTAGATGTTACATCTTAGAACTTAGATTTGACCTAAATCTTGGACTTGACTTGTAGATTAAGAACTCCATTATATACGGAGGTGATTGATATATTGCACTAGAAAACATTAAATGTTTTTATGATCAAGCATTCAAATAGATTTATAGATGAATTCTTGGCTGGATTACCAACCTTAAGGTGTCATATGGACAATTAAGCTAATCCAATTTATTTGTAAATTTTGGGAACCACATGTTATTTTTTCAGACCATATTATTCTAAAAAATGACTTTAATTGATGTATTAAGTTGACCATTCTAGAAATTGATTTTATGATTTAAATTTGCCTAGAAATTAAAATACACTATAAAATATGTGGTCAAACTACCATGAATTTTCCAAGGTACTTACTAGAAGATATATATAGCCAAGGTTGGAGGACATGTCCATTATCTTATTAAATTGAGAATCATAATTTGTATACCATTCATCTAGGTTTTGGCATTTATGCGTCACACAACCACAAGACATTTTAAATGGGCGACACTGCCCAATTGGAGCCATTGATTGAGGAACCAATAACACATGCAACTGATAGGGAACTGTCTCATGAAAAAAATGGACTTGTATCCTTTGTTGGATGAATAGATTTGGTGGCTGTGAACATATATCCTACCTCTAGTGTTTGTGGAGTCAGAAGGGGTTACCATCTCATGTGAGCATCACCTCTGATCATGTGGCACAAAACATGATTGTGTGTGATTTTTCCTGGCAAGTAATACACAACAACTCCTTTTTGGGACATATAGTCATGGGAGAGAGGAGATTCAACTTCTAACTATAGAAAATAGGTAGAGGAAGGACAAATGGTAGAGGGAAATGAGAAGAAATAAATTTGTGGAAAACATCACTAATAGGTGCCAAAGCTAGAAAACATATGTTTCCTTTGACGATGTTGGTCCTCTTGAAAATATAACCAAGTATGGATTCAAAATATATTAACCCTAACATTGCATAGAATCCATGTGATGGCTCTAACTTATATGTTATAAGATGAAATTAGATACATAAGTAGTAAGAAAGCTAGATGTTTTAAATCATAATATATATGCAATAAAAACTTAGCATAAGTTATTTTTTGGGTGTAACAAGGCCTCCTTCCTGATGTTGTATTTTTGTTAAAAAAACATATACAAGGTCAGTGCCTATAGCTATCAGCAATGTAAAGGTGTAAAAGCAATTAGCAAAGCAAAAAGAAGGATGGAAAGTATGTATAACACTAGGAGAACAAGGCGAAACATCCATATAAACCAATAAGACAATATAATCTTCCTTTTCAAAGGGAAAATACGAGAAACTCCTATCTTAGCCCTCAAAACAATGGACCATTGATAAAAATGAGTACACTTTAAAACTCAACCCTCAAACTCCAAACTCAACCCTCATTCCTACAAACTAGAGACAACATAACAAGGCTAGAAACAACGTAGAATTCACCAACCAACCTAACCTTGCTCCTAAGATTTGAAGGTTCATATAGCATGTTTCATACCGTGGAGAACTCAAATGTATTATCATGTCAATCAAAAGATTTTCTTTTCAAAGGACAAATTGAATCATGGTTTACACCGATCTCTGGCCTTATTTGGGAGGCCTTTCCTTTATACAGGAAGAGCTCTACTAGATGCTGAAGTTGGAATCATTACCATAAGGGTTGGTAACGACCATATCAATTTTCGTATTCAAGACTTAATGAGAGGACCTTCCCTCTTTGAATCTGTTTATTTCACAGACAACTTACAATCAGATTTGTGAAGAAGTTCAAGAGCAGAATGTCATAGTAGACCCTCTGATGAGAGAATTGAACAACCCAAGTTTTGGTGAATCAAATTGTTTGATTATTTGGACGCACCAGAGAGTGATGACAACCAAGAAGACGATGGGATTATTGAAATGATAAAATGTGCTCCATTGGACTGAATCTTGAGGAAAAGGAAGCTCCTAAACCCAAAACAGATCTGAAATAGTTCCCTAAAGGATTGAAATACAAAATTTTTGATGAAGAAGAGAGTAATCTGATCATGATAAACTTTGTGTTGACCACAAATTAGCAAGGAAAGCTTATAACTGAACTTAAAAAGAAATGGAAAGTAATTGGTTACTCCGTGTTAGATATCAAAGGTCTGAGTCCAGTATACCGCATGCATAAATTTCATCTAGAAGAAAGTGTGAAGCCTCTTGCCCAACCTTAGAGGAAGTTGAATAAATATCTTAGAGAGGTTGTGGAAAGGAAGTTATAAAACTCAAAGATGCTGGAATCATTTACCCTATTAGTGATAGTAATTGGGTGATCCCCATCCATGTGGTACCTAAGAAAGGATGAAAGACCATGGTAACATGAGAAAATGGTGACAAAATTGCAACCAGAAGTGTAATAGGTTGGAGGATGTGCATAGATTAAAGGAAATTAAATGACACAATGAAGAAAGATGACTTCTCACTACCATTCATTGACCAAGTTCTAGAGCATTTAAACCACCACTCATATTTCTTTTTCCTTACTAGGTACTCATGATTTTAAGACGTTCCTATACACCCAGATGACCAAAACAAAACTACCTTCACTTGCATCTATGGGATGTATGCTTTTATATTGATGCCATTTGGTCTTTGCAATGCCTCAACAACATTCCAACGTTGCATGGTTTCTATGTTCGCATATTTCTTAGTAGACATAATGGAAGTCTTCATGTATTTTTTTTCTGTGTATGGAGCTAGCTTTGACATTTGTTTGAAAAATACGTCTCAAGTGTTGAAACGATGTGAAGAGAAACAATTAGTCTTGAACGGGGAGAAATGCCATTTTATTGTACAAGAAGGTATAGTACTTGGTCAAAAAATCTATGAGAGAGGAATTGAAGTGGACCTAAGCAAAGTGGAGGCTATCTCTAAACTCCTGCCCCCTAAATTTGTAACTGAGGTTAGAAGTTTTCATAGACATACTGGATATTATAGGAGATTTAGAAAATACTTCTCTACGAGATCTAAACCTATGTCGAACCTTATAGCCAAGATGTTGTGTTTGATATAAATGATGAATGTCTAAAGGCTTTTAAAATTTTAAAGAATGACCTTACCACTACAATGATTCTCCAAGCCCTAGAGTGGGAGCTATCTTTTGAATTAGTGTGTGATGCAAGCAATTATGCAATAGGGGTAGTGCTCGGTCAGAAGAAAGACAAAAAAACACCATGTTATTTACTACACAAGTAAAACCCTTAATGAGGCTCAAGTCAACTACACAAACTGAAAAAGAAGTTCTAGTGATAGTATATGCTTTTTGACAAGTTTAGTTCTTATCTTATTGGGTCAAAGGTAACAATTTACACAAACCTTGGTGCCAATAAGAACATGATGCAGAAGAAAGCTACAAAACCATGGATGTTGATGTGGGAACTCCTTCTGTAGGAGTTTGACTACAAAATCATTGATAAAAAGGGAAAGAAAGTGTAGTAGTTGACCACTTGTCACAAATTGTTGTAGCCGACAACAACTCACTACCGATCACTAACAATTACCTAGATGAAGCTCTAATGATGGCAAAGACCATCGAACCTACCATACCTTGGTTCTTCGATATATGCAATTACCTGGCTTTTCGACCATTGTCGTCAGAAATCACTTACAACGAGAAGAAAAAGTTATTTTCTAATTTAAAGAAATACTAGTGGGATGACCAACTCTTGTTTAAGAAGTGTGCTGACAACATGTACTGCCACTGCATTCTATAGGAAGAAGTACAAAAAAACCTTCATGAGTGCAACTCTTTGCCTTATGGTGGGCACTTGGGCAGAGACAGGACAACCTCCAAGATTCTATGATATGGATTTTATTGGCCTACACTGTTCAAGAACGCCCATGCTTATGAAAAGTCTTGCAAGGAGTGTTAACATATAGGGAACATATCAAGGAGGAATTAGATTCCCATGTTTGGATGGATAAAAGTAGAAATGTCCGATGTCTTCAAAATTGAATGTAGGAGACCCTTCCCATCTTTGATAGGAAATCAATACATCCTGGTCGCAGTTGATTACGTATCCAAATAGGTAGAAGCAGTAACTACCCCCTCTTGTGATTTAGAACTTGTGATATTATTTGAAAAGGCTATCTTTCCCATATATGGAGTCCCACACACCGTCATTAGTGACGAGGGAACCCATTTTGTTGAAAGACAATTTGAAGCCTTACTAAGAAAGTATGGGGTAAGTCTCAAAGTTACCACTTCCTATAACCCATAGACCTCTATTCAAGTGGAAGTGTCAAACGGACAGATCAAACAAATCCTGGAGAAGACAATCAAACATACAAGGAAAGATTGGTCTATAAAACTTGATGATGCTCTATGGGCTTACCGTACTGCACACAAGACTCTTATAGGGATTACACCATACAGATTTATTTATGGAAATACATGTCATTTTACAGTTAAGCTCGAGCATAAGGCATTCTGGACAATTAAATTCTTAAATATGGATCCAAAATAAGTCGGCAAGAAAAGTTTCCTACAACTATAGGAGTTAGAAGAATTTTGACTGCATGCCTATGAAAATGCAAGAATTTACAAACAAAGAACAAAGGTAAGCATTATGCCCACTTGAAAAGAAATGATGTGTCTAAAGGGGATAAAGTTCTTTTGTTCAACTTGGGTATTAGTCTATTTTGTTGGAAAACCAAGATCAAGATGGTCGGGACCTTTCACTATGTCAAAAACATATCCATCAAGAATGATGGAAGTATTTAGTGAAAAGACTGGAAAGGTTCCCATGAATGGGCACACAGTAAAGAGATACTATGAGGATGAAACATTTATAAGGAGGGTTCAGTTAGATGAACCACCCCTAACACCACCTGAGCAAGAGCCATGATGAAACTCAAAAATAGTCAAGCTAAAGACTATAAATTAGCATTCCTTGGGAGGCAACCCAAGGCTATCGTAAACATGCTTTCATTTAGTTTACTTCACTTTTTCAGCCACTAGGTTTAATCTTAGATATTTATTATCTTGTTATTTTTCTATTTCTTTCTTTCATAATTTTAGTGTTTATAGAATAAGGCTTATGAAGAACCTAATGTTGTTTCTCTATTGAAGGTTCCATCGGTAGATTAAAAAAGGGTAACCATCAGATTATGTCCTACTGGAACCATAGGTTTCCAAACTGGTCAAATACAAACAACATCTATCTATTCAACAAGTACTATTGAACCATCAGTAGGCAAGATGACTGCTAATCCATTAGAAGGCAGGCATCCAATCCTTCCATTGGAAGGTATGCATCCTACCTTGTCATCAGATTACCAGTGATCAGTGGATCCATCAGAAGGCACAGGGTCAGTTGTGCCATTGGAAGATAAGAAGGCATGAAAGACATTGGAAGGCATGCACCAACTACCAAAGGTCACGTGGAGTGAGGGGCCAACCTCTGCTTAAAGTGGATACTATGAAAGAAGGGGGAACAACTATTTGCTACATTGTATAAGTGGAGTAAATGTGGGAGAGCAAAAATCTAACCCTAGTCACCTAATCCCTTCAAATCTTGATGATTAACTAGGCCACCCCGTTGACATTGGAAGAGGCATGATCATTTTCAACCTCTGCCATTAGAAGACACTAACCCATGAAGAAAGCTATGGCACTGACGTCACACCAGAATTGAGATTAGAAGCACCGTCAGAAGTAGAGATAAGTCCTGATGATGCAAGAAAACCCAACACTAGCAGAGGTAGTAGTCATTCAAATGACAACATCTATGACTGGTAAATGCTTCTCTCTTCTAGTTTGTTTCTAGTTTTTCCTTCAACCACCTCCTTCAGTAGGTCACGACGAGTTGCCTTGGTATCATTTGATGGTGTGAAAACACGTCCGAAACTCAAATTATAAAAACCATCAAGAGAAACCCCACTCATCTTTGATCTATCTTAGGGCAAAGTGGCTTCCTTGACCTGAGTGGAAGTGCGATGTGTTTGGAAACTTAGAATAAAAAATGAATTCAAGTACTTATTCGAATTGCCTCCTTGATGATCTTTTCTATGGGTAGAACTACTTTGAGCAGTATCAACTTCAACATGTTTCTTTTTAGGGACTTAGCAATTATTACAATCTAAACTGAACTGTGAAAATGTGCCAAATGGGAACATGAAAGTAGTCTTCTCATGGTCATCCAGGTGGATGTGAACTAATAGAAGACAAGATACCCATCAAGGTAGCATAAGAGTTTATGGTGTGCCAATCCTTTTAGGACATGGCTAAGAAATAGGAGAGGGATGTGTTCCTTCTGAGTTTCATTATTGAGATTCCTGTAATCTATGAAAATATGCCAACTAGTCACAATGCAGGTGGGATCATTTCATTTTCTTATTTAGCATAATAGTAGTGCCTCTTTTCTTGGTCAAAACTGTTGACCTAAGTGTTACACATTGTCCATATTTTGATAATGACTTAACCATTTCATTCATATGTATCTAATATGTTTGTTTGAGATTGATTTCATGCATTAGGTATATGAAAATGATCAAATAAATCAAGCCCTAGCTTGTTTTAGTTCAAGTCAAAAGCAATGCAAATGCACAATTTGGGAAAACACTCCAAATCACCTTAGATGATTTTTTTAATCATTTGTATTGATGATATGACTTGTAACTAAGTTGGGAAAAAACTAGGGACACTTATCATTTTGTAAAATTCATTATAGGCACTTTATCAGTCGAGTTACAAACTCGACCGATCCTTGATGGATTTTGAGAATGGTATTGATCGGTTGAGTTGCACACTCATAGAACTTAACCAATCCCTCTACAGACCAAAACCAATTTAAGTGGATCGGTTGAGTTGCCACTAGGACAAACTCAACGGATGGTTTAAATTGGTCTTGTCGCATAGTGTGGTTGGTCGAGTTATCTTTATTGAAACTCGACTGAATGCACTATATGGAAAATGTAGAAAAAGTGAATCTAACCATTGGAGTGTTGCAAAACTTAAACAAATATCTGTTGCAACCCTCCAAACAGCTAGAAGCCATTCATAAGTGCTCCCACACTCTAGTGGACACCCCCAACTATAAATATGACCTCTTGGAGTTCATTCCAAGGTTGCTCATTCATACTATTCAAGGTCCTTATCATAGTTGAGTGCTTTTAGTCCATTTGAGCCCCCTTCTCTCTCTTAATTAAACTTCAATTCATCATTATGAGTGAGATAGGTCCTGTGTGAGAGAGCTACCCCATTGTATGCTTGTAAAGCTCTCAAGTTCCTCCTTTCCCAATCCCTTTTCATTAAAGTTCTTGATTAGTGAGTGCTTCTTTAAGAGAAGGAAAAGGAGCAAGCTTCTTCAGCTCTAGAAGAAGGTGCTCATGAATTCTCTGAGTGAAGGAGGAGATCAAGGCGGAAGATCCAAGGAGCTGAGTGGGTGAATCCTTCAAGGCCAAAGACTCATTATAAGAAGGGGAGGACCTCGGTGAAGGCATCCAACTGATTGCAAGAGTGGGTGAGACCTTGGTGTGATAGAAGACTACCTCTTGAATATGTAAGACATTGATTGTAAGATTGTTGGCTCCATTGGACTTAAAGGGAAGATGGGTATCCTTGTCCCAAAAAATGAAGGTCATTTGTTTTAACTCTTATAAGTGAATATGAGGAGTAAACAAGCTTAAGAAATACTTGAGCTTGACCTGTATTGGTAGTGGATTGACTCTCTCCTAGATTGGAGAGTGGAACCACTCTAAAACGACTTGTTCAATTGGTTGCTTCAATTTCTCTCATCCTTGCTATGTGTGTTTAGAATGCCATCAAATTGACTATTTGCAAATATGCCTAGTTGAAGTAAATTGAAGGTCTAACTATTTTTGTGCAAGTTTTGAAGCTCTATTTACCAACCCCCCCTCTAGATCCCTACAATCCAACAAAAATATGTACATGACTCACCCATAGTTAGTCAGAGATAGGATAGATAATCCCTACGAGAAGTAGGTTGATCACTTTTTAATGAACCACCTCATTCATGATGATTCTTACATGGTGTTGAGGCTCAATTGAAGGCTTGTGGTTGTCAACCATGTTGATTCAATGCATATAGAAGACTTGACTGACTCTAGTTAGATCTGTCATCTCATACCCCAATGCCTTCTACCTCTATCTCAACTTGGTCAACAATAGATGTTCTTGCTTAAAAGTGAGATTAGCAATAATGATGATTGGGCACACTTTATGTTCATCTAGGAATACATACTTTAGCCCCTCAGGTAATGTTTCTTCTCTGGTGCAATGGGTGCCTTATCTTCTTCCTCGATGAATAAACAAATTTGAGCTCTTTAAACTATACTTGAGGGTCTTCCTCGATGTTGTCTAATGGAATATAATTTTCTCCACTTGTTTGGAATTTAACTCATGAGCATTAGGGTAAGTGATCATTGTCTCAAGAGGATCTTCAAAAGTAGACATTTCTTGCCGCGGTTGTGTCATCTTGTCAATACACTCAATTAGGAAGTGTTCTTCTTAGAAAGAGGGGCCCTTGAGGCTCTAAAAGACTTATAAGCCAAGCATGTATTTACCAAGCCTTAATGTTAATATTCCACCTTTGAATCGATCAAGGCTCTGGCTATGGTAAGGAACGAGCACCAAAAGATGAGGGAATATCAAAGGTCCTCCTTGATGTCCATGATGAAAAAACCATAGGGGATATAATATTTAGGACCCATTCTGATAGGTATATCTTCAACAATCCCCATATAGGTGGTCAAAAAATAGTCAGTGATTGACTCACTATGTCGGTAGGGAGGATGTCATGGTGAAGCATAGTCTTTGGCATAAGTTACATGGCATGATAGAGATACTTGAATCAAAGTCAGCTAGACCTTTTAGACATTTGGAATCCAAAATGAAGAAGGAGATGTCGAAGGATCCCAAACCCTTGACCTTTTATGTCATCTTGTTCTGATTACTGCTAGACATGTCCAACTTCACTATCTCATAGTCCTCTTTCCTATACATGGAACTGAGTAGAGATTTGAAAATTTTGGTACACGAGTGGATTTATCCTAGAGTGTCAAGGAAGGGATGTGAACATGCAGCTTCTTCATCACTTCCTTGAACTACATAAATCTCGAATCTAGTTGTGTTTGAACTAGTCAGCTCTACTAGGGAGGTCGTAGCTTGTAGATAGGAATCACAAGGGTATAAACACTTCATGTAGCTTTTGGGGTCTTCTCGAGATTGGATGTTCCATTCATATTTGGAGTGGATGTTCCATTCATATTTGGAGTCTCTATCATCGTTTCAATAGGAAAATACATAGGGGTGACTCATCATCATTTTCCTATTCAAGAACCAATTTATTGGTTATTAGGGATGGTGGTTATGGTAGCACAATCCCAATGGCCTTTTCTTCCAAGTCCTCTTGATTCTTGGGGTTGTTTTTGGCTTGACTAGCAAATGAACCTATTTGAAGGTGAATAGTGGAACTAGTATGTGCTAGTGAGTCTCCATGTCTTTATTTTATGCTTATTGGATTGCTAACATCTTCTAAACCGTGTCTAAAAAACCTTGATCGTTAGAGATGGGCATGTTTAGTTGGCTGCTTTGCCCTAGGAGAAGTTGTCCCTATGTTTTGTAATCATTGTTTTTATTATTGTGTTGTATAACTACCCATGATTGAAATCATTGTGGTGAATATTTGGTTCCGTTGGAAACCAAGAGACCCTAAATTTGGTTTGTGTGTGATCCTTCTTGAGGTAATAAATCTTTCTCTATCGGGGCTCCCATACTAGAAGCGGGGATGATTTCTTGTCTTGTTGGGGTTTTAGTACCACTAGCTTTGAGTGTAGTTGATGTAATTGACTTCTTCAATAATTGGGTTGTTATTGAATTGAGGTGGTGCATGTAGAGTGAGGCTTGGCATATGTGATTGCACTCTAGAATTGTGTGCCCTCTACATTGTAATCTTGGTAGACATCCTAGGCTACCTTGGACTGAAAAGAAGATGAATCCTAGATCGTGTGGCTCACGAGCTATGTTACCTAGTCAGGGAGGGGACTAGAGTTCAATAGTTCATTCTTACTTGATCAATGGATCAATGGTATCAAAAACTTATCGAAGCTATGGTTTCATTTGAGTAAAGTCTATAGAGCTTCACAGGAATTCCTCAACCACTAGGAATGTCAGATTGGTTTGGGATAACCTTCCTAGTATCTTTCTTTTTTTATAATACAAATTTGGCAACAAGATAAGTGAGTTTAGTGTCTTTTACATGGTCTTCAGGACATCCTTCTATTCATACAATATATTAGTCTCAAAACTACATTGGAAACTGTTTGAGGTTCAAAATATGTATACCGCTTCTCAAAGAAATATTTTAGACAATAGGATCCGAATTTATTATTATTTACACCAAAAAACTATAAATTCCTGAATTATTGTCCCAGGAGACTTAGTAAAAACATACACTAACCATTATTGATTTAAAATATTATACTTAATAGTATTTTTCATTTACAACATCTACAAAAAGGAGTATTTTTCTGTATCCTAGCATCACATCTTTATACTGTAGCTAAAAAATCATGCTCCTTTTTTCTTATGTTGTTGTTCTCCCATTCATACATCCACTTGAGGCTAGATTTTACTAGGTTTTGTGGAGGCCAAAAGCGCAGCAGAAACAACAAAAATTATCCATGTATCTGACAAGCAGGTCTTGTCGACAACAATGTATTCTGAAGGAGGGTGTGTGAGGTATACCTCACGGAGCAAGTCCAGAAACGTCCCTTCACATGGTGGTATGTGCTGATTTTGTGTGCATAGACGGTCATTGTTGACGTCCTCCAAACACAATCTGTGAATGTCCACATCTCTTTATAGTCCATGTAGATTGATTGGAACTCCTCGTCACGCTGCCTGAGCCGGTGGGAAGAAGCATCCTTTCGCTTGACGAAGTGCTAGCATCGTGGTCACTCTCCTTCTCTCTCTCTATCTATGAATATCTCTCTCTCTCTCTTGGTCACAATGACGGTTAGGGTTCACATACAAGGGCATGTCTCTGAAATCCAACCATCATGCCCCTATAAATAGGAGAAGGAAGGAAGTATGATTTCCTAGAAATCTTAGGAAACAAAAGGTTGTGATTGAGTTTAAAATGGGCCGCTCGTGGACTGTCAAAAAGACAATTAGAATATTTTGGAATCATGTCGTTAACTAATTAAATAATTAATCAAATCAATACATCTATATACATGAACATTTACTTATATTGAGTATTAATCATATTAACCAATTAACTAATTTATGTTCATCCAGCTTTATCTGATTTCTCATATAAGTCAACAATTTAAATCCAATTAATTGGCTTAAACATTTTAACCAATTAAGTTAGATTATACTCCAATATTATTCTAGTTGATTGCCTAAACATTTTAGTAATCAACATGACTCGGAACATTTCCCATCAGGTCCACAATTATACTCCTATTCCAATACATCCTATGTGCGTGACCCTGTAGGCTCCAATTTAGGTGGGTTGTGATATTCATAATAAAATTATGATTTAATAAGCAATGATTGGTATGTAGCAAGACTTTATTGCTATCCAAGTAATTGGAGAAGTTGGAGAACAACTTAACCTAGTTTTTTTGACCACTGCTACAATGATTGTATAATCTCTTTGTCTCTAAATCAAGATTGAATCTGAGGCTTGGTAATCTCATCCTCTTAATGTTCATTCTTTGTTCCTTGATATAGAGTAGACTATTGAGATGTACGTGAGCTCAATATCATATATTGACTCACATGATCATGTCCATGCATTTAATAGTTTCACCCATCAAGTGGATATCATATCACTCCAATGGGAGGGACACATTTCATCTACATCACTCACAATAATCCATGTGTCACATTGCACCTAAGCACTATCGGTATAGAAACCATTTTCAAGGTCACATTGAGTAGTGTTAAAGCACATCGAATAACATGATAATTGTAGTGACTTCAAGTCTAAGGACCACAATCACCACTGTCACACTGAAATGTGATTCTGATTGCCATTATTGGCTTCCATATATCACGCTCAAGCTAGGTCAATCCAATATGCTTGTTCATAGAAAGTACCTATGTGTTTGACTTGATATCCCATATCATGGATAATGAGACTCAATCATTAGTCAACTCATATTCTAGTCTTATGTATTATTTTCACCTATTTTTCTTCCATGCTAATATCTGGATAGGGACATAATGAGAATATACATACTCTTATCATACAAATGATATCATTCTTCAGGCCCTCAACCTGAAGAAACTTGTCATTGAGTAGTATCATTCTTTAGACATATACCAAGTATGTGTCATCATCTCATGATCGAGACAAGCATAATAGATAAAATTACCTTTCTTAGTATCAAATCAAGTATATGATGGCCCATTACAATCATCATATGATTGGCTCCCTGGGCATATACTAACAGATTTACATTGCCAAGTGTTTCATATTGGGAAAAATCCTCTCTAAGATCACACCATGTGTTATTGGTCTCTACATCCATCTTGACAATATGGATCTCATGAAGATCCTCTAGTAGGTACAAATAACACCTTCAAGGTTCCAAGTCTTAAAAAATATTACCCAACCCCTCAAAGTTTCATAAACCATTATGTATCTTAGCAAACAAAGAAGCTCTAGACCCGTAACCTTACGTATTCTAGTTGTTCACAATTGTGTTGAGACAATGTGGGAAAGTGAGCCACATGCTATGGAAGTGAAAGCCTTTCAAAAATCCAGTGTGTAATGTTTTAGGAAGCACCTCTAATAGAAATCATAAGCCATCGGGCTCCCTACTTATAATAAGTTGGGAAAGAGCATACATAGTTTGTTAATAAAACAACAATTACATTTGGCCCAAAGAATACATAGATAATGTTTCTTGTTCACCCAGGTGAATGGATAACTACTTCACCATGGAATGATCATCTTGTACACTATTATGTGTGGATGGGTCACCTCTCCTTTTTTTTCCTTTATTTTTATGGTTAACTTATATGTAATTGTTTCTCAATGCATGTCTTATTCCTCCCACAATACCTTTCCTTTCACCGCTAATATCATGTCTACTTCAGTCTTTTCATCCATGTGTTTGTGGGTCATTTATGAGTTTGGAAAATGGGATGTGATATTTGGATTTATTTTGAGACCCAAAATGGGACCCCATTTTTCCTTCTCACACAAACAAGGGGCAAAATGAAATAATAACATTTTTTATGTTATGTGCCTTATTTTGTGTGAAAAGGACAAATGTAGTCCCATTTTGGATCTTGAAACTAACTTCACAAAGCATTTTCCTAGGAAAATGATATGTGGACTCAATATTGACACACAACATGGAGTTAATTTGGGTATTTCATAAATGATGAACTGTGCACGTTTGAAGAAGTGTGAAAAAATGTAATTGATGGGGGTTGTAATGCTTATTTGACCTTTGTATTAGAAGAGATAAATAAAGGGGAATGACGAAGAGAGAAAGATAGTGGTAGAGATAAATAAAAATAAAATAACTTAGAAGGGAGGTATTGCAAAGAGAGAGAAATCGGGGAGAGAGGAGGAAAGTAGAGGGTAGAGACGAAGAGAAAAATAGGAGGGAGGGGGAGGAAACTAGTGGGAAGAGAGAAAATAGGAAGTGGGAGAAGGGAAGTAGTAGGAGACAAAGAAAAAGGAGGGAATGTAGAAGTAGTTGGAACAAAGAGAAAAAGAAAAATAGGATGAGGATATCAATGACTTGTAATTTTCTTCCTTTTTCCATTTGGAGATGGAATTGAAAAAGAGATTGTTAAGTATAATTCTATAGATAAACAATGTAGTGGTTTTTATTATGCTCGGGTCATTTAGGATATCAAATAAAAATTGTGCTTTAATTGGGTAGATATGTTACTTATCATCCTTTTTGGCTATAACAATGCCTTAGAAAGTTATATTCAAGTTTTGGACACTATAAGAGATTATTATTATTATGTTTGGAGATTTCTACTTGAATTTAAAGTAAGGGTGACTTGAAGGCCAAGAAGAAGATTTTAATCTAACAAATTTTTGCTCCATATTTTATGGTAGCAATATGAGAATAAAGGAGATCCCAAATTTGTAGTTCATTTAGACTTTACTAAATGTCCTAATGTATTAATTATTTAATATGGACTATATATGTATATGCATGACTTAACGGTTTTGGTTTGGCAGTCAAACATTGCCTCTTTGTGATGATACTCTATCAGGACATAGTTTAATAAACAAGATATAACTATTCAAAATTTTGTGGAACATGGATTTTTACTTTGGAAGTTATTAATTTTACAAAATGGCAAGAGTTGCATGCATAGTTGATGAATATAAGTATTTGTTGTATTTCTAGAAAATTTATAATGTGCCTGGGACTTTAGGATGTTGCAACCTGGTCCCATAATTTGAGATACATGGCCGTAAGGTCTTCACCTACCTCATGACCTATATGGGAAGCCCTAATAGTCGATTCCTCTCTCTCACGTGCGCTCCCTCCCTCTCTCTCTCCCACTTTCCTTATGATTTCAAAAACCCCACGGGAATGAGACTTTAACTTTGTCAAACTCCCACCTACTCTCTGACCCCAGTCTCCAATGTTTGTCTAGGAGATACAAGGCCCTCTCAACTCTCTCCATCCCTCTTCTCCTTCCCCTTGGGTTACAAGCGACATAACCCCAACCCTGAGACCTAAGGGGTTGTAGGGAGATGCCTTCACTTGGTAAACCCATATTGAACCCATGTGGATTAATGCGAAGCACACTAAGGACCCCCACCCTAAACCCCACAGACATCTTTGGGGAGTACCTCATCCTCAAGCCAATATTTACCATCTGTCTCCCATTTAGGATGGGTTGGGTTTTAGAGAAGAGTAGGATATGGCACAATGGTCATAAAATGGATGCAGGGTTGGTGCATACCCTTTTCCCCACATCCACTGATAACTGCCTCAAACTCATATGTTAAAACAACACTCCCAATAACCTACAACTTTACAGTCATGTAGAAAATCTCCCCCAACCATCAAGGAACACCAGTGGGACTCCATTCTGTGAAAATATGGAGTAAAACTCTTCCTTTCAATGTTCCTATCAATATTTGGCATTTGTCCATAAAATTGAAGATAATAAACCCTTGTCATGATCACCTCTCCCCCTACATTTAGCATCGTCATGCTTGGAAGAGCTCCCCACAGCCAAGCATGGTCTGTACATTGGTAACCAATACCTAGATCTTGCAAATAATCATTAATAATTCCTCAAAATAGGTATTTTATAAAAAGAAAGATATATCTCCTCAAAGGGAGAACACATTATTTTGAATCTTGGAAAAGACTAAAATTTTATGAAACTAAATACCTAAGTGAGACTATCTAGAATTCTCCTTGGTTTACTTATTATAACATTGTTCAGTTGTTGGAATGTAATTCAAACTTCAAGTCAACATTCTTAACCTAAAACACCAACAAATAAAATTCAATATAGCACATAATTAGGCTAATTTATGTAAGTGATACCAAAAAGGATGCATGTATTTTGTAACAACATACATGGTAATTCAAGTCAAGTAGTTGTAGATAACATAACTACCCATAACTTTTCCCATCTCACTTAGTAAACCAAGAATTTATCCATGACTAGATTTCAAAGTGTATGTCCTATCATTAGGCTCGTCGATACACATTCAACCACTAGAATCATTCACCTCACTTCATATTGGTTTTGGATAGACATCTTGGTGATTATTCTACATTATAACTTGGGAGTGGGTTTCTCCCAAAAACACCTTTGTGATGTATCGATTATTGGGTACTACTATTATGACTTTGTAATACACATAGTTTCCTATGAATATGAAATAAACCATTCATGGCATTCATCATTGATTCAAAATTTGAAAAACCTTGAGAATCCTTAAAGCACAATAGAAGTGATTATTTATAATTTAACCCATGTACCTTATCTTGAAGTGCAGGTGATGTCCACATTCAAACAATTCAAGCCAATAATCACTTATATAAAAACAATATTTAGCACATACATGTTACAAACATTTGAAAAGTCCTTGTAATGTACCAATACTTGACCTCCTAGATCTGAAAGCCCTAATCTTAAACGTTTCTTGCATTTGTGTTTAGTTCAGAATTAGACCTCAAAACATTATATAAGTTATATCCTTCTAGACAAAAATAGGATTAATAAGTAGGTGGTAGGAGTAATGGATAAATGATTAAGGTAATTACAAAAATGCATAATATATATTATAAATTGTATAATGTTCAAGACATGTACTTTTTTATTAATATAGTGAAAATAATAAGTAGTTAGTGCTAAATAACCAATATTGAATTAAAAAACAATTATACCTTTGTGTAATAAATCCTTGATATTATAATATAAGCAAGTCATACTATTGAAAAGAACTCATAAAATATAATTTGAAAATCCATCTAATAACATATGGCCAATTTTATATAATGAATAATACATTCATATGAATATGTTAATATTACCCCAACACTTAAAAAGGTAACTAATTCAATTAATGTGTTCAATCATGTTGGAAATGAGTTTGGAATTATGCATGCCAACAACATTGATGGGAAACATCCTAATGAACATAAAATTAATATATACAATTATGAAGAATTTGTTTATTTTCAATTGAAAAGACAATATCAAGAAATAACTTCAAAAGGAATCTTGAACTTTAACAATGGTATACATCATAGGAGAAATAAGAAAAGTAAATCATCTGAAGATAATCTTAAACACGAATCCAATGTCAATATATGATCAATACATAGTTAACTAATGAATAAATATGTAAATAACACCTTTTATTCCTAATTTTTGAGATAACTTAATAAATAGTCTCAAAACAAGAAAATAAATCCATATCTAGATTTGTCATTTTTATTGGCTTATGGGACAAGTTTTGCCTTAGTTAGATGATACTAGATGCCATAAATGAATTATAAACAAGATACTTTTTAAGGGACTCAATTTTATTAATTATTAAATAGATGCTCTCAAAAGGAGAAGCTAACTAGAAAATCTGACTCTCGATGCTTTATTTATTCTATATGTCAATTTTACTCTTATTTGAACATCATTTTCTAACCAAATTTGGATATGGAAGGAGAGAAAGAAAAAATGTACTAAAAATAAAGGTTGATTTTAGTCATAAAGTTTCCTAAAATTTGGGATTTCTTAGCTGTTTGATTCTAGATTTTCTCAGACTCTCCCCGAGCTATCAGTTTTGCATTGCATGGTGTGAGATTTATCTCCTACGTTGAGTAGGAGATGATTTCTGGTCCGCATAGTGTCGTCAAGGCTTCTTTCCCTTCTCTCAAAATATTTCTCTTGTCTCTCATGCTTTTCTCAAGTTTCCATTCCAAGTTCTTTACTTTTATTTCCCAAATCCAATGAGCCATAACTTTTTCCCACTCACACCCTACATTAAAAATAGCCAATTCTCTTTAGATTTTAAATTCTGGAAACGTGTGGATTGGTCCCCTCTTTGACACCCCACCTATACTAACGACCCCTATAGGATCATGGCATATCTTTTTACCATCATCTACCTTCAATTTCGATGGTGCTAATCTTGAGCCATCACTACAAACCCTTCTTTCATCTCTGATGATATTTGTTTTACTATAACAACCTAAATCATCTAAATTCAATTGACATTGTTGTAAGCATATACTACCCCTATCCTTCCTTTTCCAATCACCATCTTCTTGTGAGTTTTGCTAGTTTTCTCTACCCATGAGACCTCACATTCGATTCTAGTGTCACTCATCACCAGGATGTCCTGGTGGTCCTCCCACTATGGAAACTATGTTGATCCGCTTGTTGGACCCCAGGGGATGTTGTTCACCCTTTTTGCTTCATGTAGGGGCCTTTTCCTGGTCTTTGATTTTCAACTTGATTTTCTATTTTTTCCAAATGACGATGTGCTTTGGTTTCGTTATCAGCATTGAGACCTAAGTATCATGTGTCTTTCTCCATGAGGATCATCTAGGTCCCCCATTCTCCTTTAAAAAATAAGGAGTTATCCTGTGTTTTCTCCTTCAACCTCTTCTCCTTATTTTTCTCATGGAAGAATCCTACTCCACCTCAATGTTAACCAAGCTACCTTGAGCTGTGACTCTTCAGTTTCTATTCAATCTCAGCGGCACATCAGAGGGTATCTTGTAGGTGGTTTCTAGCCAGGATGGGCAATATAGACTCAGATATGAGCCTCTTGCTTGCTCAACCATGGTGAGACAGGAAGGAACAATGTTCCCAATGATTTCTACATGTTCCCTATGTGAAGGACTGGCATGAGTTTTTCCCTAATGGACAAGTTGGTCATTTTGTTGAATGTAACTGTGCGCCTGATCTATTGTAGGCTTAGGTCAATTGGCCAACTCTAATAAGGCCATCTCAGCAAAGACCTCTTTTGTTGTGGATATTTTCTACCAGCATGGATTTGCATTTTTTTCAATTGGTTAGAAACTTTAAAATTCATATCAAATTGATACAATGTCATAAAAGCATAAACAAATTTGTTTTGGAATCATGGGATTTTTAGCCACTGAATGGTATCAGTTTCATTATCCAAGTCTAATATTATAAATATGTGGATTTTAAGCATTTTTCTAATTAGGTGGAATTTCTAAAACTCATATTTAATTATTTATAGGTCAACAAAATAAAGAAAATATGATTTGAACTCAGGAGGATATAGCCGACAAGATGATGTGGTTTTGATAACCTAATTCTTTAATAATAAAAAGTTAGTTTTTAGGGTTTATGTAATTAATATGAACTAAATTATAATTCCAAATATGTGTTGAATAAGTGTCTTGTGATTGTAATCTGGAACTACTGTCGACTTTGGATATCACTAGATAGATATGTGGTATGTTGCATCCCTTCATGATTATATTGAGCAATGGCCTATGTTTTCTCTCTCTTCATCCTTTGAGATAGACTACCCGATAAAGTTTCTCTCTCTTATGAGATTTTGAATCATGTGAGTGGTTATAATCTGATATTAAACTTCCAATCTACTTTAACTGTGGAGTTGGACTCGAAAGTTATATCTTGATCAACCTTAAATTCATTTTGTAACCCTAATTTGTGGATGTGAGCTAAATTGAACCCTAGTTTCCAAGTGATAGCCTCTATGACCTGATGATGTAACTTGAATGTGGATATTGTTGAAACTTGTTTGTGGGTCCTCTAACCCCACTAGATATCATTTGGATATTTTATCCCTTTTTGAGCTTGATTGAACTCAAACTCACCTTCCCTATATGTGCGTGTCTTAGACAAAAATTATTATTAGTACCGGTATAAGAGTACAACTATACATAGGGCACATTTATTTTCTTAGAGTATAATTTTCCACTCAATATATATATATACATATCTATATATGTCTATCTACATATATGTATATATACATCTATATATAAACATATATATATATATATATATATATATATATATATATATATTGTTGGTATGTATGCCCTGAGAGCCAATCATGGGAAGATTGGTGGGATACATTAAGATTGATTTGATAAACATCAAAGGTAATCTTCCAATTCTTTCTGGTTCAGTCATATGAGATAGTGATAGAACAGATTGAATGTCTAGAGAATGACAGTACTCAATGACGTATGCTTTCAGGTTGAGGACCTAGATGATGAGATCATACGGATGCTAAGAGTTTTTACATTCTTGTTATGTCCCTAGTCGGATGTCATTATGGAAGGTGGATAGACAACAATGACACACAAGACTATATTGTGGTGTTGGTTGATGACAGAATCTCATTAGTCATGATATAGAGATATCAAACCAAACACATAGGTACTTGTTAGAGAACAAGTGTACCGGACAGACCCGCCGTGAGTTTGACACATGGAACCATGACATGGTAGTCAAAGTCAGTACTCACAGTGATGGTGGTGAGCGTGATTCTTTCACCTAAAATCACTACACTCAACACATGTCGTTGGGCACACTTTGACATCATCAAACGCAGTCCTGAAACATGGGTTGTTATAAAGGTGATGATTGGGTGGCTTTGACACATGGGGCTTTTGAGGGGTGAGTGATAGATATGGGATTTGTCCCTCCTGAGGGAGTTTGATATCCAAGGCCACTTGATGAGTAGGATTGAAATAGGCGTGCGCACGCATGTGTGAAACAATATGTGATATTGATGTCATACATATCTCGTTCAATCTACTCTGAGATCAAGAAAGTGAATGAACGTTGACAGGATGACTGTTCCATGCCTCAAGTTCATTCGGGATATAAGTGACAAAGGAATTATACATTCACTGTAACACCATTCACGGATTGTAGGATTGAAAGTTGTTCTCCAACTTTCTACTTTCACTTGGGTAGCACTGATGTGTGACTAGGCACCGCTTATTGCTTGTGAAGTCATAAGTGTTATGGACTTTCACTGCCAATGTGAAATGGACCTGCAGGGTCACACACATAGGATTGAACCTGGAAGAGGAGTTTTGTCCACAAGCAATGTTTAGATTGATTACTAAAGGAGTTTAGTAGTTCAATTAAACACTCAATCAATTGATAGCTCAATGTCATAATGTTCAAGGTGTTGGACACATTGATTGGAGTATCAAATTGATTGAAACCGCAATTGACTGATTCTGCACAATCTGCACTCCCAACCGATCGGCTCATGTGATGAACCGATCGGCTCAGCTTGGTGAACCGATCGGCTCAGGTTGTGAGTCGATCGGCTCATGGACAGTGTGAACGATTGCTTCAAGTGTTGAAACGATCAGTTCAACTATTGCAACCGAGCAAGTTGGGAAAGTTGGATTGGTGAGAATTTTCCTTGCATTTCACTTGCCCAATTTGATTGGAACAAGGATTGGTATTCGATACCAATTAGAAACAAAAGTTGGAAAGTCAATCGGGAACTGGTCAGGACCACGAACCGACCGGTTCAGAAAGTAAACCGACCGACTCATGGGTCCCAACCGATCGGTTGAGTGTCAACTGATCGGCTCAGATCCCCAATCGACCGTTTCAAAAATGAAACGATCGGTTCAGGTTGCGAGTTGGTTGTTTTTGTGGAAAATCTCGAGCCCTTCTACTCCTGCTTTTAGTCCCGCATTGCCCGGGATGGAGAACCCTATCCCATGACCCTCCTATATAGATAGGGGTATTGGGGGCTTCTCAAAGTACAACTCAGTGCAACCAGTTGCTCTGCAAAGTTGTCATTCTCTCTGGTTTTGGTAACCGAGAGAGAGCCCGAGCAAGTGCTACCCGCAAAGGGAGGCGCAGTAAGGGAAAGACAACTACAGTTGCAACTGGAGGTAGGAGAGTGTGTTGGCGACTAGTACGTCAACAGGAGGGTGCGACTCCTTCCAACTCCTTGTGGAACAAGGAGCGTGGAGTTCCAGGTGGTCCATGTGGACTACTTTAGAGGCGGGAGGTTTCTACCGCTAGGAGGACAACCTTCAATCCTGTCAGTCCCGGTGCGACCAGGAGCTGCACAGACACCGTCCAAGACCGGAGGTGAAGACCGCGCAAGGCGCGAGGTATTGTCGCCGAGCAAGCCTCGGGACAAGGTATGATTCCACAAACCATCCTTTCCTATTATATAGACGTTGACGCATTTCCTTGTTCCGGGTTTGGGGGAGAAAATTTTTGTTTCCGCTGCCTTCTCTGCCTCCCCTAAAACCCAACATATATATCTATATATGTATGTATATCTATATAGAAATATGTCACACTTATTCCTCTAAGGTGTGCTTTTCCACCCACATTTTGGCTGAGATCCTATGGTGTCCAATCACTGCTTAAAGTTGTCTTGGTCTAATGATGTTTCCATGGAAAACATATATTTGTGATGTTACTGATGAAATTTATTAAGGCACAAAACTCATTTTTTTATTTTATCTTCAAATGAAACACCTTTTGTAGTCAATATTCTCTTGCTCATCCACTTGGATGCTTTTCTATCTAAATCTTTGTTTAGGAATCCTTGATAAGTATATAGTTGTCCTTTTCCCCTTATATTGCTGAATCCCTATTTATATGCACATATGAATATTTTTTGCTGCTAACTTCCACCTTTTCTTCTTTTGTGGGGCATGCTTCCACCCTCTTAGGTAAAGAACATGGAGGACTTGACATTATCATCCAAACTTGGCTTAATGGAGTTGACTTTTGAGAGATAGACTTGAAATAATTCAGTTCCCTCAACTTAGTTATTGAAGTAGTGACCTTCATGTAAGCTCGCAAGTGGGATATTATGTAAAATGGTAAAATTGAAACAATCATTTTATTTTTTTAGCTGCTATACTTTGATCTTCGTGATATCCATTTATGAAATATTAAATAATAGTTATTCTCCAATTGCAAAAAAATAGTGTTTGTTTGTTATGGATGATCTCTTATTTGATTTATTAAGGAGTGGATCCCCTTTGGGTCCCACTCCTTACCGTCCTTAACTAGGGTTTTGAGGTTAGGCTAGGGTGTAGGGTTTAGGATATGCTTGATTTCAGGTTAGGTGGGTGAATTAGGGTTTGCTTCCCTTAAGACTTAATTTATAGGTAGAAACCCTAACCATTATAGTAAACACTAATTTCCTTCATTTATGTTTTTATGTTAAGGAAAAATTCATAGTCATAAGGAGTTCCCATCATTCAATCATATGATTAGTTGTAACATTTAGAGATATGCTCAAAACATTATAGTTAACAATCTAGGGTTTCATAGTAAATGATCATATCAAAAGATCCTTAAAAGCTTTAAATTAGGAAAGGAATTATACCTTGGTACCATGTTTATTAGATTCCTCTTATTTTCCTAATTAAAAAATGCAAATATATGTCAGGTTTAGATCTACCTATAATTGTTGACCTAACAGGTATACGTTGTCCATATTTTTATGATGACTTAACCATTCCATTCATATGTATCTACTATGTCTATTTGAGATTGATTTTAGGTATTAGGTACATGAAAAGGAATTCAATAAATCCCTAACGACCAAATACCAGCCAAATACAATGCAAATGCATTTTGTGGAGAACACCCTAAAACCCTTAGGATAATTTTTTTAATCATTTGTATTGATGCTATGACCTGTAATCAAGATGAGAAAAAATCAAGAGCACTTAAAATGAATATTTAAGCACTTTAATGACATTTTCCAAAATTCATTACAGGGAGTTTCATCGGCCAAGTTTCATCTTTGATAAACTCAACCAACACCCTTGATGGATTTTGGAAAATGACAGGGTCGTCCAAGTTTTCCTAGGACAAACTTGATCGACAATCTGCTCAAGAAAATCAAATTTAAGCCATCGGTCAAGTTTCATCTCAGATAAACTTGACAAAAAAATTGAATTTTCTTTGTTGCATAGTGCAATCGGTCAAGTTTACTTTATTGAAACTTGACCGACTGCATTGTATGGAATGTGTAGAAAAAGTGTTTCTAGTCATTGGAGTGCTGCAAAACTAAAACAATAGATCTGTTGTAACATATTGAATGACTAGAATTTGTTCCTAAGTACTTCTACTAGCTACTTGACACCCCAACTATAAATAGGGACCCTTGGGCTTCATCCCAAGTTTGCTTCTTATGCTCTTAGCTATAGTTGATTGGATTTGTCTACTAAGAGCCCCTTTTTCTCTATTTCTTACTAAATATTAACATCAATCTGAGTGAGATAGGTTATTTGTCAAAGAGCTACTTCATTGTACTCAATGTGAAGCTCTCAATCCTTCCTTTCCCAATCCCTTTCCTTCAAGCAAAGTTGGTGAAAGCTTCTCCTTGGTGAAGGTTAAGTTGAAGGCTGAAGATCCTTGAGAAGAGTGGGTAATTCCTTCAAGGCAGAGGACTTGTTGCAAGAGAGAGCTCCTTGGTGAAAGTGTCCAGCTCATTGCAAAAGTGGGTAAGTCCTTGTAGAGGTTGAAGACTCTTTCTCCAACGATAGGTAAGACCTTGTAAGGTTTATTGGCTCCTTTTGATCCTTAAAAAGGATGGCTAGGTATCATTTCCCTATAAAATGAAAGTCTTATTGTATTTCTTATAATGGAATATAACAAAGGTGTAATGGTTGCAAAATCCTAGAGGTTGACCTCTCTAGGTAGTGGACATACACTCTCCTAGTTTACAATTTGAAACCACTATACAAAGCTTGTTCTTTATCTCATTCAATCTCTCTCATACTTGATATGTTGGGTTAGTTACAATCGAAGTTCCATATTTACAACCTTATTTCTTGAAGTAA
This sequence comes from Alisma plantago-aquatica, assembly GCA_963693085.1. Taxonomy (NCBI): domain Eukaryota; kingdom Viridiplantae; phylum Streptophyta; class Magnoliopsida; order Alismatales; family Alismataceae; genus Alisma; species Alisma plantago-aquatica. The sequence goes on from OY856411.1 coordinate 296,143,535, forward strand.
TTTGAAGGTCTAATGAATTTGGTTTAGGTGTTTATAGCTCTATTTACCCTCCTCTTGATCACCTTGATCCAAACAAGTGGTATCACAACCACAGTCTTCTATAACTAGATCTCCCTCGAGAAGAGAAAATGGGTGACAACCTTCTAGATTCTCTCAACTTGGAGGGTGGATTCTACATGAGACCTACAATCTTTGACAACACAAACTTCTCTATTAGAAGAGGAGGATATAGTTATACTTGCATGGGATGACCTATGACATGTGGAAAGTGGTCATCCTTCCCTATAAGGAGATAGGAGTATATGTGGCTACTTGGGATGAAGCTACATTGAAGAAAAACTAGTTGAATGCAAAGTCCATTAGCATCATTTATGCAACCCTCACTCCTTTCAAATTCAACCGAATCTCCTCTTGGGACACTGCCTATGAGATATGGAACACACTATGCATCGCCTATGAAGGGACTGAGCAAGTCAAGGAGTCATAGGTCTACATGCTCAAAGGTCTCCTTGAGAGCTTGAAGATGGGTAAGAAAGAGAGAGTGGAGGAGATGTTCTCTAGGGCCAACCCATGGATCAAGGCACCATCAAATCCAAGATCGTTAGGTATCTTCCTAAGAGGAGGCAATCCAAGGTGACCTCCATTAAAGAAATAAGAAGGATTGGTGAGATTGCTATCAAAGAGCTCATTGTGAATCTCCAAGCCTATGAGCCTAGACTTGACAAGTAAGAAGAAGAAAATCTAGAAGAGAAGGAATCAAAGAAGATGAAGGAAAATGCTTTCAAAGATCAAGTGGAGGCTATTGTTCTTCAACAACAACTTTTTTTCCAGCCTAATTCTTCCTCAAGTGAAGATGAAACCTCTAGCGATCATGAAGATAACTACTCCAAGGGAAAGCACTTCCAAGGAAAGACCTCCTCCTCCTCCTCCTCCTCCTCCTCTACTCGAAGGTGCTATGAGTGTGATTAAAAGGGACACTACAAGAATTTCCCCAAGGCAAAGAAGTCCTACCACAAGAGAAGCTCCAAGAATTACTCCATGGTGCTATTTTTATTGATGACTTATATGCTAAAATTAATTTTCTTGAGCAAAATGAAAAAGTCCATCTTGATAACATAGATTCCTTACAAGGTCAATTTCTTGAACTTGAATTTCAATACAATGGAGTTGAGGTAGAAAATGATATTTATCTTAAGAACATCAATAGACTTAAAGATGAAAACCAAACTTTCCTTAATGAACCTATTTTGATTAGAACTAAAAATGACAAGCTTGTTGCCAATTTTAATGATCTTAGGCATCTATGTGATGGTATTAAGGATGAAAATAGAATCTATCTTTATGAGCTCGATATGCTTAGTAGTGAAAATGCTAGATTTCTTGCTAAGGTTAATGATCTTGAATCTATACCTATTTTTCCTAGTAATGAAGTTTCTAGCATTACTCTTGAAATATATTCTTATCTAACTAAAGCTCTCTATTTAGAGGTTGATCTTTTACATGCTCAATATGATCTTGGTAGCCTTTATTCTAATATAATCAATCTTGGTGATGATCACCATACACTTAGAGCTTCTTTGCAAAAGTTCCTCAAAGGGAAAAAGACCCTAAATGATGTCATATAACACTCTACCAAACAAGTGGTTAGAAATGGTTTGGGATATGAGGAAGTCCCTAAGAGCAAGAGAAAAGGTAATAAAAGAGCAAGAAGACTCCAATATACCATGGAGAGAATTATGGCTCCAAGTCAGCTATGGTTTGTAATCATTGTAAGTTTGATGACCATTATACTAATTTTTGTCCTTATAAGAAGAAGGGGACCAACTCAAACATGAAATGGGTCCCCAAGCTAACTCCAGATCCCAAGGTTTGAATTGGGCACTGACATCTTCCTTTCTTATAGGTAAAAGGAAAATGGATTGTTGATAGTGGTTGATCCAAGCACATGATAGGTGAGATGAGACATTTCAACAATTTTACAAAAAAAGGAGGATCAATGACTTTTGGAGATAAATTTTAATCATCAATTTAATATTTTCTTTTTATTTTCTATTTTATACATTTTAATGTATACACAATGTGAATTCTTTGTATTATATATACTATATGTTATTATAAATTAATAAGAAAGGTAAAGTTATATGCGAGGGTGATGTGGGTGATTCACTATGCATCAAGAATGTTCTTCTTGTAGATGGCCTACATCACAATCTTATTAGTGTTAGTAAATTATGTGATAATGTATATCTTGTTCTATGTACTTCTCTTGAATGTTTGATTCTAGATTCCCTCTCCTACAATGTCATATATAAGGGAACTAGAAGTGGTAATCTTTAAATTATTATTCTTGATTCTCTTAAGCCTATTCTTGGTATATCCCTTGTTGTTGATAAAATTGATATATCTTTGTGGTACCGTAGGCTTGGTCACATAAATATGCATCAATAAAAAAAGTTGAGAAAAAAAGATCTGGTGAAAGGACTTCTTAATTTGGACTTTGAGAAAGATGAGGAATTCCAACCTTGTATCCAAGGAAAGCAAACCAAATCCTCCTTTAAATTTGAAGGAATCCTTAGCACCAAGAAGGTTCTTGAACTTCTTCACATTGATATATTTGGATCAATAAAAACTCTATCTCTTTGTGGTTGCAAGTATTGTCTCGTGATTGTTGATGATTTTTCTCTCTATATTTGGACCTTCTTCTTAGTTTGAAAAAGTGATACTCTCAATTTATTCTTCACCTTTGCAAATGGGTTGAACATGAAGCTTCCTACCAAATCATCTCTATCCATAGTGACCATGGGGGAGAATTTGAAAATAATTTGTTTGAAAAGTTTTGTGAGGAATCTAGTTATATGAACAACTTTTCTTCCTCTCAGACACCTCAACAAAATGGATTGTAATGAGAAAGAATAGGTCTTTAAATGAAATGGCTAGGACCGTGCTTTTAGGGTATGGTACTCCCAAGAAGTTTTGGGAGGAAGTTGTTAGCACCTCATGTTTTGTGGAAAACTATGTTTTCACTCATCCTTCCTTAAGGAAAAATCTCTATGAGTTATGGCGTGGTAAAAAACCCTCTATCGACTTCTTTCATGTCTTTGGTTGTCCTTGTTTTGACATGTTTGATGCGAAATCCTATAAGGATTTATTTCTTGTCTATAACACTACTAGTAGAGCATATAGAGTGTTTAACATCGAATTATATAAGGTTGAAGAATCAATCAATGTTATATTTGTTGAAACTAACCCCTCTGCTTCCAAGAATATTGTAAATGACAATGTTATAGATGAGGTGATTCCTAGATTAAAATAACTCAACATCAATGACAAAGGAAAAAAGGTGGTTGTAGATGAAGAATCAAAAGAATAAGAAAAGAAGGATCTAACTCCCCAGTTTACTAAATATCATCCTAAAAATCTCATCATAGGAAATCCTTTTGAAACAGTGAAGACGTGAGCTACATTCAACAAAGAACAAGCTGGCAATGCCTTCATCTCACAGCTTGAGCCAAAGAACGTCAATTAAGCTCTCAAAGATGATGAATGGATCCTAACAATGTAAGAGGAACTAGAGCAATTTGATAAGAACAAAGTGTTGACCTTAGTGCGAAGACCAAGTGATAGAAAGATCATGGCACCAAATGGGTCTACTGAAACAAACTTGATGAAAGTGGCAAAGTGGTAAGAAACAAAGCCAGGTTAGTAGCTCAAGGTTACAATCAACATGAAGGTATTGAATTCAAAGAAACTTATGCTCATGTTGCTAGACTTGAATATATTAGAATGCTACTTGCCTTTTCTAGTTATAAAAATTTCTCGCTATACCAGGTGGATGTTAAAAGTGCATTTTTAAATGGTAGAATAGAGGAGGAAGTACATGTGGTTCAACCTCCTAGCTTTAAACATGACAATCTTCCTAATCATGTTTATTTGTTGCAAAAAGCTCTTTATGATCTCAAACAATCCCCTAGAGCTTGGTATGAGAAATTGAATAACTTTTTGCTAGACAATGGCTATGTCATGGGCAAAGTTGATTCTACCCTCTTTCTTAAACACAGTACTAGAAACTTTTTGATTGTTCAAATATGTGTTGATGATACCATATTTGGCAGAACTAATCTTGATCTTTTTAAGGATTTTAGTTCTCTAATGCAGAGTGAATTTGAGATGAGTATGATGAGGGAGCTTACTTTCTTCCTTAGATTCCAAATCAAGAAAGAAAAAGATGGAAACTTCATCAATCAAGGAAAGTACACAAGTAAACTCTTAAAAAATTTGGTAGATGAGAAGCTCTATAGAGCTATGATTGGTAGCTGTTATATTTAACTGCCTCTAGACCTGATATTATGTTTACTGTTGGCTTGTGTGCTAGATTTTAATCAAGCCCTAAAAAATCTCATCTTATAGTTGTTAAGAGGTTTCTAAGGTACCTAGACAAAACCCAACATTTAGGACTATGGTATCCCAAGTCAAGGGACTTTACTCTCACTGCTTATAGTGATATCGATTATGCTAGGTGATTAATTGATAGAAAGTGTACGAGTGGCATTTTCTTCCTGCTAGGACCATGCTTAGTTTCTTGGTTCTCTAAGAAACAAGGCACTGTGGCTCTTTCAACTACCAAGGCTGAGTACATTACACCTAGGAGTTGTTGTGCCCAAGTCCTATGAATGAAGCAAATGCTCGAAGACTTTATGATCATTATAATGGTTCTCCTATCTACTGTGATAATACTAGTGCAATCAATCTTTCTTACAATCCTATATTGCATAGTTGATCTAAACATATAGAGGTTTTCCATCATTTTCTCCATGACCGCATTGCTAAGAAAGATATCTATATCACTCATGTGGACACGCAAAAACAACTTATAGACATTTTCACTAAACCTCTAGCTAGGGAGAAATTTACTTTCATTAGATCTAAATTGTTTATAATTTCTCTTGATGATAATGGCATGCCTACTAGCTTGATTTTCTCTTATCTATATATTCCTGCTAATAAAAACTGCTCATCTCATACTTGTTTATGCTACATATGCCTATTTTTAATGCCTTTTTTGCTGATTTTGGCTATTTTTTCACAATCACTTGTTTTTGGATATTTTCACAAACTCTTGTTTTATTGCAAAACTGTATCCAATGATGAGTGGAAAGTGCTTCAATATGTTCAAACATAATAGGCTAGAAAAATAAGTTTATATAGCACTCTAGTGGCTTATAATTAGATTTTATATCTTTTGATAGACTGTTTTTCCAACCAAGTTTGCTCTGGGGAAACTTGACCGACAACATGCCCAAGGACTGAACACACAACAATGTCATATGAGTTTCCTAAATCTCAAACTCGACCGACAAAACTGTTATGCATAATTATATACTGACTCATCTCCCTCTTAGTTCTTCCTTGAATACTAGGTTGCCCAAATATCCTTTTCTAGCCCTAGTTTGTCCCATTTGACCTTCCCCATCCTTGAACCTTAGCTTGGGCGGCCTGCTGCTTGTGTTCACTTCCTTGTTTGGAGCCACCTTCAGCTGATTTCCTCTCCATGGAGTCCAATAGGTAGAAAAGAATAGGCCTAACTAGAGTCCCATCGTCCTCCACAACCTCTAGTCTCATCTCCTATAATGATACCTCGTTTATCTCTAATCAAGTGGTAACTCGTTACAAGGAGTTATTGCCTAGGAACCCTTACCCCTTTAGGCGTTTGTTGATTCCTAGCATTATGCTACTGAAAGAGGTTAAGAAGCTTTTTTCTAACCAACACCTTGATGATCTTTGCTATGAATGCATGATCAATAAAAACTTCCTATCGAGAAAGAAGGTGGTGCATGAGTTCTATGAAAATCTTACATGGAACTACACCACCTTAGTGCTTTTTCTCAATACCCAAGTGGTTTTGTCATCCATGATAGGAGGATTCAAGATTCAAATCTTTGAGTATTCCTTGAATACTTACTTATCTTTCTCCTTATCAAATTGGATGTCTTCCTAACCCACCTAACGTGACCTCCTTGACCCTGAAGCCTTTTACATGAGCTTTAACCCTGAGTTATCTCTTTCAGATATCCAAAAAAATCTAAAGAAGCCAGAGGTCCCATATAGGAAGAAAGCCATCTTACAGTGTTCTTCTCTAGATATCAAGACCCACTTGTCTTATCCCCTAGTTAACTAAAACATCTATCTAAAAAAATGAGAGGGAGCAATTGATATTGTTCATTCATGTATCCCCCTACAATTTACAAGATAAAACTTTAAATTCTAAGTTTTTTTTCAATATGTTGAGGAAATGTTTGTCATCTTCAAAAAGGGGGAGAATGGTGATCTAATAGTTATACATTGTCCATATTTGATGATGAGTTAACCATTACATTCATATGTATCTAATATGTCTATTTGAGATTGATTCCATGTATTAGGTACATGAAAAGGATGAATTCAATCAAGCCCTAGCTTGACCAAATACAAGCCAAAGTCAATGCAAATGCACTTTTGTGGAAAATGCCCTAAAACCCTTAGGACAATTTTAGTAATCATTTGTATTGATGCTATGACTTTTAATCAAGTTGAGAAAAAAAATTAAGGATTACTTATAAAAAATATTTAAGCACTCTAGTAACATCTTCCAAAATTCTTTATAGGGACTTTTGTCGGCCAAGTTTCATATTTGATAAACTCAACCGACACCCTTGATAGATTTTGGGAAATGCGTGGGTCAGAAGAGTTTCCCCAAGACAAACATGATTGACACCTCTGAAAAAATCAAATTTAAGCCTTTGGTTGAGTTTCATCTAGGATAAACTCAATCAACAATTCAAATTTTCTTTGTCACATAGTGCAATCGGTCGAGTTTTCTTCATTGAAACTCGACCGATTAATGTAGTGTACAGAATGTGCAGAAAAAGTGTTTCTAGTCATTGGAGTGTTGCAAAATTCTAAAATAGATCCATTGGATTTGTTTCCAAGTGCTTCTACTGCCTAGTAGACACCCCAACTAGAAACTAGGACCATTGGGCTTAATACCAAGTTTGCTTCTTATGCTCCTAGCTATAGTTGAGTGGATTTGTCTACTAAGAGCCCCTTTCTCTCTCTTGTTTACTATAGATAAACATCAATCTGAGTGAGATAGGTTATTTGTGAGAAAGATATTTCATTTTACTCTTTGTGAGCCTCTCAGTCCTTCCTTTCCCAGTCCCCATTTTGCAAGAAGATGAACACTTTCACCAAGGAGATCCCCTCTTGCAACAAGTCCTCCACCTTGAAGGAATTACCCACTCTTCTCAAGGATCTTCAACCTTCAACTTCACCTTTTCCAAGGATAAGCTTTCACCAACTTTTCTTATAAACTTGACCAACAACTCAAAATTTCTTTGTCGCATAGTGCAATCGGTCGAGTTTGCTTTATTGACACTTGACCGAATGCATTGTACTGAATGTGTAGAAAAAGTGTTTCTAGCTATTGGAGTGTTGCAAAGCTCTAAAATAGATATGTTTCAACACTCTAATGATTAGAATTTGTACCCAAGTGGTTTTACTGGCTAGTAGACACCCCAAGTAGAAATAGGGACCCTTGGGCTTCATTCTAAGTTTGCTTCTTATGCTCCTAGCTATTGTTGAGTGGATTTGTCTACTAAGAGCCTCTTCCTCTCTCTTCTTACTAGAAATTAACATCGATCCAAGTGAGATAGATTACTCGTGAGAGAGATACTTCATTATATCTTTGTGAAGATCTCAATCCTTTCTTTCCCAATCCCTTTCCTTCAATAAAAGTTAGTGAAAGGTTATCCTTGGTGAAAGTGAAGTTGAAGGCTGAAGATCCTTGAGAAGAGTGGGTAATTCCTTCAAGGTGGAATACTTGTTGCAAGAGGGGTGCTCCTTGGTGGAAGTGTCCATCTTGTTGCAAAAGTGGGTAAGCCCTTGTAGAGGTTAAAAACTCTTGTTCTAAGGATAGGTAAGACCTTGTAAGGTTTATTGGCTCCTTTTGGTCCTTACAAAGGAAGACTAGGTATCCTTGCCCTGTAAAAGGAAGGACTTATTGTATCTCTTATAATGGAATATAAGGAAGGTGCAATGGTTGCAAAATCATAGAGGTTGACCTCTAGGTAGTGGATGTACACTCCCCTTATTTGGAGTTTGGAACCACTATACATAGATTGTTCTTGATCTCATTCAGTCTCTCTCATCCTTGCTGTGTTTGTTTAGTTGCACTCAAAATCCATATTGGAAACCTTATTTCTTGAAGTAATTTGAAGGTCTAATGAATTTGGTTTAAGTTTTTATAGCTCTATTCACTACCCTCTAGATCCCATTGATCCTACAATAATTTCCTAGAATTATTAAAAAATATCTTTGAGGACAACTTAGGATATTGCAAGCCATCTCTATATCCATTTATGTTGATGCATGATGTTATTATGGAATAGGATCAAAACACGCAATTGCATTGGTGTGACAATGCATAGTCATGCATTGGGTAGGGCTTTCTGGCCATTGTAGGGAATGCCTCCCTTGCCATACACTAATGTTAACCTTGAGGTCAACTCAACCATTGAATCCATGATCCAAGCATGAACTGCCAATGACCAAGCTACTCTTGGCTACATGGATCACTTATGAGGAAGATGATGCTAAAGTTAGGGAAGAGGTGATCGGTGCATGAGTTTTTTAGGTTCATTTTCATGGACAGTTTCCATAGATTGAGAGGGAGATTAAAAGAAAGACTTATACCCCATGATTTGGCAAACTAGAGTGCTCTAGGGGTTGCAGGGTAGTTGGAGGAGTTTCTCTACATGACAATAGAAGTTGCAAGTGGACAGGGGCATCATCTGATTAATGTAGTGGAAGCATCTACTGTTGGATGTGGGGTAAAGAGTCTGCATCAACCCTGCATCCATCATAGGACCATCAAGCCTTCTCCTAATCTTTTTGATACCCCAACCCAGCCTAAAAGGACGATGATGACACATAATGGTGTGGCAATGAGGTACTCATTGAATAAAGTTGTAGGTTCTAGGTGATCAATCCTTAGTGAGCTTATCATCAGTCCACAAGGTTTCAGGACAAGGTTTCAGAGTGAAGGAAGCACCTTATGGCCGCTTAGGTAGGTTATAGGTTTGGGGTTATGTTTCATGTAACCTAAGGGGAAGGAGAAGAGAGATGGTGAGAGTTTTGAGGGCGTAGTATCTCCTAGGCCAATGGTGGAGACTGGGGTCAGAGCATAGTCGGGAGTCCAATAAAGTCAATGGCTCATTTCCATGGGGCTTTGACAATTATTGGGAGAGTGAGAGAGAGGGGGGGAGAGAGGGGGGGAGGGAGCATGTGTGTGTGAGAGAGTGGAAGGAATGATCTAGGGCTTTCCCCCTTAGACATGAGGTAGGTGACAAATTTGGGGACCTAGCTTGTAGATCTGACAACTTTGTGTTCTTATCATGGTTTATGGACCGGGTTTTGACTTTCTAAAGTCTCAACCACATTATAAGTGTCACATAAATCCAATTAAATACTTATATCCAACAACTTATATGAAACTCTTACCATTTTGATAATATATTCTTTGTTATTTTCCTCTATACTGACAAAGTGTCATCACAAAGAGGCAACATTTGACTTATGAAACTAAAACAATTAAGACATGCATACACAAATATAGACCAAATTAAATAATTTATACATTATGCCATTTAGGTTATCTAGATGAACTCATTTTATGATCTCATTAATTTCTCTATCATCTTTACCATGAATATGGTAACATAAGTTTCTTACATCGAAATCCTTTACTTGGCATTCAAGTCACCCTTACATTAGTTCAAGAAAAAGTCTTCAAACACACACACAATCTCATGAAATGCCCAAAACATGAATATAAATTTCTAAGAAGGGTTTATAGACAAAAAATGTAACAAGTAGATATTTAGTCAATTGAACCACCAATTATTTAATTTGTGTCCTAAATGACTCAAGAGTAATTAAAAACAACTACATTGTTTATTAAGAGGATTTTACTTATAATCCCTTATTCAATTATAACTTATTCAAAAGGAAGAAAGGACTTCCATATCCTCATATCCCCTCCTCAATAAGTAGATTTTCCCCACAAAATTCCCTCATATAGCATAGGGATGAAATGATCCTTTACCGTGTCCATTTTATTTAACTCTCATGTGGTTTCATTCTCACAGTGGAGACTCTAATGAACCTTTATTTCTGAGCTCCTTCAACTTTGAATTTAAGATCCTCACATGTGCCTCTGGAAAACCTAACTTCCTTAGAGCATCTAAACGCTTGACATCTAACACATGGTAAAGATCCTTCATATGGTACTTTAGGTTGGAAACATGGAAAACAAGCTATATCGGGGTTGGTGGGGGCAAGATGATAAATAAGACCACCAACCTATTCCAAGCCTTCACATGACTCTCATTCTTAGAAATCAACTTCCCCAACTCAAATACAAAAAAAATTATGTAGTGCATAAGTCCATGTGTCATGCATTAGACCAAGATTTTATGGGCATTGGGCACTCACATTTAACTAGAGCATGTCCAAGATAAATGAAAATTTATTAATACTACATATACTAGTTATTACTTGTTTCAATCCACATCATTATGTTAATTTAGGACAAAATTATCGAGTGACTCTTTACCCATAAACAAGGCTAGTTAAAGTGAGGCTTCCATATCATGATTATTATATAAGAGGAACGTCCTCATTCAACATGTATAGTTTTAAGGTGGACCTCACAAAAAGCTTAAGACGAACTCTCTAGGTTCAGGTCACTCAAGATGGGGTTTACCCAAGTCGAGGCATCTACTCATGACCATATAATATCCTATTCTCTTGGGTACAACCATTATATTCTTACATCTGGACCATTAACCCAAGTACAAGACTTATATCTACATGCCTCATCTAGGGTCTTGGGACTCTTCCCTCACTCATATGTAAGGTACGTTATACCTAACTCCTCCAGGGTCTAGAAATAGTCCCTCACCTAGATGTAAGAATAAAATACATATATAGAGGTTAGGTCCCCTTAGGGCATCTAGGATTTCAAACATATCCTATATAAATATGAAGTGGTTTAACTCTTCTTTTTTAGGAGTATCTTAGTTTAGGACTCTATTCATTTGTTGTGGTTAGGATCCCTGGCCACAACCTCTAGCTTCCTATGATTAAAGTTTTCCTTCTCAAAGCATATCTCTCTCTAGGGATGACTAACTCAAGTACTAACACTACCTGACCTCCTCTATGAAGAGTTGATATCTTATGTTGATTCAACCATTTTGCATAGGTCAATCTAGGTCCAGGTACACAATATTGATTGGACATGCTATGTCATCACCAAGGCTAAATACTCAAGATGATAACATACACATTTCTTGCTCATACAAGGATACCCAACCTATCTAGCATTTCAACATGTACTATTTGTTCTAACAACCCCTCTGGGATAGGCTTTTCTACAAATCTTCATCAACCTTTATTAGGTGACCATGAATACATTCCACTAGGACTGGAACCAAATCTCTCTTAAGTATAATTTCACATTCTCCATAATTTAACTATTTTAATAAATGAAGTAATTATTTAGGTTTTCTCAAGCAATGTTTACCCCTTAAATATATCCATAAAATAGTGAGGTAATACCTATGCACCTCCTGATAAATCATTATTTTCTTGAGTTTTGAGACATATATACAACATATGTGTAATAGGAGTGGTTACCCAATCTATTACACCTACACCTATAAGAAACTTGTACCTAGTTTTTGCTAAATACAAATTTGGCCGCATTTGATGTGTAGAGATGGTGAACCCACATTTCATCTTATATTTCCAAATTTAGGTGGAGTGATGTTCAACGAGTGACACCTCATGCATAAACATTTTTCTAACTCCAAATATTTTTCATAAGTCAATAGTCCAAGAGGAAATGTGCTTTTATCAGGGCCCTTGAGTTTGTGCACAACCTACCTTAGGGTTTCCTTATTACATAAGCATTTCATTTCTTTATCTATTCCTCACACATTATTGGCCTTAATAATTCTCTCCAAGACCCTAGGGATATAAGTACTTGTGGAGTGAAACTTTTCTCTTAAACTCACATGTCTCATGGAGTGTAATTCCTCTTGACCCTTTAGGCATTATGTACCCATGTATCCTCCCTACTTGACCCTAGTGTTGACTTAGGGATTTACCCTACATAGCATTATGTGAGGTGTTATAGATTGTATTACGATTCATGCTTCTTCTTTTTTAAAACAAGGATTTTCTAACCTTATCACAATCTTATGTCTCAAAGACTCATCCTGAACTAGGAATTCCTTCTTTTTATCTATTAAATTCACATAATGAATTTACATCAAATTACATCAATCAATGTTTCACATAGATGTAGTGTTTTACAAATGCTTTTCCAAGACACCAAAGAAAAACTCATTTTTTTGCATAATTCATTAGGTGGTTGGCATGTCTCATATAATTTACCACCAAGTCATTATTTGTCTCCTCATTTATATTTAGGTCCTTACCTTTTCATGGGATGACCCTCCACATACTTGAATACTACTTTGCAAAAAGAGTTTGAGTCTTTACATAACCACCAAGATCTAGTGTTTGGTGTACTTGTGTAACAACCAATACATATATCATGTACATTCATGGATTATGTACTTGCATGCTAACTAACTTGTATCCTACACAAACACTTCACTTATACTTTATGTACTTGCATGCATGCAAACCACTATTATGCAGAATTATGGTTTATCCGGGTTACCAAGCTTGGTTGGGTCTTCATAGAGTAGAAGTTCATCACTTATTGACGTGCATCAATCATATTCTATCATGGAATAATGGAGTTAGCTAGAATGAAAACAAATAAGGTTCCAAAGTTGGTCTTGCCAAGTGTTGTCCTAGCTCAATTTTCATTCTAGTTCTTATCTAACTATCAACCAACTCAACCACCTACATCTCCATCACTATCAATGTTAGCATGGTCAAAAACCTCCCTACATACATTTTTTGACGTAGTACTCCAAATTATAGTATGATACATAATGTTACTTTTAGAGTATGTACCTTCCCATTAGGGTACTCTTTAAGACTTAGGGAAGTTTTTCATGATATATACTTCTTTTAGAGTTGAAGCTCACTAGGTATTTATGTGACTTGGTGTACGGAAATATCAGATCAAAGTAGGCAGTGGAAACAAAAAAATTTGTCCTAATTTCCCATGACAACAAAGTTGTGTCAACAACTACGTAATGGGAAGGATGGTTTAACGAGTTCATACATGGTCCTGGAGAAAGTCCAACAACTATAACTTGTTGCAGTAGTGCAACACTCCTAGTTTCACTGGGATGACATCTTCTACAGCTCCTGGTCTTCACCACGGACAACAGATTGGCATTGTCCTCCTAGTAGTAGACAACAACCTCCTTGCCTCTGTAGTAGTCCACATGGACCACCTAGAACTCCTATCATTCAACTAGAATAGACAGGAAAGAGTTATCCTCTCGTTGGTGTACCATTCACCGACTTGCTCTCCCACAATTGTTCTCCCTTGCTATCCCTCTCTTTATTGGTTAAGACTTTCTTGGGATCTCTATTGGTTTCCACAATCAGAGAGGACAACAATTTTTAGAGGCAATTGAGTTGTCTCTATGGAAAGCCCCTAGTACCCCTCTATTTATTGGAGGGGTTAGGGTCAGGGTTCCCAATCTGTGTGGGAGTGAAAGGAATTGAAATATCACAAAATTTACAACCTGAGAGCGGCGAACCGATCGATTCACATGCGAGCCGATCGGTTCTCTTCGAGAACCAATTATTTCTCCATGTTTCCCAATCACATATGAATGGGCAATTCGAATCCAATTAATGCACAACATGATGCCATCACTAATCCTTGATGAAATCAAATTTCTCTAAGAACTGGGTGTCTCGCCCTTTCGAGCCAGCCATCTCATGACCCCAACCAATCGGTTGGTGACCGAAGCTGATCGATTCACTAAGTGAAGCGGTCGGCTTGCTCCCCATTTTAGGAAAAACTTAATCAATTCAATTTATAATCAATCTGACACTCCAACTGGTTGATTCAACACTTACACTGGTCGATTGGGAGTCCAATCCGTTGATTCTTTTCTTGAATTGAATACCTAAACACTTTAGTAATCAATTCAATCATTATTCATGATTAAACTCCTCTTCTAGGTGAATTCCTATGTGTGTGACCCTATAGTTCCCATATCACGTTAGTAGTGAATGTACATAACTAGTTTATGACATCATAATCAAAGAGTGGTGCCTAGTCATAGATCAGTGCTGCCCAAGTGAATGTAAAGTTGGAGAAAAACTTCAACCTACAATCTGTGTAAGGTGTTATAGTGATGGTCTAATTCTTTGTCTCTGATATCTGGAATGAATTCGAGGCATGGAAACATTTTCCTCTCAATGTTCTATCTGTATTCCTTGAACCTAGAGCAGACTGTCTGATAACCTCCCATTTTTGCGATGTTATCTTACTAGTTTTCCTCAGTTTTCCATACTCTTTCTTAGATAAATTAGATAGAATCTTTAACTTTCCTCTTCATTATAAATATACCATCATACTAACTTTTCCCCTTTTATTTCTTACAGAAAAATACAAAAAAATTTACAAAAGCTTTAAACGGTCCCAAGACCGAATGGACACCAAACGGTCCCAAGACCGAATGGACGCCGAACGATCCCAAGACCGAATGGACACCAAATGGTCCCAAGACTGAATGAAGGCCAAACGGTCCCAAGACCATGTAAAGTCAAACGGTCCCAAGACCGTGTAAAGTCAAACGGTCCCAAGACCGAATAAAGGCAAATGGTTCCAAGCCATGAGGACTCAAACGGTTTCCAAACTGAGAGAGTCCAAACGGTCTCCAAACTGAGAGAGAGTCCAAACGGTCTCCAAACTGAGAAAGAGTCCAAATGGTCTTCACGACCGTTTGGGCCCAAATCTTCCAAACCATTTGAGTTCCACTCAAAGCCTATAAATAAGACCTGAAGGGTCCTCACAAATCATAAAGTTTTCAGACATCCAAAGGCTGCCTCTATTATTCTAGAGCCATTCCATCCTTCACCCACTGCCCCGAGGCTGCCGGTCTGAGATCCATACTCCATCTCCAAGCTACTTTCTCTCTCATCAACACAGAAGGTGGGAAGAGGAGGATTCATCATCAAACAAGCTACGAAGTGTGAAGATCGTTGCTCTCTCTCTCCAAGGGGTCAACCTTCCTCCCTCCTTAGTGGAGATGACGCTCTCTCTCTCTCTCTTCTCGCTCCCTTCTTGGTTCTTGCCATGAGCGAGTAGTCTTATATACTAGGGTGCGGGGAGTAGCCCCGTTATCCATGTTTTCATTTCATGCAATGTAATTCATAAGTTTGCAATAGAGATATACTTTCTTTTCAGTTCAACATCAATCGTTTAATGAATGCTTATTTCTTGATCACCAACTTGTGTTACTTATTATCTCTTAGTATGAATTGTCTACGTTTGTACTATTAGATTCAAATCTCGATTGAATGTTGGTTCCTGATGCATGTAGCCACCATGCATCTGTTTCAGTATCTAGGAGTGTTTTTCAAGAAGTGGAGTAAACTCACTTCCATCGTTGTATTTTCATACTATGAAATGAAATTAGTTGACGTATGAAAGTACAACCTTGATAATTTGAGGAACACACCTTGCGAAGGGAATGATGTAAAGTAAGTGACCATTCGTTTGGAGATGGTTGGCATTGCAACATTCCCACACTTCTTGTAGTTAGTTCTCCGAAAGGAAACTAAATCTACAAAGATACTAACTGTTTAGACTCTTATTGCAGGTTATGTTACTATGTTGCATGTTTTGATCCATGTGTAGTGGTGGTGAAAGCCGATCACATCCTAGTGGTTTCTTAACATTGTTTACAACCCTAAATTTACTTTCTTACTTTTACTTTACTTGCACTTAGTTTAAACAACCAAACCAACTCTTGATCTAAATACCGATTTTTAAGGAGCTAAATGAAATTCTAACATTTTCTATCTTGTTGATCTTGACAAGACTGTTGTCCTGTGGATTCGACCCTTAACTATACTACGATAAGACTTCCACATATCCTAGCATACATGGGTGGAGTTTTTAATCTAGTATAAGCAAGGCTAAACCTAAAGACTTATTATCTTTAGGATTTTTAGTGGTGCACGCAATTCCACGCAAATGGAAGCTCCATCAAAAAATTGGCACCATTGCCGGGGACAACAGAACATTTTAATTTCATTTATCATCTTGTTAGTTGGTTATGGTTTTACACTTTTTCTTTAAACATTACTCCATATTCTCTCAATTTCATCATATCTCCCTCATCATCTGAAAAGTGTGTTTCTTCCTCTACTCAGGTAGACGACGTGTATGCAACCTTCGCATAATCTCAGATTCTCCCCTGATCCAGAGTACGACTCTGAGGTAGAGAGAAGTTTCCACCGCCGCATTAGACTCAATTGCCAAAGAGCCAGACAAATGGTCAAAGATCAACGTAGGCTGGTACCACAAGATGGAACAACCATGGACACAGTCATGCTTAGACTCTTCAATTTCACCTTGTCTGGAAGAGCACTAAGCTGGTACAATTCTTTGGACAGGGAGCCAATCACCACCTGGGCTCCCTTAGAAGAGAAGTTCTTGGAGAAATTCTTCCCACCTTCACTAACCTACCAAATCATAGGGCAAATCAACCAATTCCTTCAACTACCGGGAGAGTCACTGGCTGACTCATGGGAAAGGTTCAAGGAACTCTTGAGGAAGTTCCCTCACCATGGAATCTTGCAAAATCAACTCATAGAAACTTTTTATAGGGGAGTAAGCAATGAAATTAAAAAATTCTTAGATTCCTCATATGGAGGAAACTTTATGAGACAGAACTACGAAGACGCCTGGAGAATCGTCACTCTTGGAGCAGAAAATCAATCCAATTGGGGGAGGGCGACCACAAGAGGAGTTCTAAAGGTTTGTAAAGCTAAAGAATCTATAGAAATGAAAGCCATAGTTGAAGCTTTGAAGACCATAGCCAACAAACAACAATCCCTCGAAGCATCATTTGGGGAGTATGATAGAAAAAAGAACCCCCAACAAGCTAAAGCAGCCACAAGAACTTGCGAGGCCTGTCATGCATCAGATCATCCCACATTGTCATGTGGTCTACTATACAATGTGATGATGGATTTGCAATCACCTCAATCATAGTATGAGCCGATCATTGAACACCCTGAGGATCAGATGCCAAAACAAGTAAATTCCATTCATTCCATACCATGACAGGCTTACTATAATCCAAACCAACTGAGAAATCATCCTGGTTTTCAATATGGAAATCCTGTGGGGACTGCTAACCCGCAACATCAAACATAAGGTGGATCTTCCAACAGACTACCACCTGGATTTCAAAGCAACTACAACCAAAAACAAGGGAATCTTAAAACAATTTCTAGAGTTCCAACTACCAAAGAAATTCCTTTGCATACTACCAATATACTCGCCCTCCTCTGCACCCGCAATTACAACAAACTCAACTGCAACAACCGCAACAACCTCAGTTGCCAGCACCTCAACAACAACCACCTCAAGGGCAACATCAACTCACTTAGTTCCAACAAAAGAATGCCCCACCACAACAGACTGCTGAACTGTCCTTGATAAGGAAAATGCTACAATCACAGCAAACCATTCTAGCTAACCAGCAAGCCCAACAAAAAGCTGTGGAAACTCAGTTAGCATAGATAGTAGCTCAGCTAAAACCTCCAGTAGGCACTTTCACTGGCCAGCCAGAAGCAAATCCAAGACACGATCAACACAGACCAGAACAATTAAATGCTGTCACAACAAGGTCTGGTCGTGCTCTTACTGAAGCCATCTCGATTAATCAAGAAGACAGGGATGTAACTGAAATCATCCCAACAGAAGAATTAGGTCAAGATGCTAAAGAAAGGAAAGAAAAGGAACAAGGTCCCAAAGAACCAGAGGTTCTACAATACAAGCCAAGGATACCCTATCCTGGAAGGCTAAAGGAAACCGGACTAGACTCTAGATTCTAGAAATTCAAAGAAGCAATGAAGAAACTTTATGTTGATATTCCTTTTCTCGACGCCTTATCTAAAATCCCATCCTGGTCCAAATATCTGAAGACCTTGCTGTCAAAGAAATACATGAGAGAAGAGCATGAAACTGTCAAGCTAGCCCAAACCACTTCTGATATCATCTTGAATAAAATGCCAAAAAAACAGAAGGACCCTGGCTCCTTTGGCATACAATCCTCTATTGGGAATACTTCTTGTAAAAAGGGGTTGGCCAACTTGGGAGCCAGCATATCAATTATGCCATTTTCCATGTGTAAAAGATTAGGGTTCACTGACTTGTTACCTACAACAATGACTATCCAGCTCGGTGACTCCACCATTACTGCACCCCTTGGAATCATTGAAGATATTCCAGTAAGAGTGGGGAGGGACTCTTATGTCCCTTGTGATTTTGTCATTATGGATATAAAAGAGGACCTAAGGTACCCAATAATATTCGGTAGACCCTTCCTCGCCACATCTAGAGCATTAATTGATGTTGAGACTGGCACAATTACCTTGAGGTTGGGTAAAGAAACTATCCAATTCAGGGTTTTCAACAGCATGAAGAGCCCTAGTATCCATGAAGAGGTTTTTCTGCTTGAAGCTATTGATAAAATGTCTCAACTTAAGCAAGAAAATCTAGAACCAGCAGATGCCCTAGAGGACGTTCTAATAAATCCAGAAGCTGAATTTTCAACCAATGAGTTAGTTCAGCAATGCCTGCAATACTTGGAGCAGGCTGAAAAAGCCCCTGAAGCTACTTTTGAAGAACTAAAATATGTCACCATATTAGAGACAACAAAAGTACCCAAGGCCCCGGAAATGAAAACTCTACCAACCGGGATGAAACATGTCTTCCTAGATGAAGAGAAATTGTGCCCAGTTATCATTAGCTCCTCTTTGGATGATGATAAGGAAGAGAGGCTACTCACTGAATTAAGGAAGCACAAGAAAGAAATTGGGTACAAGATGGCTGACCTAACAGGCATTAACCCAGCTCTGTGCATGCATAAATTACCTATGATAGAAGAGTTCAAACCCTCGAGGGAGCACCAGAGAAAACTAAATCCAAATCTGAAAGAGGTAGTTCGCCTCGAAGTTCTTAAACTTTTGAAAGCGGGTATTATCTATCCAATTTCTAACTCCCAGTGGGTTAGTCCTTTCCAAGTGGTCCCTAAAAAGGGGGGAACCATTGTTGTCTTAAATGATAAGAATGAACTAGTACCTACAAGGACCGTTACTGGTTGAAGAATGTGCATTGATTATAGAAAATTGAACAAATCAACAAGGAAGGACCATTTTCCCTTACCCTTCCTTGACGAGGTCCTTGAGTGGCTAGCCCACCAAAAATTTTCTGTTACGTCGACAGATATTCTGGGTTTTACCAAATCCCAATTCACCCCGAAGACCAAGAAAAAATGACATTTACTTGCCCTTTTAGAACATACGCCTTCAGAAGGATGCCCTTCAGACTATGCAACACACCTGCAACCTTCCAAAGGTGTATGACTGCTATCTTCGCAGGATTAACTGAAACCATTATGGAGGTGTTCATGGATGGTTTTTCAGTATACGGAGACTCTTTTGATAACTGTCTGCTCAACCTAAGTAAAGTCCTACAGAGATGCGAGGAGACAAACCTTATCCTAAACTGGGAAAAATGTCACTTTATGGTGACCGAAGGTGTTGTCCTCATACATTGAGTAAGCGAATGAGGAATCGAAGTAGATAAGGAAAAAACCGATGTCATCTCAAAATTGTCACCACCCAAAGACATAAGGGGCGTGCGAGCCTTCTTGGGTCATGCCGGGTTCTACTGAAGATTTATCAAAGTCTTCTCAAAAATAGCAAAACCTATGACATACCTATTGACCAAGGATGTTGATTTCAACTTTGACCAGGAATGCCTGTATAGCTTTACAACTTTGAAGAATGCTCTAATCTCAACACCCATTCTAAGAGCTCCTGACTGGTCACAACCTTTTGAAATAATGTGTGACGCTAGCGACTATGCCATAGGGGCTGTGCTGGGGCAGAGAATAGATAAAAAGCCATATGTAATATACTACGCATCTAAGATGTTAGTGAGGTACAAAAGAATTATACTACCACTAAAAAGGAATTCTTAGTCGTCATCTACGCTTTCGAAAAATTTTGTTCTTACCTAATTGTATCAAAGGTCGTTGTATATACATACCACTCTGCCATCAAATATCTTATTCAGAAACAGGATACAAAACCCAGACTCATCCACTGGGTATTGATGCTGTAAGAGTTTGATCTTGAAATAAAAGATAAGAGCGGAGTGGAAAATGTCGTCGCTGACCACCTAAGTCGCATCGAGTCACAGGATGATGACAATGTATCTATCAGAGACTCCCTCCTTGATGACCAACTTATGAAAATTACCACCGGATTCCCCTGGTATGCCGGCATAGTGAACTATCTGGCTACAAGAATCATCCACCCTCCCGCCTCTCACCACGATAAAAAGAAAATTTTGCATGATGCTAAACAATACTACTGGGACGAACCCTATCTTTTTCATCTATGTGCAGACGGACTTTTCCGTCGCTGCATACCAGAAGAGGAAATTACTCCTGTCTTAGAGCATTGTCATTCTGGCCCCACTAGGGGACACATGAGTTCGAAAAAGACTACTTTGAAAGTTCTACAATCGGGTTTCTTTTGGCCAATAATAGCAAGCGATTCCTATGATTTTGTAAAACCATGCAATAAATGCCAGCTTTCTGGCAGTATAACTAAAAGGAATGAAATGCCTCTCACTTTGTGGCAAGAAATCGAACTTTTTGATGTTTGGGGAATAGACTACATGGGTCCCTTCCCCTCATCCTATGGATTTTCTTACATACTGGTCGCTGTGGATTATGTCTCAAAATGGGTAGAAGCTACACCCACCGTTTCCAACGATTCAAAGCCAGTCATCAAGATGTTCAAAGATATCATTTTCCCCAGATTCGGAGTCCCCCGAACTATTATATCCGACATAGGGACCCATTTTCTGGAAAGAAGCTTCGAAGCCCTCCTAAAAAATATAGAGTCAACCATAAGGTCGCCACACCTTACCATCCACAAACTAGTGGCCAAGTCAAAGTTTCGAACAGACAACTAAATGCAATTTTAGAGAAAATAGTCAATAGACATCGTACCGATTGGTCCACCAAGCTTCCCGACGCCCTTTGGGCTTACCACACAACTTATAAAACACCGATTGGAACAACACCGTTCCGACTGGTATATGGGAAATCATGCCATCTTCCAGCTGAACTAGAACATAATGCCTGGTGGGCCATTAAACAACTGAATTTTGATTTTAAAAGCACTGGCGAATACAAACAACTCCAGTTATAAGAACTTGAGGAGCTTAGAATGACAGCCTACCATAGTGCCAAAATCTATAAAGCAAAAACCAAGATGTGGCACGATGGCCACCTCAAGAGAAAAGACATTTCTATCGGAGATAAGGTCCTCCTCTTCAATTCTAGAGTTAAGATGTTTCCTGGAAAGCTCCTTACGAAGTGGTCTGGACCATTCACAATTAAA
This sequence comes from Alisma plantago-aquatica, assembly GCA_963693085.1. Classification (NCBI taxonomy): domain Eukaryota; kingdom Viridiplantae; phylum Streptophyta; class Magnoliopsida; order Alismatales; family Alismataceae; genus Alisma; species Alisma plantago-aquatica. Next base: position 296,165,234 of record OY856411.1, read on the forward strand.
CACATCTACCCCACTAGAGCAGTCATCATCCTTGAAAATAATGGGGGAGAATGGACCATTAATGGCCACAGATTGAAGAGATACTACACACCAGCAGACAAAATACCAAGACAGACTATCAAGATCCACGATCCCTCAACATCGACATAACCAAAACGGATTTCCGTCGGGCCAGCGACGTAAAACGCAGGCGCTACTTGGGAGGCAACCCAAGACCTAAGTATCACAGTTTTTATTTTGCCTAGTTTTTTTCTTTCTAATCTCTTCATTTGATTTAGGTTTATCATCTTTAATGTGAAAATATAAAAATTCACATAAATAACAAAAAAAAACATAAAAATATAAAATCCAATTAAATCTTAACCTCATGGTTTCAAAACCATTTGATCCTAAACGGTCTTGAAACTATTTGGTCCTAAACGATCTTGAAACCATTTAGAGCCCAAACGGTCTTGAAATCGTTTGGAACCCAAACAGTCTTAAAATTGTTTGGACCCCAAACGGTCTCAAAACCATTTGCCCTTGGGAATTTGTAACGCCCCCCCAAATCCTATAAATATAACCCCAACCCCTCCCTTCTTCCTCTTCTAAATCTCAAACTCCCTAAACCCTTGCGCGAGCACTGTTTCATCCCTTCTGTTTCTTGCTCCCGCGCAACTCGTGACGCCTGCCCTCTCTGCCACCATCTCTGATGACACCGCCATCTTCCCTATGTGTTTTCACAGAGTCTCTCGCCGTCAGAGTCACTGTCGCATAGCAAGGTGAACCAGCAGCTCGACACCATCGCCATTGCCGTTTTCCCCGTCACCACACCACCTTGTTTTCGCCGTCGCTAATGCTGCATCGCCGACGGGGTTCTCGTTAGCCGGCAATGCACGCGTCGCCGCCATCTTTCACTAATGTCACCACCTTTCTAACCAACCAACTGACGACCCCGACATTCCACCTTCCTCGCGGTTTCAACCACCTGGAGCCAAACGGTCCTGAAACCGTTTGGAACCAAATGATCCTGAAACTGTTTGGAACCAAACGGTCCTGAAACCGTTTGGAACCAAACAGTCCTAAAACCGTTTGGATCCAAATGGTCCTAAAACTGTTTGGGGCCAAACGGTCTTGAAACCATTTGGTTTTACAAACCACTTGGATTCCACTAAAACCTAAAAACATTAACACATACATAATGTAACTTTTTCTTGTAATAAACTCGTTATCTCTGCAAATTCAAATCCTTTTAACACACGATTTTCTGCTAATTTTTCATATATGGCATCACCCACAAAAGAAGCCACCAGAACCGATGACGCTCCCTTCTGGACAAGGGAGCAACTGATAGAAGACCACACCAAGCTCCAAAAGGTCGTACACATCTACGACAGGACTGGACATGTCCCACCGAAAGTCAACCTGCTCACGGTCATGAATGAAATTGACCACATCAACATGTGTTTAATCGAGGAGCCTGATCAAGAAGTGGAAGAAATTTCTTCTAGTGATGAAGGCTCAGAATATGAGCCAACCCCCGAGGAGGAACCCCCAACTACTAAGTCAAAAGGGAAAAGGAAGGCCCAGGAAGCTGCCAAAGAACAACCTACAAAGAAACGGGTAAGGAAGCAGGTCCACCCCGCCATTGTAAGGGAACAAATCCTTTTCTTCTACTTGGACTGACACAAGGAGGTTGGTAAGCTCCTCTTCAGTGAAGAGGAGTTTATCATTGTCATAATCTGTGAGCTCCGGTAGAGGAAGCAGCGTCCTAGAGGATTTTACTGTGGGACATAAGATGTAGTGTAGCTTAGCATCCTTTTCCTTAATGATGTATGAATTCTTTAAAGTCTGCTCATTGGTAAGGATGTCGCCCTTGATCTTCATGCATCTGGGTAGTAGTCTGTCCATCTTGAGATAATGCAGAATTGAGGTTATGTGTCCTCCGACACATACTTCTTTCCCAAGGGCGTAAGCTATGTGCTTGTGTATCAATTATCGTCCTATGTTGACCGACAACCCATTAAGGACGGACTAGAGGATGAAAAGATCAGAAATGTTAACATTTCCACCCTCTGTCCTGGGGAAGAGTGTGCCTGTGAGGATTTTGTGTAGAGTGCGCACCAATCCAGAATGAATATTGGAGGCCTTGTAGGTCCCTGTCAGGGATTTCCAAAGATGTGTTTGTTGAACTGGGAGCTGTCAATGCCTACAACTTTGGCTTTTTCCAACTGCTCCTTGTTGTCTATAAAGATTTCATTGAGTAGGTTTTCTATTATGACAACTTTGTTTCCGAAGAGTTTGGTGACCAGCCTACGGTCACCTCCGTCTCTTGATCTGTCTATTATGTCCACTGCTTCTTTGTGGAGGAAGGTGAAAAATTCAGTTGTTAGCTCAGCATAAGAATTCTCTGTGACAAAGCAGAGTCTTGTGAGGTTGGCATTGTCGAGCAAGGTGAGGATTCTATCATAAATCCCAATCTTTTTTAGTATGCTGGAGCAGACATACTTTTTCAGCTTCAGTGTTTTGTCAAAGGATGGAAGGGTGTGGATGAATAGGTTTGCTGGTGGTGGTGCTGTAGTGGTGATGGTGGAGAAAATAGGAATAGTGGTGGTAGCGGGAGTGGTGATGGTGGTGGTGAGCAGGACAGACAGAGCATAGCATCACCACCCTAGCAGCTAGAATAACAAAAATCCCAGTGAAACGACCATCCAAAGGGCGTTTACAACCACAAAAGCTGTCAGGGACGCCGACATCACGACCAAATCTAGAAGCAGCACCTCCTCTCCTTGAAGAACACATCACCACCTCATCATTAGACTCTTTCATCATGAGTCTAAATGTTGAGCTTACATCCACCACCACCCCTACCACACTACCATCCTTCACCATTCCACAATCCACCACCCTCTCATCAGTCTCCACAATAATTCCACCAACAAATCCCTTCCCCACATCCGCACCTCCACCCACATCTTCCACCTCAATCCCCTTCTCATCGGGCATTCCATTCACATCAGCGCCCGACCTCGCTTTCACCTCATTCGCATCCACCACCACTGCTTTCCCATTGACATTTACAGATCAACCCTTTTCTCCCAGAATGTCGTCACCCTTCACATCCGCCACCACCCCGACACCGCTGGTGACTCCATCTACAGTCACCACGCATTTCATGAGACCATCTTCAGTGTCTCTTTCGCAAGACTCTACCACCCTTCCACCCCGACCCCAGCCATCCCACCCATCCTTTTCTGGGGTCCCTTTTACAAATGTCAGTGAGGAATTCAAACATCAATTTGACGCCATCCGAAACCTCCTCACCGACCCTTCTAACATAATGCAATCTATTTTTTATTGTGTGCAAGATCTTACAAAATAGGTCGCTAAGATCGACGAGCAAAACTGTGCCTTACCTGGAATCCTCTCAAGCATCAACCAACGACATGAAGTAGCGACCACGCACGTCGAACACATCGATGATCGCCTACAACAATTGCCACAGTTGGTGCTTGAGGTGAAAAGCCAGCAAGCAATGTTGGCTCAACAAGTTGAAAGGATCTCTACGCAGACTCAACCTCTGCCAGAGAGCCTTCGCGAGCTTAAGCAGTAGAAAACTGCTTTCAGCACGCATTTGGACGACATCACTACCACCCTAGCACAGCTCAATAGCCACCAAGGGGAATCGTCAAATAATGAAATCAATCACCTCTGAGCCCAAGTCACAGACCTTTCTGCACGACTCCTCTCTGCCGAGGCATGATACTCTGATCTCAAGGAAACCCACGACGCACTTCTTGAGACACACTAGCATGTGCAAGTGGCTCTTGATCAATTACAAACACTTCATAGGCAGTGCAAGAAAGCAAGACCAAAACAATTAAAATATAAGGTGGCAGACGAAGAAGAAGAAGAAGAAGACGAAGATGAAGAAGAAGAAGAAGATTCTAACTCCTCCACTGACTCCAACGATGACACCTCCTCTTCAGATGACAAACCTGACGACCCAAGACAAGTAGGGGAGGGAACCAGCCGAGGAACAAAATCTTCAAAGAAGGGAGCGGACAAAGACCACCAAGAAGGTGGACAAGATCCCAAATCTCCCAATCACACTGACAATATTAACTTTTCATATGGGGATTAATTCTTTAACTATTCTACCATGGGATCTATGGGGGAAGCTGCCAAAGAAGCGATTTTTGCTGAGTTCTAGCAATGCATCCTAGGAACCAGCATTAGTCCACCAACATCAACAGCTCATCATTACTCCGCACCAGAACAATCAGTGCCTTTACCCCAGAGCAAGATGAGTCAGACAGAGTGAGTCTAGACACAGATGATGAACTCAAATCTGATTCTGAATCAGAAAATGATGAAGTTCTGCAACACTATATGGATGACCTAGAGCAGACTTCTTTTCCGCCACTGTAAGAGCTTCCCCCACCACCACCTCTACCTAAAAAGATGCATGACTTAGACATGGAGGCCATCTCTACCCTAGATGTCCAGGATATCTTCATCCTCAACACTATCATAGACGATGCCAAAGAAGGGGGGGACATCGTCTACACAAATATAAAGACTAAGCGCAAGTTGACACATGAAGATTTCTGCATCATCCTTCGACCTCAATCAAAAGTGATGATGGAAATCTTCCGTGTCCTTCTTGCCAACGCTATCAAAACATACAGAAGCTCAAAACGGCCGCAGTCAGTTCTCAATGCTTCACCTACTTTGGCTCTAAGTCTATTGTACAAGGACTTACACAACAAGACTATTGAGCGGCTGCATAGGGGGATTGAACGGAAGGTATGATATATCACATTACCCTTCCAAGTTTCCAGCCACTAGCTGCTTATGATCATTGACACCGAGGCTCGCGATGCCAAAGTGTACAACTTCTGCGCCAGTGAGGTTAAAGCCGGAATCATTAATTTTGCTGGTCTAGGAGCCGGGGAGGCAAGATGCATCCCTTTCTGCCTCCTAAAATTAATTTGGGCTGCAAAGCCATCACTCCGACAAGGTTGGAACCAACCATGGTTCCGAATCATAAACCCACAAGTCCAAACGCAAGAAGGATCCAGGGATTGTGCTTTTTGCACTATACACCACATATAAGTGCTTACTCAACAAATCCCTTTCACCGAGCTGGCCGTAGAAGATTTTCACTTTCTCTGAGGACGTTACACCATGGAGCTCATCTGTGACATAAGGTTCTTTCGGGACCCGACTATGGCACCTGATGACGTCCCTCACTACCTGTACTCGGCTATCCAACGTCCACAGAAACAGCCGTTCCGGCAAACATTACAAGAGTTGGAGAAACAACAACCCGCCACGGTGCCCGAAAAAAGACAATGGGACCCTTACAATTTTGATATGGTGAAAGACAAAGGGGACATCGAGTTATTAATAGGGGTCACCATCAACAAACCTTCCACACAAATAGTGCCCCTACCTGCCATTGAACTGACGTTTCCTAACTTCGACCTTGCCGCTTGCAAGAGTCTTTCAGAAAATGAACTCTGACTCATCATGTCAAGGCTATATGCCGAGAAAGATGAGCTTGTCTTTCTAGTGGGCGATATTCTAGTTATGGCAGATACCCTCTGTGAAACTGTACAATTACACAGATCCCTATCCGTGAGCTTGATGACTGCTTATCAATTTCTCCTCGGACGGAACCATCCTATGGTTTACATGGCATCAGTTTACATGAAGGATGACCTCCTCAAGTTAAAGAACTTCGGAACCACAGATGCTCTTATCTCTTTTCTCAAGCATACAACTCCGAAGTTCATTATGCTCCCTTTCCTTCATTCAGAGAACTGGATGTTAATGGTGACAAATCTTCATGAAGGAACAACAATCATCTACAACAGTTTCGACAGCCAATTTGATCCAGATCAAAATCAGTATGATGTGATAGCGAAGATGCCCACAGAGGAGGTGGCAAAGGAGTGTGCTGACAAACTACACGATCTTTTAAGCAAGAACATAAGGGCGTATGATAAAGCATACTTTCATCACCTAGCCTTCAGCCACAGATGCCCCCAACAACTCTGAGAATCACATGACTGTAGTTTCCACGTCCTCTACTAGATGTACACACTCACCGTTCTTGGAAAACCAGTAGAGGACATGACAGGCGTGGATTACCACACTCTACGTGGAAAGTTCACAGCTAATCTTCTCCGAACGCATGGAGCTAACAAAGGACTAATAGAAGCCTAATGCCCTTGTCCATGTACTTCTCAACCTATCACTTTGACACTCTGAGGATAGAGTGAGTGATAAGTTAGGGGGGGAAGTACACTGGACAAGGGTGAGGTATTATTTTTCAACCCTTCTCCCTCTGCTCTTTTTATTCACTCCTATTTTTCTATGCATTATTTTTTTATCTTTCTTTTCACATTTAGACTTTTTCAGTAATTTCTTTGATAGAATAATTCTTGTACATAAGAAAAAGTCACCCCCAGCTAAATTCAGAATCAAAGTAGTCCTCAAACAACAATAATAGACATAGAATTTAGGCATGTAATGGAGAACTAATAATTTACTTTCACATTCGATTTTCATGCTTCTGCTTCAATTCTGCTTCAGACCCTCCACAAGTTAACATCATAGCCAAAGCCAGCCAAACCTCTCTCAAGGACGGGAGGGAACCAAGTGAAATCCAAATCAAGGAACCTCACAAGTGGACCACCAAGTACAAAACTGAAATAAGTGCATGTCAGGAGACTCCAAGAACAATTTTCTTCTTTTCAAAAGAGGCCTGGCAGACCAAACAAAATTCCTAAATATCCAACTCCTAAGCCTGTGAGTATAAGAATAAAAGCCAGAGTGTTGAATAAAAACATGAGAGTTGTGCCACGCCTAAGGACCTATATGAAGGACTGATTCAGCCCTATTTTAGGGTTTAATCTTGTGTCTTTTTTCTCTTCAATCACATCTATACTTATTAGATTACATGTTATTTCCCTTAATATGCATATTTGTGTAAAATGCACTTATGGACATTTTTTGCATGTTTTTCAGGAACTTGGACCACACTTGGATGGACGAGAGAGATGGAGGGGCCCAAAGAAGGCCCCAGAGCTCCCCCAACCTACCCCTAGTGGCCAAGAGTCAAGCTTAAGCAAAGAAGTCCATGGATAACGAAGTTTGAAGCTCAAAGTGCAAGCAAAGCCCCCATCACGACCGTGGTAACATAGAACGGTCGTGCTACAGATGAAGAAATCACAAGAAAAATCTCAATTTTGAAGTAGCTGCAGAGCATACTCTACCACGGCCGTGCCACGTAGCACGACCATGCTGCGACCACCCACCACAGTCGTGCCATGCAGCACGACCGTGCTACCATCACCCGCCACGATCATGCCACGCAGCACGGCCATGCTACCATCTCCCACCACGTCCGTGCCACACAGCACGAACGTTCTACCAGATCCAACCACGGCCGTGCTACGCAGCACGGCTGTGCTACGCAGGACGGCCATGCTACCCTCAACCCATCACGACCGTGGTGACCACCACGACCGTGGCCTTTTCAGCCCAAATTTGACCACCAACGTGACATTTAGCCATTTTAATTCCCACGATCGAGCCCGTCCCCCACGGCCGTGGTTTATCCTACCCACCACGGTCGTGCTACTCACAAAATCCACCCATTTTTCCACTGCTTTCCCCATTTTACCCCTAACTTAACCCTAGACCCCCTAGACACCTATATATACCTAGGTGGCTGCTGGAGCATGAAGCTATCTACCTTCCACCACCTTCTAGCTCCCTAAATCGCCACCCACTCCATTCCACTCCATTTCCACCTCCATTTCACCATTTCCACCACCAAAACACTAGTTTATACTAGTTCCTACCCATAATCTCCTTCATTTCACACCCTTGCACCTTGGAGGAGGGAGGAGGACATCCTTCAGCTACTGGAGAGGAGGACTTATTCATCTACACTGAGATCCATGGCTTCTTCTACCTCTTTCTTCTTTCTTTTTGTATTTTCCATTTCTATGAGTAGCTATGCCCTTGTGGGTGGGCTGTTTGGGGGGGAATTATGTTATTTTGATACCATGTTGGGGGAAAATGACATGTAAACGTTGTAATTCCATTTTTTAATGATTATATTCTATTTGCATCTCATTCTCCATGGATTGCTTGTTGGTTTGTGTGTGGAATCACCTAGGAATTTAGGCAAATTACTTATATGTGTGAATTTTGGGATTTGCCCCTAGGTCCAATTCTTGGATCCCTAGGTTGCCTCCCATCTTCCTACATCCTAATCAATCTCCCTAAACCAAAGTGAGAGATCTAAGTAGCTAGATGAGGTAATTCTAGTGCAATTAGCATGGAGCCTTCTCAAGGCTAGAATGTGGGGGAATTGGGGTCCAAAACCCTAATCTCACCTCCCCATTACTACCCTCGACCCCTAATTTCCCTAGGAATGCCTAATCTAGAAACCTAGACTTGATTAGACTCTAATTGAATTGAACCTAACCCCTAACCTAATTGAGCCTCGTAAGGGTAGTAGGGGGTGTTAGGGACTAGTTCCCCTATGCACAACCTAGCATATCCATGGCCAGTTAGTAGCTTAGGTTAATTCATTAGACTCTAACTTGTTGTTTGGTTTGGATAATCTAAATGGAATCATAATGTTCATATGTCACCCCCAACTTAAGTGATAAGTTCATACCCCTAAACAACCCACACATCTCTTTGCTGCTTGAAACCCTAGTTTTGTGCTTGCTTAGCTTAATTAGTTATTTCCCTGTGTAGTTAGCTTCTTGCTTTGATCTTGTCTTGTTCATGCTAGTGTAGCTCTTTAATTGCTCTTTTACTTCTCTCTTGCTTGCCTTAGTGTAATTTTCCTTTTCATACCTAGCTTAGTCCTTTCTTTCCTGCTTAGTCTTAATCTAGTCTAGGGTTAACATAGATTTCATTCTCACCTTTAATTGCTTGCTTGTTCATAATAGTTTAATAATCAAAACAACCTTTAAACCCTTAACCCTAGTCTCCGCAGTAGGAACCCAAAAAAACTAACCTAGCTCTAGCGCCCCCTCTTTTTCCCGTGGATCGACCCTATACTTGCCACCTTCCTATACTACGACATGACCCCATGCACTTGCGGGTGTAGTTGTTCTAGTAGACATATGTGTGTTAGTTAAGTTTATAAATTTTGAAAGAATAATCCCATCATGTGTGTTCCGACCTCATGGGGCGCATCTAGTCGGGTCAAATCGGCTAGTGTGTTGCACCTCTAGCGGAAGCCCACCAAGCTTTCTGGTGTCGTTGCCGGGGATTAGAGGCGCTCGGCCTAGCTAGTTAGTTTTGCTTTGACTTTTCCTCCTACCCTCATCATTGCTATTCTTTATTCATTACTCTTTGCATTCTTTGTGTATATTGGTTTGCTAACTTGCTTTCTTTTTTTTGGTTGTGCCTTGTGCATGTGACAAGCCACTCAGAAAAGACAAGATGGAAGGCCAAAATGCACAAACCCATCCATTTCCTCCACCACCCTACCTCCAAGGCTATCCTAAGCCTTACACACCTCCACCACCTCCATTGCCGCAACCTTCCCACCACTTCACTTTCCAACCTCAATTCCCTCCTCCATTACCCTACCTCCAAGGCTATCCTAAGCCTTACACACTACCACCACCTCCATTGCCACAATCCTCCTACCAGTTCACCTTCCAACCTCAATTCATTCTACCACCTCCATCACCACAACCCTCCCACCAATTCACCTTCCAACCTCAATGCCCTCCTCCACCTAAAGTCCAACGACCATCAACATCGATGCCACCACCACAACTATCACATGCTCCCCCTACTTTCCATGAGCAAATGGATATGATTGAGACCCCTATCTTTGGTGCCTATGAATACCCGTTCCTCAAGAGAGAGAAAACTTATGGAATGAGATTTTTGAGGGTCTTAAGGCTAATTAAGATATATCATGATGATCCCCAAGGAGAGAGAATTGCTAAAAAAGACTTACGAAGTTTGCATGACCCTTGGGAGGAAGATCAATCAAGGAAAGCATTTGAGAGGATTGCTTATGATGGGGATGAAAACATTTTGTTTTTGGACCATGGTTGATGGTGAAAGAACAACAAGCCCAGATGAAGGCATGAAACTTAGCGCTTGTGGGAGGCAACCCACCTAGGTTCGGGATTTTTTCACCCAAACTTCAATTTTTGATACTTTTGCTTTGCTTTTACACTTTCCAAGAAAACACACACACACTTTATGCTTGATGGTTTTTGTTGTTTATGTCATTTTAGGACAGGTACATTGGAAGGAGAGTGATGCATGGATGATATTGACAAGGAAGAGAACAAAAATGAAGAGAAAATTGCAAATCAGTAGAGAAGCTACGGAAAGGATATCAGCACGGCCGTGCCACACAACACGGCCGTGTTGCATGCATTCCAAAATGGGCGCGGTGCACACCACGGCCGTGCCACACAACACGGCCGTGTTGCATGCATTCCAAAATGGGCACGGTGCACACCACGGCTGTGGAGGCTATCCCCTACTCAATGGATACATTGGGATCTCTCTCCCCTCTTGGAATTTATCTACCACGACTCCATGCCCTCTATCCTACCATTCTGAGCTTCTATTTCATGTTGATGACAACATGGTTTAAAAGTTTGGGGTGGTAGGGCGGTAAGCCCCTGTTTACCCCACTTTCTTCTATGTTCCTTGTTCTAAGTTTTTACTCAAGATGACTGAACAGTATAACCATCTCTCATATTTGTGCATCCATACTTTGTGTGCTTGTTTTGCATACTTGCATGCCATGTAGTTTGCTTCCTTGCTATTTTTGTGTAATTTTCAAAAATTTTGCTCTTTTTGCCATGCATTTCATATCATGTAGATTTTTGGTAATTTTTGCATGTTTTAGCTAGGATTTGCTTGTTTGCTATTTTAAGTTAAATAATATAGGTTTAGATGTGATTGGAGGCAACTTGGCACCATTTTTGCCAATTTTGCCCAAATTTGAGATTTCTTGTCTAAAAAGTATGTTTTGACCCAATCTCTACTGTTTTGAGTAAAAATGATGACCTTTGACAAATGCAAGTGAAATGTCATGAATTATTGCTAAGTGGTATCAATGTTTGACTTTTTACATGTGCATCACCTCTCTTATGATTGTGATTGATTTGGCTGAATTGTGAAGTTGAGCAAGCTTTGAACTCTTAGTGCTTATGGAATCACTTGTTTGATATATCAATTTCATCTTGTTCATTCATGTGGTGTGATATCTAGGATGAAGTATTGGATTAATTTTCATGCAGGATGTCTTATGTGGAGAATCATACCTATGACCCCTCTTTGACCCGACTTTTCACTCACCATCTTCTTACCCCTCCGCCTCATGAAAGGATGCCAAAGTGCACATATTAGCCGTGGCCACCTCCAAAAGTTTGGGGTGGCCACATCTACATCGCACCGCTTCACTCCCATCACCATATGACCTACCTACCCCAAGGGCAAAGAAAAAAATGCAAAAATAAAATAAAAGGATGCTCCTATTTAAGAGCATTCAAATAAAAAAAAGATGAGTGTGTAAAAACACTCCAAAAATCTTACCGCAACCCTTTCTTCCACTTTCATACCCATTGAGCTAAGAAGCATCAAACTTAGCACACTTTGCCTTTTTTTGCAGCCACATGGGTCATTTAGTATGATTTGAAATATAAGACTGAATGCATGAATGTGAAACAACACTCCTAGTCATCCTTGATTAACACAATCATGAAACGGTTTACTCAGAACTTTATGGAAGAAGTATGGATAACTTGTGTATTCTATGTGCTATATTTGAAGTTCATATGCTTTGTGCTCTTTTCATGGTTGGATTGTGAAAGTAGGAGAGGAGAGAGGTGAAATGCATGCACTTTGTCATCTTTGATCCCATTCAGCAACAATCATCTTTTATATTGCATTTGCCATTTCTCAATTATGGAAAATTTGTAAAGAGATTGAGTTAGAGCATACTTGAGGACAAGTATGTTTCAAGTTTGGGGTGGTGATTCAGCCCTATTTTAGGGCTTAATCTTGTGTCTTTTTTCTCTTCAATCACATCTATACCTATTAGATTACATGTTATTTCCCTTAATATGCATATTTGTGTAAAATGCACTTATGGACATTTTTTGCATGCTTTTCAGGTACTTGGACCACACTTGGATGGACGAGAGAGATGGAGGGGCCCAAAGAAGGCCCCAGAGATCCCCCAACCTACCCCTAGTGGCCAAGAGTCAAGCTTAAGCAAAGAAGTCCATGGATAACGAAGTTTGAAGCTCAAAGTGCAAGCAAAGCCCCCAGTACGGACGTAGTAACATAGAACGGTCATGCTGCAAATGAAGAAATCACAAGAAAAATCTCAATTTTGAAGCAGCTGCAGAGCATACTCTACCACGACCATGCCACGCAGCACAGCCGTACTGTGACCACCCACCACGGCCGTGCCACACAGCATGACTGTGCTACCATCACCCACCACAGTCATGCCACACAACACGGCCGTGCTACCATCTCCCACCACGGCCGTGCCACGCAGCACATCCGTGCTACCAGATCCCACCACGGTCGTGCTACCCTCAACCCACCACGGCCATGCTACCCTCAACCCACCACGACCATGGCCTTTTCAGCCCAAATTTGACCACCAACCTGACATTTAGCCATTTTAATTCCCACGACCGAGCCCGTCCCCCACAACCATGGTCTACCCTACCCACCACGGCCGTGCTACTCACAAAATCCACCCATTTTTCCACTGCTTTCCCCATTTTACCCCTAACTTAACCCTAGACCCCCTAGACACCTATATATACCTAGGTGGTAGCTGGGGCACGAAGCTAGATACCTTCCACCACCTCCTAGCTCCCCAAATTGCCACCCACTCCATTCCACTCCATTTCCACCTCCATTCCTCTCCATTTCACCATTTCCACCACCAAAACACTAGTTTATACTAGTTCCTACCCATAATCCCCTTCATTTCACACCCTTGCACCTTGGAGGAGGGAGGAGGACGTCCTGCAGCTGCTGCAAAGGAGGACTTTTTCATCTACACCGAGCTCCATGGCTTCTTCTACCTCTTTCTTCTTTCTTTTTGTATTTTCCATTTCTATGAGTAGCTAGGCCCTTGTGGGTGGGTTGTTTGGGGGGAATTATGTTACTTTGATACCATGTTGGGGGAAAATGACATGTAAACATTATAATTCCATTTTTTAATGATTATATTCTATTTTCATCTCATTCTCCATGGATTTCTTGTTGGTTTGTGTGTGGAATCACCTAGGAATTTAGGCAAATTACTTATATGTGTGAATTTTGGGATTTGCCCCTAGGTCCAATTCTTAGATCCCTAGGTTGCCTCCCATCTTCCTACATTCTAATCAATCTCCCTAAACCTAAGTGATAGATATAAGTAGCTAGATGAGGTAATTCTAGTGCAATTAGCATGGAGCCTTGTCAAGGCTAGAATGTGGGGGAATTGGGGTCCAAAACCCTAATCTCACTTCCCCATTACTACCCTCGACCCCTAATTACCCTAGGAATGCCTAATCTAGAAACCTAGACTTGATTAGACTCTAATTGAATTGAACCTAACCCTTAACCCAATTGAGCCTCGTAAGGGTAGTATGGGGTGTTAGGGACTAGTTCCCCTATGTACAACCTAGCATATCCATGGCCAATTAGTAGCTTAGGTTAATTCATTAGACTCTAACTTGTTGTTTGGTTTGGATAATCTAAATGGAATCATAATGTTCATATGTCACCCCCCAACTTAAGTGATAAGTTCATATCCCTAAATAGCTCACACATCTCTTTACTGCTTGAAACCCTAGTTTTGTGCTTGCTTAGCTTAATTGGTTCTTTCCCTGCATAGTTAGCTTCTTGCTTTGCTCTTGTCTTGTTCATGCTAGTGTAGCTCTTTAATTGGTCTTTTACTTCTCTCTTGCTTGCCTTAGTGTAATTTTCCTTTTCATACCTAGCTTAGTCCTTTCTTTCCTTCTTAGTCTTAATCTAGTCTAGGGTTAACATAGATTTCATTCTCGCCTTTAATTGCTTGCTTGTTCATAATAGTTTAACAATAAAAACAACCTTTAAACCCTTAACCCTACTCTCCATAGTAGGAACCCAGCAAAACTAACCTAGCTCTAGCACCCCCTCTTTTCCCTGTGGATCGACCCTATACTTGCCACCTTCCTATACTACGACACGACCCTGTGCGCTTGCGGGTGTAGTTGTTCTAGTAGACGTAGGTGTGTTAGTTAGGTTTATAAATTTTGAAAGCATAATCCCATCATGTGTGTTCCGACCTCGTGGGGTGCATCTAGTCAGGTCAAATCGGCTAGTGTGTTGCACCTCTAGCGGAAATGCACCAAGGACCAATAAAGGTCTCACCCGGCTGGTACATTCATCTGCCCTCACAAATGCAGATGTGTCATGCATGGTAATGAGATCCTAAGGTCTCTGAATATATGAAAAAGTTGATAAAGGACTCACCCGACCGGTACATTTAGCTGCCCTCATAAAGGCATATGTGTCGCGCCCAGTAGTGAGATCTTAAAAGTTTAGATAAACCCTCCCCCACTAAAAGGGGGAGTTACACATCAGCCTTTAGCCAACCCTCATGCCTATTTTAGTTTCCAGTAGGTTTTTCAAAGAAGTATAAAACTGATTGAAGTTTGCATAGAATTCGATTAAGGAAAAGGTGGTCCCAATGCGAGCTACGCGATACGGAAGAAACCTGAGATCCAAGCAACTCTCGATACCTGAAAGAGTTAGCACAAGAAGAAGCCTGATAAAACTTCAGGAGATCTCTGGTTCAGAATTGAAGCAGGAGTACAAAAATCTTCACTAAATAAAATTGCCTCACCACTACATGCCTCATCTCTATCTAGCTTGAGGACAAGCTAGAGTCTAAGTTAGGGGGGGGGATAACCTCCCATTTTGCGATGTTATCTTACTAGTTTTCCTCAATTTTCCATACTCTTTCTTAGATAAATTAGATAGAATCTTTAACTTTCCTCTTCATTGTAAATATACCATCAGACTTACTTTTCCCCTTTTATTTCTTACAGAAAACACAATTTTTTTTTACAAAAGCTTTAAACGGTCCCAAGATCGAATGGACACCAAATGGTCCCAAGACCAAATGGACACCAAATGGTCCCAAGACCGAATGGACACCAAATGGTCCCAAGACCGAGTGGGCACCAAATGGTCCCAAGACTGAGTGGACACCAAATGGTCCCAAGACCGAATGGATGCTAAACGGTCCCAAGACCGAATGGACTCCAAACGGTTCCAAGACCGAATGAAGGCCAAATAGTCCTAAGAGCGTGTAAAGTCAAATGGTCCCAAGACCGTGTAAAGTCAAATGGTCCCAAGACCGTGTAAAGTCAAACGGTCCCAAGACCGAATAAAGGCAAACAGTTCCAAGCCATGAGGACTCAAATGGTTTCCAAACCGAGAGAGTCCAAACGGTCTCCAAACCGAGAGAGAGTCCAAATGGTCTCCAAACCGAGAAAGAGTCCAAACGGCTTCACGACCGTTTGGGCCCAAATCTTCCAAACCATTTAAGTTCCACTCAAAGCCTATAAAAAAGACCCGAAGGGTCCTCACAAATCATAAAGTTTTCAGATGTCCAAAGACTGCCTCTGTTGTTCCAGAGCCATTCCATCCTTCACCCACTGCCCTGAGGCCGCCAGTCTAAGATCCATACTCCATCTCCAAGCTACTTTCTCTCTCATCTACATAGAAGGTGGGAAGAGGAGGATTCATCATCAAGCAAGCTATGAAGTGCGAAGATCGTTGCTCTCTCTCTCTCTCCAAGGGGTCAACCTTCCTCCCTCCTTCGTGGAGGTGACACACACTCTCTCTCTTCTTGCTCCCTTCTTTGTTCTTGGCATGAGCGAGTAGTCTTATACACTAGGGTGTGGGGAGTAGCCCCATTACCCATGTTTTCATTTCATGCAATGTAATTCATAAGTTTTCAATAGAGATATACTTTCTTTTCAGTTCAACATCAATCGTTTAATGAATGCTTGTTGCTTGATCACCAACTTGTGTTACTTATTATCTCTTAGTATGAATTGTCTACGTTTGTACTATTAGATTTGAATCTCGATTGAATGTTGGTTCCTGATGCATGTAGCCACCATGCATCTGTTTCGGTATCTAGGAGTGTTTTTCAAGAAGTGGAGTAAACTCATTTCCATCGTTGTACTTTCATACTATGAAATGGAATCAGTTGATGTATGAAAGTACAACCTTGATAAGTCGAGGAACACACTTTGTGAAGGGAATGATGTAAAGTTAGTGACCATTCATTTGGGGATGGTTGGCGTTGCAACATTTCCACACTTCTCGTAGTTAGTTCTCCAAAAGGAAACTAAATCTACAAAGATACTAACTATTTAGACTCTTATTGCAGGTTATGTTACTATGTTGCATGTTTTGATCCATGTGTAGTGGTGGTGAAAGCCAATCACATCCTAGTGGTTTCTTAACATTGTTTACAACCCTAAATTTACTTTCTTGCTTTTACTTTACTTGCACTTAGTTTAAACAACCAAACCAACTCTTGATTTAAATACCGACTATTAAGGAGCTAAATGAAATTCTAACATTTTCTATCTTGTTGATCTTGACAAGACCGTTGTCCTGTGGATTCGACCCTTAACTATACTACGATAAGACTTCCACGTATCCTAGAATACGTGGGTGGAGTTTTTAATCTAGTATAAGCAAGGCTAAACCTAAAGACTTATTATCTTTAGGATTTTTAGTGGTGCACGCAATTCCATGCAAGTGGAAGCTCCATCACTGTCTGAGATATATCTAACCTCAATGTCATATATTGATTCACATGTACATCTGCATGATTTTCGCAGTCTCTTTTATCAAGTAGCCAGGATATTAGACTCTAATAGGAGGGAAAAATTCTATCTACATCACTCACAGTCAATCCCCATGTGTCATAGCTACCCAATCATCACTGCTATGGCAATCCTTATTCATGGTTACATTAGACGATGTCAAAGTATATCAAATGACATTTGATGAGTGTAGTGACTTCATGTCTAAGAACCACAATTACCACCTTCACTATGAGAGATGACTATGACCACCAATTATGGTTTCAATGTGTCACTCTCAAGATGGGTCTATCCAATACAGTGTTCCCCAAAGAGTATCTATGTGTTTGGTTTGATATCGTATATCATGATTGATGAGATTCTATCATCAACCAACCCAGACTCTTGTCTTGTGTGTTACGGTTGTCTATCTATCTTCCACACTAACAACTGAATAGGGACATAATAAGAATGTACATACTCTTAACATATGTATGATCTCATTGTTCAAGTAACGTACATGAAGACATATGTCATTGAGTATTGTCATTCTTTAGACATTCATTATGTTTCCTCATTATATCATTACTGAGTGAAATAGAATGAATTGGAAGCTTGGATTTATGAATGAATTGGAAGCTTGGATTTATGATTATTAATCATATGTGATATGTCATCAAAATCATCATATGATTGGCTCTTTGGGCATACCATACCAACAGACTCCCAGTTGCACTTAGAGAAAATCACCCACAAATCTTATTCTTAGTGATTTAAACATGTCCACCATGTTTCTTCTGTGCAAGTGCTAATCCAACAGGTTAGCAACACTTTTCTAAAGTTTTTATATTGCATGTTCCTTATCTCTTTGTTGTATAATTTCTCATATGAGATGGAAGTGCTGTAATATTCTATATGATATTCCAATTTCCTAGCCAATAGTTCCATTGCTGTCACAATATCTCTACCATGTCATCAATGGTTGCAACATCTTTAAGTTCATACATATGAACTTCTATATTCATATAGTACCCATTCTTGTGTTCATAACACCAGGTTGTTTGGCCTCTATTATAGAACTGAATTAATGGTATGTATTTTAGAATCCTTACAACTCACAACTCTCTTCTTAAAATTAAACACATTTTATGTTGCGATCACTTTTGTCAAGCTTGCATCGGTGTAACCCTTTACACCCAACTCTTCCTTTTGCTATAATATGCAACTAATCCTTAGTGCTTCTCAAGTACTAATGGATTACTGTTAATGACATTCCAATGACCCTCATTGGAAACTAACTAGTATCATCTTGTCATGTCCAATAGAAACAAGACTATGGGACGAGTACATTATATAGCATACATGATAGATTCAATGGCTAGCACACATGGCATCTCACTCATGTCTTTCCATTCTTCGTAAGAATCATAACATAAGGTTCATGAGAGACAAATCCCATGTAAAATGCACAAATTATCTCTCTTTGAATCCTTCATGTTGAACTCTTTCAACATCTTTCTATTATATGTGCTCATACTTAGGTTATGAAACTTTCAAGAACTATCCTTATAGGTCTCAATCCCTATCACATATGATGTTTCACCTAATCCTTCATTACTGAAGGTGTTTTGCATTCCAAGTTTGATACTAACATTGTTGAGATGCCATTCCTCATCAATATGTGGATTATTTACATACACTTCCACTAAAATCTTTTTGTAATCATAGATTTCATCTTTTATCTTGATTCAAGTCAAATTCTTTGACTATCAAGTAAAAAAATCCCATCTTTGAGATGCTTGTTTCAGTTTCAAGATTGAACATTGTAGCTTCTAGACTTTACTTGCATTCATGAAGGTATAAAGCCTTTAGTATATGTCACATACACATCCTTTCATATATTCCTATTAAGGAATGCATTTTTAAACTTCATATGTCAAGTCTCATAGTCTATACCAGCCGCAACAACAAGCATGACAATAGGTGAAGGAATTTCTTCAAGTTCAACAATTTGAACTGATTTGAAAATCTTTGCAACCAATCTATCCATTTAGGCTATCCATGTTGGTCTTCCAATGAAAACCCAACTGCACCCTTTGGGTTTTACCCCTTTAGGTGGTACTTCTATGGTCATGCCTTGTTATGTACATGGACTCCATAATGTCCTCAAGCCACTTCTTAGATTCTTTCAATAGTTTCTAGTTGATTTTTTGGCTCACTCATCTTATGACCAACCCATATGAGTTGTTGGATTCACAATCTTTCTATTTCAGATGTGGTTTACTAGAACTATATTGTTCTATGTTACATAAAAAACTTGAGATTCCACAACAATATGTGATTCTCACTTGTTCTTATTATACCTCCTTGTTGACCTCAAACCTTTCTAGTTCTACTTTTACTCCCACTAGTTCTTTTGGAATTTATTTTTCCTATCAACAAACATTTTGTTGTTGGATTAGGATTAAAGATAGTATTCAACAATTATGTTTTTGTGGATAAATCTTCAAGAAACTACTTTCTATATATAAGTTTCAATCCTTAAGACATATCAGGACATTCCCATATCATATCTCATATGATATCTTTTAAACAATTTTAGACAGTAATTATTTTAGTGTAAAGTATATATCCATGAGGATATTAGAAGATTAGATTATATAATAATCACATAATGATCCATCATGATGTAATCCCTTCTTTCTGATGCATCACCATGTTTTAGGTGGATTTGACTTGTGATACACTATCATGGTCTTTCCAGAAGGTCCTCAAACTTTTGATGTAAAGTATTTCAACATTTGATCATATAAAAATTTCTTAATACTTTTATCAAAGTTAGACTTCATTTACAATCTTCTTGAACACCTCAAGAGATTCATGTTTGTATTTCACCAAATACAAACCCTATATCAACTGAGATCATCAGTGTATACAATGAAGAACGAATAACTACCTTTAGCATTTATTCTATAAGATCTTCATATATCATAATCAATGAGATCTAATAGAATGCTTACTCTCTCCACTTCACCTAGTGAGAGGTGGTTTGTCATGTTTCTCATAAATAAGACTTGTATGTATCTTATTGTTTCAATAACCAAAATAGTTAGATAAACATCAATATGGATTCTAGAAATGCATTTCTCAAATATGTGCCCTAGATGACAATGCTAAATATTGTTTGAGTTATCAATTACAATCTTTTGGTATTTATGCTATAAACAATCATCTTTAGATCCTTTCATATGAAGATCACTAGATGTTTTGGTCATTTCCATACAAGATCACATCTTTGAAATAGAAGCATTAACAATTGTTTATTGATTTATCATCCTTGTCATACAAGATGCATAAAGTAAAATGTTTCTATTTATTGGCATAATATATTAGCCGTTCAACTAACTCTATTACATGCCCAATGGATTAAGATAAATTGTATATGTAGACTAAAGCTGCACAACTCTCACTTCACACAATCCATCCATGCCCTTTCATAAAGGCTTTACTTCTTATCAGATCTTGCACATCGACGTATGTTATATCTACATCCGATATCACATACCATGATGAACAAGTAATCAAATTTATCTTATAATTTTTATACCTAAAGATGAGGTCTCTGCCCCTTCCTTCTTCTTATTTAATTCCTCCAAGAAGAGTGACCAATTCCTTTTCTAATGTCCAGTCTGGCTACAATGGTGACAATGGCCTCCCTTCTTTACTCCTCCATTTTCCTTGAAATATGAATATTTGGGCTTTTGGCCAGCTTTAGAACTCTTCTTAGCTTTGCCTTTGCCTTTAAACTTCTCCTTTGTCTTGATGATCATCATCACATACTTGGTATTGTCTTTCTTCATTTGTCCCTCATATGTTCTCAACATGCCTAATAACTCTGTCAATGACTTGTCAAATTCATTCATGTTGTAGTTCATGAAAAACTGTTTGTATGACTTAGGTAGAGATTGCAGAATCACATCAGTGGCCAACTCTTGACCTAAGGGAAATCCTAGTCTAGCCAGGTTGTCCACATATCTAATGAGCTTGAGAACATGAGGACCTTCTGGATCTTCTTCTGCCATGTTACAATTGAATAGTATCATAGAGACATCAAATCTCTCTTGTCTTACTTAATCTTGGAACATACTCTAAAGATGTGTGACCATCTCAATAACATCCATGTTCTGATGCTTCCTTTGCAACTCATAGTTCATGGAGCATAGCATCAAACACTTAACATCAATGTCATCTTCAATATGCTTCTTGTAAGCATCCATGTCACCCTTAGGTACATTGGGAAGGGTTACATCTTGTGACTTACAAACCGGTCTTAACTAATATAACAAGATTAACTAAAGCAGAAGCATTATTTAGCAGCGGATTACTGAAAATCACTAAAAATTAAAACCATTTACCAAGAGATCCATTCTTGGGAAAACTCTTTAAACAAGAACCAAAGTATTATATTTACATACTGGTCCACATTGTACATTCCATGTACCATCTCTTTCTTGAGACATATATATACATCACTTTGCCTTGATAAAAGCACAAGTAACAAAATCCTTGAGGCTTAAAGCCAGAATCTCATATCAATTATAAAAACACTATTTACTGACCTCTAGGACCTGAGAGTACAGAGATGACACATAGGATTCTAATGACATAGTTTGACAGCCAATATTATCACCTATAGGATTACTGCTATTCCTGTTGATGGTACTACTGCTCCTCCCCTGCTACAGAGGTTCTGCCTCTTTGTCTGCGTCTACCTAAAAACGTTGGATCCCACGGGGGTGAGACAATTATACAATTGCCCCAGTGAGAGATATAACTCTCCGCCGAAAACATTATTATTGCAGTTTAATAGAGATAAACTAACCAGTGGAATCATATATTTCAGTAGTAGATTAGTTAATATCTATGCAGGTTAGAGCATCAATCCTATTCAAGTATTTCAGCTATAACTTAACAAGGTAGCATGTCTCTTATTCAATACAGAATTAAAGAACATAAGTAGCATTTATGTATCAAGGACATGCTAAGCAAGATATCATCAACCAATGGTGCTCGTATTTCAATATTATGCAAATACGCTACACGGATGATTACATTTTTCAAACATATTTAAGCTCTGAGGAGATGAGGTATACCGCTCATACTCCAACCGACCATTGCGAAATCGAAATCGATACCATACATAGTCAGTGGAAGAGATGGCTTCCATGACTTCTCACATCTCGGTCAGTGCGAGATCACATGCAGGACATCTCTTATCTCTACTACATAACTTTCCAGGGTATAGTGGCATCTTCGCTATAGAGCTACAATGACGACTGCACTCTCTTCACAATCGAGAGATTTTATGTTTACCTCCATCGATCCGGCATTAACATCATCGGGAGATTAGTGATACATCCATCCCGGAACATATAATGGAGGATTGAGAGGTTTAATGTTTACCTTCTATCAATTCCCCCAAGAGGACGTAAGGATATTTTCACCCATTGACCCCTGCATATTCAAAATATGTGAGCTCCAGGAGATTCCAAAGGAAAACTTGTTTCACCATCACCAACTACCGACGATGATGGATCTATGGTCAGAGCACTACATGAATAGCTTTCACTTGATATTTAAGTACATTATCATATCCTTTTAGCATCAATCAAGTTTCTAGACATAACTTATTAGGACAAAATGCTACAAAGAAACATGTACTATTTTTACTGTTTACTCCTCAGTCTTTAGAAGACATTGGGATCTCAGTCCCTCATATCAAACTCACTGCCATAAACATATGGTTTTGGGTATTCAAACCCTTAGCTCATCACTGAGCACTGTTACCACTTGTTCAGGTAACCATCACCTTTAGGTCATCTGACCAAGGTACACATGATACTCGCTACACAAGCATCTTATCTGGCACTTGAGGCCCATTTACTCTCTTGTTACCTCTTACTAAGCAACAAGGCATATTATGGAACACAAAGCCCAATAAATAATTTCAATAAATAAAGCATCATAGCTCATACCTGTCTATGTTCATCATTTCATGATTCCTGCATGGTTAGTAGAGATGATAACAGATATATCAATCATATTTTTAATTCCATGCTATTCAAGGTAACACTACTATTCCCTTACCAGGATTAGGGTTTCCCATTTAATTAGGACCAATGATTTATCATTTTATGGTCCAATATTAGGGTTTCTTGCTATATAGTATAATCCAAAATCAGGATTTCACACACCTTTACCCTATTTAGGATTAGGGTTTACTATTCATATCACATCACCCTAGATTTAGGGTTAATATGCAATAACCCACAATTAGGGTTTACTATTCATCCCAATTAGGGTTTATCATTAAAATACCCTGAATTAGGGTTACTCATGTCATCACCCTAAATTCATGTCACATAATCCTCCTAAATTAGGGTTTCACTCAGAATTGCCCTAAATTAGGGTTTGAGTTCATCAATTCACTTAATTAGGGTTTTATGATCTCTTCCTCAAGGATCATACCCTAATTGTATACCTCACTCATTTTGAATGTGTTAGGCTTGATTGCTAAATGATTAATTTTCATGTATGAATCTCTCTCTCTCATCCTCTTCTAGGATGTCCAGAAGATTGATCAATTGAATCTTCAATTACATGCGGTATCCAATTAAATTGACCGATTAAATCTTCAATTACATTAGATATCCAAATGGATTAACCATGTTGAACCTCAAACGGTTTTGGTTACTTAGACCCTAAATGGTCTTGGTCTTTTAAGGTTCAAACAGTTTGAAACCGTTTGGGCACATTGCCCTTGAAACTATTTGGGCACATTTCCCTTGGAACTGTTTAAGCAAGAAAGTATTGAAACCGAATGAGCTTGGGTCTCCAAACGGTTTGAGACCGTTTGGCCCAAACCCTCTCAAAACCGAATGGACCAAAAAGGTCTCTCAACAGTTGACAAAATCCAAGTTTCCATCAATGAACTACCTTTCCATTGCTTCCTTGATTCATTCATCAATTGAAACACTGAATCATCCTTCAATTGGACCATCAATTAGGGTTTTGAACCCAATTGAACTAAGATTTATAATCAAGAAACCTTCAATTAGGGTTTTAAATTCGAGGAACCATCAATGGTTAACATTGTAGAACTAACCCAATTAAAAACAATGAATTAATCATCAACTTATGATATGACCTGACCTCAAACAGTCTTGAGGTTGTTTGGATAACCTCCAAATGGTCTTGAGACTGTTTGCCTAATCATTCATCAAAATTTGTGAAATCCAATTAGAGCTTGCATCATTGGATTGATCATCAAATTTACTATTGATTGCACTTCAACTTGATATCTCTAACTCTTCAATTACTCAACCAAACTCAACCCTAGACCTCCAAACGGTCTTGGTTGACCTCCAAACGGTCTTGAGACGGTTTGGGTTAATCAACCCAAAACATTAAGTCAACCAAGTGCAAATCAACACTTAACCCGATTAGGGTTTCTAATTGGAGGATTGTCCATATATTGATTTAATCAATTGGATCAATTAGATCATCATCCAACATTTACTAGGGTCCTGACCACAAACGGTCAACCCAACCAAATGGTCAACTCATCTAAATGGTTTGCCTATCCAAATGCTTTGGAGTCCAAACCCTCAAACGGTTTGGTGAAACCGTTTGGACCAAAGTCCATGAAACCGTTTGCAATACAAACTTGTTGGAAAGTGTGCCTAAGATGATGTTATCATCATCAAGCCTTTGTCCATAGAAAACTACTGCCATTATCATGGTAATTGCATCAACTAATCAAAGTAATTGAAAGAAGAGCAATTGGACATAATTGATTGAGAAATTGAATTTAATAACAATGAATAGGGGTTCAAGTTATATAACCCGCATCCAATTGAGCTTCAAAGCTTGAGCTTCACGTCAACATTGGTGGAAGGAGCTTTTCCACACCACAAGGTTCATTCCTCAAGCTTTTCAGTGAAAGGGAATGGTTAGAATTGAAGATGGGATCGAGATAAGAAGAAATCATGCATTGATTTGTGATTTCCACCATGAAATCAAGATGAACGAAGGTCAAGAAGCTTACCAATAGGTTGGGGGTCGTCTTCCTGCTGTCCCTAGCTCCCTTGATCGTTTTTGCAAGCAAAGAGAAGAAGTGGATTCGAAAAAGTCCTTAGTTTGAGTGGTAAAGGGTGTTTTTATAAGGAAATCAATGAGAGAGAAAATGCCTCATGCAACTCCTTAAATTCCGAAATTGTTTCCACCTCTCCCCCCTTGGTTCCTTGCATGCAAATGTATCTTTATCTCCACCGAACTCCCTTCCATTATCCATGAATTAAGGGAAAAGAAATTAAGCACCTTAACCTTTATAATAGTAATTGTCCATAAGTGAGTGGATAATTTTTTTTAGTTTCTTAATGTGAGTGGGTTCTCCACTCACATTGATCTTTCCTTTGACTTTTCAAGGCATAAGGAAGTCCATTATTGTGGATTTCAACCAACACAATTTTGGTTAAAGAGCAATCTATTTATTATAATTATTTTTTGCATTATTTCAATTATGCTTTAAATCTTGATTATTTTAATATCAAGATTCTCTTTCCTTCAAATTAGCTCAAATGAGATGCCCCTCTAATTTTCTTGCCTCCATAAGATTCCAATAATATTAAGGGCCTTATTGAAGTGGTGAATTGCATATTGAACCATGGGTTTTGGGTAAATTGCACCTTACACCAAAACTAGGTTTTAATGCATAAACATTACTTTATCAGCTCTTTCTTGGTACTCAGACTTTCACTAGCCATACCACTACATCATTTTCATTCCCATGATGCTTCAACACATGAGGAACATATTATCATGCACAGTTTGCAAATTAAACCCTTATCTTGGGTAATTTGCACTTTAGTCCAAACAAGTAAAACATTACTTTCAACATTATTTAAAATGGACTAAAATTGAAATATATGTTCCTCTTGAGCCTTCATTACTTTTCAAAAGATAATATTAAGCATATAATTATCTTTTCTAAAACAAAACACCTAGGGTTAAAGCATAACCCAGGTCAGGGATGTTACAAGTTATCCACCCCTTACAAGGATTTCGTCCCCGAAATCATCAACGAAAACATTAAGAGAAAAGAGTAGGGTATTTCCTCCTCATCTCTTCCTCTAGCTCCCACGTAGCTTCTTCAATTCCACAGTGATGCCAGAGAACTTTTACAAGACAAATGTCTTTCTTTTTCAGCTTTTTAATTCTTTTGTCAAGAACCAACACAGGTCCTTCAACATACAATATATCATCATTTAGTTCTACCTCCATAGGTTGCAGAACTAACTTAGTGTCAGGATGACACTTCCTCAGCATAGAGATATGGAATACTGGGTGCAGTCTATGCAACTCAGGTGGTAACTCCATCTTATAGGCTACCTTTCCCATCCTTTCAATGATCGGATAAGGCCCCATAAATCTAGGAGCTAACTTCCCCTTCTTTCCAAATCTTAGGATACTTTTCCAAGGTGAGACCTTGAGGTAAACTTTGTCTCCAACTTGGAATTCTAAGGGTCTAAGATGCTTATCAATGTAAGATTTCTGTCTATCCTGGGAAGCTTTCAACTGTTGTTGTATCACTTTAATCTTCTCAGTTGTTTGTTGTACTAACTTAGGACCCAAAAGTTGATATTATCCTATTTCATACCAACATAAGGGAGATCTACAACGTCTACCATATAATGATTCATATGGTGCCATATCAATACTGTGCTGATAGCTATTATTATAAGCAAATTCTATCAAGCTCAGGTGTAGATCCCAACTTCCTACAAAGTGAAAGACACATGCCCTAAGCAAGTCCTCCAAGGTTTGTATGGTCCTCTCAGATTGTCCATCTATCTATGGGTGAAAGGATGTACTAAACCTTAACTGCATACCCAAAGCTTTATGCAGTCGTTCCCAAAAAAGACTCATAAACTGGGGACCTCTATCAGAAACAATTGTAGCTGGGACCCCGTACAAACGCACTATCTCATCTATGTATATCTTTGCAAGCTTCTCAGCTGTGTAGGTTGTTTTGACAGGTAAGAAATGTGATGTCTTAGTCAACATATCAACTGTAACCCAAATGGAATCATGGCTTTTGGCTGTTCTAGGCAAACCAACCACAAAGTCCATGGTCACATGATCTCATTTCCACTGTGGTATAGGCAAAGGTTGCATTGTTCCTGCGGGCTTCTGATGTTCAGCTTTAACTTACTGACACACTAGACACCACATAACAAACTCAACGATGTCTTTCTTCAACCCAGGCCACCAATACATATCTTTTAAGTTATGATACATCTTGGTGCTTCCTGGATGCATAGCATACATTGAAGAATGAGCTTCTTCCAGAACTAACTTTCTTAAGTTGTCAGCATTAGGTACTACCATCCTACCATGGTAACAGACTACTTGATCATCTGAATCATGGAAACCATCCCGTTTCTCACTGCCATACTCTGACTTATTCTGTTGAATCACAATATCGACTTGCTGTGCTTCCTTAATCTGCTGCCTCAGAGTGGGTTTTACTTGCATCTCAGCTAACAACCCGGCTAACAACGATACTTTAAACTGTATATTGTCTTGCCTTAAGGAGATAAGCATATCTCTTTTAAAGCACACTAAGGAGTTTAATCGTGATTTACCTAAGGCTGGTGTTTCTGATTTTCTACTTAGTGCATCAGCTACCACATTATCCTTTCCTGGATGATAATCAATTGTACAGTCGTAGTCCTTGATTAATTCCATCCAGTGGCATTGCCTCATGTTCAGCTCATGCTGTGAGAAGATATACTTTAGATTCTTATGGTCTGTGAAAATCTAGAATGTTTCTCCATAGAGATAGTGTCTCCAGATCTTCAGAGCATGGACCACAACAGCTAGCTCTAGATCGTGTGTCAGATAATTCTCATCATGTTTCTTAAGATGTCGAGAAGCAAAAGAAATCACTTGTTTATCCTGCATCAACACACATCCTAGTCCATTCTTGGATGCATCACATAAAACTATATACCCCTTTCCCTGCTCAGGTAACACCAACACATGTTCACTAGTTAACCTTTCTTTCAGCAACTGGAAAGAATGTTGACACTTGTCATTCCAAACAAAAGGTACTTCCTTCCTGGTCAACTTGGTCAGGGGTAAAGCTAAAGAGCTGAAGTTCTTAATGAAACTCCTGTAATAGCCTACCAAACCTAGGAAACTACGAATCTCCATCGGTGTCTTTGGATGTTCCCATTGCAAGACAGATTCTACCTTCTTAGGATCAACACGAATACCTGAAGCAGATATAACGTGTCCTAGAAAAGAAACTTCTAGTAACTAGAACTCACATTTGCTAAACTTAGCATATAGTCTATGCTCTCTTAGCAAATTCAAAGCCTGACAGAGGTGCTGCTCATGCTGTTGAGCATCTCTACTGTATATCAGAATGTCATCTATAAAGACGACTATACATTGATCAAGAAAAGGTCAAAAGATTCTATTCATGAGTTCCATGAATGCAGCTGGTGCATTAGTTAGTTCAAATGACATAACTGTGAACTCATAGTGACCATACCTTATCCTAAAGGCAGACTTAGGTATGTCACCCTCCTTGATATGAAAGTGATGGTATCCTGACCTCAGATCTATCTTAGAAAAGATAGTTGCACCACATAATTGATCAAACAAGTCATCAATCCTTGGCAGAGGATACTTGTTCTTTATGGTTACTTTATTTAACTACCTATAGTCAATGCATAATCACATCGACCCATCCTTCTTTTTAACAAAGAGAACTAGAGCACCCCATGGTGAAGTACTCGGTCGGATAAAACCTTTCTCAAGCAACTCTTGCAGTTGTTTCTTGAGCTCTGTCATCTCAGCAGGTGCCATCCTATACAGCGTTTGTGCTATGGGTTGCATGCCCGAGATTAGATTAATCTCGAAATCAATCTCTCGGGACGGAGGAACACCTGGAAGTTCTTCAGGAAAAACATCTTTAAACTCCCTAACAACTGGAACTTTAGAAGGATGAGGGCTCTCCATTGTGGTATCTACCACATGTGCCAAGAATGCAAAGCATCCCTATCTCATCAACTTTTCCTCTACCATAGATGACACTAAGAAGGTTGGAAGAATATTTCTATCTCCCTGAAAGATCCATGTGCCACCCTTATTTGTGAACATAACCTGCTTGGAACCACAATCAAAGACAACCTTATACTTCTCTAAGGTGTCCATCCATATGATTATATCAAAACCCTACATCTCAAGTGGTATAAGATCCACTTGAATGCGATGTTCAGAAAAAGAAAGAGTGCAGGGAGAACACACCTCCCGCAACACTACAGATCCCATCAAAGGGGTTTCTAGCATCAAACTATCTGCTCTATGACTGAAAGTCATGTTGCAGTCATGAATCACTTCTCGAGTGATAAAGGAATGTGTAGCACCCATATCAATTAACACAGATAAAAGCAGGACGAAGACATATCAGAATAAAATAGTTCCATCTGACATGTCATAACCCAAGGGTTGACTACATGCTTCAGGCTGATTCATGGCATAGAATCTAGCCGTTGCTTGTTGATGACCCTGTGCTTGGTTGTTGGGTGCCGACGATCCAGCTTGGGATGCTTGTCCACGTCCTCTAGCATTATTACTGAACTATCGCCTCTGTGATCCTTGCTGACTCTATCTCTGAGGTTGAGTCACAGTCCTGGCTTTCTCAAGACAATCTTTCTTCAAGTGTCCTGGCCTCCCACACTGGTAGCAGTTGTAACTTCCCAAACTCTGTCTGGGTGGTCCTATCACTGATGATGACGCTAAACTGGGGGCTCTACTTGGAGGAAAACTACGGCCCCTACCCCTACTTGATGTCCACTGCGTCGGGGTATTAAACCTTGGTGGCGGTGGTGGTGTAGAGAATATTGGATTTTTGAAACTCTCAGACCCTTGTCCATGAAACTAGGGATACACTTTCTTATTACTGGTTTGTCGCTTCTCGATCACAGACCTCTCAATCCTCCTCACGGACTCCACAAAAGTGGCAAATCTTTCCCTATTCTAGAACAGACACAGGAGTGGTCAATTCAACGTTCAACTCCTTCTCGAAGCGCCGAATCCTCTCCTCATCCATAGCCGCCATATGCGGACAGAACCGCAAAAGCTCCATGAACCTAGCTTCATATTTGTTAATGTTCATCTGTCCCTGCCTCAACCTCTCAAATTGAGAGATCTTCTCATCTAGATACGTTTTAGGAAAGTATCTAGCGACAAATTCACGCTGGAATGCATCCCATCCGACTTCAATTCTTGGTCTTTTTCCTTCCTCAATGGTCCAGTAATGACCAACACTACCTTTTAACAGGTATACAACATGCCTCACCTTCTCAGCTTCTGGGATGTTGAGGATTCTAAAAGCTTTCTCCAGCTCAATCAACCATAAATCTGCATCAGCTGGGTTAGCTATTCCAGCATACTCTGTGGCTCCCACCCAACGAATCCTTTCAAAAGTCTTGCCGGCTCCTTGTCCTTCATGGTGGGTAGGTGCCCTAGGTGCAGGTAGTGGCATCCTATCGGTCATAAGAGTCATGGCTGCCATAAACTATCCAAACATGGCTTGGAAGGCTGGGTTCCCCATATCTACTTGATTGAACTAGGGTTGTTCAAGTACAAGCTCCTCTCTATCTTGGTCTCTTGCACCTCCTCCTGGTGCAACAAAACTGCTCTCAACAGCATGTTCGTCATGTGATCCAGACATCTTTAGGTTCTTCTTCTCCTATATGAGCAGAAGACACTATGAGATAAATTGGAAAACACTTAGAACAGACTCAACAACCTTAATCCTATGTCTCTGTAGACTCAGCGAACCTAGAGCTCTGATACCACTAATTTGTGACGTACAAACCAGTCATAACTAATATAACAAGATTAACTAAAGTGGAAGCATTCGTTAGCAGCGGATTAATGAAAATCACTAAAAATTAAAACCATTTACCAAGAGTTCGATTCTTGGGAAAACTCTTTAAACAAGAACCAAAGTATTATATTTACATACTGGTCTACATTGTACATTCCATGTACCATCTCTTTCTCGAGACATATATATACATCACTTTGCCTTGATAAAAGCACAAGTAACAAAATCCTTGAGGTTTAAAGACAGAATCTCAGATTGATTATAAAAACACTATTTACTGACCCCTAGGACCTGAGAGTATAGAGATGACACATATGACTCTATTGACATAGTTTGACAGCCAGTATTGCCACCTTTAGGATTACTGCTGTCCCTGTTGATGCTACTGTTGCTCCTCCCCTGCTACATAGGTTCTGCCTCTTTGTCTGCATCTACCTAAAAATGTTGGATCCCACGGGGGTGAGACAATTATACAATTTCCCCAGTGAGAGATATAACTCTCTGCCGAAAACATTATTATTGCAGTTTAATAGAGATAAACAAAGCAGTGGAATCATATATTTCAGTAGTAGATAAATTAATAACTATGCAGGTTAGAGAATCAATCCTATTCAAGTATTTCAGCTTTAACTTAACAAGGAAGCATGTCTCTTATTCAATATAGAATTAAAGAACATAAGTAGCATTTATGTATCAAGGACATGCTAAGCAAGATATCATCAACCAATGGTGCTCGTATTTCAATCTTATGCAAATACGCTACACGACTGATTACATTTTTCAAACATATTTAAGCTCTGAGGAGATGAGGTATACCGCTCATACTCCAACCGTCCATTGTGAAATCAAAATCGGTACCATACATAGTCAGTGGAAGAGCCGACTCCATGACTTCCCACATGTCGGTCAATGCGAGATCACATGCATGACATGTCATGTCCTTGCTACATAGCTTGCCAGGGTATAGTGGCATCTTCGCTATAGAGCTACAGCGGCAGCTGCACTCTATTCGCAATCGAGAGATTTTATGTTTACCTCCATCGATCCGACATTAACATCATCGGGAGATTAGTGATACATCCATCCCGGAACATATAATGGAGGATTGAGAGGTTTAATGTTTACCTTCTATCAATTCCCCCAAGTGGACGTAAGGATATTTTCACCCATTGACCGCCGCATATTCAAAATATGCAAACTTCAGGAGATTCCAAAGGAAAACCTGTTTCACCATCACCAACTACTCACGATGATGGATCTATGATCAGAGCACTACATGAATAGCTTTCACTTGATTATTTAAGTACATTATCATATCCTTTTGGCATCAATGAAGTTTCTAGACATAACTTATTAGGACAAAATGCTACAAAGAAATATGTACTATGTTTATTATTTACTCCTCAGTCTTTATAAGACATTGGGATCTCAGTCCCTCATATCAAACTCACTACCATAAACATATGGTTCTGGGTATTCAAACCCTCAGCTCATCACTGAGCACTGTTACCACTTTTTCAGGTAACCATCACCTTCAGGTCATCTGACCAAGGTACACATGATACTTACTACACAAGCATCTTATCTGACACTTGAGGCCCATTAATTCTCTTGTTACATCTTACTAAGCAACAAGGCATATTATGGCACACAAGGCCCAATAAATAATTTCAATAAATAAAGCATCATAGCTCATACCTGGCTATGTTCATCATTTCATGATTCCTGCATGGTTAGTACAGATGATAACAGATATATCAATCATATTTTTAATTCCATGCTATTCAAGGGAAACACTACTATTCCCTTACCAGGATTAGGGTTTCCCATTTAATTAGGACCAATGATTTATCATTTTATGGTCCAAGATTAGTATTTCTTGCTATTTAGTATAATCCAAAATCAGGATTTCACACACCTTTACCCTATTTAGGATTAGGGTTTACTATTCATATCACATCACCCTAGATTTAGGGTTTATATGCAATGAACCACAATTAGGGTTTACTATTCATCCCAATTAGGATTTATCATTAAAATACCCTAAATTAGGGTTACTCATGCCATCACCCTAAATTCATATCACATTATCCTCCTAAATTAGGGTTTCACTCAGAATTGCCCTAAATTAGGGTTTGAGTTCATCCATTCACTTAATTAGGGTTTTATGATCTCTTCCTCAAGGATCATACCCTAATTGTATACCTCACTCATTTTGAATGTGTTAGGCTTGATTGCTACAAGATTAATTTTCATGTATGAATCTCTCTCTCTCATCCTCTTCTAGGATGTCCAAAAGATTGATCAATTGAACCTTCAATTATATGAGGTATCCAATTAAATTGACCAATTAAATCTTCAATTACATTAGATATCCAAATGGATTAACCATGTTGAACCTCAAACGGTTTTGGTTACTTAGACCCTAAACAGTCTTGGTCATTTAAGGTTCAAACGGTTTGAAACCATTTGGGCACATTGCCCTTTAAACTGTTTGGGCACATTGCCCTTGGAACCGTTTAAGCAAGAAAGTATTGAAACCGAATGAGCTTGGGTCT
This sequence comes from Alisma plantago-aquatica, assembly GCA_963693085.1. Taxonomy (NCBI): domain Eukaryota; kingdom Viridiplantae; phylum Streptophyta; class Magnoliopsida; order Alismatales; family Alismataceae; genus Alisma; species Alisma plantago-aquatica. The sequence goes on from OY856411.1 coordinate 296,198,638, forward strand.
CCAAACGGTTTGAGAACGTTTGGACCCAAACAGTCTTGAGACCGTTTGGGCTCAAACGGTCTTAAGACCGTTTGGCCCAAACCCTCTCAAAACTGAATGGACCAAAAAGGTCTCTCAACACTTGAGCAAATCCAAGTTTCCATCAATGAACTAGCTTTCCATTGCTTCCTTGATTCATTCATCAATTGAACCACTGAATCATCCTTCAATTGGACCATCAATTAGGGTTTTGAACCCAATTGAACTAAGATTTATAATCAAGAAACCTTCAATTAGGGTTTTAAATTCGAGGAACCATCAATGGTTAACATTGTGGAACTAACCCAATTGAAAATAATGAATTAATCATCAACTTATGATATGACCTGACCTCAAACGGTCTTGAGGTTGTTTGGATAACCTCCAAATGGTCTTGAGACCGTTTGCCTAATCATTCATCAAAATTTGTGAAATCCAATTAGGGTTTGCATCATTGGATTGATCATCAAATTAACTATTGATTGCACTTCAACTTGATATCTCTAACTCTTCAATTACTCAACCACACTCAACCCTAGACCTCCAAACGGTCTTGGTTGACCTCCAAATGGTCTTGAGACCATTTGGGTTAATCAACCCAAAACATTAAGTCAACCAAGCGCAAATCAGCACTTAACCCGATTAGGGTTTCTAATTGGAGGATTGTCCATATATTGATTTAATCAATTGGATCAATTAGATCATCATCCAACATTTACTAGGGTCCTGACCTCAAATGGTCAACCCAACCAAATGGTCAACTCATCTAAATGGTTTGCCTATCCAAACAGTTTGGAGTCCAAACCTCCAAACGGTTTGCAAACTGTTTGGTCTCCAAATGGTTTGGTGAAACCGTTTGGACCAAAGTCCATGAAACCGTTTGCAATACAAACTTGTTGGAAAGTGTGCCTAAGATGATTTTATCATCATAAATCCTTAGTCCATCAAAAACTACTGCCATTATCATGGTAATTGCATCAACTAATCAAAGGAATTGAAAGAAGAGCAATTGAACATAATTGATTGAGAAATTGAATTTAATAACAATGAATAAGGGTTCAAGTTATATAACCCGCCTCCAATTGAGCTTCAAAGCTTGAGCTTCACGTAAAAAATGGTGGAAGGAGTTTTTCCACACCACAATGTTCATTCCTCAAGCTTTTCAGTGAAAGGGAATGGTTAGAATTGAAGATGGGATCGAGATAAGAAGAAATCATGCATTGATTTGTGATTTCCACCATGAAATCAAGATGAACGAAGGTCAAGAAGCTTACCAATAGGTTGGGGGTCGTCTTCCTGCTGTCCCTAGCTCCCATGATCATTTTTGCAAGCAAAGAGAAGAAGTGGATTAAAAAAAGTCCTTGGTTTTAGTGCTAAAGGGTGTTTTTATAAGAAACTCAATGAGAGAGAAAATGCCTCATGCAACTCCTTAAATTCTGAAATTGTTGCCACCTATCCCCTCTTGGTTCCTTGCATGCAAATGTATCTTTATCTCCACCAAACTCCCTTCCATTATCCATGAATTAAGGGAAAAGAAATTAAGCACCTTAACCTTTATAATAGTAATTATCCATAAGTGAGTGGATAATTCTTTTTAGTTTCTTAATGTGAGTGGGTTCTCCACTCACGTTGATCTTTCCTTTGCCTTTGCAAGGAATAAGGACGTCCATTATTGTGGATTTGAACCAACACAATTTTGGTTAAAGAGCAATCTATTTATTATAATTATTTTTTGCATTATTTCAATTATGCTTTAAATCTTGATTATTTTAATATCAAGATTCTCTTTCCTTAAAAGTATCTCAAATGAGATACCCCTCTCATTTTCTTGCCTCCACAAGATGCCAATAATATTAAGGACCTTATTGAAGTGGTAAATTTCATATTGAACCCTGGGTTTTGGGTAAATTGCACCTTACACCAAAACTAGGTTTTAATGCATAAACATTGCTTGATCAGCTCTTTCTTGGTTCACTAGCCATACCTCTGCATCATTTTCATTCCCATGATTCTTCAACACATCATGAACATATTATCATGCACAATTTGCAATTTAACCCCTTACCTTGGGTAATTTGCACTTAGTCCAAACAAGTAAAACATTACTTTCAACATTATTTAAAATGGACTAAAATTGAAATATAAGTTCCTCTTGATCCTTCATTACTTTTCAAAAGATAATATTAAGCATATAATTATCTTTTATAAAACAAAACACCTAGGGTTAAAGCATAACCCAGGTCAGGGATGTTACACATCTAGCTTTGGTGTCTCCAGGACATAGAGCTTGTGTGTTTTTATGAGAACGATTCTCAATGCCCTGAACCAATCATCGAAGTTGTAACCATTTAACTTTTCCTTCTTAAGGACTGATCACAGAGAAAAGTTGTTATTATGTGTTTCCATTTGATTCTACAAAAGAATTTGCAATTGTCAAAAACTCACTTTTGATTTGATTTGATTTGATTAAAATGGATGATATTAATTAGATCTTTAATTACATATCACTCTCATTATTTTGATCAAATTGAAAACCCCCAGTTATCAATTTGGAAGATTGTTTTGAACAATCTTATAATGAGCCAAGATCCAAAATGATTCAATTATTACCCGACCAACGCCATCGTCCATAATCAATCATTAATATAGGTAATGTTTTCCAATTGCATCTTATGTAATTCTTGGATAGATGATATGTGAAACTCTTTACCATAGTCATATGCATGCCTTTGGTGCTTAATCTCATTAAGATCACACAGTTAAGCCCGACCCAAAAGCCGACATGATAATAATGCATCCCGCTTGGGAGGAACCTACATTATTACCATTACACTTCCACGAGATGGATGGTGCACCACGCTTGGGCATAGCCCATGCTTAGTCGATCAAGCTTTTCATGTGTACCGCTAATGGAAAGAATTTTAGACTTAATATTTTAATTTGAGGGATTTTATATATATCATATATATATACATATACTTATCCAATCACTACACACTAGTATGTATCATATACATGCTATATCCCACAACATAAACCTGCAATATGAAACATTAGTGATGGTTATAGCCATATCTATTATAATTCCCTAGAGCCACAAGGAATTACTACCACATAGGTCTACATCACATGCAAGAACCTATTGTTGGTGTAGATCTGTGCTTGCCAATCCGTGTTGATTGGTTCAAACCTTGAACCGGTCATCTCACCTCTTGGCCGGTCAGTTGGTCACCTGAAATGATCGGTTGACCTCCTGTCCAACTGATGTTTGGATGCCTCCAAATGGTTGGTTGGGATCAACAGCCGGTCAATTTGCTTCTCCTGTGATCTTCCCTCCTTGGTCTTCCAGCCAATCAGCTAGTCACATGAAATGGTTGGCTCACTTGACGTTGATGTCATCTTCGTCGTTATAAGAAAAGAAACTATCCTATTGTTGTTAAACTTTTTACATGGTAAGGAGAAACCTCAACTTATATTCAAGGGTAGCAAAGGTAGGAAAGAATGAAACTTTCACATTGGGAAGAAGAAGGTAGACACTCGATGCAAATTGAGATAAAACTTGAATAAAATAAACCATTCAACTATACATAGATATTGAGGTTATTGGCCATAACCATGCTACACATCCACCATCAAAACCAAAATTTAGGGTGAAACGTGTAAATTGCACATATATAATATCATACATATATTAGTCTGGGATTATATGTGGTCTTTGATTGGATATACACATTAAGAAATTTAAGTATTCACATTGCATGCAATAAACAAACGATGAAAAACCAAAAATATGATCATATCGATTATCTCAAAACATAGTAAATTGATGTGGATTTGATACCACTGTAGGGAAATCTCGGGATCAAAGTAGGTTGCAGAAACAAAAAAAAATCCTTCTTTCCCTTGACAGCAAGATCACATCAACAACTATGTAATGGGAAGGATGGTTTTACGAGTTCATACCTGGTCCTGGAGCAAGTCCAACAACTATAACTCGTTGTAGTAGTGCAACACTCCTAGTTGCAGTGGGACAACATCTTCTGCAACTTCTGATCTTCACCATGAATAGTAGCGTGACGTTGTCCTCCTAGCGGCAGACAACAACCTCCTCATATCTATAGAGTATACACACACCACCTTGAACTCCTATCATTCAACTAGAACAAATAGGATGGAGTTATCTCTCTTATTGGTGTACTAGTCACCAACTTGCTCTCCAACAATTGTTCTCCCTTGCTATCCCTCCCTTTATCAGGTAGAACTTGCTCGGGCTCTCTATTAGTTACCACAACTATAGAGGACAAAAATTGTCATATGAAATTGAGTTATGTCTCTAGGAATCCCCCAGTAGCCCTCTATTTATAGTAGGGGTTAGGGTCAGGGTTCCTAGTCTATGTGGTAGTGAATGGGACCAAAATTTCACAAAATTTGCAACCTACAAGTGACGAACCGGTCAATTCACATGTGATTTGATCGGTTCGCTCAGCGAACTGGTCATTTTGTCATGTTTCCAACCGCATATGAATTGGCAATTTGTATCCAATTAATGCACAACATGACATCGACACTAATCCTTGATGCAATCAGTTTTCTCCATGAATTGGGTGTCTGGCCCTTGTGAGCCAATTGTCTCACGACCCCAATTGGTCGGTTGGTGACCCGAGCCATTCGATTCACTAAGTGAATCGGTTGGTTCGCTATCCAGTCCAGGAAGAACTCAACCAATTCAATTTCTAATAAATTTGACACTCCAACCGGTCAATTCAACACTTGAACATGTCGGTTGGGAGTCTAGTCAGTTGACTCGTTTGACTTGCCAAATTTTCCTAAGGAGTGATGCTATTTTGGGGTCCTACGTGACACAGTGGTTTCAGACATGGCAATTTGTAAAAGTTTTTGCAGAAATATTTACTAAATTTGAAAAGGGTACAATGATATACATTTACTTAATTTGGGTGACTAGATAAAGTCCATTTTGCAACTAAGAAAAATAAAAGCATGGCCAACTGGATAAAGGCCATGAAGAAAGCAACTACATGCAAGACAAATAAAAAAGGCAAAAATAGTGCAAGAAAGGAAAAGATAAGTGGGTGGAATAGAAGCATACCACCCACCTCCACCCCAGACTTAGATTTTTTCTCGTCTCAAGAAAAACCTTAATCAGTGTTGGAGGGAAGAAGATCACTCTAGACGTGGAAAGTGAGAGGAAGATAAAGGATTGTAGTAGTAATTCCCCCAATATGAGGAGTTAGGATTAGGGTAGGCCTGATGGGCCCCATACTCATCATACTATAGGTGAATGGTGATGTAGTGGTCCTGGGAAACATGCCAAGACTCATGGGAAAGCTGCATCAAGTACATATGGTTGAGCTGGTGGCCCTAGAATTATTACTCATGTTGGATCTCATCCAATTGAGCTCGGATCTCATAAAACCCATAGGGGTCATCCGGTCCTTCCTAAGTGCCTGTGTGCCTCCTGGTGTGGTGTCATGAAGGCTGAGGGGGCGGTCCAGTCACATCATTATGTACCTCCAAAGAGACACTCCTCCTATGGGCTGTGGGCTTAGATACGTCAGCTGGATCAGCATGCTCCTAGAGGAAATGTTGAATGTGCTCTAGAAGGTTAGTCAAATTGAATACCAAATTTGCAACTGCAAGCCTAGCTTGCCAAGGAAGCTCAAGGCCAAGGTGATACCTTTGACTGTCAAGTGATAGACATCCCTTGTTGCTCTGTACATGATGAACTTGTAGTAATTCAAATACACAAGATCGATCAGGTGTTGCACATGCTCTAGTGGTGGAAAAGGAATGTGAGTGAAGCCTAAGAATGTGGCCACAAAGGTAACAATGTGGCCAATGAAGAGTGAGGAAGAGTTGTTGTGGGTGGCTTGGTAGTTAAGACATGATGTCATAGCATTTCCCCAGTTGAAAGGCTCGCCATGTATAAGACACCATAGGGTATAGAGGTCAAGATGAGTGATGACGCCCTGTATACCCTCCCTACTGAATATAGTGGATGCTAAAATGTGGTGAAGATATTACATGATGGGATTGTTGATGATGGAAGCCTTGAGACCCGAGGGTAGATTAGGAAAAAGTCTTGTGATGTCCTCCCAGAACTTCTCCATGTTGTAATTTTTTGGGTAGTCTTTGTGGCTGTGACTCATGCATTGAGATAGCCAATCAAACTCACCCTCATCAAGGATGATGGATGTGAGATGGTAGGCTGAGATCTCTAAGTGTTCCCCAAATATCCCGACTTTGCAGCTAGAGTTCCCTTGAGAAGAGTGGAAATGTTGGAAAGTGAACTTGAACTCAAGGGTGAGGTCGTTGTACACTGGACGGACGTAGTAGACAAAGGTCATAATATGGTTGTGATAGAGAATGTTTTTGACTACAATCTTGATGTTGAGGGTAGTGAAAGTGGAGCCACATGCTTATCTAGGGAGTGAGACTCCCATAAAAGATAATGCTCAAACCTCACAAAGTGCTCTTTGTTGACAAATTAGGTGTAAGTGCTAGGATGTGAGCAATGCGAGGCAGACAAGGTGTGACTGAATTGGGGTCATGTCAAAATTGACATGCCTCTGCCTGATGGATGTATTTGTATGCTTCCTCGAGGTCATGGGTCATCTCCTTGGGAATCTCTGAAGAAGACTCTCTAGTGGGTTCCCGGATGTGAATACCCTACATGGAGGTGGAGTGGTGAGATGGCTTGGGGGAGGAGGAAGAGGGGGCCTTGCCCTTGTTCTTACAGAATCATCTGAACATGGTGATTGGTAGTAGGAGCCAAAGCGGGCATCTGGGCAGGAAAGCCGATCATGTAATTGGCGAAACATTTGTCCTACGAGAACTAGACAAGCATCTAGAATGTCAATGGTAACCAAAATTGGTGGAGAGGGTAGAAGTAGTTTGTGGCAAAATAGTGTCTCATCTTATGAGACAATTGCCTAGGCTATCACTGAAGGGGGTACGGTGGTGGTGAAATGGTTGTCTGTCTTGGCAAGATGGCCATTTCAATGAAGCTCGTCAGTAGGGCTGATCAACGAGGGAGACAAGAAAGAAGGGGGGTAGACAAAATGGCCACCGAAGAGGCAAGACGATAGGCTGGAAGCTCTAGAGGTAGACGGCTCCAGGGGTAGATGGTCGTTGGAGATGCTGAGGTGGCTGGTGCATCATAGGTTGTCAGCTCAAGGGGGTGTCTTAACATTGAGATGGTAGACTGGGTTGGTTGCTGGTAAAGGTGCCTACACCATCGTGTGCAATGATTATCTAGCAAGAGAGGCGGTCATCTGGCGCTAGGGGTGGCAGATCACCACAGAAGGGAGTGAGGGATCAAGAAAGGGTGGGATGATCAAGTGAAGAAGATGTGTGGATAACCCCTTTGGCTTGGCTTATTTTATAGACAACTTTGTCAGGTGAGATGATCATTTGGGACATCCCAACCGATAAGATGGCATTTTGGGGGGGCTATTTCAATTTTCAAAATAGTTGTGAGTTTGAAACTTCCATTGAATGTGCCTCGTGGTATACGAGAAGACCATCTCGATTGAGCCAGATGAGCATTTGTCATGGTAATGGAAACATTTCAAATTCAAAATTTTAACCACTTCTAATTTTGGAATGGCTGCCTAAAGGGCTAAGACAACCGTGTCGCCGCTACTAGACACATCTCGCTCAGTGGAAAGTCTTTCCTTCATCATGATGAGACGTTAGGCTGGGTAGCCAACCACCTTTTTTATTGAAAGAATTGGAACTAATCTAAAATCAAAACAACCCAAGTTGGCTACAACAAATATAAGAGAAATGAATAAAATAAATAAAAGATTGGGTTGCCTCCCAATAATCTCCTTGTTTTATGTCAAAGGCTCGACAAAGTTGAATCATGGAGCCGTTTCTGGATCAGGTGGAGGAGGGTCTTCATCTCAGGGTGGAGGTGGGGGCGGGGGTTCTTTTAGTTCAAGGTCTATGAGTAAGGAAAGTTGATGTGCCTCGAAAGTCAAAAAGTCATCAATGGTGATGTACCATTTTATCCTATGTCCATTAACCTTGAGCTCTTTAACACTTTGTCTTAAAGAAGAAAGGTGCCATGTGGGTAAGCATGTTTGATAAGATAAGGCCCATACCATCTAGATTTGCATTTTCTTGGAAAAAGCCTAAAACTAAAGTTATAGACAAGAAGTTGGTCACCCTCTTGAATATCCTTTCTCCTAATGTGACCATCGTGTCACAATTTGTTTTTTCTTTGTATATTCTAGCATTCTCATAGGTTGTCATCCTGAGCTCATCTAACTCCTATGTTTGAAGGAAACAATTTTCACCTGCTATAGATAAGTTGAAATTTAAATTTTTGATGGCCCAATTAGTGTTATGCTCCAATTCTATGGGTAGATGGCAAGATTTTCCATAAATCATCTTGAAAGGAGTAGTGCCTATTGGGGTATTATAGGCAGTTCTGTATGCCACAAGGCATCATTAAGTTTCAAATCCCAATCTGTCCTAGTGCGATTGGCCATTTTCTCTAAGATAGACTTCATTTTCCTATTTGAAACCTCAACCTAACCACTAGTATTAGGGTGGTAAGGGGAGGCAACTTTTTTATGGACACAATGTTGTTTCAGTAAGGATTCAAAACTTTTCTCTAAAAAATGGGAACCTCCATCAGAAACACCACTATGAGGTACCCCAAATCTAGGAAAAATAATGTCTTTGAAAAGTTTCTTCACTGGTTTGGAATCATAAGTTTTGGTGGGGATGACTTCAACCCATTTCAAAACGTAGTCAACTGCCATCAAGATATATTTGTACCCACAAGGGGAAGGGAACATGCCCATATAATCTACCCCCAAACATCAGAGATTTCAATCTCTTGCCAAGAAGTCATGGGAATTTGGTCTCTCTTAGATATGTTTTCGGTCCTTTGACATGCATCACAAACAAAGACAAATTTGTAGGAGTCTTTGAATAAGGTAGGCCAAAAGTAACCAGACTATAATACTTTCCTAACAATTTTCTGAGAGCTCACGTGCCCTATAGTGGGGTTGGAATGGCACTACTCAAGAATGTCATGAGCTTTTTCCTCAGTGAAGCACCTGTGATAAAGTTCATTAGAACATATTCTAAAAAGTTAGGGGTCATCCTAATAGTAGTTTTTCACATGATGCAAAAATTTAACTTTAGAATGTCCCTTATATTCAGGGTGCAATACACCTACAACTAGAAAATTGATATAATCTACAAGACAAGGATTTTGGGATTCCATTTTCAGAAATTTATCATTAGGAAGAGAGTTATTGATGGGGATTCCATCATCTTTAAAAAATTATAGGTAGCTAAGATGATCTACAACTATATTCTTGCAACCCTTCTTGTCAAGGATTTCTAAGTCAAACTCTTGAAGTAAAAGGACCCAACAAAGAAGATGGGGGTTGACATCCTTTTTGTTCATCAAATATCTAATGGTTGCATGGTCCGTATAGACAATAACTTTGGACACTACCAAGTAAGAGCGGAACTTGTCGAAGACATAGACTATGGCTAGCATCTCCTTCTCAGTGGTAGTGTAGTTCTATTGGGCATCGTCTAGAGTTTTGGATGCATAGTAAATTTGATGTTTTTTTATCACCACATTGTCCAATAACAACACCAACAACATAATCATTCACATCACACATTAATTCAAAAGGCAAGGACCAATTAGGGGCCCTAATGATTGGGGTAGAAGTGAGAGAATCTTTTAAACATAGAAAATTGGCCATGCAAGCTTTGTCAAAAACAAAGGGGGTATCTTTTTTGGAGAACATTTATCAAGGATTTGGTGATTTTTGAAAAATCATGAATGAATAGTCGGTAGAAACCCACATGTCCAAGGAAGGAACAAATGTCTTTGACCAAAGAAGGGGGTGGGAGATTGGAGATGACCCCAATCTTGGCTCTATCAACTTCCATGCCACAATTTCCAACTCTATGTCCCAAGAAAATCCCTTCTGTCACCATGAAGTGACATTTTACCCAGTTTAAAATCAAGTGCGCTTCCTCACACTTTTCTAGAACAAGAGATAAATGTCTGAGGAAAGAGTCAAAGCATTCTCCATAAAGGGTGAAATCATCCATAAACACCTCCATCACAGTCTCAGTTAATCTAGAAAAGATAGCAGACATGCACCACTAAAATGTGGGTGGGGTGTTGCACAATCCGAAAGGAATTCTCCTGAACACATATGTTCCAAACGAGAAGATGAAGGTGGTTTTCTCCTAGTTGTCAGGATGGATGGGAATCTAATAGAATCCTGAATTGCCATCAAAATAACAAAAATATTATTGATGGGCAAGGTGCTCTAGTACTTGATCCAGAAAGAGAAGAGGGAAGTGATCTTTCCTAGTGGCCTTATTTAGTTTTCTATAATCAATACAAATCCCCCATCCTATAATAGTATGGCTAGGGATGAGCTCATCCTTATCATTGCTCACAATAATAGTTTCCCCTTTCTTGGGGACAACTTGGATAGGGCTAACCCATGGTAATCGAAGATAAGGTAGATGATTCTTTACGTCAATAGTTTTTTAACCTCCAAGTGTACAACCTCTATCATGTTTGGATTTAATTTCCTTTGTGGGTCTCAATATGGCTTGTACTCCTCTATCATAGGAATTTTATGCATATAAATAGTTTGATCTATTCTTGTTAAATCAGCCATTTTATATCCAAGGGCATCTTTCCCCTTCCTAAGCTCAGTCATGAGCTTGGATTCCAATTCATGGGTAAGATCGAAGTTAATGATAATAGGATGGATTTGTTGCTCATCCAGAGAAACATATTTAAGTCCTTCGAGTAGGGGTTTCATCTAAAGTGCCTTGGGGGGTTCAACTTTCTCATCCATGAAAGAGATCATTTTTAGATCCTCAAACTCTTCATCATGGATCTCCTCAAAGGTGTTTAGATGAACTCTATATTGTTCCAATAGCTCATCATCAAAACCACATTCAGTAGGGGCCATGAGGGTGTTTTGGAAGGGATCCTCAATGAGCTCCCATTCTTTCCTTAACTGGTGGAGCTTCTCAATGCAATCAAGGAGATAAACCTCTTCTTGGAGGCTTGGTCCTCACATACTTTCAAACACCCTAATCTGAAGGGTTTGTTTTCCTAGGTGCAAAAAGATGGTTTCGACCTTGATATCAATCAAGGCGTATGCAGGGACCAAAAAAGGATGACCAAAGATGATGGGGTAGCATATATCTTTCTTTATGTCCATTATGACAAAGTCACATGGGATATAAGTGTCTATCCCAACCATTACATGTATGTCTTCAATGATACCCCTAGGTTTTGTCATGGATGAATCTTCCAACTGGATGGTCATGGAAGTGGGAAGCATGTCAACAAATCCTAACCTCTTGCAAAGACTATAGGGAATGATAGATATACTAGCACCTAAATATGCAAGGCCTTTTTAGTAGGCATTATCACCTAGGTAACATCCAATTCCAAAAGAACCAAGATCTTTCTTCTTTTTAGGCATCTTTCTTTGAAAGATATCAAAAGTGGTTCTATCTACCGTTAATGTCTCATGCTCTTCAATTGTATACTTCCTAGTCAATAAAGTTTTCATTTACTTGGACCAGGGGGCATATCAGCTAAAGCATCAAGGAAAGGAATATCCACATGCAACTTTTTTGTGGCATCCCTAAATTTCATGAAATGAGTATTAAGCCTAGTTTGCTTCAGGCGGGATTGGTATGGAGGGTGTGGTATGTAAATAGGGATATCTAGATTGTCAGTCTCTACTGGTGGAATGACATGAGAGGGAATGGTGGGTTTAGGTGTAGGAGGAGTTTCAATGACCACAATAGTATCATCCTCAAAGTCCAATGGTACAACTGCAGGTTTTTTTGGAGGAGGGGTAGGGGTATGAGTCTTCCCTGAACACGTGGAGTCAACCTTAAGTTGTTTAGGATATTTTGGATTGTTCTCGGGATATCCTACAAAAGTACTTACAAGAGGCTTCTTTGGTGCAATGAGGCGGCCTAACTAAGTGTTAGTTGCCTTCTAGTGAGCTTGTTGTGTAGGGATGATTTGTTCTTAGGCAGACACCCTATCATCAACTGAGGGTGTGGGGAAATTCGATTGTTCTTGAGGTTGAAGTTGTAGTTGGTTAAGGTTATGGAATTGTTTCCCTTGGTAGGGCCCATGATTCTAGAAATTACCCCTATAATTCCCTTAGTTTCCAAAGTTTCTCTAATTGTTGTATGGGAAGACTGGTGGTGGACAATTGTTGTTTTGAGGGAAAGATGGCATCAGGGGGTAGGGAGTTGAGAAGAGTTTTTCGCTCCTAAAGGATTTCCATATTGAAATTCAAGATGGTTTCTGGCTTGATTAGGATGTAGTAAGCCTGTCCTGGGATGCTATAGATTGAGTTTAGGTCATCCATGTAACTAAGTGGATTTTCGCATAATAATGATGTAATTACTATTTTGCCCTCATTTAAACTCACTCATTGTCCCAAATTAATTTTCTTGGCTCCTAAATCAATGTTGAGACTCAAATTCGAAATATGGTGATCAATGTGAATTTTATACACATTATAACACCTAAAATTTTATTAATTGATCACTTTGTCCAAAGAAGAAAATTGATCCCTTAAACTTCATATTTTTGGCTCTCAAACTTTTTCTAAAGGTTCTACACATTTTTATGAAGTTGTGGTCCAAATTTGAGAACAATTGGACATTCCTACGATTTACTATAATTTCTTGAAGATAATGTGTTGAAAACCATCATTTTGTCTTTTTTTTGACCTTTTTCCATGTCAGCGATCCAAGGCAAGGAACTGAGCCAACCCATGGCCCTTGGATCTGCCTCTCGTGGATCGTAGATCAATCCAGCGACCGCGCACTTGTCTTCAACCTCCCACTAATTGCGGGGAGGAGTAAATGAAGATCCCAAAGCGAGATCTCCCGCTCTTGACCGATTTTAGGAAAATAAAGAGAGCCAAAATCTAGCCCTCACAAATTCAAACTCACCCGACCCTTTTTTGACCAGGTTCCTCACATTGTTGCACTGCCAAAATGAGTTCCTTGCTCTCCCTCTCACTCCGGAGGCCATGACTGCCACCAAGGAGTTATCTAGCCCTAAACCTACCTCCCGACCCTATAAAAAGGGCCAATAGAGATCAGAATATCCAACCCAGACAAAACCTATTTCTCCCATACTATCTTGTGGCCTCAAGGACCCTCGATTTCATTGTTGTTCCTCCCCCTGCTTGGACAGTGCTACCATCTGGGAAGATTGGGCATCTTGCCCTTGCACTGTCAGCGCGTGAATCAAGGCTTTCTTTCACTCTGAGAGGTCACCACGGACCTGAAGGGCAACCTTCCAGCTTCTGCCGAAGGCTCCTACTCCTGATCGACCTCCATGCCAATATGGTCCTCCGCCGAGCTTCTGGGATCGCGCAAGACCTGTGCGAGCAGTGGGGGAAGGAGTCCCTGAACCGTTCGGTTCAAGGGAAACCCGCCAGTTCAACAGACCACCTGAACTGAGTCTATTAATCCATTAGACCAGTAAGCCGCATTGCATGATCCTGGCCATCCAACCGACATCTAATGACCAACCTTTTTTGTAAAATAAGGTATCTTATCTTTCTCTTTGGTAAATATTCATTTAAACACTCATATCTTGAATAAATCATAGAAATTGTATCGTAACTTCAAAAATGACAAACAAATAGTCACTCTTGATCAAAAAAATCTAATGGACCTTTTAAAAATACTTGTGAAGCTTAATTCTAAACAATTCTCACTGATATCCCTGGATCTTGTTCCTTTGCTTATTTAATAACTCTAATGATTCAACAATGATGTTTAATCTTTGAAAACCCTAGATTTGGACTCTGATGATTATCTTGTATCCTAGACCTAATATAGTTGAATCATCTACTCTTGAAAATGAATCATTATGGATCTAGATCTATTTACTTGATTCAATCTTGAATATGTTGATGACATTTTAATAATATGATTGATCTAAATCTTGTGGCATATCTTGATCTATTGACCTAAGAACTTGATCTCTATTTTACTCATTATACTAACCAGAACTTGATCTAATCTTGAACACCAATGATGCTAAGTGTCATGATGATGATGATCTAGAAACTTGAATGATGACTCAAATATTGATGATAATAATTAGGGTTAGCAAATATATTCCTAAAATACCTAGGTAGATCATCCATCCTTGAATATGCTTGATACTTGAGTAAATATTGAAATCTTGTTATAATGTTGGTTATATATGAATGATCTACCTTAGGGATGAATAGGAATTGAAAAAAATAATATGGTATACTTGGTATTGGTGTATAATATGATCTTGACCCTCGATCCATATCTTGATTGATCTAGGAATTACTTGAGACCCTGATCTTCTACACTTGTTGATCTATACTCGAAAACCTCAGTGAAAGGTACGCTATTATGTAACTCCTCCTTGATTGTATTGAAGATACTTTTATGTATCTCTTGATTATATACTTGGCTACTTACTTGGATGAGTTATTGTTCCCTATGATTAGTCTTCTATTTTTATATACTATATTTTGAAAAACATGAAAACATAAACTGTATGCCCATTATGACTGCCCGTATATTGATAATGATGATGATATTGATAATGTTGATAATGTTGATATTGAGTACAACAACCCCCTCATTTGGAGGTGGGACTTGTACATTGGCTTCCTATGTTCCTATGGTGAGAAGGAGCCTAGTGACCTTCCCCATCACGTTGGGGTAATAGATTCACACAAAATATATAAGCATGCTTCTCGAATTACATCATAATGGGAACTCATAATAAAAGTTTAGTTGCTTGAAAATATTATCGAATAAATGTTGGTTTTGCAAATTGTTTGTTATTTCTTTTGAATATAAGTCCTGCCAAGTATATTATTTTGTTATAAATCGCTTTGCTTGATTTTGATAGCGTACCGTGCAATTGCATGATTGTGTCTTGATTTTCTTGATTTTAGGCAATACAAATGGAAAACTGAATAAGATCGCTTCCGCACTCATACACTCTGATGAAAAAGATAAATCGGATATATCTCCATATTGTCTTAGTTTGTCCTTTAATTATCCAGTTTTTGAGTTATTTATTTCTTATTGTATATGCCAGTGTGATTGAACCTATTGGGCCACTCAAGGACGGGCGCTTCAATCCTTTTTCTACTATCTAGGTAGTGGGATTGGGATTGGGGTAAGAACAATGTGAGGAACCAGGTCAAAAAATGGTCGGGTGAGTTTGAATTTGCAAGGGCTAGATTTTGGCTCGCTTTATTTTCCTAAAATTGGTCAAGAGTGGGAGATCTCACTTTGGGATCTTCATTTACTCCTCCCCGCAATTACCAGGAGGTTGAAGACAAGTGTGTGGCCACTAGATTGATCTGTAATCCATGAGAGGAAGATCTAAGGGCCGTGGGTCGGCTCAGTTCCTTGCCTTGGATCGCTGACATGGAAAAAGGTCAAAAAAAGACAAAATGATGGTTTTCAACACATTATCTTCAAGAAATTATAGTAAATCGTAGGAATGTCCAATTGTTCTCAAATTTGGACCACACTTTCATAAAAACGCAGAGAACCTTTAGAAAATGTTTGAGAGCCAAAAATATGAAGTTTAAGGGATCAATTGTCTTCTTTGGACAAAGTGATCAATTAATCAAATTTAAGGTGTTATAATGTGTATAAAATTCACATTGATCACCATATTTCGAATTTGAGTCTCAGCATTGATTTAGGAGCCAAGAAAATTAATTTGGGACAATGAGTGAGTTAAAATGAGGGCAAAATAGTAATTACATCATTATAATGTGAAAATCCACTTTGTTACAAACTGTCACGGAACTGTTCTTACCCCAATCCCAATCCCACTACCTAGATAGTAGAAAAAGGATTGAAGCACATGTCCCTAAGTGGCCCAATAGGATCAATCTCACTGGCATATGCAATAAGAAATAAATAACTCAAAAACTAGATAATTAAAAAACAAACTAACCCAATATGGAGATATATCTGATTTATCTTTGTCATCAGAGTGTATGAGTGCGGAAGTGATCTTATTCAGTTTTCCATTTGTATTGCCCAAAATCAAGAAAACCAAGACACAATTATGCAATTGCACGGTACACTATCAAAATCAAGCAAAGCAATTTATAACAAAATAATATACTTGGCATGACTTATATTCAAAAGAAATAACAAACAATTTGCAAAACCAACATTTATTCGACAAGATTTTCAAGCAACTCAACTTTTATTACGAGTTCCCATTATGTTGTAATTCGAGAAGCACGCTTATATATTTTGTGTGACTCTATTACCCCAACACGATGGGGAAGGTCACTAGGCTCCTTCTTGCCATAGGAACATAGGAAGCCAATGTACAAGTCCCACCTCCAAATGAGGGGGTTGTTGTACTCAATATCAACATTATCAACATTATCAATATCATCATCATTATCAATATACAGGCAGTCATAGTGGGCATGCAATTTATGTTTTTCATGTTTTTCAAAATATAGTATAGAAAAATAGAAGACTAATCATAGGGAACAATAGCTCATCCAAGTAAGTAGCCAAGTATATAATCAAGAGATACATAAAAGTATCTTCAATACAATCAAGGAGGAGTTATATAATAGTGTACTGTGCAATTGCATGATTGTGTCTTGATTTTCTTGATTTTAGGCAATACAAATGGAAAACTGAATCAGATCGCTTCCGCACTCATACACACTGATGACAAAGATAAATCAGATATATCTCCATATTGGGTTAGTTTGTTCTTTAATTATCCAGTTTTGAGTTATTTATTTCTTATTGTATATGCTAGTGTGATTGATCCTATTGGGCCACTCAGGGACAGTCGCTTCAATCCTTTTTCTACTGTCTAGGTAGTGGTATTGGGATTGGGGTAAGAATAGTTTCATGGCAGTTGGTATCAGAGCCTACACACTCCCATATACTTTAAGCAAATGATTTCTCAAGTCTCTTACACCCAAGAAACCCTAAAGTCCATAATGGTGAAAATTTAGGTGTCTAGGCTTAGGGTCCTGTCATAATTTCTCCTATCCGTCTTCACAGTGGCTGAGATCCCCCACTCTACCTGTCCTTAATTGATCCAAAACTGGACCTAAAGGTTCTCTTGTGAAACCCTAGAGAGTTTTCTAGCATCTCATCTCTTCTTTAAGGATAATCCTAAGCCACCCATGTAGATGAAGATTAGGTAGTCTTCTCATCTCATTATGTGGTCCTTCTCATGACCTTTTACCACTTGATGTGTCGATTATGGGTAGCTTATGCATGGGAAAATGAATATCGCTAAATTTTTGAAAGTTGATACTATGATCTGACCTTAATTTGAAACTCGATTTTGATCAATTAATTTTGAAATCAAATAATCATGTTTGACCCCTAATATCATGAACACTCAATTTTGACTATGTTTGAGGTTATGATATGGTGAAATAAGGATGACTTATACTTTACACCTCATTGTTGATGAGGTCCCTATTTGATTAAGCCATGTTGCCCTATTGTTGATTAAACCTCAAACATAGTTAAGCAATCTTGTATCCTATTTTATACATATCTTGACGGTGCTATCAAGTGACTAAGCCTAAGACTTACAAAACCATGATGTAAGACCTATGATGCAAAAAGCAATTTTCCTATTGACCATTGATGCCTTTTGCAATCTCAATTTTGATATGATGATGATGGGCCTAGATTTTGCACTATTTCCTTGAATGACAAATTCAAATACTCAATTTCCAAATTATATGACTACCTTAATCATGAAAGGAAAAGAATGCAAATATTAATGTGACTTTGTCAAAACTTGTCATTTTTGCCCTATTATTTTGAATTTTGATGTTCTGACCTTGTAAAACATGTTTTGATCATTGATACTCTCCCTATTTAAATAAACTCGATTTGATAATGACTAATGTAGGTAATGTGCTAGATTACTGTAGTAGTTGACTCATGACTCCCCTAACCTAGGTCACATCCCTATTTTGACTACCTCTAAATTTTCATATTGTTGATTATTTAGAGTTTGGAAATGTATTATCTTTCACCCTATTTGGATTGGTTGACCTAAGTCTAATAGGTTAAACCCATGGTTGATACTCGATCTTGAATATTGATTTAATAATGACCTTGATATATGACAATTTTGACTATAGCTTGTGGTTGACTTCCTAGATAGACTTAGGTCTAGATCATTCATCAACCTTGTAAACCATGATAATGAAATCTTGACATGTTGATCAAATATTTCTTGAATATTGTTGCTAGAAATTGAATATAGATGAGTGATCTCCCCTAAGGTATAAGTAGGAATATAAACCCTAGCTTTGAGCTATATATGCATATGATCAAATTTTGGATCTATGACTTTTGGTGTCTAAAATATCGACTCTTGATATTGATTATAGAATTGTGACTCATGTTTATCCATCTCAATAATGATACAAATCCTATGTTCACATTATTTGGATCTACAGATCATACTAGATATATGACTAATGACTTCAAAATCCCAAATTTTGAAATAACAACTATATTGAATCTCTCGATTTATGACTTAGGGTTTAGCTCTGATTAGGACTAGGATGGGACCTTCCCACTAATTTTGAGCTCGAAATAATGATATTGAAAGCACGATGTTGTCTCAAAATGTTGAAATATTAAAATATCAAATCATGGATAAATAACCCCACCTAGGCCAATGTAGAGGCTAGGACCCTGAGATTTTGGGATTGAAAGTCACCTTGTACACTTGATTCAAAGACCCTATTTGTTTGACCTAAAATATGATGTCTCCAAATTTGTGACCAATTGGATGTTTTCCATATTTGTGACTCATATAGTGACTTTGGACAATATATGTGTTGATCTTGATACTCAATTGCTTGATGATGAAAATGATGTTAGTACCAAGTTGATTATGATATGGAACATGGAATCCCAATTATGATTATTGGATTACTTGAAATTTGAGGAAATGATTTTGATTTCATACTTGAGGATACCCCAACATTTAAGGAAATGACTTAGGTGGAATAATCCCAATTTTGAGGATGTTTTTGAATTTTGGGGACAAAATTCCTTTTTAAGGAGGGAAGGATGTAACAAAGTGGATTTTCGCATTATAATGATGTAATTACTATTTTGCCCTCATTTAAACTCACTCATTGTCCCAAATTAATTTTCTTAGCTCCTAAATCAATGTTGGACTCAAATTCGAAATATGGTGATCAATGTGAATTTTATACACATTATAACACCTTAAATTTGATTAATTGATCACTTTGTCCAAAGAAGAAAATTGATCCCTTAAACTTCATATTTTTTGCTATCAAACTTTTTCTAAAGTTTCTCCACGTTTTTATGAAGCTATGGTCCAAATTTGAGAACAATTGGACATTCCTACGATTTACTATAATTTCTTGAAGAGAATGTGTTGAAAACCATCATTTTGTCTTTATTTGACCTTTTGCCATGTCAGCGATCCAAGGCAAGGAACTGAGCCGACCCACAGCCCTTGGATCTGCCTCTCACGGATTGCATATCAATCTAGTGGCCACACACTTGTCTTCAACCTCCCGCTAATTGCGGGGAGGAGTAAGTGAAGATCCCAAAGCGAGATCTCCCGCTCTTGACCAGTTTTAGGAAAATAAAGCGAGCCTAAATCTAGCCCTCACAAATTCGAACTCACCCGACCCTTTTTTAACCGGGTTCCTCACATTGTTACTCCACCAAAATGAGTTCCTTGCCTCTCCCTCTCACTCCGGCGGCCATGGCTGCCACCAAGGAGTTATCTAGCCCTAAACCTACCTCCCGACCCTATAAAAAGGGCCGATAGAGATCAGAATATCCAACTCGAACAAAACCTATTTCTCCCATACTATCTTGTGGCCTCAAGGACCCTCAATTTCATTGTTGTTCCTCCCCCTTCTTGGATGGCACTGCCGCCTAGGAAGATTGAACATCTTGCCCTTGCACTGTCAGTGCATGAATCAAGGCTTTCTTTCACTCCGAGAGGTCACCATAGACCTAAACGACAACCTTCCAGCTTCTGCAGAAGGCTCCTGCTCCCGATCGACCTCCAAGCCAATATGGTCCTCCATCGAGCTTTTGGGCTCGCGTGAGACCTATGCGAGCAGTGGGGGAACGAGTCCCTGAACCGCTCGGTTCAAGGGAAACCCGCCGGTTCAACAGACCACCTGGACTGAGTCTACTATTCCATTAGACCAGCGAGCCGCATTGCATGATCCTGGCCATCCAACTGACATCCAATGACCATCCTTTTTCGTAAAATAAGGTATCTTATCTTTCTCGTTGGTAAATATTCATTTAAACACTCAGATCTTGAATAAATCACAGAAATTGTATCGTAACTTCAAAAATGACAAACAAATAGTCAATCTTGATCAAAAAAATCTAATGGACCTTTTAAAAATACTTGTGAAGCTTGATTCTAAACAATTCGCACTGATATCCCTAGATCTTGTTCCTTTTTTTATTTAATAAGTCTAATGATTCAACATTGATGTTTAATCTTTGAAAACCCTAGATTTGGACTCTGATGATTATCTTGTATCCTAGACCTAATATAGTTGAATCATATACTCTTGAAAATGAATCATTAGGGATCTAGATCTATTTACTTGATTCAATCTTGAATATGATGATGACATTTTAATAATATGATTGATCTAAATCTTGTGGCATATCTTGATCTATTGACCTAAGAACTTGATCTCTATTTTACTCATTATACTAATCAGAACTTGATCTAATCTTGAACACCAATGATGCTAAGTGTCATGATGATGATGATCTAGAAACTTTAATGATGACTCAAATATTGATGATAATAATTAGGGTTAGAAAATATATTCCTAAAATACCTAGGTAGATCATCCTTCCTCGAATATGCTTGATAGTTGAGTGAATATTGAAATCTTGATATAATGTTGACTATATATGAAGGATCTACCTTAGGGATGAATAGGAATGGAAAACCCTAATCTAGTATACTTGGTATTGGTGTATAATATGATCTTGACCCTCGATCCATATCTTGATTGATCTAGGAACTACTTGAGACCCTGATCTTCTGCACTTGTTGATCTATACTTGAAAACCTCAGTGAAAGGTACGCTATTATATAAATCCTCCTTGATTGTATTGAAGATACTTTTATGTATCTCTTGATTATATACTTGTATACTTACTTGGATGAGCTATTGTTCCCTATGATTAGTCTTCTATTTTTCTATACTATATTTTGAAAAACATGAAAACATAAATTGCATGCCCATTATGACTGCGATAATGATGATGATATTGATAATGTTGATAATGTTGATATTGAGTACAACAACCCTCTCATTTGGAGGTGGGACTTGTACATTGGCTTCCTATGTTCCTATGGCGAGAAGGATCCTAGTGACCTTCCCCATCACGTTGGGGTAATAGAGTCACACAAAATATATAAGCATGCTTCTCGAATTACAACATAATTGGAACTCGTAATAAAAGTTGAGTTTCTTGAAAATCTTGTCGAATAAATGTTGGTTTTGCAAATTGTTTGTTATTTCTTTTGAATATAAGTCCTGCCAAGTATATTATTTTGTTATAAATCGCTTTGCTTGATTTTGATAGCGTACTATGAAATTGCATGATTGTGTCTTGATTTTCTTGATTTTAGGCAATACAAATGGAAAACTGAATAAGATCGCTTCCGCACTCATACACTATGATGACAAAGATAAATCAGATATATCTCCATATTGGGTCAGTTTGTTCTTTCATTATCCAGTTTTTGAGTTATTTATTTCTTATTGTATATGCCAGTGTGATTGATCCTATTGGGCCACTCAGGGATGTGTGCTTCAATCCTTTTTCTACTGTCTAGGCAGTGGGATTGGGATTGGGGTAAGAACAGTTCTGTGACAATCCACTTTCTAACCAACTTTAGGCTGCATATTATTGTTGTAGAGGTACTAGCATTAAAGGGTAGCATGATCATACCCTTAGAAAATTCCACAGAGAGATTCTATGGCTCTAACTTGTTGGGGTTGCCAATCATAAGTGTTGAAGAAGGAGTCTGGGCAATCTTGTTTCAAGGAAATCATTTTAAAGGCTTCAGTGATGGTATGGATATCCAGATGTACCTCAACCTTAGTTACTTTGAGGACCCCACTGGTTCCTCATCTTGCTTGGGGTTCAGAGGCTCATTTTACTACCTCCCAAGAGCTGCTTAAGTTCTGAAACATGAAGTTTCCTCCAGATGAGGAATCAAGGAATTTCTTACTGTCATCATCAACACTACGGTATAGTATCTCAATGAGTTGAGATTGTGAAATGTACTAGTGAGGGCAACGTTGAAGGAATTCCCTAAATCTTTCCCAAGCCTCTCCTAGAGTTTCACCTACGATCATGGAAAGAGAAGGATTTGTCCCCTGATTTCATAAGGGAAGGAGTGAAGTGTTCATCCAAGAACTTGGTTTAAAGTGCCTCCTAAGTGGTTACACATTCTTCACCCTCCATAGCATTACACCAAATGTGGGCTTGCCCTGAGAGAGAGTATTTGAATAGTCTGAGTCTAATGGCATCTTCATAAATGTTTGGGATCTTGTGCATAGAACAAAGGTCGCTAAAACATTGGAGGTGATCTTGACAACTCTCACCCTTGTTCCCAGAAAATGGTTTTATTTGAAGCATAGTCATCCATTTGGTGCGAATATCTTATTAGGGGGCTGTAATTTCTGGTGGCACAATGAGATGTTGTGCATATCTGGTTTTGGGTGTAGAAAAATCTTTTAACTATTTTTGTCTTTAAACCTCCTTATGAGCAGCTTCTAAGGCCTCTTGCTCAGCTACATAGGCTACACGTAGAGCAGCCTCTAGAGTTTCATGCTCAACCATCATGCATTCTCTTTGAGTAGCAAGTATTTTCTCAATCCAATGCGTAACTTCCTCCTCATCCATCCTAACTTGGTTTTGTCTATTCAAACGATGGAAGATTCTTTCTAGCTTCAGATAAAAAATTGGCAGTACGAAATCATCATTCAGTGGGCGTCGCATGCACAATTATAATTGACAAATATATTCGAGTGAATAAAAAACATACTGCTCAAAAGGAAACTCAACAGAAGGAGGAGGAGCTTCTAGAATGGTACTCAGATGGCAGAAAAAATGAAAAAAAGTTTTGTTCAAAATTTTTTGGGGTTTGAGAAAATGATCTGTTGTCCCTGATAATGACGCCACAATTGATATGCATTGTTTAGCACACCAATTCATTAAGATAGTTATCCCATAGTTTAACCTTTTTTACTTTCCAATTAAGCCTAGCATAGAAGGGTCAATCCCACATGACAAAGTTTTTAATCTTGTTTCTCTAAACCTAATTGATTTTTGAACTTTATTTCTTTTTGGAGTTTTTGAATATTATAAACAAGAAAGTAAATTATGTGTTTTGGGGGGTGATTACACCAGAACAAAAATTAAATTGCAAATGAAATAGAATATTACACTAAAACAATGAAATAAAAGGATTAGGCTAAGACAAGAAAGAAAATTGTTAGAAAAGAAAGATCATATATGAACAAGAATTTAAGTGCAAAATTGAAAGAAGGAAATTGGAACACATAATTGAAGTAAAATGATTGAATCATATGGGAAAAGCATCGAGGCTTAGGGGTTTCACCATCTTATCCCAAGTGAAAACAAGATCGAAAAATACACAACAAGCAAGATAGAAGAAGATATGTGAATAATTCGTAAATGAAACATAAGAGATGAACTCCATATGAAACCATTGGTCTTGGCATTCATGCTTCTTAGTCCATCTTCCTAATAGGGATTTTTCCATAGTCACATCCAAATCCCCATGTAATAGGTTTAGGCATTCTAAATCCTAATTTCTATGGTCAAATCCATCGAGATTAACCCATGATAAAAATGATTAACTACTTCGTTAAAAGTGATGATTTCTAAACTCAAAACCATCCATCTAAATAGTCATATAAAACTCGATCCGATCAACACATGGCTAAGGGTCTACTCCCCTCACCTCGATAGGGAACTACTCACTATCCATGGTAAGGAATGGAGAAACAAAGGAAATAAGGTAGAAAGCCATAGACCAAAAGGACATAATCTCTGAGGAGACCAATGTTGGTGACTATTAAATGGCTTGGTGGCTTAATCCCCTACTCTAAGAGAATGAACAAGAACATAACAAGAAATAAAGTGAGATCCAGATCCAAAGGCAAAAAATGGAATTTTATTGCAAAAGGAAAATTACATTATTAATTGAAAGTAATAGAACTTAATTAAAAGATGCAAGTACAAAAATCAGGATCCTTTTGTTAGAGGAGTCCCCCCCCATTTTAATAGGGGAAGGAGGGGTAGAAACCCTAAAGGGGGGGAGAAGCGACTGTTGATTTTTGTTACTCACAAGCCGTGAAATGGATGTATCGCTAGCGGAGACAGTCATCTGACTTGTGATGTGGCATGGCATGAGGGGCAGCGGTCAAAACCCGAATCCAAGGGTGGCTGTACCTTTTGATTTAGTTACTTGGTTTCAAAGAATAGTCTGAACAGATCATCTAGGTGTGGGATGCCCGTCTCGTGCCACTGTGTGCACTAATCAACTTCGAAACCCTAAGACTTGAGTGAAGCACAAACATTTACTTTAACATGGTCATGAGATGGACGTCTCGGCGTACTTGGATGCTCGACTCGAGACATGAGCCGATCACCTTGCTGACTTGAGACACCCATCTAGAATATTAATATTGTATGTTTAGCGGAGGACCAAATGGTCATCTGGCTCTTGGAGATGAACTGACCGTCTGGTGCTATAGACGGTCGTCTCGTGAGATCAATAGGTCCAAATCTTGCTTTCAAGAAAAATCCTACAAAAGGTGATGCAAAAGATGAATATTTGTACAATAAATAAAAAACTGGGTAAATTGCTAATTGTCCAAGAAATCACTAAAAAAGAGATAAGTTATCATGAAAAGGACTATGAAAATTAAGCAAAAATATAGATGAATATGCATTCATAAAACCTCTCCCAAAGAGAGAAACTAGCGCTCAAGCAACAACCTGTGCAATATTTCTAGGGGTAGGATAGCTATACTTCAGATATTACAACCGGACTCTCATTTGATGCATCAACAAGACAAAAGTTGAGGCTCTAATGAGGGAGGTCCATGTCGGGTCATGCGGTACACACATGAACAAAGCTATGGTATCCAAGAAAATATAGTTCTTGGGATATTACTGGAACACCATTGAACCAGATTGCTACCCGTTTGTCTACAAGTTCCAAGCATGTCAAATCCATGGGGACTACATCCATCCACTAAAGTATGAAATTTACAACATGGTCATGCCTGGGCTATTCTCAGCTTGAGGAATTGACATAATTGGAAAAATCAACCCTAAAGCATCTTTGCTTCATCCTCATCACATTGATTACTTTACCAAGTGGGTGGAAGTAGTGTCCATCACAAATGCATCAACCCAAAAGATCATCAAGCTCCTTAGAACAATATCATAGGATGGTACATGATACCACACAAGATCATTTCATATAATGGGACAAACTTTATCACCAATATCGTTAAAGTGCATTTAAGATCTTTGGGGATCAAATGTCACCTTATAGACCACAAATGAATGTAGTTGAATAAGCCTCTAATAAAAATCTAATCGAGATTCTGAAGAAGACTATCAGCTCCCATGACACACTACTACAAATATGACTTTCAATTATTTTTTTCAAGGGAAACCAACATTGTAATATATTGAATAGCTTCCTTAAAGAAAACCTCCACAGTTGGCCAACTTTGAAAACATAGGCTACATTTTATTTATATCATTAGTTGTTTCACCAAGAAACTGATGAGATAATTTGTCCATGAAAATACATTTCACACAAATTTTTTGGGAGGCATTTCATTTTCCACAAAATCCTATTTTTTCGATTAGTGGTACTATAACTAATAGGATAAAGGAATATGCGCTAAATGTTTCCTTATAATTCTCATTTGTATATCTTGTTGGTTTTTCCTAGAGGGACCAACAAGAGAGAGGTACGTGCCAAGCGTCTCGTGAAATTTTTTCCCCATAGATTTGTTTGTCTCGTCGATTGTCATCACCTAAAGTGATGATGAATGTATTCCTGGGTTGCATCATTAGTCATCAGTTTAGTTGTAGCTAATCAACAACATAAAGGTTTACATCAGAGACATGTTTGTCAATGATGTTATCATTTCAATAGACGATTGAGGGTGTATGTTGTTGGATTTTATAATAAATAACGATGTATTTCATACTTAAACCTCATAAGAAACCCTTCTTTCCCCTCTTTCCCCTACCTACGAGACACTCTATGACTCTTGCAATTTCCTCAGTCAGCACTCCCAGCCCCTCACCGATGCCACCAGCCTCTCCGTCAGCCTCCTCCTAGCTATGATAGTTGACACCCATTCCTCCTATAGACTCACATTTGCTACTCACTCCTCTATTGCTCACCATGCGCTGCTTTGGCATTGACAAACTCTACCTCTCCTTCGTGGATCTCCCCCTCTCCTACTCTACCATTGTCACGGTTGCCTCTACACCAACCCTCTAATTCTGCTCACTCCTCCACCATCCCTGACTTCATCACTAGCTCCTCCTCCTCGCCACCTCTGATGTTGCTTCCTCTACTGCCCTAGCACTCCAAATTGATGTCGATGCCATTTTGCTGCTCCAAATCCACGTCGACGTTGACTCCTCACTTGTTTGTAATACGTTGGTTGTACCCTGCCCTTCTCGTTCATTTTTTTTGTAGTGAGTATCATGCTTTATTGCTCCTAATAGGATTTTTTATCATGTTTGATACATGTATAACATGATGATGATGAAAGATAATGATATCCCAAGATATTAATCATATTAGAATGATAATGATGTTCAAGTAGGATTGCTAGATCATATGAACCATATCCCATTTTTCAATATTGAATTATGTTTTACAATAACTATGTTGATGCATGGATGTGATGATTTACAATAACTATGTCGATGCATGAATGTGATTATTGCATAAAAGTTTTGGCTCCATAGTTATTGTTTGAATAATATGTAAGCCTAAGAAATAATTTGGGTGTTCTTAGTCTGATATGAGTTTTGAATTGGTTATTTGGTTTGTTTTGAATATTAAGTTTAAATAACATATGTAAGCCCTAATATATAAAGACTAATTTGTGAATTCTGATATGTAAACCAAAGATTTGTAAATCCTAATATGTATCCTAATCTATAAACTGTAGTATATAAACGCTAATCTATAAATGCTAATTTATAGCCTAATTGTTGGCCTAGAATCCCATCCAAGATTTACTCATTCAGAGTAAACCTTGGATAGTTCCCAATTTGGGACTATTTGTGAGCACTTAATCTCACTTAGGATATAAGTTTATAATGTGTGTTTGATTTCAATAAATTTTGATAACATTTCCCTTTTTGTTCTCTGGGTACATATGTCGGTGGGTATTTGCTCATCTACATCGATGTACTTGGAGAACTGTGGGGAAATGTTATCGAGATTTATTGAATTTGAACATGCATTATACACTCACTAGTGAGATGAAGTGCTCAATAATGGAATAGGTGGTACACATTCATGGATTTGTGAATAGAAATAGACGATTAGGGCTCAATTGAAATGTATTGTTTTTCTTCTAAAATCAACTTACTAGCTAACACCTGGTGAGATACTCGTCTCCCCTATGTTCATAGAATGGATCGATCATGGATGTCTAATCCAAGTCACTGCACCCTAGAATTTATCAATGATCTTGATGAGTTAGTAAGATTTGAACAGAAACATAGTAAACAACCTGGAGATAGGTTC
The DNA here is from genome assembly GCA_963693085.1 of Alisma plantago-aquatica. Classification (NCBI taxonomy): domain Eukaryota; kingdom Viridiplantae; phylum Streptophyta; class Magnoliopsida; order Alismatales; family Alismataceae; genus Alisma; species Alisma plantago-aquatica. Next base: position 296,226,638 of record OY856411.1, read on the forward strand.
TATTGCCCCTATAGGAATTGTAGTAACAACTTGAAAGTTGACATTGTTGACATGATTAAAGATGTCATTTGCAATAGGATTGTATAGGGCTATACAAAATGGAACTGGCATGGATAGATTCCTAGTATGAGATGAGAAGATGTTGTTTGTGGTCATTGTGTTGAAGAAGAAATGGCTGGCAATGTTGATGAGAATGAACCATTTGCAACATGCATGGTTGACGTGATGCTAGATGGTTGTGGGGTATATGTCATAGGATCCACCTCCCTTATTTATAAATGGTGTGCATGATGCTGAGAAACCATTGTACTTAGGTTGTACTAAGTTTAGGAAGTTGAACACTATGTTGAGATTGTATACTCTAAAGGCTAACAATAGATGGAGTGACAAAAGCTTTACTTCTCTATTGTCTTTGTTAAAAGAAATTCTCCCTGAAGAAAATGGGCTTCCAATCAACATACGAAATGAAAAAGATTTCATGCCCAATGGGAATGGAGGCTATGAAGATACATGCATACCTAAATGACCATGTGTTGATTTAGAAGAATGATATATATTGAAAGAATGTCTGAAATGTGGGACACCTAGGTACAAAAGGACGCCATATGGTAAGGACAAAACCAAGTCTCCTTCCAGGTGATGTGGTATTTGCCTATAATCCCAATCTTGTTTGCTATTACCGTAGATGCACAAATTTATCTTGGCATGTAGAGGTAAATATAATAATGATGGTATGCTATGACATGAGTCTGATTCCCCACAATGGAAGAATATTGATTTATTCTATCCTCAATTTGGCGAAGAAGTCAAATATTTAAGATTTGGACTTTATACCGATGGGATGAATCCACATGGAACATTAAGCAACCAGCATAGCACTTGACATGTCATGATTGTTATATAAAATCTTCCTATTTGGTTGTGAATGAAGAATCAATAAGTCATGTTGCTCTTGTTGATATCAGGCCCCAAACAACCTGGAAATGATATTGATGTTTACCTTGAACATGTAATTGTTGACCTAAAGAAACTTTGGGGAGAAGGTGAGAGTAATTATGATAATTTTTGTGCAGAGAGATGTTTAATTTATGTGCTATGTTGTTTCACACTATTAATGACATTCCAACATATGGAAACTTGTCTGTCTATAGCATCAAAGGAACCAAAGCATGTCTCGTATGTGAGGAAAATATTGATTTGATCTGACAAAAACATGGTGGTAAGTCTATATATCTTAGTCATGTAAGATTTCTTCCAAAGGTGCATCCTTACCGAAAGTTGTGCAAAACATTCAATGACTCAAGCAAGGAGCGGATGCCCCTAAACCTATGTTAGGGGAGGATGTTTTTGCAAGAGTAAACAACATTGTAAATCATTTTGGTATGAGACCATGTACTACTACTATAGGTAAAAATATTTATTAAAAAAGAGGTCGATATTATGGGATATTCCTTATTGTAGTTCTTCGATAATTCAACATTGTATAAATGTCATGCATGTTGAGAAAAATGATTGTGATAGAATCATTGGAACTTTGTTGAATATAAAAGGAAATACTAAAGATGGCATCAAATCTAGAATTTACCTATGAAAAATGGGTATAAGGAAAGAATCAACAAAATAAGTTACCTAGGGTTGTCATTCATATTTACCTCCTACTTGTTACACCTTGTATACACAAGAGAACAGAACTTTTTGAGAGTCCTTGATCAATGTTAAGGAACCACAAGGATACTCATCCAATATCTATAGCTTGATATCAATGAAGAATTTGAAGCTGATAGGTCTTAAATCTCATGATTGTCACACTCAAATGCAACATATATTTCATGTATCTATTCGATCCATCCTTCCTAAGCATGTAAGGTTTGCAATCACTAGGCTTTTCTTCTTCTTCAACACTCCATGTAGCAAAGTAGTTGATTCTAAGATTCTAGATAAGTTGCAAAGAGAAGTGGTCATTCCCTTCATTCTTTGATATCATGGTGCATCTGGTTGTCCATTTGACTAGGGAAGTGAAAATCTAGTGTCCAATGTTCTTGCATTGAATGTATCCTTTTGAGCGGTACATGAGTATTTTAAAGGTGATGTCCGGAACTGACATTGGCCCAAAGGGAGTATCATTAAGGGCTATGTTTCTAGGGAGGTTATGGAATTTTTGAGTTCCAACAAAACTCCTACTGCTACTTTGAATCTTGACATTTATTTTTGGAAAAGGTACTTCGAGAGAACGATAGATAAATATTAGTATTGAGTAGTGGGGACAAAAAGACTTGCATGTTCTACACAACATTGACGATATGGGTATTTATATCACCAAACAAACCAACCAGCTCAAGACAAATCCTCCCCAAGACAATTCAATGTGGCTTTCTAGAGAGCATCATTGGATATTTCTTAGGTGGTTTAAAGAGAAAGTATTCAGTCAACTACCTCAAACACTAAACAATGTTACATAAACTATCAAATGGCTTGCATATAAGCTAAAGATGCATGTTACATCTTACAAAGTGTTTGAAATAAATGTATTTTTATACTACACAAAAAGTCAATATAAAAAGAGTGTCATCCAAAATAGGGTTGTCAACCTTCAGTTGTATTCATTGTATTTTTCTAGTGCCAAGGATAAGGGTACCAAGGAAAGATGTCTTAGAATAATGTCATTGAATACATATTGGAAATTGACTACACAAAATTTAGAGATACATTAGCTAGGTGTAAATGGGTTGATAACAACAAAGGAGTTGTAGTTGATGAACTCAATTTCATAATAGTGAACTTTGAGTGGATACGTGAGAAGGATCAACCATTCATCATGGTATTTCTAGAAAAGAAGGTATTCTATACCGATGATCCTGCAAAAGAAAATTGATTTGTTGTTCTTCATGAGTAAAGACAATTCATTTCAAATCCTATTGATGAAGAAGAATACTATGATAAGCATGATGACTCTAGTCCATTATTTGTTGGCTTACCAAGTGTAAATGTTGAAAACACTGATGACAATACATGGAAAGATCACTCAGAAGGGATATTAGTTTAAGGTATACTACATGTAATATTTCATATGTTATTTGCATTATATAACATGTTTATTTTTTCATATGTGATTTGACTTTTTCATATGTGATCTAACTTTCTTATATGTGACTGAGTTTTTCATATGTGATCTAGCTTTTTCATATGTGATCTGACTTTTTCAGATGTGATCTGACTTTTCATATGTGATCTGACTTTTTCTAACACCAATAAACACCTCATCTGGAGGGAGTTAGAGGTCAAATATATGTATTTACATTTTATAGTCTTTTCCTCTTCTTTCTTTTCACATTTATAAAACTTAGTGAATATTGATCCTTTTTAGGGCCGGTATGAGCTTGATGAAAAGTTGCATCACAAGTCTTTTATGCATCTTATCAGGATAAGACATAAATATTGGTGAGTGATTCTCACAAGAGACTACGTCTCTGGAGACAAGAAGGATAAAGACCCCACTCTACAATGGCCCTATCTTGATAAAAAAGAGTTGTTGGAGTTTGTTGAGTAGTGGAAAATAGGTGTGTTCAAGGCATTGAATTAATTACATTCTTATGATTTCTTATAATTAATTGACAATATTTCTTATTGAATTAATCAGGCCATTCACGATACTAAAAAATAAAGGTGTGACAATAATATGCACAATGACTGGTTGGGTTCATGTGGTTATATTAAACGTCGCTAGTTGAGAGAGAAAGGGACTTCCACTTCTACTCCTTATACTACTTCTAGATGGTTGCCTTACTATATTGAATGGATAGATGTGAGGAAAAACAAAGTCAAAGAAATCCCTATCCAAGCAACCCAGGATATGGCTTTAAAAATGGTAAATTTCTTAGTCTCACAATGAATGTCCATGTTCTTTTTCCTTGGATTGTTAAGTTTTGCTAATTAGTTAGTTTTGATGATGAATACTTGGAACTGGGCATGTAAACAAAGGAGGAAAAGTTCACCCTTTAGGGAAGACACGATGAGTTGACGGTTGCTCTAGGGATGAAAGAGAACCCTAGACGTGTTAGGGCCGCTAGATTTGGGGTAAAACCCTTTGTTGGTGCATCCCAACAAAAGTGCAAATCTTCCAAGAAACGAAGAATGGACCAGGATGATGTGAAAAGATTAATAGATGCAACCTTAGAGGATTTTAAGGCTTCTCAAGTGGTGCAGCTCCTCCAGTAGTCATGACACCTATATAGCGTCACACACCCACATAGTGTATCGGGAGTAATCCTTAGGAACCACATTGCATGATTGAGTTAAGATTCAATTTAAGCCAATTTATATATACATTTTAATAAAGTAATCCCTCAAGTCATATATATATATATGTCAATATAATTTTTTTATTTCATAAAATCATAGGTGGCCAGAAAATGTCATCTTTCCATCGATGTTCCATCATACAATGTCATAGAAGATGTCGAGACTTATCCACTCGCTGATACGATTGATGGTGTTCCCTTTCCCACTAATAATATTCATGTGAACGTCATACATGTCGTTCTGGTATGTAGAGAAGCACCTTTCCCATACGAGCCTCAGATGCCACCACAGTTAGAGAGGTAGAAGGAAGATTTAATGGGTGGCCCAAATGTCTCATTGTATTTCTTGAGGTATGAAAATGTATATTGAATTTATATATAATTATAAGCTAATATAAAAATGCATGAATACATACCACAACAACCAAGAAGCCCCCTAGGGTTATGAAGCATCTGTCTCCACATTTTATTCCACAAGAGTTGTTCGACTCCTTAGGTCCTAACTACAAGGCATTGACAACATGATGAGATAATATAGAGTAATCATGGTGATCAACCTTCAGGAGGAGGTTGTAGGTATAGATCATGACACTATTATAGTGTTGACAAATGTTTCTGGGCTATTTCAGTTTCAATGGTTGAACACATCGGTAATAGAACTTTGGATACAATGAGTCTGAATACCTCATCATATGTGAAGAATACACATTTAAAAATGTTTCCTATATATTAATTGATTATTTCATATTATATATTCCATCATTTGTATTATGCATCTACTGAGTTCAGAATACGAAATGTGGCATTTCTAATGCCATCAATGATGAATGATGTAGTCAGAGATCCAAGTGGCATCAAAGATTATGTGACTAACATTATGAATGTTTTTGGTGCTTCCAGGACCGTGATCATAGCTTCCTTCAATGTTGTGTAAGTTTTGGGGTTTTTGTTTATATCTCTAACTTATGAATACAATTGTTGTGGGATTTAATTTACTTTTATTTGCCATCTATTCACTCAAAAATAAGCATTGGCAGTTGTTAGGGATTATTACTGAGAACTATACTGTGTATTTCTTTGATCCTTTGTCTATAAAACTAACACCAAAAGAGGGATACCCAATGAAATTAGAGATTCACACGTAAGTATAGTTTTTGATTGCTCAAAATATTTCTTAACATTTGCATCATATAATAGTTTAATAGTGCAACATATCTGTTAGTTTAACTTATAGGGGTGTGAAAGAATTCCATAGCACTGGAGGGAAAGTAGATAAAAGATGAAATCAATAGATTGGATGATTGTTGATGTAGTCCTCATTCCAATGCATATATATTACCAACTATGCTTAATTACATTTATTAACATAATTATAAATCTACAATGCCATGCACAAGATAATGATTATGCATGCACATATTACATGATGTTGTATATGTAGATGATTGTCACACATGCGACACAAACCAAATGTATAGAGAATGTACTTTTATTAGTCTTGGATCATAATCAATCAATAGCCTCATTTGGTAATACAAATAATAAAAAAAATTTATAATTACATATGAATTTCTTTGTTGTTTTTTGACATTATTTAAGCCTATACATTGAAGCAGCTAAATGAACTACGTGAATAGGAGGCAGGTTGCTTCATTAAACATGTGGACTTATCATATAATTGGGAGGGTTGATTGATATTTTGTAGTTCAAACTTTGATATTAGATTTTTGTTTGTTATATTATTATACATTATGGACATAAACTTTGTGGTAGCTGATGATGATATATATTCATGTATTTGTCTGTGTGAACTAAATGTTAAGTGCATGAGAAGGAGAATGATGTGTACTTTTGCATACATATGAAATCGAACGTGTGACTGAGAAATGAATCAATTGAGTTTTGATTTCATGCATATGTGTGTGGATTTGAAGTGAAACATGGATGGCACAAGGAGGTTTACGACATGTTTGTGCATATTGTATAAAATGCATATATGTATATCTATATATATCTTTCTTCTTGTAGGTTTTTTTAACCTATTGTTAAGCTATGATGCTTGTTGAGGTCTGCATATCATCAACAGACATACTAGGAGCTGGACTACAAGTATGTATACATGCTATATAAAAACGTAAACATTTATCATCGACTATTTCATATTAACTGACTACATATACATACTTTGTCAGTTACCTGTAGAAATTTGAGGGGATATCCCTTAATTTTCATTTCATTCAATGATAATATCGATGACATGCCATTAGTCGTTGGTTGTTTCACGTTCAATAATCGATGAGGTACGGTTAAGCAAAACCTTTTTACTACATAATTAGCATTATGTCGTCAGTTTTGTTTTAAATAATGGATGAGAAAAGGTCAAGGGAAACCACATTTTGATCGCATGCTACGTTTTATGTTGTTGGTTTGACTATAATGTGGAATCGATAATATATATGTATGTCATCAGTTTCTCTAACCAACAATGTATGTTCAGTGTTTTAGCATCACCCACTTAGTCATCGGTTTAAAACCAAGGTCATATGCCTAAAATGACTGACGAGATATTCCTTTTCTGTAGTAGTGACAACTGGCATGAATTTCTTCTGATGGCTTTATGGGCCTACCACACTTCCATCAGAACATCAATAGGGCCTAAACCATACTCCTTAGTATACAGGATGGAAGGAGTCCTACCATTTGAAACAAAAATACCTTCATTCCACATACTATAAAAAGTAGATATCCCAGAGACCGAATGTCTTCAGGATTGAGTTTACTGTCTCAAAACTTGTGAAGAATGACAGGAAAAAGTCCTACACCATGCAAAATGCTATCAAGAAAGAACAGTTTAAACATTCAACAAGAAGGTTCGGCCTTATAGCTTTTAGAAGGGTGACCTGGTATTGTAAGTCAACCAGAATGTTGATTCTAGGGGAAAGTTAACCCTAAATGGGAGGGACCTCACATCATCCATGACAATTATGGTTGGGATGGATTGTTCTTGAAAGACATGGATGAATATTTTCACCTTTATCACACAAATTCCAGCCTCGTCAAAGGCTAGTACTTCTAATTAGACTGCCATGATGAGCTAAATCAATGTAAAGGAGCCGCATTCCATGTCCTATCAAAACTTTAAAATCTACTCAAATACCTGAATGCGTACCCTCATGCACCCTGAAGAGGGAAGGTCAAAGTAGAATTTAGGGCCTAAGACGTAAGGATAATGGACGTTATCCTAAGGATCCAATTGTTTGTCAACCTAAAATAACTCCTTAATATAGTCCAACCTAATATAAAAGCATGAAAAGTGTTCATGACTATGGTTAAAGCTAGGAGAAGCCCCATGATCAAACAAGAGGATGGCAGAGGCTATGAGTCCCCTAAGGCAAGTCATATCCGATCCTCACAATCAAACATCCTAACATATCTATCTAGGGAGACACCATAACCTTTTTATCTATATGAGTTAACCTAAAAGGGAAGGACCATAGGGCAAAGGATGGATGTTAAAAACCCCTTGCAACTACTCTCATCTCCTTCAAAAAAAGGTGAGACCAAGACTCAACTGAGCTAACTCAAGATTCATGACATGGAAAACACTCACTAGGAAACCACCATTCACCCCCTACGGAACCCTTCTCTCTCAAACTAAGGCTCTGGCCATCAATGTCAAAGCAAAATCTTTTAATGAAAAGACATGTAGCCAATAGGCACCTTCAAAAGAATAATAGTAAAAATCTAGAGATCCCTTCAAATAGGAAGACACATGCTCGTAGTCAATTTCTACTCTAAGGCATGTAGGGAGAAAAGCCCACTGGGATGTCTTTGACATCTGGCACCTTGGACCAACTGGGTAGGGAACTACCTCTAACACACCTGCTACATGACATATATAGATTTAGCTCTTAGCATGACACTCATGTCTAGTAGAACTTCTTCCATCTTCCCCCTAGAATGGGGGTTCCCTCATAACAGAACGGGCCACAAACATTAAGAGGGAGGAGCATTTATCATCGAAATAGGATGAGAGGTAGCTTAAAGTTCTTGGAATTTCAACCTTGCAACTTAATGAAAGGAGGTGGAAGACAGGGAGATGACCCTGACTTATAAAAACATAAAACTATCCCTGGAGTCCTAAAAATGCATAGACATGAGTTCTAGATTGTCTTGATTGTATGATTTATCAAAAGACTCTCATAGTCATATGCAGTTCAAGGACCCAAGTTTTAATGTACATTTATAGGTATCATGGAGGGAGTACCCACAATTGATGCCATATTTCATGAACCAAAACTTTTATTCTAGAAATAAAATCATTACAAAACTATGGCACCTAATGCCAACAAATAAATAAACAAAAGGAACAGACATCAACGTGGTTCTCCAAAACAATCACAAGTCACTACCTCTGAAGGTGTCGATGTTAGACACTCCATGTACTTGGGAGAGAATTCGTGATCCATAAGGAAGGAATCCCAGGTCAAACTCTTATGGCTCAACCACATCTATAAAACTTTCTCATGAACCTTTCAAGAATCTAGCACCAACTTCTTAAAGAATGAGGGAAGAGCTTCAATTTGATATACACACTATTGGCGATTGAAATGTCATAACAATGATACAAGTTAGTGTGTGATGCAACCCTCAAGACTAGGCACGATGTTCATCCACCAAAAAATAGTCATGGCCATGACAAATGCCAAGTTATCAATTCAAAACTTCATCCATCCCCAACAAAAGTCTATAACCTTCAAACCAATAATCCAAAAACTGAATCTCCACAGAGTCAAAAAGGCTCACGCACATGAATGTGCTTTCATAGAAACTTCTTCACCACACTATAATGAGGATTCAAAGACTCTATCAATGTGGCACGAGAAATGCACATTCCTAGATAAATCAGTAGGATATGGAAGGGTCCCTTATCTTTCCGGTCATATGTGCTTTATCCAAGTGCTTATATAAAAGCGATATCAAAGGGACAATGGTTTCCTTTGTCTACAAAATGGCCATGACTCCAGAATAAGTAGGTGTCACATGTCCGACAATCTCTCCAATGAAAAAATCCAAAAAGATGATTAAAGTATATACTTGCAGGCTAGGTATACCAGGAAAAGTAACACCACTATGTGCCTCACTCTTGAATGACTCCCTTAGGGAGCCTATCTGAATGAATCTACTGTCACCCATCAACCATTGAGTTAGTTGGGATTTATTCATGCCAAGAAGATTCCCCAACTCAATAGCCCAACTCAACTTCCTCGATACCACACTACATCACCATGTAGAGGAAGTCGGGTAATCTTAGACACATCCTCCAAGGTGGGAGTTAGAACTACATCACCAAAATGATAGGTGTGACTCAAAGGATCTTAGAACTGGATCGTCGTTGACATCAACTCCCTTTCTATATGGATGGATGCCAACTGATGAAGATGTCGACTCATGCCAAAGCTTTCCAGCTTGACTTCTTCAGTCTCAGAAATATTAGTGATCTAATGGTACGACCAAGAATAAGTTGATGGGGGGATGCCAGAAAAGTAGGATCTCTAGATTTCCTTCTCTCCAATGACCCTAAGTCGTGAGAGATAAGTTTTTTAGAATATATGAGGAGTACAAATCTATTTATAGGACAAAATCATCCTAAAAAATAGCATGATCCATGTCTTTTTTCCTAATGTAATACAAATACATCTGCGCCCGATGCCAACTCACATCACAAGACATGGAAGACTCTGAGTCCAGGCCAATGGATCACCATGATCCTCCACTCAGATCAACATGTAGACTGAGGCAATCCACTAATCAACCAAGCATCTTCCAAAGCTCAAACTTTGGGATACAATCCTAAATCAAAGATTACAAAACGCCGTAATCATTTCTAATCTCAAACTCATTTTTCATTTTAAATTTTAAAGAGTTTATAAATACTAGCATGAATAGTACATGATTTTTCTTACAGGAAAGGAAAATATATCATGAAACATAGTAAAATGCTAAAGAAAACAACTACTTCTTCAACTTCCTCTTTAACCATAAAGTCAAACTCTTGATGAAAGGCCAATGATTAATGGAAGAAGACCCAGAAGAATGATGCTCACAACTCACGTTAGAGTGAACATCACTGGTGGACCATCAATGACTGAAGAGGAGCTCCTAAAATCACCTAACTAACTAAGACAATGTCTCTATGTTGAGAGGAGCATGTTGCTACATCAGTCATATCTCCACTCTGAATGGGGAGATCTGAAGAAAAGCCCCCTGCATTGGAAAATCATCCAAAATGATGACTATGCCCATATCCTGGTGGCATACTCGAGCCGAAGAGTCCGCCTTCCGCATCTAAACCCTCATCTGTCTCTACAAAGGATGAGGTCCAAGAAAATTCATCCGAGATGTAACATGAGCCTCCAATGCCAAAATCTCAATGCGGATGCAACCTTGGGAAGTCATCAAATCCATGAGTGTTAAACGACAGGGAAGGAGGTGATCAAATAACAAAACTACCTTAGAAAGGGGTGGATGATGAAACTCATACCCCTAACCATCGTGCTCCTCAACTGAATCATATTCAATCACCTATAAGAAAAAACATGTCAAAGATAATGCAAGAAGGTACAAAAGAAATATCGGACTCAGAAAATCACCACTACAGCATGATGGAGCTGATCATATGCCTCTTTAGAAAAGAGAATGGACTAACCATGTGTGGAGTACCACCCCAGGTACTCATTGTGTGTCATATTTGATGGTATATATATGCCAGAGAGCCAATCATCTGATGACTGTAATGTGGCATGATGTAATTGATTTGATAATAATAAGAAATTCCATTTATTCTATTTTATTCAGTTATGAGATAATGATATAGTATAATAAATGTCTAAAGTCAGGTTTAGGACCAAGGCAATGAGATCATATGTATGATAAGAGTATATGCATTTGTGTTATGTCCCTAGTCAGATATTACTATGGAAGCAAAATAGACAATAGTAATAAATAAGACTAGAATGTGTGTTGACATATGACATAGCCTCATTATTCATGATATGGAATATCAAGTCAAGCACATGAGTACTAGTTAGAGAATAGTGTAGTGGGCATACCCACCTTGAGGATGATATGTGGAACCATTGAATGGTTGTCAGAATTAGCTCTCAAAGTGATAATGGTGGTTGTATTTCTTAATCCTGAAGTCACTGCACTCATCACATGTTGTTCAATGTATTTTGACACTTTCCAATGTGACCTTGAATAAGGGTTGCCATAAAGGTGGTGCTTGGGTACACTATGACACATGGGGATTGATTGCGAGTGATATAGATGGGATTTGTCCTTCCTATTGGAGTTGATATCCTGGCCACTTGATAAGAAAGATTGAGAAATGCATGGCCATGCTAATGTGAGACATTATGTGATATTGAGCTCACATCTATCTCAATAGTATGCTCCAATTCAAGAAACATGGATTAAATATTGAGAGGATGATGATTGCATGCCTCTAGTTCAATCTGGATATTAGAGAGAAATGAATGATACGATCACAATAACATTGATCATGGATTGTAGGTTGTAGTTGTTCTCCAACTTTCTAGTTACTTGGGTAGTGGTGATGTATTTCTAGACACACTACAAAAAATTTGGCCTTTATTGAAGAACATTTGTGAGGACCCAAAAATCGTGAATAATGATGTCTATTTGTGAGGGATCATCCTTCAAACATGGGACCAAATCCCTCAACCGTGTTTTTTACATCCTTAGACCTTTTATGTGAACACTAATCCCTCACAAATACATTACTCATTAATCACCCCATGAAAAATGCCATGCCAAATATTTCCCTCCATCTCGTAACCCTTCCCTCCATTCTAAAACAGAACATTTGTAAATCAAAATTTTTTTAAAAAAAGATAAACCCTCCCCCTTGTTCCGTGAGAACTGTTTCGTGTGTTTAATCCCTGTGTTCTTTCCCCTCTCACACCGTGCACATCTCCCCCTCGTGCCGTGCGTGTTCCGCTAGTTCTCCCCTCTCGGCGTCGGTCGTTTCCTCTCCGCCCTCTGTTGTTTCGCATGTTGTTCCACATCCAAGCCTGACGCCCTCGACTGACACTCTGACGCAAGCCCTCGGTCGGCACTCCAATATCATCTCAAGCGAGCCTCGAGCAGGAACGCCGCTGCGGTTGATCTCCGGAAAATTGAAGGTACTGGAACAATCTCGGGTATTTAAAGTTTCTTTCTATGATTTAGTTTTTCATGGTTGAATGGACCCTCAACGGATAGATGTCGAGGGGCTTCAGGAGAAGGAGCACGCGCCTTCACATGACGGCGACGTCCTGCAAGTTTCACCCCACCCATTTTTTCCAGAGAAGGAGCACACGCCTTCACATGAAGTCCCATTTCTATGACATCTTGCATGTCTTGCAATAATATTGAAAATCTGAATTCAATTTCTTGATGCAGTTTCTCAAGTGTTTGCAATGATTTATTTTGACAATTTTTTCCCAGTGAAAAATTCTAATGAGGTAAAACACAAGAATGCATCCAAGTCAGTTACAACTGCTAAAGCTCAGACAATAGACTTGAAGAAATCTTTGACGGCCCAAAAAGTTAGGAAAGACGAGTACACATATGTTATCTCTCAGCAATTACTCGGTAAGCTTTCCTCATCCCTTCTCCTGTTATTTTGTCCTGCTTCTAAATATTTTTTTCTTCTTGATTTGTTTGCTTTCTTCTCCATGCAGCTCTAAAAACTCTAGAAGATCAATGCAATCAAAAGAATGATGAAAGGGAAAATCTTAGGGAGACAATTCTTTAGTATGATAAGGTTCTTGGATTCAAAGTTACAGGCAGAACAGGTACAATAAAGGAATCAGAATCTAAAAGTTTAAACCTGTCGTTGGTTGAAAACTTTGAAATTTAAAGACAACCCTACTATATTGCTTTATTATTTTGTAGGTATAAAGTTTACTTTCACCAAAAGTGACATCAGAAATCCTGAAAAAGAATTTTCATTTACTGTTAAACTGCATGGTGATACATACAGCTGTAAGGGTTTCCTTTAACACCTCTACAATGTGTATACAGCTGAAAGTTTTTCCTTTATATGTTCTTGGTTTAACATTTTTATTCTCCATCTGTGTTATCTTTAGTGGTGCAGTGCGATTTAGAATGGGACAACATATCAGATTTGTTTGAGGAGTTGAATCGTACCAATGACTTGTTCAAGTTTGTGAGGATTATGAGGCTAAAATTTGTTGCATCTATACCAAGTGGTTAGTTATTTCAATAAAGCACTCCACATTTAGCCTCCATCGTTCACTCACAATAATGTGTTCTTTTAATATTTTAGTGAAGATCATGTGTAATTTAGTTCAACACTTGTAGTTCGCTTGTTTTGTCATAATCTCATATTAACTATATGTTTTAGAACAATTGAGATGAGATATCATACTATTTTTTGCTCTCATGATGGGATTTAATATCACCAATAATAAATAGTGATGCCACCCATGGTCATTTTGAAATCTTTATAAAAAAATGATAGTTGTACCTTAATACGTATTAATCTTAGTTGGGTTTTTCACCATCTCAAGAAAATAGGAAAACATGCTATATGAGGTTTAACCTTAATTTTTTTAACCACTTCAAGTTCCTGTAAGTACCACAGTAACCACATCAATGTTCTTATGTCGTCCTAGTTCAACAATATTGGATTTCATTAACAACATGCATGAGAATGCACCATACTATAAGACTGAGAAAGATATGATAGGTTTCTTAGAAAATGACATGTATGATAGCTCAACGATTAGTCTCAAGATTGCAAAAGAGGATCCAGAAAATGTTCCTACAACTGTTGGCTACAGTAAAGATTGGCTTGGATTCACCAATTAGAAAAAGATTGTCTTGGGATTAATGTTTGTCTTTATGTAGCTAGTAATGAGAGAGTTAGCTAAAGGTACTTAGTATGATACTTGCTGACGTATGCTATTTGTTGAAGGTGACTCATGTACTAGTTCAGTGAACAACATTTAATGATCCAAGCATTGATAGACCAAAAATTAGTAAATCCATTGCCAATTTAACACCATATAAGTGTTGAGTAGAAGAGTGTGTCGGATTCAGACGTGATCCCAGAATTGGGTGAGCTTCCTATTCAAGATCCATTGTAGAAAGGAAAGGGGAACTGCATTAGGACGTAGGATATACTTATAGAAGATAAAATGGAGAAGTATGGTGGGAATTTTGTGCAATTACAAAATTCTATTTCACTTGATAGGCACGTTTTATAAGATAGCTATATGTTCACCCATATTTTCTGGTAGCTGGCGTCGTTAAGTGAAGAACTAAGTGTTCTGGTAGTAATGGATGTAGCAAAAATGAGGATATACGAGATGAAATTGTAAAATCGTAAGTCATTCTATAGAATTGGGAGTAACAACTGTAAATAATAAGCTTTAGAGGGGCAGTCATAAACAGTTTGGGCATTTCTAGTGCTATGGCCCTGTTAGAATATGGTACTATAATTTAGATGGCAGGCGTAGGAAAAAGTAGGTAGAATGAATATAACATAGGAAGAATGGATAGAGGAGAATTTGGTCTATTTACAACCAATATGGCTCAAAACAATGTTATGATGTGGATACCAACACTATTAGATTTTTTTTGTTGGGATTATCTCTGATCATTTCATGGCTCCTGAATTCAAAGCTTGAAAAAGCTTTAGGTGCAGAATTGATGTAAATGTGGCTTACCCTTATTGCTGACATGCTGCTTGTATGAGTGCAGCCACCCCTGAGTTTTCTTTTTGAGTTATAACTCATAAGTACTACCACAAGTTGTATGGATTTATGTAAGAGAGTGGGATGGTAACTGTAGGGGGGTTTGGGAGACCGCTCTATCTTTTATCATTGAGTATCTTTCACGATAACAATTTAACCACTCACCACCTTTGTCAATTTGTCCATTGTCACTGTGTCACATGATATTATTGCCCCCATATTAGTTTAAGTAATTGCCACTAGCATGCATTTTCCATTAAATCTTACATTTTGAAAGGCTTTCTGTTAAAACCATGCTCAAACCAGCCATATTTTATGTTAGTAAATGTAATGCGAAATATTATTTCAAGAGTGTAGCAAAAATGGGAATATTAAGATGGATATGTGAAAATACAAGGGTACATAATACTTTATATGTTAGATTAAAGTGGGAGTAGCAAATATTAAATAACTTTGGAGTATCTTCCTAACCAACTAAATATGCACCAATTAGAATGACGAATATAATTGAAATGGTAGGTACCATTGTTCTTAGGAAAGACATAGGTAGACTGAAAATAACATTGAAGGAGCCCGAATTGAATGATCTTGTTTGTAGGTATTAGTATATATATTTTCCTGACTTTATTTTTATTTTGTAATTTTGTTATGGGCCTTTGTCTATTAGCCCATTAGTCTTTTTCCTTATTCTAGAATATTCCTATTTCTAGATCTTTCTTACTCTCTCTATATAAGAGAGTATTCTGTACTAGTTTCACCAATCTAATGCAAACCATCGTTGTATTTTAGATGGTATCAGAGCGGGCTGATCCTCCTTAAACCCCAACCCTAACCTATGTCCATATAAACCCTAGCCGCCACCCCACTTCCCCTCTCTCTTCTTAGCCCCTCACCAGCCCCCCCAACCAACCAACCGTCACCGCTCAGCCCCTGCCCTCCTCCTTGTCGCCACCTCTCCACCATCCGCCTCCCCTTCTTCCTCCACTCACACAACCACCGCCGCCCCTCCTTCCTCCACCCACACACCACCGCCACCCACCATCAACCCCTCCCTGCCCGCCACCCTCCCTACCTCCATTCAACAACCCTTTCTCATGTCCTACTCCTCCGACTAGCCACCACCTTCTCCACTCAGCCCTCTTCCACCCCCTCTTCTTCCTTCCCTCCTTTCCCCACCATCTATCCCTTCGTCTAGCCTCCACCACCACTCGTTTCTTTTCCTGCCAATCTCCGGACGTCTCCGGTAACTTTCCAGTTATCGCATGTTGAAGGCGTAACCAGATCTTGCTCTGTCTCTGCCTACCTCTCATGATGGAATAAGATTTTCCTCCATGTTGGTGTAGGTTTTCTATATCTACTGCTGCCCGGACGCGGGTTTCTGGGATCTGATGCATCATATCTCCTTCTGCTATCTTATGCCCGTGTACGGGTATCTTTAGACCTGCCCCTGTGATTGGGTTTCTGCTGCTTTCATTTGTTCTGTCTGCTGACTACTGCTGCGAGCCTGCTGCTTTGTCTGATGACTGCTACGTGCCTACTGCTCTGTCTGATTCCTACTTCGGCCTGCTACTACTGTCTGCTGTGTCGTCCTGTATTCTGTGACCTCCCATGGCGTCCTCTGATCCGCTTCGCAATCTCTGTGTGACTACTACCAAGTTGGACGGATCCAACTATCACACCTAGGCAACCTCCTTTGAATTGTATGTCAATGCTTAGGGGTGCTATTCCCATCTGACTACTACTGGGCCAACGTTTTAACCTCTTCCCACATCAAATGATGTTTCACTCCGGTTAGCTAGATCTATGACTGCTACTACTAAAGAGATGTTTCTCTTATCATTTCTGGAAGAGGGTGTGGTGTGCCAGGTCATGGATGACGAAGATGATAAATATTGGTAGAGGCACTTCCTCTTGTCAACCTTGATACTGCATTTTTGCAAAAGATCAAATCATGCGGAGGATAAGTGTTGGAAAAAGCATGAAAAACTAAAAAGGGCAAACCAAGTCTCTACTATTCATGTTGATGAAAAACATGCTTCTACTTCTAGTGGGTACAATAATCGGTCGGCAACACTCAGCTCTGCAAATCTTGACAAATTGGTCAAAGTTGCTTCTTTGACTATTTTTTCTCCTTAAGAAAACTTTGCCCAACATTTAGGTAATTTTTCCTGTCTTTAAGGTTTCCCCTTCTTAAGAAGGATGACTGGATTATTGATCATGGTGCAACTACCCACATGACCGGTAAAAATGAACTTTTTAAGTTCTTGAACAATTCTAATTGTACCCTCGTGTGATTAGTTGATGGATCCACTTCTCATATTGTTTGAATTGGCAATGTCACTTGCACTCCCAATATTCTTAAATTAGTTTTTTTTTGCTAAAATTTCCCCTAAATTTGATGTATATTGGTAAGATTACCAAGACTTTGTGACTTTATTTCACTACATTGTCTTCATGTAGGATATCATGACGAAGGAGATGGGTGATGGGTGATGGGTGATTTGAAGGTGGGTATCGTTTGTGTTACTTACAGACATCGCCGAATTCTCTAGCTATTGTACTTATTGCCAAGTCTACTCTTCACCAATGACACCTATGTCTTGGTCATTCATATATTACAAAGTTGAAATATTTATACCCTAGTATTTCTTCTGTAAATTTTAGGTGCTAGTCATGTCAACTTGGTAAGTGCCATTGTTCAGTGTGTCCCTTATGTTGTAATAGCAGGAGTCCCAGTATTTGATTTTATTCATTCAGATATTTGGGGACAATGTCATATTGGTAACCTTACTGCAGTGAGGTCTTTTTAACCTTTATCGGTGATTGGCCTCGTTCGACTTGGATATATCTATTGAAAAAATGTTCTAGAATTATAGATGTCTTTTCAATCCTTGGAGGCACATGTGCTTTGCTTGCACCTGGGTTCTATTTTCTGGTTGCCTACGTTGCTGCAACTCTCAATAGTGCTTCATAAGCACAGTTAAATATTGTTGGGAGAGAGGAAGCTCCAGTTGTTTTCTTAAGCAAGCCTGCACCCAAATATAAGCTATAAAGCATATTGCAGGACTTCGACTTCATGTCGAATTCAATGGGTGTGGAAGTGGAAGTTTGTGGGAACTTCAAGGAAGTTTAGACGCAAACTTCAATAAACTTCCATGCCATTTTTTGAAGAAATGCTGTGAATTTGAAGGAAACTTTGATTTAGAACTTCTAATTATGTTATACCTTTATCTTATATATGTTAATTTAACACAAAACACAATTTATGACCCTCTAGCCCTAGGTAGGTTGATGATAAAGTGTGTTTTTTGCAAGGGTCAAATGTGAAATACAGATATACAAATACAATTCTCCATATGTATTCTATATAATTTTCTTTGATGCATGACATAATGTATTAATTAGATATTCAGTTTTCACACTTTTTTTGGGGGTTTGTAAATAAGTGTAATAGGTATGACTATATTTTTTTAATTATCAGATGGAAAATTTGGAGAAAGAAGCTAAGAAATCAAGGCTAGCAGAATAGTTGCTCAAACATTTTGCTGCTAGTGCCATTCCCAAAGGGATCCATTGTCTCTCATTGCGCTTGACTGATGAGTACTCAACAAATGCTCATGCCCGTAAACAATTTCCTCCCCCAGAATTTCTACCCGTGCTCTCAGACAATTTATACTACCATTTCATTCTTGCAAGTGATAATATTCTTGCTGCCTCTGTGGTGGTTGCCTCAACTGTGAAATCTTTTTTGAAACCTGAAAAAATTGTGTTTCATGTAATCACTGACAAGAAAACCTATGCTGGTATGCATTCATGGTTTGCGTTGAACTCTCATTCTCCTTCTATAGTTGAAGTCAAAGGTGTCCACCAATTCGAGTGGTTGACTAGAGAAAATGTACCTGTTCTCGAGGCCATTGAGAGTCATCATGGTGTCAGAAACCATTACCACAGTAATCTTATTCTTGGGGTCAATGACACAGATAACCCTCATATTCTCGCTTCAAGATTACAGGCTAGGAGTCCAAAGTATATTTCTATTCTCAACCATCTCCGTATATATCTGCCTGAGGTAAATTCATTCTGACACATTGCTGTATTTTTCATTTAGAAGTCTTTGTGGAATTTTAATGGCTTTGCCTCAGAAGTTGCAACTTTTCATATGTTATGTTCTTGACTATGCTGTTTGGATAAGCTTTATCAAATACTATAGTTATGTCAGCATTACAATGCCAACAAAATGATTGGTTCTAGTTGGTAAAGTAATAATTCAAAGATTTTAGATGTGTGAAATTCAGTCTACCTAAACAGTTGCAGTGATTGGGCAGTGTATGCAGCACATACAGAAATAGATTTAGAATCTAGCAATTAAATCTATAACTATGGTTATGCAATTTACTTAATATGCATATTCTTGAAAAAAGTGTCTTTTGGTTAGGCTGACAGTGCAATCTGTTATATGTTTTAATAATATCTGATCACACCCTCCATGAACTATAAAACTGCTTCTCACTTCCCTTCCATCGTATTGAAGATACATGGGAAATACCATTAACAATTTTGTTTGAGTGATTAAGTTCCACCTTCTATATTAAATGATCTATATGCATGATAGTAAAAACAAAATCCAAGCTAACTGAAGTTGGAATTGCTCCACAAATTTGTCGTAGTTGGTGGTAGTTGAGCAATTAAACTCCACAATCAAACACACTGTTTGATAGTCGTGTGGTACAAAAAGAACTCTGTAGCAGTATCAACATGATTTCGTTGCAATTTCCTCCAAACTCAGACGAATCTGAATATGAAATAAGAAAACTTTCCACAGTACATTGAGATTTGACCTTTTTAACACAAGGGTTAGATTGAAAGTGGTAGTTTCGATTTGTTCGTTCCATTTCACAGTAGTTTGCGATGCTCGTTATTCCCATGCTACTCGTTCGATTAGTTTCATCACAAGTATCATTAAACAGCAATCCCAACAACCAACTTCCTGATGTTTTGGACTAAGTTTAGGTGGACAGTATATAACATTTCAGAGTCTCCTTATAGCTTTTAGAGCTGGCTTTGAGTCCTACGTCATATACAATTTTGCAGACTGCCAGCCTCCATTCCATCTGAATTTAGAGATGTCAATGCTCAAGTATTATGCTCGGAGCAATAATTTGATCGGTAGTATTTCCAGTTTTAGTTTTCATACCCCTGATTGAAAATGGAAAGCATTTCACATTTTTCCTCTCTAGTTCCTATTTCAACTTTTAAAAAGCAACAACACCGTCACTATCACAACGAATCACACTAACAATTGGTTATAAACATGGTGTATAAAATCCAAGGGTGTCCTTTCATGTTTGATAGAACCAGACAAGAACTCACATGAGAGCATTCACCTATGTATTACAAGAAAAGATTAAGTAAACTACTTCTGATAGTTTATGGTTGTGATTGTCGTGGTTCTGTTGGTTGTTAATTGGTCAACTTTGACAGCTATATTCTCTAGCAGTTATTATAAGAAATATTAGAATGTTCCAATCAAGTAAACTACTTTTGATTAGTTATATTTTACTTCTACGAAGACATGTTTCTTCATTGGATTGTCTTTCAAGGCTTCTATTTTACTATTTTTTCTGAAGCTGGATTTTTTGAGCCGCTGCTTTCTGTTGCAATTCGAATTGCTATGGAGTTGTTTGATGGATTGTTAACCCGGTTGTTTTTTTTCTTGCTGCTAGAGTTTGCTTCACTGAACTAAAAGTAGAGCATCTTGATAAGCAAGTATCTTAGAGCTCCTTTTTTCTTTTCTTTATTGGGTTTTGTGTTTGATCGTGACTCAAGCAAATGCTCTTAAACACTACTGGAGTTTTTCTGCTGATTTGTTTCCTGAAGATGATTCTTATGGACTTTGTTGTTGTTTCTAACAAAAAACAAACTCAGCTAAAATGTCATCTAATGAAGATTTCATCGTTGTCTGGTTAGTGTGTTTCTTTAATATTATTCGTACAATCTTAATGGATAAATGAATTACATAAATATGTTGACATCCTCTATGGGAGGTGCTCATCCAGTCCCCTCTCATTGAGTCATTATATTCTATGTTTCCACATATTGATTTTGTACTCTTGTCTTCTTGGATTCACAACTATTTCCTGCATTGTAAAGTTTTGCATATCCTAGAAGCACCTGTATCCACAAGCAGGCACACTTGTTCTCTAGTTTTAAACAAAAAATGTTCTATGTTTTCTAAATCACACTCTTACTGCACCCCGAACTTTACCAATCACAAGTACATGCACTACAAAACCACAATTATATGACTTAATGTTGTTAGTTTTTGATCCTTGAAAAAGGTTGGTATAATGCTGTAGGCAAAGTGCTACTCTAATAGACCGTGGTCACAGTTCAATCATATAGTTAGTATCTAAAGAAACATTGGCATGGAAAGTTTACTAGGTTATCATGGTGGGTTGCTCCACCTACTAAGGTTAGAGGTCATAGGTGTGAGGTTAAAATTTTGTGGTTGTGTCTAGTATGTTGAATTAGTAATGTTGTCGACGGTGTACTTCATCTCGAAGTATGTGGTTCTTTTAAAGCATAGGTTTAACAAAGGGATGGACATTGCTATAATGTCAACAATATAGACCTGATTTGATGAATTTTCTAGCTGCAAGAACCGCTCAGCTGTATATTAAATAGCTTGAATTTGTTACTATTTTTTTGGAAAATGGTAATATAATATCATCCCAAATAGGTGTTGAGGCAAGACCTCTTACTAGTGACAAGCGTGTTTGGAAGATGCCTAACCATAGTGGAAACCCTATACAGTTGGGATTACTCTACAAGATTCCAATTTCCTATAGCTATAGGGGTCATGTTGGCAAGTAAGTGTGTCTTAGCTGTAGTCACTACACCAATCTCTCTTTGTTTTTTCAAAAACAATGCCAATATATCCTTATCCTTGCTGCCATGTATCTCATTGTTGTGTTCTTGCCAAATATTGTTTAGAAACACCAACATAAAATCATTGTCCTTGTATATATCTTTTTGTTCTGAAGTTTCTTTCTTGCTCCAGTTAATTAGATTCTACTGCGCCTTGGACTTTATTGGCTGGGCCATAAAGTGATGACGATGTATTAAGAATAGCTATAGATATAGCTATAGCTTCTTAAGAATCATTGAAGATAAAATCGTTGTCCTTGAAGATAGATATAGCTTCTGTAGCAAGTGATGACAATGTATTAAGAATCGTCCCATTGTTCCAATGTACCGTGAGTGCTAGGATAGAAATACTTTTTCCAGTTATCAATATTCTTCTTGATAAAGGCATGATAAATCACATGCACATATTGATGGTGTAAAGAGTGAAACCCAATAGGGGATCCACTCTTCACTCAATTGAAGAATAAGTCCATCCAATCCCATCATACCAAAAAGGCAAGAAGGAAAGGAGGAATTTCATTCATTTCTCAAATGGTACATATTACAGAGCATGATAATGAATAAGCAGCGGAAACAAAACTATTACACAGTTACTAAACTTTTCTTTGTACAAAAGTTCCTTGCCATATAAGGTGGAACAAAAAAAATGAAATAAAAGGTATACACCTAAGAACACATAAGGCCGGTTGCAGAGGGAAACCAACTATCCCAAGCTATCCTCAAAGTCCACGTCTGTATATTCGATCCTTTAGCATATTGCCTTCTAATGTACCTAAATCTGGGTGGAAGGGAACATCACCCAGAACATAGGAAACAATAAAGAGGTCAGCAAAGAGCTGAGTATGTACATATAATAAACTTTGGGCATTATATAGGGTTACAAGTGCAAAAAGAGATGTTCCCACAAGAAGGGGGCTAATTGTAATTAGGTAAGTTCAAAAGTAATGTAACAAAAGAAATGAGGCATATTGAATTCAGATTACAAGCATGATAATAAAGAGTGTATTTCCATAATAATCATCCACAGATTCATATTAAAACAACAAACATTTGCATGCATAACAATGTAGACTAAATATACCTAAAACAGGGCCATAACACCATAGGATCATGGCCTAAAAGAAATAAGGGTGGAAACACACACCCCAGGCGGAATACGCACGCCCTATATAAGTATGGTTGTACATAAGTACCACTATTCTAGATATTCTAGTCAAACATGTAGCATGCATAAATAGAGTGGCAAGACTAACATTTTAGTCAATTTCACATAAAATGGCAATCATAGAAGGAGGGGTCCAAAGACCCATTATAAATGAATATTCCAACAATCACATGAATTTATATGAATCAAAAGTAGAACGTATGAATGTCCAACAATTTGATTTTAAATAAAATTGATAGTTCAAGAGATGCCTCATTAAAGAAATGTAGGTTCAGTCAAATAATGCCCAAAATAAAATAGAGGATGTACATACCTGATCTTCATCACTAAAGCTTAACTCAGTATATATGCTTGGTCCATGAGATCGGGTTTTCATCCTAGAAACATATTATATATGTTAGTCAAACCAAGCCAACCATGTGTATACTATCCTAGAATAGATCTACATACAGTTCTTACCCCGATTTTGGTCCCAAAAGGACACATTGGGTATTTTAATCTTGTTAAGTGAATACATGATCCACTAGAGATATATCTTAGCTCTAAGATCCGTCTTAAGTCACATAAGTCTACATATTTCTAGATTATATATGTGTTGGTAAATATATGTAATCCTTCCACTAAATTCTTAAATGTTATCCTCCATCTACAATTATATGATCCAACATCATTCCTAATATCATATTTTCATGTGTATTATTTTGTATACCCATTGCATTATCTAATTACCATGGAATGTGTATACATATATGGGTACCTAGGGTTTTAGATTTCCAACGAGCTATATTCTTATTATTATGTTTGGAACTAAAATAATTATGAGTATTATATGAAATGTCATTAGTATACACTTTATATAATCTTACGTTCAAGGCCACTATATTTTCTAGAATACTACATACAATTATAAGTTCACTTGTACATAAAGTTTGCCTATGTTTGTTCAACCAATATGAATGAGTCTTGTATGTGTGTAAGATCATTTACGCTATCAATATATTATGTAATATATAACTACTAACTAAATTCATAGAAGTAGCATTATAATGAACAAAACATGCATGTTTAGACTACATTCAAGTATTACCAATTACTCATATAAATACACCCTAATCGCGATAAGTATATATATACACATATAACTGCAAAGGAGTCTGCTAAAGTTAACCAAGTTAATATTTTCAAGTTTGTATACATAATCTACTTGTTATTTGAATTTAGGAGTTGGGATATAGGAAGATGAGGACAAACCTTTTAGCAAAGACCTTTAACAAGCAGACCTAGGGTGAAGGTCCCTGTATGGAGTTGCTTTATGGGCCATTGCCGCAGTTTTCTGGTGCTTCTGTGGATAGTGATGCTGACCATACGACTATACAAGGAGTGACAACAGTGCTCCTTTGGTGACTGGCCTTGCTGCCAGCCTAGGGTGTCTACTGTCTCTCTGTCCGAGCAGGTTGCTGAGGTGTTTTGTAGATGGCTGATGCAAGGAGGGAGAAATATTTTTGATCTGGCACCAGTAGATACACCATCAACCACAGACAGCAACATGACTCACGACCATGGTTGTTGGGCAGCACAGGAGAGGGAGTGTTGGCGGATAGGCATGTATGAGGAAGAGGAACAGAGGGGGAGTAAGAACGTGATGGCAGTGCCTCAGTTTGAGCAGAGACACCTACAACCATTGGATCCAAACAACAACAGGTAGAGGGGCACCAATGGTGGTCCACGACTGTGATGGATCAAGGTGGAGGTGGCAAAGAAGACTAGAAAATGGGGACAACCTGGAGGGTGATGAAGGAGAGGAGACCGAGAGGAGGTGACAATAGTGGTGATATGCAGCAAGTCGTGGTCCGGTGATGGGAACACTAAAGGAGACGACAACAACGGATGCTCCCAGGGTGCTAGATCATTTTGACAATGACGCCGCATTCTAGGGAGGAGGAGGACGTCCATGGCAGCCTCCCTAGCAGCCTCTGATGCTAGTGTCGTTGCAGTAAACAGAGAAAGGAGGTGATGAAGATAAGGATCAATGTTGAAGATGAGGAGGAAAGGGAGATGGAGGAACCACAAACACTGGAATCACCAATTAGTGGTAGTCATGGCTACAGGAAGGAGTGCAGTGGGAGATGAATCAAATTTGATCGGTGGACACTAGAGACTTGTTGTTCACCTCTGGATGGATAGCGATGCTCTGTTGTGGAAGGTACAGATGCTAGCACTGGTGTTTGGCACCCCAAGCAGCTGACGTATGGAGAGGAAGTGAACAATGACAAGGAGCCTGAGCAGATGTAGGATTGATGGTGGGGACATTGGAGCAAGACCCAGAACTGCTAGCGGTGGAGAGAGGCCAATAACATGCTGTCTGGAGCCTCAGGGCTTGATCGCCAACCACAGGTAAGCCATGGTTGCGCCGGCTCGCCGTCAGGGAGACACGGCACATACTGGGCAGAGGAGGGGTTGTTAGGGTTCGATAGAGGTCGCGAAAGGTGTGAGGAAGGAATAATGGAGGAGGATAGGGTGAAATAAGCATCACAAGAAAGGGGAAAAATAGCCGCTAGAAACTCAGTCGTTGCGGCAGCCGGGCACCGCGTGAGGAGTGTGGACAGATGGAGGAGAACGGGTTTGTGGGCGGCAACTCTTTGATCAGGTCAACACATACCGGGTCCATCCACTTGAGAAAATAAGAATTTTTAATATGAGAACCACTATGACATGAAGCCAAATGTAACATTAGGGATCTAGGCCGAAATCGGTGGTTAAGCACACCAATTTAGGCAATCTAATATCTTTCTTTACAATATTCAAAAGAGTGAGCAACCGATACTCAAAAGATATGAAAATTGATGGGGAGGCTAATTGAGATGCAAGGAATCCAACTTTTGCATCAATTTTATGTTTTCAAGGTGTTTGATATTAGATTTCATAACTTGTCTATTATGTGCCCACTTCATGCATTTAGTACTTTTAATTAGTGGATTGTGATAACACAATCCTTATATATTCAATTTATTTCACATTTTAATCTTTTTAATGTTCGATTATGTTAGATCAGGATAAATATATTGATTAATGTATTTATACCTCAACCATGTTATTTCATACTTTATGGTTATTTTATGTTAACTTTTTATATCTGATGAATCGATGCTACAATTTGGGTCCAACTAATCCCAATGCATTTTGAATATTGGAAAATCACATTGGATGACTAGATAAGAAAATAGGACCTAGAAGATAGGAGGGTTAAATTATGAACTCAGATTTGGGTATGTTACAACACTCCACCCCTTAAAGATGGTTTCGTCCCCGAAATCCATCCATTACTAGTTAGATGTTTTAATCCTTCTTATAATACACTTACATAGTAGACTATCATATAATACTCAATATCATAGTTATACCCTAATCTCGTGATGATCATACATCACTTCGTTGTCAAGTCTCTATCAGTCTTCTCATATATGATGGTTGCTCTAGGGAAGCTTCACTAAATCCTAATATTATCTTAACAAGGTTATATGCATTATTGTTATCTACAAAGTCATGGAGGTTTTACCACTATCTTACCTGCTTGACATCACTTCCATAGTTTATCATGAATTTTTTTTTACCTATCTTACATATGTCCAACATCTTAAATAAGTGGAGATAAATTTAAAACTAATTTTATTTATGTAACCAATGTCCATGATGGTAAAAATTTTAAGTCTTATCCATCTATCCTGAATAGGTGGAAGCTACACACCAAAATGACCTCGATACTGGATGTTACTCATTTATTACTTATTACCACTTTTATTTACTCCTGATTATTTCTTAAATTAAGATACACTCCTAAGTGTATAAGACTTTAGCTCTTAGAAGGGTTAATCTACAACTTATCTAATCACCTAGAGAGGCAAAAAGGGTGAATCTAGGTCTTACATATCCAAAGCTTCTTTGTACTCTCTACACCACACTTAGTCCTAAGGTACCAGGTCGATCATTCCGGTCAAGTGATTCTTCATTGAAGGATTTCTCTACAATTCAAACTTTCTTGCGGTGGTGACTTGGTTCGAAAACCATCGATAAAATCTAAAAACTTTTCTTTTGTATATATAAATTAATATTGAAAATAAGTTTGACAATGAAAATCTTGCAATGAAAAATCCAAAATTGGTGACAAAAATCGACCCGAGAACCAAGTCAACCACTTCCCAATATACTACACACTTGGTGTTACACTACCATCAATTCATTCTAATAAAAGAGTCTAATCGCTAATACAATTAAAAGGGCATGCGAACATATCCTAACCTACGACAGAGAAGGAGGGAAAAGTTTTACTATTACACATTGTCTACTTCCACTAGACCTGGTAAACACACCGTACATTATTCTTCACTTTACCCTTATCATGATCTACACATCTTCATTTAAGACATCAAAGGGTTATATGGTTGTCCAACCAGTATATGTATAACTATGGTTTTCCTTCAAATGTTGGTTTACAACCATGTATTTTTCACAAGACAAGGGAACTATATAGTTAGATTACCCATAACCTCATTCACTAGGTAATCTAATTACATAAAGGAGGTAGGAGAGGGTGAGCTCCTAAGAACATTCTACCAAACTTATAGCTTTCATCTCCTTAAAGAGGCCTATCAAGTTTAATGATAATGGTATATATCCCCTTTGATAGATGGATTGGGGCAGAGCTATGTGGATATACTCCATTCTAAAGTAGGAATAACCATGGAAAAGCTAATTTGGGTCATCACCTAGTATCAAGAACATCGCCACCATTCAACAACTTATGCCAGAGTTCTATGTTTACCATCCATGCCTGCTCAGTTCTCTCCGTGGGCATATTTGAAGCATGCTAGAAAAACAACATGAAAAGGGTCAAGGAAAGAATTAGGGTTAGTCTAATATATGCTTGTTCAATCGATCTACCTTTTAGTCATGAACTATCCACCCATAAGGATGGCAAATAGAACCTATTAACCAAGATGGTCAACTCTTATGTAGGGGATTTCTACACTCCATAAAGGGAGTGGGGTTAACTAGGGTTCCTAAGACTACGTCTCGACCGCATAGTGGTTTGGAAAGTGGAAATCACCAAGTTAGATAGGAATGGAAACCATATTTGGCATTCCACTACTAAGAAATAGATATATCAAAATCCTCTAAGGGTCACTTGCCTAATTAAATGTCAACCTAGGATAACTTGAAATAGTCACGTTACCGACTGCTTAGGCTCTGATACCATTTTGTAAAGAGTGAAACCCAATAGGGGATCCACTCTTCACTCAATTGAAGAATAAGTCCATCCAATCCCATCATACCAAAAAGGCAAGAAGGAAAGGATGAATTTCATTCATTTCTCAAATGGTACATATTACAGAGCATGATAATGAATAAGCAGCGGAAACAAAACTATTACACAGTTACGAAACTTTTCTTTGTACAAAAGTTCCTCACCATATAAGGTGGAACAAAAAAAATGAAATAAAAGGTATACACCTAAGAACACATAAGGCCGGTTGCAGAGGGAAACCAACTATCCCAAGCTATCCTCAAAGTCCACGTCTGTATATTCCATCCTTTAGCATCTTGCCTTCTAATGTACCTAAATCTGGGTGGAAGGGAACATCACCCAGAACATAGGAAACAATAAAGAGGTCAGCAAAGAGCTGAGTATGTACATATAATAAACTTTGGGAATTATATAGGGTTACAAGTGCAAAAAGAGATGTTCCCACAAGAAGGGGGCTAATTGTAATTAGGTAAGTTCAAAAGTAATGTAACAAAAGAAATGAGGCATATTGAATTCAGATTACAAGCATGATAATAAAGAGTGTCTTGCCATAATAATCATCCACAGATTCATATTAAAACAACAAAAATTTGCATGCATAACAATGTAGACTAAA
The DNA here is from genome assembly GCA_963693085.1 of Alisma plantago-aquatica. Classification (NCBI taxonomy): domain Eukaryota; kingdom Viridiplantae; phylum Streptophyta; class Magnoliopsida; order Alismatales; family Alismataceae; genus Alisma; species Alisma plantago-aquatica. Next base: position 296,255,733 of record OY856411.1, read on the forward strand.
TATACCTAAAATAGGGCCATAACACCATAGTATCATGGCCTAAAAGAAATAAGGGTGGAAACGCACACCCCGGGCGGAATACGCACGCCCTATATAAGTATGGTTGTACATAAGTACCACTATTCTAGATATTCTAGTCAAACACGTAGCATACATAAATAGAGTGGCAAGACTAACATTTTAGTCAATTTCACATAAAATGGCAATCATAGAAGGAGGGGTCCAAAGACCCATTATAAATGAATATTCCAACAATCACATGAATTTATATGAATCAAAAGAAGAAAGTATGAATGTCCAACAATTTGATTTTAAATAAAATTGATAGTTCAAGAGATGCCTCATTAAAGAAATGTAGGTTCAGTCAAATAATGCCCAAAATAAAATAGAGGATGTACATACCTAATCTTCATCACTAAAGCTTAACTCAGTATATATGCTTGGTCCATGAGATCGGGTTTTCATCCTAGAAACATATTATATATGTTAGTCAAACCAAGACAACCATGTGTATACTATCCTAGAATAGATCTACATACAGTTCTTACCCTGATTTTGGTCCCAAAAGGACACATTGGGTATTTTAGTCTTGTTAAGTGAATACATGATCCACTAGAGATATATCTTAGCTCTAAGATCCGTCGTAAGTCACATAAGTCTACATATTTCTAGATTATATATGTGTTGGTAAATATATGTAATCCTTCCACTAAATTCTTCAATGTTATCCTCCATCTACATTTATATGATCCAACATCATTCCTAATATCATATTTTCATGTGTATTATTTTGTATACCCATTGCATTATCTAATAACCATGGAATGTGTATACATATATGGGTACCTAGGGTTTTAGATTTTCAACAAGCTATATTGTTATTATTATGTTTAGAACTAAAATAATTATGAGTATTATATGAAATGTCATTGGTATACACTTTATATAATCTTACGTTCAAGGCCACTATATTTTCTAGAATACTACATACAATTATAAGTTCACTTGTACATAAAGTTTGCCTATGTTTGTTCAACCAATATGAATGAGTCTTGTATGTGTGTAAGATCATTTACGCTATCAATATCTTATGTAATATATAACTAATAACTAAATTCATAGAAGTAGCATTATAATGAACAAAACATGCATATTTAGACTACATTCAAGTATTACCAATTACTCATATAAATACATCCTAATCGCGATAAGTATATATATACACATATAACTGTAAAGGAGTCTGCTAAAGTTAACCAAGTTAATGTTTTCAAGTTTGCATACATAATCTTCTTGTTATTTGAATTTAGGAGTTGGGATATAGGAAGATGAGGACAAACCTTTTAGCAACGACCTTTAACAAGCAGACCTAGGGTGAAGGTCCCTGTATGGAGTCGCTTTATGGGCCATTGCCGTGGTTTTCTGGTGCTTCTGTGGACAGTGATGCTGACCATACGACTATACAAGGAGTGACAACAGTGCTCCTTTGGTGACTGGCCTTGCTGCCAGCCTGGGGTGTCTACTGTCTCTCTGTCTAAGCAGGTTGCTGAGGTGTTTTTTAGATGGCTGATGCAAGGAGGGAGAAATATTTTTGATCTGGCACCAGTAGATACACCATCAACCACAGACAGCGGCATGACTCACAACCATGGCTGTTGGGCAGCACAGGAGAGGGAGTGTCGGCGGATAGGCATGGATTAGGAAGAGGAACAGAGGGGGAGTAAGAACGTGATGGAAGTGCCTCAGTTTGAGCAGAGACACCTACAACCATTGGATCCAAACAACAGTAGGTAGAGGGGCACCAATGGTGGTCCACAACTGTGATGGATCAAGGTGGAGGTGGCAGAGAAGAGTAGAAAATGGGGACAGCCTGGAGGGTGATGAAGAAGAGGAGACCGAGAGGAGGTGACAACACTGGTGATATGCAGCAAGTCGTGGTACGGTGATGGGAACACTAAAGGAGACGACAACAACGGATGCGCCCAGGGTGCTAGATCATTTTGACAATGACGCCGCATTCTAGGGAGGAGGAGGACGTCCATGGCAGCCTCCCTAGCAGCCTCTAACGCTGCTGCCGTTGCAGTAAACAGAGAAAGGAGGTGATGAAGATAAGGATCAATGTTGAAGATGAGGAGGAAAGGGAGATGGAGGAACCACAGAAACTGGCATCACCAATCAGTGACAGTCATGGCTACAGGAAGGAGTGCAGTGGGAGATGAATCGAATTTGATCGGTGGACACTAGAAACTTGTTGTTCACCTCTGGACGGATAGTGATGCTCTGTTGGGGAAGGTACAGATGCTAGCACTGGTGTCTGGCACCCCAAGCAGCTGACGCATGGAGAGGAAGCGAACAACGACAAGGAGCCTGAGCAGATGTAGGATTGATGGTGGGGACATTGGAGCAAGACCCAGAACTGCTAGTGGTGGAGAGAGGCCAATAACGTGTTGCCTGGAGCCTCAGGGCTTGATCGCCGGCCACAGGTAAGCCATGGTTGCGCCGGCTCGCCGTCAGGGAGACACGACACATACTGGGCAGAGGAGGGGTTGTTAGGGTTTGATAGAGGCCGCGGAAGGTGTGAGGAAGGAATAATGGAGGAGGATAGGGTGAAATAAGCATCGCAAGAAAGGGGAAAAATAGCCGCTGGAAACTCATTCGTTGCGGTAGCCGGGCGCCGCGTGAGGAGTGCGGATAGGTGGAGGAGAATGGGTTTGTGGGCGGCAACTCTTTGATCAGATCAACACATACCAGGTCCATCCACTTGAGAAAATAGGAATTTGTAATATGAGAACCACTATGACATGAAGCCAAATGTAACATTAGGGATCTAGGCTGAAATCGGTGGTTAAGCACACCAATTTAGGCAATCTAATATCTTTCTGTACAATATTCAAAAGAGTGAGCAACCGATACTCAAAAGATATGAAAATTGATGGGGAGGCTAATTGAGATGCAAGGAATCCAACTTTTGCATCAATTTTATGTTTTCAAGGTGTTTGATATTAGATTTCATAACTTGTCTATTATGTGCCCACTTCATGCATTTAGTACTTTTAATTAGTGGATTGTGATAACACAATCCTTATATATTCAATTTATTTCACATTTTAATATTTTTAATGTTCGATTATGTTAGATCAGGCTAAATATATTGATTAATGTATTTATACCTCAACCATGTTATTTCATACTTTATGGTTATTTTATGTTAACTTTTTATATCTGATGAATCGATGCTACAATTTGGGTCCAACTAATCCCAATGCATTTTGAATATTGGAAAATCACATTGGATGACTAGATAAGCAAATAGGACCTAGAAGATAGGAGGGTTAAATTATGAACTCAGATTTTGGTATGTTACAGATGGTCAACCATCTGAGGAAATTGTAAAACTCCGCGTTGTCATTTGTGAACCAGAGCAGTAGAACAAAACAAAAAGAACCATCCACGAAGTAGGGACAGACCCAAACTCTGTCTTCGTCGTCAGGATGCCAGAGAAGTAGAATTGAATGAATAGAACCTATCTACAAACTAAGAACAGACTCAAACTCATCTTCTCCTGATCAGTGTGCCTCTAGATCGATGTTTCTCTGATTTTGGGGTCTTCTGAACTAGGTGTTCTTAATTGCATATCCAAGTGATCCTATTGTTTCAAAACACGCTACTAGTTATGGGTCTTCTTGATCGTCATGTTAACTAAGTTGCATCACTGCTGATGGTAAGCAAATATAGTTATCTTAGGACTAGACTAGAATCTCTCAGCTTGCTGATGGTAACCAACAAACCATTATGTCTTCAGCTCCACTAATTAACAGAAGATGATCAAGAAGATAAGTTCAGTAATAATCCTTTTGTATCATGTGAGGATCGTCCTCTTTTTGTATCTATAGATGCATCTCGCTGATGACAACAACTAAGTGTAGTCAACAGAGATATAGGCATATAACCCATTGAGTTTTTTTTAATTATGTACTATATACTAAGTTCAATCATAATTTTAGTTTACGGGTGCATGTTACTGCTATGTTGGTTCACTTACATTTATCTCTACTTCTACTCACTTTGATTCCTTTTTGTATTTATATTGATAGGGTAGAATTACTTTTAATGATAGATTTCGACGGACAATGCACCTTGGAGTAGACCAAAACCGAAATATAAGGGTAAGTTGTTTGTTGTACTATGATTTATGTATAAACTTTAAATTCTATTAATATAATGATTTGTCATTTTTAGGAGAAGAATATTCAAGTACCTAACCGTATGAGGCCTGGCATTGATGAAGAGCACCACACCATTTGAAGGAATATGGAGACATTATAGATCTTAAGAGTTTCTAGCATGATATGTTGATTGTCATCAATCTCAAATTTTAGAACCATATGTATTCTTTATTTATATCAACGTTGAGCACGCAATGTATGGATAATATTTTGCTTCAATAATAGAAATTGGTTTGAGGTGATTTAACATTTTTATGTGTCATTTTGGTGTTGAATCTTCTTATGATGTCATGTGAATTAGTATAAAAATATTGCTTGAGGTTATGTATACAAAGTTTTCATTTAAAATTTGATATTCACTATAGTAACAATTAATTAACATTTAATAAATCTTTCAATAATCAATAACCAAATCATTTACAGTAGTCCCTCATAAATATATTGATGAAGGTCTTTAGTCCCTAAAAAATGTAGTGTTGAGGTCCAGATTGACCATCAAAATTGCATTGATGACGACCACATAGCCCCTCAAAAATAATATTAATGAAGGCATTATCCCTTCAAAAATATATTCTCCAGTACCATCAAGTCCCTCAAAAATGTATTTATGAGAACTAAACATGCCCTCAATAATGTTATTATGAAGGCTAAATAGTCCCTCAAAAATGTATTTATGAAGGCTAAATAGTCCCTCAATATAACATTCTTGAGGGTCAGTTGGTCCGTGACAATTATATTCGTGAGGGCCACTGGTATTTGTCACGTGAGTTCTCTTCACGGACCATTTGTGAGGGCCAGACTCACAACCGTCCCTATTTGTGAGGGCCTGTAGAGAGAGGTTTGTGACATGACTCACTCGTGAATAATGGCCCAATTTTTACTAGTGACACTTCTTATTTCTTGTGATGTCATACATTATTTCTGGATGTTCACTGCCAAAGCAACATGGGACCTATAGGGTCACACACAAGGAGGAACCTAGAAAAGGATTTCACTCATGAATAAGGTTTGACTTGATTACTATAGTGTTTAGGTAACTGATTTAAACAACATTGGTTGATATATAGCTAACTAGGAATGTGAGTCAACTGACTCAAGGGTTGAGTCGACCGATGCATGTGTCATGATTACTAAAATGTTTAGGTAATTAATTTAAAAAACATTGGCTGACTAGGAAAGTGAGTTGACCAATTCATGTGTTGAGTTGACCAATTCAAGTGTCTAGTCGATCGAATAGATGATTAGTAAGACTGGATATTGATGTTGATGTCATGTTATTCATTGATTGTTGCATTGAAATCCAATATGTTTCTAAATAGAAAAGTATTCCAATCAGCTGACTAGATGTTCTAGTAGATGACTCGGGTGTGAGTCAATTGACTCGTAATCCTCAACATCTAGAAATTCATAAAATTCCATCTTTTCAACTCTAGTTGATCTGGAAACTATGAACCTAACCCTCCTATAAATAGAGGGGTAGTCAAGGCTTTTAGAAGAAAAAACTAACACCAAAAAATGTTGTCCTCTCACAGTAGTGGTAACATGAGATCCCAAAGCAAGTATTACCCATCATAGAAAGAGACAACAAGGGAGAACAAGTTAGTGCTGACAGGTTGACATTGAAGGGACAAACTCCTCCCCTTTGGCTCTAGTAAAGTGCAATGAGGAGTTCTGAGTGGTCCGTTTGAACTACCATAGAGGTGTGGAGGCCATTGCCAACACACTAGAAGGATGACAACAACTGTTGTCTATGGTGTCAGTTCAGGAGGCAGCTATAGTAACCACCTAGATTCAGTAACAACACTTTGTGAGGATTATTATACTTGATCCAGGACCATGTATATACCTTTCAAATCCTCTTTCCTAGATACATTGTTTTTGACGTGATCAACCGGTTCAGGATTCAAGCTTTTTTTTATTTTTGCTTTCTGCTTCTCAATTTCCTAATAATGGTATCAGAGCCACGTCAATCTATGGTGTATCAAGATTTAAATCAATGTGATTGGATTTATTTTATTGCATATAATGTGAATATTAACATTATTAATGTGCATATCCAATTAAATACCACATATGATTCTAATATATATTTATATAGGATATGATATATATATGCAATCTATATGTGCCGCCCTAAATTTTTTTATGGTGGATGTATGCATGGTTATGGCTAAAAACCATGTGGATGTGCATGCTTGGTTGTTTGGTTTCTTTCGGTTGCTATTCAGTTTGCATATCGAGCCTTTTTTTTCTTTCCAAATGTAAACTAATGCTATCCTTCCTATACACCCCTCAGATGTAATTTGAGGTTTCTCTTTTACAATTTAATAAGTTAATAGGAATATGATAGTTTTGATTTTTTTAGGAAAGAGAAGTCATTCTACACTATGTGAGTTGACCGACTGGGAAGTCGAGTTGATCAACTAGAGGACCAAGGAGGCAAGTTGATAAGAGGAGATAACCGATCATCTAGAGGCCAAACTAATTTATTAGAGGAGTCCAATCACTGCATGAGCTAGAGCTAGTAGACCAACCAATGGAAGCCAATTGACCGATCAAGAAGTCCAACCGATCGACTGGAGGGTCCATCCAATCGACTGGCCTCTTCCTACAATATATTTTCAAGAATAGGTTGCTACATGAGATGTATGACCTTAGGTGGTAGCAATTCTTTATGTATCTAAATAATTGCATTAGTATGGCCATAACCACTGCTTATATGCTTTCTGATTGCATGTTTCATTTGTGGATATAGCATGTATATGATACATATTATAAGTATGTGGTGACTGGATATGTATTTGTATTTATCTATAAAATGCCACAATAAATATATAGTCTTAGATGATTTTGATAAGCAGCACACATGAAAAGCTTGATTGACTAATGTAGGTTATGACAAAGCATGGTTCATCATCTATCTCGTGAAAGTGTGATGATAGATATGTTGATCTACCAAAGCACGGTGCATATTCTATCATGTTGTCTTTTAGGTCAGGCTTAACTAGATGGCCTTAATGAGATTAAGTGCCTAGAAGCATACAAATGGATTGTGACAAAGATTTATGCACACCATCTATGCAAGAGTTGCATTTAGATGCAATTGTCAAAAGTTGACTACCTAATAGTCAAGTTGTGGGTGATTAACCAAAGCTGACTCATGATTTTATGAAATATGGATCTTGGCTGACTAGAAGGTTATATGTTTCAATCTTCTAAATTGATAGTGAGGGATGTCAATTTAAAAAAGTAGTGGGAGCAGTAATTAATTAAAGGCCTAATTAATATCATCAATATTACCAATTCAAATCAAAAGTGTTTTGACAAAGTGCAAATTTTACCTTTGTAGAAATAAATGGAAAACACACTATCATTGTGATTGGTCCTAGAGAAGGAAAAACTAAATGGGAAAAACTTCCATAATTGGTTCAGGACTTTGAGAAATGTTCTCAATCATGAGTGCAATCTATATGTTCTTGAAACACTAGTGCCATAGGACCCCCCTACAAATGTGCATAAGGCTGGAATGGATGCTTACTTGAACCATGCTAATGATGTTGCAAACATGAAAAACCTTATGCTAGACTGTATGAACTATGAGTCTCATAAACATCATGAAAACATGGACATTCTCAAGATGGTAACACATCTTATGAATCATGTAAAGCAAGAAAGGTATAATGTTTTCAAAGGGTTGTTTGAGTGCAAACTGATAGAGGGAGATCCAGTAGATCCCCATGTGCTCAATATGATTGGCCATGTGGAACATCTAGCAAAACTAGGATTTACTTTAGTTCAAGAGTTGGCCACATATATGATTCTACAATCATTGCATGAATCATATAGCTAGTTTATTAGTTCTATCTCTTGGATAACTTTGCTAAACCTTTGGCTGAATTTCTTGGCATGTTGATAAATGTCGAAACACAAATGAAGAAGGAAAAATTCTTGATGATGATCAACAGAACAAAGTCCAAGGGCAAAGTCAAGGATAAGAAATGTAATGAGGCAAAGATGAAGTCCAAGTCTTTTGCACTTAAGATAAGGAGAGGGGTAAGTGCAAAAGGAATTCGTCCTTTTGACTTATACAAACTGAGGAAAATGAAGCAAGGGTAGAGATCTCTACTTCAGGTATATATGTAATTGAGATTAACTTCACTTTTTCTTCATCTTGGGTATTAGACACCAGATGTGGATCACACATTTTTCTCAAATGTGAAGGATCTAAAGAAAAAGTAGACCTTTGAAGAAAGGTGATGTTGAACTACGTTTGCAAATGGAGTAAGAGTTGTTGCTAGTGCTGTTGGAACCTATGAGTTACTTGTGCCAAGTGGGATTGTAATATAGTTGAAGTACTACTATTATGTACTTGCCATTAATAAGAACATCATATTTGTATCTTGTTTGGACATGAATGTATTTGAATTTCTTATAAAGAATGGTCGATGTCGTATTATTAAAGATGAGGTATTTTATGATAGTGACCCAATGTCTTATGGTCTATACTTGTTAGATTTGGAGACACACACATATAACAGAAATACCAAAAGACTGCAACTCGATAAAGTAAATCAAACATACCTTTGGCATTGTCATCTAGGGCACATAAATGAGAAATACATTTCTAGACTCCACAAAGATGTTTATGTGGACTCTTTTGATTTTGAATCAATAGAGATGTATGAGTCTTGCTTGTTGGGCAATATGACAAAGGCTGCTTTTAATACTAATAGTGAGAGGTAAAATGATCTATTAGGACTCATATGTACTAATGTATGTGGCCCTTTTAGAACATATTCTATAGGTGGTTATCAATACTTCATTACCTTTATTGATAACTTCAATAGGTATGGTTAGGTTTACTTAATGAAACATAAGTCAGAAACCCTTGAAACGTTCAAGGATTTCACAAATTAAGTATAGAACCAACTTGGTAAAAGTATTAAGTAACTTTGTTTTGATCGAGGTGAAGAATACTTAAGCTAAGAGTTTGAGGACCTTTTACAAGACTGTGGTATCGTATCATAATGGACTCCACCTGGAACATCATAGCATAATGGTGTATCAAAAAGAAGGAATCACACATTACTAGATATGGTGTGATCAATGATGAGTTTCACTGGTCTTCTAATTTCTTATTGGGGACATGCTCTAAAAAATGAAACGTTTACATTTAACCATGTACCATCTAAATTGGTTCAAAAGACACCATATGAGATATGGACCGGGAAGCATCCCCAAATGTCTTTTATGAGGATTTGGGTATGTGAAGCTTATGTGAAGAAAATGTTTCATGAAAAGCTTTGCCCTAGATTAGATAAATGTTATTTTGGGTATCCCAAATAAACCAAGGGATATTACTTATATATCCCATTTGACAACAAAGTATTTGTTGCCAAGAATGATGTATTCCTAGAAAAGGAATTTATTTCTAAAGGAATCAGTGGGAGGAAAGTAGAACTCGAAGAGGTTCGATACCAACAAGAAAACATTGAACTTGTATAGGCACAGAAGGAACAAGGAGACTCACAAATTGTTGTTGAATGTCAAGTTCCTCATGTAACATGAGAACCTCATAGATATAGTAGGATATGCCTTGAGCCTGAAATATTTTATTATGTTATGACTCAAGAAGGTGATGGGTTGGACATAGATGATGAGCCAACGGCCTACCTAGAGGCTATTGAGGAACCAGAGTCTAAGAAATGGCTTGAGGCCATGAGATCTGAGATGGAATCCATGTACATCAATAAGGTATGGACCTTGGATGATCCACCTAAAGGGGTAAAACCCATAGGATGCAAGTGGGTCTTCAAGAAGAAGACAAACATGGATAGTAATGTACAAACGTATAAGGGCAAACTGGTTGCAAAAGTCTTCAAACAAGTTTAAGGCATTGGCGATGATGAAACTTTTTCACCAGTTGCCATGGTTAAGTCCATCAGGATCATGCTTGTCATTGCATCTTATTATGACTATGAGATTTGGAAGATGGACATTAAAACTTCTTTCCTTAATAAGAATCTTCTTGAGGATGTGTGTATGATACAATCTGGGGGTTTTATAAATCCAAAAGAATCCAATAAAGTGTGTAAGCTACAAAGGTCAATCTATGGATTGAAGCAAGCATCTTGGAGATGGGATCTTCGATTTAATGAGACAGTCAAAGAGGTTGGCTTTAGTCAAAATGAAGATGAACCATGTGTGTACAATAAGGTTAGTGGGTGAATAATTGTATTTCTCATATTGTATGTAGATGACATACTATTGATAGGGAATGACATCCCCACTTTACAGATGGTAAAGAATTGGTTGGGAAATACCTTCCCTGTGAAGGATTAGGAAAAGCATCCTATATCCTAGGAATCAATATCTATAGTCATAGATCTAGAAAGCTTCTTTGCCTAAGCTGGAGTACATACATTGATAAGTGTTGAAAAGGTTCAGCATTAAAGACTCAAAGAGAGGGAATTTTCCCATATCTCATGGAGTTAGCCTATATAAATCCCAATGTTCTATTTCTTATGAAGAATGAGAATGCATGAGTATGATTTCATATGCATCTACAATTGGATCTATCATGTATGCAATGTTATGCACTAGTCCCAATGTCTCGTATGCCTTGAGCATGATGAGTAGATATCAGTCAGACCCCGAAGGAAGTCATTCGATTGTTGTAAAGAAAATACTTAAGTACTTGAGAAGAACTAAGGATCACTTTCTCGTTTATGGTAGTGAGGAAGAGTTGGGTGTAAGGGTTTAAACCAATTGAATCTTCCAAATTGACAAAGACCATTATAGATTGCAATCAGAATTTGTGTTTTGCCTCAACAACAGAGCTATAAATTGAAAAAGTTCTAAGCAAGAGATTGTTGATGATTCTATGATAGTGGCCAAGTATATTGTTGCATCTAATGCATCAAAGGAAGTTGTCTAGTTCAAGAAGTTCATCAGTGAACTTGGGGTGGTTCCAAGCATTATCGATGCAATAGAGTTGTATTTTGACAACAATCGAGCTATTAAACAAGCTAAGGAGTCCATATCACATCTGTGTTCCAAGAACATACTATAGTGGTTTCATCTCATACGAGAGATCATACAATGAGGATATGTGAAGATTTGCATAATACTGACTAAAAGTAATGTTGGTGTTCCACTGACAAAAGTACTTTCAATACTAAAGCATGATGGATATTTTATATCACTTGGAATAAGATTCATGAGTGATTGGTTGTAAGTACAAGTTGGAGTCTATCGGTATGTATGACCAGAGAGCCAATCATGTGATGGTTGTAACGTGGCATGATGTAATTGATTTGATAAAAATAAAAGGCAATTATATTTATTTCATTTTCTTTAGTTAAAAGATAATGACATAAGATAATAAATATCTAAAGAATGATCTTAATCAATGGTATATTTCTTCATGTTTAGGACTTGGACAATGAGATCATCTGTAATATAAGAGTACATACATTCTTATTATGTTCATAGTCAAATATTATTCTGGAAGTGAAATAAACAATAGTGATACACAAGACTAGAATGTGTGTTGACTAATGACAAAGTCTCATTAGTCATGATATGGGATATCAAATCAAACACATAGGTACTTGTTTGATAACAATGTACCAAACAAACCGACCTTGAGGATGATACATGGAACCATTCAATGGTAGTCAGGATCATCTCTCAAAGTGATAGTGGTTATTGTGGTTCTTAGACCTAAAGTCACTACACTCATCACATGTCATTTGATGTATCTCGACACTATGCAACATGACCTTGAATAAGGGTTCCATAAAGGTGGTGCTTCCAGACGTTGTGACACATGAGGATTGACTGTGAGTGATGTAGATTGTATTTATCCCTCTCATCAGAGTTGATCTCTATAACGAACTGAATGTATAATCTTAATCTAGCCCCTTTTTGTATGCTTTCCTTTCATTTCTGTCCTTTATGTCCTTGATGTTGAATTAGTGGAATTTATAGAGGTTGGGTGTACATTTGTTCACTATTTATGCCAATATAAGGGTTTATGCACAAATACCTCAGTGAAAGTTTATATAAGGATCTTAAATGCAAAACATCCACTTAAGTGGGATAATGGTAAATAACTTTGTACTAGAAGTTTCTATGGCCTTTTGGAATAAGAAAAAGAAAAGGAAAATCTAAAACAATGAAAATGTGACATTAAATGAATTAATTTTCCAAATAGTGGAAATGTGAGTAAATTGCCTAAAAATCATAAAATGGAAACTCAAAAGATAATTCTAAGTCCATATTTTCATTTTCTTTGAGTTAAAGTTTACTGAAATGGAAAGTTTCACAATTTTGGGAAATTAGTAATTATATTTGCATTAATTGGAATTACACAATAGAAGTTATCTCAAAAATATAAAACAATTCATTTAATTACTACAAAAGTGGAAGCTAATAACAAATTCGTAATCGAAATATTAAAATAGGCCTTTGAGTGAATTTTCATCCAATTTGGAAAATCTTTTATAAAAAGGTGAGGAATAGGAAAGAGAAAGTGGGTAGAACCTTCAAAATATTAAATAATGTACAAACAACTTCAACATATGAAATTAGTGGCAAATTCGTATCCAACAAACTTAATTTGACTTGTGGGTGAAGTTTCACCAAAATTTGATGAATCCTAAAGTCATTAATGCATGAGAAAAGAGAAATAAGATTTGCTTAATTAATGAATCAATAGTCTTCAAAAAGAAAATCTAATGGCATATTCAGATTCTACATGTTCATATTATGCCAAATGTCAAATTTCAATTAGTTTGGAGTTAGTTTGCACCCTCAAAAGAGGAGAGGAAAAAAGATAGTTGAATATATCCACACTTTATTCGAATCTGATTTGGAATTACATTTAATGTGTCACGTGTAGTATCTTCATGTGATTTTATTTTTTTGTTGTGCGCTCGATTTGGACCATTGGATTCACAATCAATGACTCCTACTCATCATCAAGCTTGAGCTCAAAAAGTAAACATGATCAATTTATATGCGATCTTCAAATCAAGATTCCTTGCGCCCTACTTAACCTCCGATTGGGATTCTTTTTCCATTGTATTCCAAATACAATTTCACACATAACAACCCATTGATTGTGTTGTTTTGTCAAGGATTTGAGAAATAACTAAAACTCCTCTTGGGTTTCTCAAACCTCCCATGCCTATGAACCCTAACGTCAAACCACGCCTATAAATAGATGTATCCCAAACATCCTAGGTTGATTTACTAACCTTCTCTCGTGCTAATTTCTCTATTGCTCATGTGTTTAGTTATTGATGATCAAGTATGGATATAGGTCTTGCGGTGCTATTCCTGAGTGGTGGTTGATATCAACATAACAATCAGATAGTTAGGTAAGTTTTGTTTCATCCAGGCTACCTTTCACTGCCTTCAATTTATTGTTTTGTCTCTCAATCTGTAGATTCTACAAAATTTGAGTTGAACTACTTGAAGCCATGGTCGTCAAGAGCTAGGGGATCAGTGTGTTTTCCCTTTTCTACCCCTTTGCATTCTCTTTTCTTAGTTTTCTAACTAAAGGGAATAATGATCAATTCACCTGACCGAAGCCATGTAAGTGTTGACTCGAAGACATGGCTACCACTGATTGGGCCATGTCAGTGGCTCAGTCCCGATCTCTTCTCATATCTTGTAAGGACCCTGACCTGAGTTTTGGGGTGACCATGTTAGCTTTGGCTTGATCTTGTGTTTAGGACCTTGTTCTAATATTTTTAGATGTGATTAGAGCTTGTGGAGAGTTTAAGTTTACAGTTTGAGCATGTTTGGATGATGTTTATGCCTTTTGTGCTAGTTTTGGTGCAAATTGCAATTTACCCAATATAGGATGTTGATGTGCAATTTGCTACCTATAAGTGTTCCTTATCTCTCTTGGCTTCATGAGAGATAGTGTTGTTCTTTGGGGCACTTTGTTTGAACCTTGGTTGAGTGGTGTCACCCTTAGTGGTGATTAGGGTTTTCTAGGGATGGTGTGATTTAACCTTGTGGCCTTGTTGGTTTGTCTCGACCTAATTCGTGACACATAGTTTGTTGAGGGGGTGTCACTGTATAGACATTTCCCCTTGGTGTGTTGGTCGTGACCAAGGTTGTCTTGAGTTGACACAAAGGCTTGGAGAGGTGTGTTTCGACCTAGGTTGCTTGTGGTGGTCTTGGTGTCGCGACCTAGTAGTGTTGTTAGGGTGTTTCACGACCATGGAGCCCCTTGGAGTGTCATGATTGTGACATCAAGGGTGGAGTTGCTTTGGTGGTCTAGTTCTAACCTATAGTGTATCACCATGTCTTGCATGTCATTCTTAAGTGGTTGCATGTTATCCTTTTTAGTGGACAAGTCTCTCTTTGGAGCCCTATCCTATTGACACGTCATCCTTTGTCTTACCTCCCTTCTCCTTTTCTATATGAACCCTCTTATCTCCATGAAAGTGGTTCTTTATGGTCATCTTATTCCTCTCTTCTCTTGTTCTCATCCTCGGATCTTGGTAGAGCAAGAAGGAGTGTTCTTGGTGCCTTGGAGGTGGTTCATCCCTTGCATGTGGTGCTTGAGGTGATCCTTGGTCATCTCCAATCTTTATGAGTGCTAATTTTATTTCTTTTGTGTTTCCTTAGGATCTTCTACCTCATGCCTTAGACTATGTTTTGACATGGTTGTCGTTCTTGAGAGTAATATCCCCATCAAAAGGGCAATAGGTCATGTTTTGACGAGGCGACACCCAAGTGAGAGGGAGTTTTATCTCGCTTCCCCCTTCTTTCTTTTAGTTCAGTTTTAAGGGTTTACTCACTTTCTTGAGCTACCCTTTGACCTTGGTGTTTCCCCTTTCTTGAGGTACTCATAAGGCCGAGTGTGGAGCTATTGGTGGAGCTTTTCTAGCCCTTGGATCGTGTTCTTGGAGTTCTGGATCTTGGATCTTGGAGCTTCAGTGGTGAACTTCTTAAGGCGGGTTATATAACACTAAATCCTATTTATTATTTCACTTCTCATTACATTTTTTTGTCTTCTCTGCTTAAGATGCTTCTCCATCATTCCAATATATCATGCTAAACCCAAGAACTCATTTTGCAGATTTTTCATGCTTGGTTTGGAAGTAATCCAAAACTGTAATATTTCTTATGCCCATTTTGGTAGATGTTGTTTCATGGAGTTGCTTCTCCACGGTTAACCCTTGATCCAACCTTCATGTTTGGTGTTTGTGCACCTAGAGGTGGGAGAAAAGTTAGTTTCAACTTTAGTTATCTTGGGCATGGTTTCTTTTCCTTTAATTATGCTTTTCTTGGACCTTTGCCTTAGGGTTTAAGGAGATTGGTTTAATCGAGGTTTCCATGCATGGTGATCGTGGATCTTCCTTATTTGGGTTCTGTTTTGATGACCTAGAAGTTTACCATTGGTGTGGTCATGACCTAAGTGGCTTGGTGGTCAAGACACACCCATTGTAGTCGTGACATGGCCCATGGTGGTTGGCCACGACCAAGTTGGCTTGGGGGTCAAGTTGTCTCTTCCTTGTGGTGAAGTTGGCATAGTGATTATGGGTTAGAAACCTTAATGCTCAACAACCTATTGACCCCTTAGTTCCTTTCCTTGACCTAGCTGAGACAGACTTGGTGCGTTAGGTCATGACCAAGAGGTGTTGCGGTCGTGTCTTAGTGGTTGTTGAAGCCATGGCCAGCTAGAGCTAGGGGATCAATCCCCAGTGTGTTTTCCATGTTCTACTGCTCTCAAATTCTCTTTTCTTAGTTTTCTCGCTAAAGGGCATAATGGTCAACTCGCCTGATTTGTTTCTTGCCTGACCAAAGCCACGTGAATGCTGACCCGATGACAGAGCTTCCTCTGATTGGGCCATGTCAGCGGGCTCGGTCCCACTCTCTTCTCCTTTCTCACAATTTTCTCACTTGTTTGGAATTTTCTAATTTCTTGATTGGTCAAAATTGTAAAATTTATATATTTTAATCCACTTATCCAAAATTAACAAATAAATATGTTTTAGAGTCACAAAAATGTGTCCTTTCTAATAAAAATGGATTCAAGGTCTATTTTCAAGGTTTATCAAAGGAAGATGTTTGGAAAATGAATTGAATGCATAAATCCATAAAAACTACAACTTAATCGTATTAACTCCAAAATTAGCATAAAAATATGTTTTCTTGATTAGGAGAACCTATAACTTGAATGGTGAGATTTTTAGAGTCAAAATATGAGGTTTGCTAAAAAGATCAAAAATTAGGGTTTTTCTATATTACGATGCATTATGTACCCTAATACATGTTAATAAATTGAAATAGGAAAAGTTGAACTTGGGATCATCTAAAATTGGTGAAATTGATAATTGAACTTAGTAAGAGAGGTATGCGCATTCTTACGCCCCAAGTTGGGATATTTGCAAACCTAACCCTATATTCCCTAATGAGGCACTTTATGAACCCTATTCTCTCTTTTAATATTTATTTTGCTATATTTGCCTCACCATTAGTATTAATATTCTATTTCATGGGTCGTGTACCCCACTGTCATGTTTCAAATATTTGTTGCTTCTACTTGCCATGGTTTCTCTTTACCATGTTGATCTTATTATACTATTAGCTAATGTAGTAGTACTTTTATACAACCACCTTAGATAGTGCATGTATTATTTTGCCCTGGGGAATGTGTTATTCTCCCCATTATAAAATTGTTATAGGTGACTAGGAATGTATTAATCTCCCCTCGTCTATAGGTTGAGGTCCGGTAGGTGCCTCAATCCTACTTAGTTAATATAGTCAATATTAATCATGCATGCAAATCTTTTACCATTTTCTTGTTATGGCAAGTATCTATTTGATTATGCCTCATACTCTTGATATCTTCATACTATGATGAAATCTTAGCCTTTATTTCCATGTTATTTCTTTATCTTTTGTTCTTGTTCACTATTGACACATACCTTGTTTGTCTCTCTCTTGATGGGTGACTTCCCAACCACCCAGATGCTAAACAAGATGTTGAACAAGATCAAGGAAGCTAGAATCAGGAGTAGATTACAGTCTTGCTTAAATGATGTCTAGGTTTCTACTACTAGATCCTATTATTTTCCTTTCTAGTTTTTCCTTTCATGAAACTCATGTTGTGAACTGAGTTCAAAAGCAATGTAATAACTTAGTTTTCTTTCTGCCGTTACGGTTGACAATTTTGTATATGAAACATGCTTATTTACTTGGACTAGTATACGTGCATCCCTCAATATCTATTATCTTTGTGAAAGATGGATGTTTTGTATTTCCTTTAAATTTTAGTAAGGAAGTTATCTCTCCTCTTTACAATGTCTTGGCCACTTGATAAGCAAGATTGAGAAATGCATGGCCTTGCTCATGTGTGTCAATATGTGATATTGAGCTCACTTGTATCTCAATAGTCTGCTCTAGTTCAAGAAACATGGATTGAATATTGAGAAGATGGCAATTCCATGCCTTGAGTTCAATCCAGATATCAGAGACAAAGGAACTATACGATTACAGTATCACTGATCACGAATTGTAGGTTGAAGTTGTTCTCCAACTTTCCAATTACTTAGGTAGCAATGATGTGTTTCTAGATACCACTCATTGCTTGTGATGTCATAAACTAGTTATGTACATTCACTTCCTATGTATTTTGGGACCTATAGGGTCACATGCATTGGATTCACCTGGAATAGGAGTTTACTCATGAATAAGGCTTGATTTGATTACTAAAGTGTTTAGGTAATCTATTTAAACAACATTAGTTGATAATTGATTGATAGGGAATGTGAGTTGACCAATTCGTGTGTCATGATTCTAAAGTGTGTAGGTAATCAATTTATACAACATTGGTTGACTAGCAAAATGAGTTGACCGACTCAATTGTTGAGTCGACTGATTCATGTGTCAAATTGACCAATTCAAGTATCTAGTCGACTAATTGTACGATCACTAAGAACGATCAAGGATTGATGCTAATGTCATGATGTGCAATGATCATGCATTAAAATCCAATATGTTGGCAAATAGGAAAGCATTCCAATCATCTGACTAGATGTTCCATTTGACGACCAGGGTGTGAGTCAACTGACTCAAGTGTTTAGTCATACGAATCATGATCCACAACAACCAAAATTTGTGAAAATCTATCTCTTTGAGTGATCCCAAAACCCTGACCCTAACCCTCCTATAAATAGAGGGGTAGTCAAGGCTTTTAGAAGAGACAACTAACACTGACAAACATTGTCCTCTCATAGTTCTGGCAATGTGAGAGCCCAAAGAAAGTCTTACCCATAAAAGGGAGAGATAGCAAGGGAGAAGAAGCGAGTGCTAGCACATTGACATCAAATGGACTAGCTCCTTCTTGTTGGCTCTGGTAAAGCATAATGAGTTCCTGGTGTTCCGCATGAACTACCATAGAGGTGTGGAGGTTATTGCCAACACAGTAGGAGGATGAGAATGATTGTCATCGTGGTGTCAGTTTAGGAGGCCTCTCTGGCAAATCCCAAATTTAGTAACACCATTTTGTGAGGATTGTCACTAGATTTTCTCTAGGACCATGTATATGCCTTGCAAACCCTCTTTCATAAATACATTATTGTTGACACAATCAACTGGTTGGGGATTCAGCCATACTTTTTTTAGTTTCTTCCTCTTTATTTGCTGCCTGATTTCTTAACAATCTTCCCATACATTAGTTCTAGAGAAGTCTGACATATCTTGAGTCTAGAAGGTTGAAAGGGATGTACCAGCCACTAGCCCACTAAGGAGCAGCACACTCACCCATAGACAACATACTCATAGACGGATACTCGAATTCGATTCGTCAAGCATCCAAATCCAAAACCTCAAAATAGGTTGGATAAGATGTGACTGCCTCTCCATGCTATAACTTGGAGAAGATCCTACATCATATCTAGGAAAAATAATGAATTGGAGTCAGCTAAAGTATAAATGCACGATATAATATAGTTTTCAAAATTACTACGCCTACCTTAACCATGGTCATCATATCCAGTTTTCCTCTCCACTACTTCTACAACACCCTACTAGTGCAACCAGAGAAATGGGAACAAGTAGGAAGGAAGGCGTACAAATAGCCATTTGGAGCACTCAAAGTGACAAACCTATGGAGCTGAAACTGTTGATAGACCCACATATGCAAAAATAAGCATCAAAGCGAATTGGAAACTACAATTATTCCAAAGCATGAAATGCAAACAAAGATAGGTCAAAGTTTACTATAATCAAGCCTACAAAGACTCCACAATTTTTTGTAGCTCCTAAAAAAAATCAAATTGATGCTAGTGGAATGCCCCAATCTGTGGGCTCGGAGTTGGCATATCACTATGATCTGCCAGTCTTCCTCCTATCTCCTCTCGCCAATGTCATCCCTTTGAAACACCTTAATCTAATAGCTACCACCACTGCTTGCGTGAGAGAGGAGGAAATGGGAAGGGTGCTTAGTCATTCCTCGTTGCCTCTCTTTTAAAAGACAAACCAATACAAACTTGCAAATAGGTCCCTAAATTTCTAGTAGAATTTCCAAAACTCTAAATAATAGAATAAATACAAAAATTAATAAAATTAGAAAATGTCAAAAGTTGAATCTAAAATTAAAAAAAAACTTTATTTTTCTTAATATTGTCCGCCAGATCTATGTAAAATCCTTTAGCATCATGGACTATGACCCTAAACTAATTCCCCATCTTTTCATTTCCAAATCATTCAGGGTCCTGGACTACGACCCAAAACTAGACCAACGAACCACATTTTCATTTTTGAATCTTTTTGGATCCTATCTAACAATCTAAAAATTGAGCCATGCCAAACCTCATTTCCAAATCTTTCATGGTCCTAGACTATGACCTAAAACCAGACCAATGATGTGCATCAATTGAAAAATCTTTCTATGGTCCCACATCATGACCTTTAACTAAATAGCTCAAAGCTTCATTTACAATCTGTTTAGGTCTTGGACCAAGACCTAAAACTAGACCACGAGCCTTGTCCTAAATATGCTCCCAACCCTATTTCATCTTTTTACCATATGAGGTCTCTACTCATGACCTAAGATCAGAATTCAGATTGCCTCTCAGTGAAAAACCTTTTGACAATCTCAGATCATGACTAGGTTATCAGCTTTTCTTTCACGCACACATATTTTGACAACCTCAGATCATGACTTAAATTGAATTGTGAACCCCACCTTATGACCCTAAGTTATGGCACATGTCTCCAACTTCCAAGATTGAGAACTAGAATGTCAAGGAGCCTAGGCAATCTAGAGGATAGAGGATGAACCAGTAAAGAAAGACGTCATGGAGGCTACCTTTCACTAGATAATAGTATGAACATCCAATATCAATTCAATCTCAGATGCCTAAATCACACATACAACTAATCAATACAGTCACTAGCCAGAAATGTCACCTTAAGTCTAAAAATCTTGTCTAAAACTCAAAATCACTAATCTTGACAATCCAAGCCCTATATCAGTAGGAAAATTTTCATATTGTGATGATTAAGAGTTCTAGTCCTAACTCTGAATTGGCCCACTAAAAAAACTATAATTTAAGATTCTTACAAAAGGGGATGACTAATCTTTGTTTCCCAAATCAATTTTTTAGGAAGAACAGTTGCCACTACCTCCCAATGATCGCAAGATCCTATTCTTAATGTCTCATTGACAAACTACAACCTACCTTTATTTTCTCACATTCACCTTTTTCTCACTAAAACATGAGTTAGTGGGAGAATTAGGCACTTTGGTTTGAGAATTGAATCAATGATGAGAGACACTTTGGTGACCAAAAAACCTCTTCTAACTCATCATAACTTCAGGGGAGCAAATGCTGGGTCAATTACATGAAATTATCTAAGTCATACGATGTCCTTACTCTAAAGCAATCATTTTTTTCCCAACCCTTTCCTTACTAATTCATTTAGAAGAAAGAGACACCACACACTTTCTTTCCATCCTCCACGAGGTTTATCATAACATCCTTGACGAGTTCAACCTTTTTGGCCGTCCATTACCGAAAAATGGGGGCCATACTTGGCTCAAGCCTGCGATTCTCACTATTATTGTGACACCCATTGCCACACAAAGTGAGATTACTCAAAACATAACTGTGGAAGAAAGATCAACAAATAGATTACTGGAAAACACTAAAAATTAAAGTTGTTTCATAAAAGTGCCAAACTACAAGAACTTCTACATAAATGTGCTTTCATGCCTCAAACCACTTACTATCTATGCCATCAACCTGTTACCAGAGAACCTGTTCCAGAACATATATACACGATTCCACCACATAACATGTATACAAGACAGGGATGACTCTAGGACTCTATCAAAATGTTCCCAAAGATCCGAGTGTACATGGATGACTCTAGGACTCTATCAACAAAAGACATCCAACAACACTTCCAACCTTATCAGCTAATGTTCCTCTTACTATTGCTCAACCACCGTTGCACTATCTCTACCTCTTCATGCTCATCCACCTAAAAAGGGTGTGGGAAACCTACAAGGTGAGATTCCAAATCTCAGTGGGAGATATAACTCCCCACCAACTCTATTATTAACATAGATAAGATAAACTCAGGACCAGTAAAGTTATAGCTATGTGAAATAGGTAATTATCATTAACAAGAAGAGTAATTACTACTGAATTATGAAACATCTTAATAATTTAAAAGGAATATGAAGATCATGTATAATTCCTATCAACAACACTGTATAAAGATCAAGCAAGGTCTCATCCCATGTTTCTGTATTTTGATCCCACAGAAGTATACTGCATGCTAATTATGCATTTTACTATGCCTCGAGGATTTGGGTTGTACCACACAAATCCCACCGACCACTTAATAAGTTGAAATTGGTGCCATACAAGGTCTAATGTAAGAGCCAGAATCCATGACCTCACCTTCATTGGTCAGTACGAGTGAACATGTAGTGACATCATAAGTCAACTACTTCCAATGACATATAGTCTAGATGTGCAGATTTAGCCCACCTTGGTACAGGTCACGACGCTAGTGAAATTTGAGCCACAGTTCATAGCCGTACTTTTCTTGGGTATGGCTTGCATCCACTCATGTGTTACATATCATGGAGCTACATTCCAAAGTTGCACTCTTCCATGTATGGCTCATATCCAATCATGTGTAACATATCCCTAGACATAAGGGGATATTCGTCCTCACCCCCGCATATTCAAAAATATGCACTCTGAGTTAAACTCATTTCCCCATTCAACAAGTGTTGACACTGAATGGATCTATGGAATAGGGAAAAACTACAAGATTAGGTTCCACTTTGACTAATTAGTATTATTTAAGCATCTTTCAGCATCAATAAAGTTACAATGTATAAACTCCAAGCTAGTTCTTGATGAATAAGGGCATAACAATCACCAGAACATACTGAAACAAATAGGGTGTGATATCATCACTTCCTGTCTTTTTTCAACATGTGTCCATCACAAGGACCACATATTTTAAGGTGACAACCCCTCCTCTCACCACTGAGGAAAACATTATTTCATACAAGGCATCAATCCATCATCAAGTCATAAGACCATTTCCTCCTTTTTCTGTGTACCACATCACATGTGCCATACAAGGCTTATTCAAACATATCATAGCCACCATACCTCATACTTGTCTATGTACAACAACTGATGTTACATGCATAGTTAGAAACTTGTAACAAGAAGAGAAATACATAATTAACAATGTCATCTTATAAAATCCATGCCATACATATTACATCATTAGAATTAGGGTTTCCATTTAATCAATTAGGGTTTACAAGGTGGGGTCAACAACCACCCTTAGATCATTACTTCCATCATCATCATAAGGTATGTTGTGAGATATAGAAACAAGGTTCTCATTATCGTACATACAATCATACCATAGGGTATCACCTCTTATCACTTAAACCTATCTTCAACATGGTGTATCACAAACACCACCACAAGATATCGGCTAGGGTTATTAAAATAGAGTGTCGGGTTAACCCTAAATGTGTCAGGAAACCTCATCAAGGTGGGGTATCAGTTTAGGATGTACTAGGTGAGCAAGCAAGGGTGTATAAGTTTGGAGCACAAGGAATATCATTTTAACATCATGGGTTTATTGGGCAAGAATACCTCAACGAGAGGGTGTCGGCTAACCCAACCTGTCGAGCAACACCATCACATGGTGTGACGCGCAATGCTTGTATGTCGAGTATTGAAAGGGTGATGGGTTACTTAGGGTTTCAACATTGCATCTGAGCTATGATGGTTGCCAACATGTCAAGCATTAACCCCTCTCAAGGTGTGATAGCCAGAGCTCTGACAGGCAGCTCTCTCAACACATGCCTAGCCATAACAGCCCACCCTCCTAACACACGTCGGCCTCATCATCTCCAAGTCCCTATGACCTGCCACAAGGGTGATAGGTTGTGCAACACAGGTCATGATGATCAACGTTCTTCGTGCATAGAAGCAACCAACCCATATCGTTATAAGTGTTACAAGATTGTGACGTCTAACAATAAAACATGTCGACCCAGGCCTTGCCAAGGTCGTGACGACTTGTCACAAGGTGTGATGGTCAGTGGCATCACAGGTATTGACGGCCACCCATAACATATCGGCCTATTATGCCTATCAGCCTCATCATCTTCAACCTAGGAACACTCATTCAATCAAGGCAAGAAAGAGTAACACAAGGGAAGAAACTAAGTAAGACTCTTCTCCCAAAACAGAACACAAAACCACCAAGAAGGAAATACTAGCAAGCAAGGGATAATGAGCCAAATGATAAAGAACAAGATAGCATATACGAAGTGATAATAACAAAGAGGGTTTAGAGTTATATAACCCGCCTCAAAGATCACTACAAGATCCAAGCTCCAAGCTTATAAGCCCAAGGTAGAAGAAGATCTCCCAAACTTGATCTACATAACACCTCCAAGGAAGAAGATGGAACCATGGTTAGGAGGGTTCAAAGAAGAAAGAAAGAAGGTAACTAAGATCCATGGTCGAGAAGAAGAAATGAGAGATTAAGGATCATGGCTTACTAAGGTAGAGGTTGAAGGTCACACCACAAGCTTGAGACTCATCCACTAAGCTCCAAGAGAGAAGCTCCTCTAGCTCAAGGTCGTCCATCAAAGAGAGAATGCAAGGATAACCAAAAGGATTCTCTTACATGGAGAGAAAGAGGTATATAGTGATGAGAGAGAGAGAGCAAGGGGAAGGTGTTGTAGCCTAAGGTGACACTTGTCAATGAGAAAGAGCCACATGCAACACCATGCAATGGGGTGATAAGATCTATGTCTCGCCCACTAAGTTCCCTATGATGGTCATGGCCGATACACATATCCACCTACTCACAAACTGATAGGGGTAAAGCCCTAGATACCACAAACTGATAGGATGTCTCTCAAGACACCAAAAAATTGATAGGATATCTCTCAAGGCACCCACAAATGGATACAAAGCATCTCCAAGGCTCTCAATCCCAAGACAACACTTCTAGGTGTAAGGCACACCTCAAACATGTGCCCAAAACATCACCAAGAATGTCACCACACAACCAAGGTCCAAATAAGGTGCCCATCTATTTATATTTTCTCTAGATGATGCCAAGAGAGAGAAGGAACACTCTAGAGGTGGAAAACTTACAAATCAAACCCAATCATGGGTAAATTGTAAATTGCACTAAACCTCTCCACAAAACACAAGCATCAAGCTCAAACAAGGAATTTAAAATTCCAACATGCCATAATTACATCTCTGATGATTAGAGAAAGGAGCTAAGAAACATAATTAAGTAAAACAAATAGGGTTATCCCAAAACCAAGGTCAGGGTCCTTACAATTATCTCAAATCTTATCTTGAGAGGGCCAAACTATTGACACCCCATATTTGCTCACCGAGAAGAAATTCACGGTTATTGTCAATTCTCTAGATAATGATGTAATCCGCTCTACATCCTTCTCAATTTCCACATGTTTGCTTTTTCCCAAATTTTCCCACCTATTTAATACATCCATTTTGCCCATTCACCCAATTTGGGCTCTTCTGCAATGAAATCTTCTTTCAGACTGAAAGTGTAATTTGTTGTTCATTTTTTCTTTAAATAGGCTATATTTTGATAGATTGCCCATTTGAATTGTCTAGAATTATATATTCCCTTTTCAACTGCCTTTTTTTGAATAATTTGAAAGATAACATAGATTTATGTTTCTATGCAAGTTTTCTCTAATTTTTACCAGAATTGTCCTAAAATTACTGAGAAAATGAGAAATTTCATTTTTTTCACCCAGAGGAAACTGTGCGGATCATAGCCATCCTCTAGTGCCATGTGGGTGGATCGCCTCGTTCCACATGACAATGGTGCACATTAGCATGATTCACCACCTCTTCCAAATGTTGTCCAGAATCCTGAATCCCAATCGATGACTATAAATAGAACATCATACCCAACGTATATAGGGCTTATCTCATATGTCCTGAATCCAGAGAAATGTCTCTCTCTCTCTTTAATTTCATATTTCCTATGATTATAGGATCTTTCCTCTAACACCACCTACTCTATTAGATCAGTAGAATGATAAACTTCTCTAATTGTTGCACGTAACTACTGAATCTACTATCTGTTTAACTCATGATCTATAACTATTGAATTTGACATGATTAATTACAACATCTAACATGTTATTTTCTATAACTACTTTTCTGCTCTGATAGTTGTCATTTACTACTACTTCTAAAAACTACATTTAGTTCTCTAAGTACATCTATGTTATCCATCCCCTAACATCTTACACATTGGTCCTGGTCACCAATGGAAAATCTCTACTGTGGGAGGTTCTGAGGTGATTAGGACCACAACACACCTAAAAATTAGGATGGTTTGGGCCATTATAGGAAGTCCAGGAACATCTTCAACCCCGAAAGCCCAACCACAATAAGAATCACATTTTTATCTTGTTTTCATATATCCTTTAACTTTATGATCCTAAATCGCTGAACTTCCTCACTAACCAATAATGTTTTGATAATAGTTTATAGGGGGAGATGGGGTTGTTAATCCTTCCCAACTCGTTACTAGATTGTCGGATCTAATCTCTAGTTTTTTTTCTATTTTCTTATTCTGCAAGGAAAATCACTCAATTTACATTTTGGATCTCATAGTCTAACTTTTTTCCTCATTTTTTATACAAAATGTAGTGGAGACTCTGGCACTTTTTTATGCAATGTTTCACAATTAAAAAAGGATATAGTTTTATTCCCTGAATATCTCTTTTTACCCTTTTTGGATAGGGTGCAACAACTTCTATTTCAAAAAGGTTGTAGATGAGTTATGTGGTAATTATAAACGAAATTACACTGCCACTGTTCCACCACCTACTTTTGAGGTTGTTCTTTCCTCTAAGATTCCTGGAATAAAATTAGAGTTATCTGAGGATACCCTAAATTCCTACTTCACTACAATTCTATTACATGCACTTGGAAGCAAACGTATCCTCAACACCTAAGCCTGATTTGTCCTGATGGATTCTGTAGGGATTTTAAGAGTGTTTAGAGTGTTTTAAGAAAACCCATCCTAAACACCTAACACAAGAATAGTTATACCTTCAAATTATATCAATTGAAACCAAATTATTAAGATCAATTTGAAGTCCTATCTAAGAAAGCATAGAAAGGATGAGAGAAATTGAAACATGCACTTGGACAAGGTGGTTAGAGTGTCTCCAATATCTGAACTAGGAGATAGTCAATCCACTACCTAAAGAGTTCAACCTCTAGGTTTTTGCAATCCATGTATACTTGTATTCCATAATAAGAGATACAAGGAGACCACCATACATACAAGGACTTACCTACTCAAGACAAGAGTCTTTCGCCTACACAAGGACTTGCCCACTTATCAAGATGTCTTTAGCTTCAACAAGGACTTACCCACACTTGCATCAAGTCTTTGGACTTGAAGGAATTACCCACTCTTTTTTAATATTTGCCTTGACCTTCTCCTTCACTTGGAGAATATCTTCACTCCTTATTCAACCTTGAAGAAGACTAGTAGCTTTACCTTCACTCGGAGTAGCTTGCTTCAACCTTTGCTCTTTGAGAAATGGGATTGGGAAGATAGGAAGGAATTTGAGAGCATTACAAGCACATGGAGGTAGATCTCTTACAAAGTGCCTAACTCACTCATAAATGCTTTGTAAATGAGAGAGAGAATGGGACTCAAAGGGTTGTTTCACACTCAACTATAGTAAGAATCAAGGATAGCATGAATGAGCAAACTTGGAATGAACTCCAAGGGGTCCTATTTATAGTTGGGGGTGTTCCTTTGAGTGTGGGGCCACTTAAGAAAGAAAAATAGACACTTTATAACTTGCAACATATATTTTTTTATTTCTAACAACTCTCCAATGGTTGCACTTTTTTGTGTTTTCCATACAGTACATTAGGTCGAGTTTCAATAAAGATAACTCAACCAATCCACTAACTAGCAAAGCTAATTTTCAAGCTATTGGTCAAGTTTGTCCTGGAAAACTAGACCATTGAGTCAAAATTAGTTTTGATCAGTTGATCGTTCGGTTGAGTTCTGTGAGTGTACAACTCGCTTGATTTATCATTTCAGAAAATCCACCACTGGATTGGTTGAGATTCAAACTCGACCGACTAGGTTGCTGTGACAAATTTTCCAAAATGATTTTTGAGTGACCAAACGTTAGAATTAAGTGTCCCTGGTTTTTTTCTCATCTTAGTTATAAGTCATATCATCAATACAAGTGATTAAAAAAATAACCTAAGGTGGTTTGGAGTGATTTCCCAAAAAGCACAGTTGTATTGCTTTTGACTTGAACTTAGACAAGCTAAGACTTGTGTAAAATGATCCTTTTCATGTACCTAAATCCTAAAATCAATCTTGAACAAACATATTAGATACATAGGAATGGAATGGTTAAGTCATTATCAAAATATGGACAATGTGTAAGTCTCAAGTCAACATTCTCCCCACTTTTGACAATGACAAACCATTCCTCAATCATATTGAAAAGGATATGTAAAGTTTACCTTAGCCTTATGAATTGCAAGGGGATTCAAAATTTTAACAATGTGAATTACTCCCCCTCAATCAATGCTCATTGTTTCTTGCATAGTTACTCTTTCTACACAAAGCAATATAACATGTATAGACTATATGATCCTTTAGAAAGTCACATGATAAATAATATATTGAACAAGAAAAGGATCACATAGACCATAAAAGCAATATGGTTGAGCTTCAAAACATTAAACTTCTCTCCCCCATTTGACATTATCAAAAAGGAAGGGGGTAGAAGACCACAGAAACATGACTTCTCCAAGCATAATGAAAACATGCATCCACAAGATGAAACATGCAACCTCATAGTATACATCAAACCGAGATGAGAGAGAAACAAGCAAACTAATTCATAATCAAAATACGAGAACATGGCACCAACTCATGAGATATAGTAAATCAAAGAGCATGTCCTCAAAAACAACTACAAACCAAAATGATGAAACCAACATGATGATAGAAATAGTACATCTCATATGATCTACTCAGATGTTTTAGTACAAAATAGTCTAGAAAGATATATATGATCAACATCTACAGACTAGAGACTAAAACATCTAAACGTCTAGGCTATCTATGTCCAAGGCATCATCATCATCATCAATGTCAGCATCATCATCAGAGGCTTTACGCTTGTAGTCATCATCTCCATCTGAAGGCGCAACAGAGATAATAGCTTCACCTTCATCACCAAATGCACCAGTAAAGCCATCATTAGAACCATCTGAGCCAACATCATCATCATCCTCAAATGCCTCCTCATCAGCAACAACAACTTCCTCATCATCCTGATCTGGCAT
The DNA here is from genome assembly GCA_963693085.1 of Alisma plantago-aquatica. NCBI lineage: Eukaryota > Viridiplantae > Streptophyta > Magnoliopsida > Alismatales > Alismataceae > Alisma > Alisma plantago-aquatica. Next base: position 296,284,894 of record OY856411.1, read on the forward strand.
CTCCTCATCGACAAAAGGACTGAAGCGATGACTGTGCCACATGGCATTTTGCTCAGCCCAAGTCATACCAAGGTCATGCAGCTCCTGGGCTTGAGAAAAAGTAGGAGCAGAAGTTCTAAGTTCTATAAGCAACATAGCTATAGGACCACCAAGGAGAGGTAGCACAATAGAGGTAGATTCACCAACAACAGAGGGTGTAGTAGCAGAAGCAGTAGGCGGAGGGGTTGGGTAAAAGTGATTGTATGCATAGGATGCATAATCACCTCCTTGGTAGGGCTGGTAGGTAGGGCAAGGATGAGCACATGATAGGTTCATGGTATACATGATAGCTCATATATCCTGATGCAAATGCTCTTGAACCTAAAGGTTATACCCCTACTGATGCATCATGTAACCCATCAGGGCTTCATTTGATACATGAAAAGAGGCGTGGGTTGGTCGGGATGATTGAGGTGGTGGAGGATCACAGGTGGAGGTGAAGGCTCCAGGTGTGGTATAGGAAGGGTTAGGAACACTCTTCTGAAGTGTGGTCTCACTAATGCAAACTCCTTTTTGAGTAGGTTTGTAATGAAGGTCATGAAAAAGAGATTTTCTAGTGGCAATCAGAAAAAGACCACAAATCAGGGCTAGGTAGGGTGGGTGGGTTCCTCAGGTGTTCTTACCAGAGTCAAAGTAGGTCATGTGATGGAGGACATATCTAGCCCACTTGACTCTGATGTTCTTTAAGATACAGAACATAATCAATGTGGTATTCTCTGTAATTTCAGTTTCATTTTTCTTTGGATGAATATTGCACTTGACTACTAGGGCAAGTATACGGTTCTTGAGGTCTAAGGTTGAGGAGGAAAGGGTAGACTTCTTCCTATATGGAAACTGAGGTTTCTTCAAGAACTTATGTATGTTAGGGAGAGTGAGATCATATTGCTTGTAGAAGGCCTTAGGGTCAAGTAGGTCAAAACACTTAGGGTAATCCTTTCTATGAGTCAGTCACCTCAGTACTAGAGAAAAATATATTCAAGGTATCCTCAGAGACTTGGAATTTCTTCCCTACTATCATGGAAATAAGAACTTGTAAAGCCCGGGCCCACTGCCCATGGCTCTAGTAGAGTTTCAAGAATGACGACTGACCCCACAAACCACCACTAGCCTTAACTGTGTGCTTTGTCCTCATGCACGTGCAAGCCGGGGTCAACTTCCCGACTGGTCACCCATCCCAGTACTACTCCAAGCTGAGCACGCTTAACTATGGAGTTCTTAGTGATGGGCTCCCAGAAAAGGAGGTGCACCTTGGTGATATGGGTAGTCCGATCATTCCTAATAATATCATGTTATCCAAGGCCTCAAATCCTGGGATGTTACAATCTCCCCGACTTAGACTCTTGACGTCCTCGTCAAGGCTCAACTATAAGGCCTCATAATCTCTTCCCCATTTCAGTGCAGACCCACAATGGCCCATGGACACCCAGCTCCCGATCACGGAATACCAGCGCAAGGGTGGCTACGTCAACCATGGACAGCCCTTTCCTACATGCCTGGACCGCACGGCTCAAGATTGGCATGTCACATGCCCATGTGGGCCCCACCTACTGGAGGGGTTATGGCTTTGATACCATTTGTAAAGCCCGGGCCCACTGCCCATGGCTCTAGTAGAGTTTCAAGAATGACGACTGACCCCACAGACCACCACTAGCCTTAACTGCGTGCTTTGTCCTCATGCACGTGCAAGTCGGGGTCAACTTCCCGACTGGTCACCCATCCCAGTACTACTCCAAGCTGAGCACGCTTAACTATGGAGTTCTTAGTGATGGGCTCCCAGAAAAGGAGGTGCACCTTGGTGATATGGGTAGTCTGATCATTCCTAATAAGATCATGTTATCCAAGGCCTCAAATCCTGGGATGTTACAGAACTACTTGAGAATTAGGTGGGGGTATGAGGGTGTCATAATTCCATTGCAAATTTGTATAGAATTTGTGAACGGCTTTGGTTCTTTTGATGGAATTGTGGTAGCACACATGTTCAACACTCAAGGCAGAGAGGTGGTGGTCATATAGAAACTTGGAAACTTAATCAATAACCTTTCGTCTACATGGGCTTGGCTCAAAAAGTGCATGAAAAGGAAAGGGGTTCCTAGGAAGGAGCTCCTTGTACCTATTTAGAGCATCATTGGAGACAAAGAAGGTATCATCAAAGGGTATAAGGCACAAGTTGGAGGAGGATGATGGTGCTCTGGAAGGGGTGGCTCTCTTTCTCCTATTTGAAGAGAGGGAGATAAAAATAAGCAGATTGAGAGGTTAAAAACGTAGGAAACACCACCACAAACTATCCAAACAACTAGGGTTGATGGGCAAGAGTTCAAAGGAGGTCGAGCAAGGTTGAACTAGGGATAGGGCGAGGATGGTCGGGGCTAGGATTGAGAACTTGAGGGAGCTAGAGAGTGAATTAGCTAATTGTTCTCTAGTTGAAAGGGAGAAAAGACAGCTGAATCACACTTAAGTTTGCTTCAACCCAGCCATCGGTCAAGTTCTGTGACTGGAAAACTCAATTGAATGGCTTTTTACAAAAGCCCTCATCCACAAATCAGTCGAGTTGGCAACTCAACCGACGATCAACCTAAACCAACATTACAAATTTTAATTTTTAGCCATTTGAGTGCTAATAAAATTTAATTTTCTAGTCCATTTTACATTTTAAACATACTTAGGCACATATCACTCATTATTGGGTACTATTTTATGATAAAATAAGCATTTGCGATAAATACCCAAAACAAGTGTAAAACAAGGCATATGAACATAAATGTTTTTAGCACTTTAGCAAACAAGGGTGACCAAGACATGAGCAAAGCATATAGGATAGATTGCAACTAGATAGAAGGCATATTAGATTCATACAAAATAGTTATGAGCAGTTTAGATCTAATAAAGTTAAATTTCTCTCTAGCTAGAGTTTTAGTAAAAATGTTCGCCAACTGATTTTCCGTGACCACATGCATGATATAGATATCCTTTTTGGCAATGTGATCACGAAGAAAATGATGGTGGACCTCTATATGCTTGGATCTACTATGCAATATAGGATTGTAAGATAAATTTATTGCACTAGTATTATCACAATAGATAGGAGAAGCATCAAAATAAATGTTAACATCTTGGAGCATTTTCTTCATCCATAGGACCTAGGTACAACTCTCAGTTGCAATGTATTTAGCCTTGATAGTTGATTAAGACATTGTGCTCTGTTTCTTGGAGAACCAAGACACCAAGCATGGTCCTAGGAGAAAGCAAGTGCCACTTGTGCACTTTCTATCAATCAAGCATCATGCATAATCCACATCATTATAAGTCATAATAGTAAAGTCCCTTGACTTGGATACCATAGTCCAAAATTTGGATTTTTGGCTAAGCACCTTAAAATCCTCTTAACATCTATAATATGTGATTTCTTGGAATTTGATTGAAAGTGAGCACACAAGCCAACACTAAACATTATATCAGGCCTAGAGGTAGTTAAATAAAGTAAACTTCCAATCATACCTCTATATAGCTTCTCATCTACTTTCTCACCTTCTTCATACTTGTCAAGTTTGGCGGGGTTTGACATGGGTGTGTCCATCAGCTTGGTGTTCTCCATCCCAAAGCACTTTAGTAACTCACTTGTGTACTTGCCTTGGTTGATGAAGTTCCCATCTTTAGTTTGCTTGATTAGAAAGCTGAGGAAGAATGTAAGCTCACACATCATGCTCATCTCAAACTCACTCTCCATAAGATCAATAAACTCCTTGCAAAGCTCAAGATTAGTTCCGCCAAAGATGATATCATCAACATATAATTGAATGATAAGAAAATTGTTATAAGTGTGTTTGAGAAAAAAGGTAGAATCTACTTTGCCCATAATATACCCATGATCTAACAAAAAGTTCTTTACTTTCTCATACCAAGCTCTAGGTGCTTGTTTGAGTCCATAGAGAGCTTTTTGCAACAAATAAATATGGTTAGGTAAACTACCATGTTCAAAGCCTAGGGGTTGTGCATCATACACTTCCTCCTCACCATTTAAAAACTCACTTTTAACATCCATTTCATAAAGAAGAACATTTTTATAAATAGCAAAAGAAAGCAACATACAAATGGACTCAAGTCTAGCTATAGGTGCATGTGTTTCATCAAAATCTATACCTTCCTGTTGATTGTAGCCTTGATCCACTAACCTTGATTTGTTCCTTACCACCTTGTCACTTTCATCTAGCTTGTTGCGGTAGACCTACTTGGTATCAATGATCTTTCTATCACTTGGTCTTGGCACTAGGGTCACACTTTGTTATTCTCGAATTGCTCCAATTCTTCTTGCATGGCTAGGTTCCATTCATCATCCCTAAGAGCTACTTTGACGTTCTATGGATCCAGTAGTGAGATGAAGGCGTTGTTGGCTTGTTCTTTGTTGAATACAACCCGCATCTTCACTCTTTCAAATGGATCACCTAAAATCATCTCTTTTGGATGATTTTTTGCAAAGTGGGGAGTTGGATCCTTATTTTCTTCATCTTTCTCTTCTTTTTGAGTGACTACCTCTTTTCCCTTTTGGGTGATGTTGGGTTTTTTAAAATAGGAATCACCTCACCTACAACATCATCATTTGGAACAATATCTTTGGGAATAGAGGGGTTAGTCTCAATAAACTTAACATTAATGGATTCTTCTACTTTAGCAAGATCAACATTAAACACTCTATAAGCCTTGCTAGTAGTTCTATAGCCAAGGAAGAAAGCCTTATACGATTTCAGATCAAACTTGTCAAGAGAATCTTTCATATTTAAAAACATTAAAAGGACATCCAAAAACATGGAAGTACTCAATAGAAGGCTTCCTACCATGCCATAGCTCGTAGGGGATTTTCTTCAAAGAAGGATGTGTGAAAACCCAGTTTTGCACAAAACATGAGGTACTGACAGCTTTGGCCCAATATTTCTTAGGATTCTCATTCTCTAAAAGCATGTCCCTAGTCATGTTCTTTAGTGACCTATTCTTCCTCTCTACAACCCCATTTTGTTGAGGTGTTTGAGCTGAAGAGAAGTTATGTGCATAACCAGATTCTTCACAAAAACATTCAAAAAGGTCATTTTCAAATTCTCCCCCATGATCACTACGGATGGAAATGATCTAGCAAGAAACTTTGTTCTCAACTAGTTTAGAAAAAACTAGAGAAAACATCAAGCATATCACTCTTGGAAATGAGACAGAAAGTCCAAGTATATCTAGAGAAATCTTCAATAATAACAAGGAAATATTTGGAACCACAAATCAATTGAGTTCTCATTGGTCCAAATAGATCAATATGGAGAAGTTCAAGAGCTCTTTTGGTACAAAAGATCCCTTTGGATTTGGAGGAGGACTTGGTTTTCTTTCCTTGGGTACAAGGTTGGCATTCCTCATCCTTTTCAAAATCTATTTTGGGAAGTCCCTTGACCAAGTCCTTTTTGCTCAACTTCTTCAATTGATGCATATTTACATGACCAAGCCAGTGATGCCAAAAAGAAATAAAATTTGAATTGACTACTAGGCATATACTAGAAATAGGCTTAATAGATTCAAGCATAGTTACATAAAGATTACCACTTCTAGTTCCCTTATACATGACATGATAAGTGAGGGAATCTAGAATCAAGCATTCAAAAGAAGTAAATAGCACAAGGTAACCATTATCACATTATTGACTTACACTTATTAAATTGTGATGTAGGACATCCACAAAGAGAACATTCTTGATACACAAGGATTCACCTACATCACCCTCACCTTTCACCTTACCTTTCTTGTTGTCCCCGAAAGTAACTAAAACTCCTTTCTTCTTAGTGAAGTTGTTGAAATGGCTTATGTCACTTGTCATGTGTTTAGTGCAGACACTATCAAAAATCCATCTTCCTTTTTCCTACAAGAAAGGAGAGTGTCAATTCCCAACTCAAACTTTGGGATCCAGAGTTAACTTGGAGACCCATTTCATCTATGGGTTGGTCCCCTTTGGCTTGTAAGGACATTAAGTAGAATAATGATAATCACTTTTGCAATGTGAACAAATCATAGGGTTCTTAGTGCCATAGGACTCTCCAATGAAAAAGGAGGTTTCCTTACTCTTGTTCTTACCTTTAGCTTTATTATTGACCTTAGGTTCTACCCCTGAAAACCCCAGACCACTAGTGCCACTTTGTTTGGTAGAATGGTCAATGATTCATTTAGGGAGTTTTTCCCTTTGAGGAATTTCTGCAGAGATGCTCTAAGTCTATGATTGTCATCATTAAGAGATATAATAGTAGAATACAAACTAGAAAGATCATCGCTATCATGAACAAGATATATCTCTAAATAGAGGGCTTTAGTCAAATAAGAGTCTCTTTCAAGAGAGATAGAAGCAACATCATTACTAGGAAAAATAGATCTAGAAGATAAATCATTATCTTGACCAAGCAACCTAGCATTTTCATATTTAAGCAATTGTACTTCTTGAATATAAACATCCCTCTCATCTCTATGAGCTTCAATAAATACCTTGAATTCAACATTTTCAGTTTTAAGTATTTCAAGCGCATTTAGGCACTATTGGTTATCTTCCTTAAGAGTTTCAATGTTCTTAAGGTAAACACCATTATCTACCTCAGCTCCATTGTATTGGAGCTCAAGATCAAAAAATTGGCCTTGAAAGTTATCAATGCTCTCAAGATGAATTTACTCATTTTTCTCAAGAATTTTAAGTTTAGCATACAAATCATCAATGATTTTTCCTAACCTCTTTCTTTTAGATTTGTATTTAGCAAAAGAAGAATGGGTAGAAACAAGCATATCAATAAGAGTTTCTTTAGCTAACTCATGCAAGATTACCTCACTTACCTCACCAATATCTTCACTTGTCGAGGCCATGAGTGCAAGGTGGCACTCTCCATCTTGATCGGAGCTTGAGCCAGTTGAGGATGATGCTTCCCAAGCTGCATTCTTGTGTTTCCTCTCCTTCTTTTCTTTCCTCTTGTACTTGCACTCTTTCTTGTACTCTTCCTCCTTCTTGGAGCTTCTACAGTGGTGTGACTTTCTAGACTTTGGACATTCACTCTTGTAGTGCCCATTTTACCCACACTTGTAGCACCTTGGAGTAGAAGAAGAGGATTTCTTTCCCTAGAAGTGCTTGCCCTTAGAGTAGTTGGCTTCATGCTCACTAGGGACATCATCTTTAATGGAGGAGGAAGGAGAAGTCTGGTAAGCAAGTTGTTGTTGAAGGATGAAAACCTCCACTTGATCATTTAAGGAACCATCTTTGACCTTTATAGCTTCCTTCTCTTTTTTCTTGGGTTCCTCTTTTTGCTTGTCAAGTCTTGGCTCATGAGCTTGTAGATTGCCAATGAGCTCCTCGGTTGGAATGTCACCAAGACTTCTCACTTATTCAATGGAGGTCACCTTTGAATCCCATCTCTTTGGTAGAGATCTAAAGATCTTGGAGTTGATTTATCCTCTATCAAAAGTGTGTACCAAAGAATCTAGACCATTGATGATGATGTTGATCCTAGAGTACATCTCGACAACTCCTTATTTCTTCCCCATTTGTGGAGATTGGTTTGATTGAGGTTTCTATGCATAGTGATCATGGATCTTCCTTAGTTGGGTTCTATTTTGGTGACCTAGAAGTTCACCGTTGGTGTGGTCACGACCTAGGTGCCTTGGTGGTCAAGACACACCCATTGCGGTCGTGACATGGCCTATGGTGGTTGGCCATGACCAACTTGGCTTGGGGGTCGAGTTGTCTCTTCCTTGTGGTGAAGTTGGCCTAGTGATGATGGGTTAGAAACCTTAATGCTAAACAACCTATTGACCCCTTAGTTCCTTTCCTTGACCTAGCTGAGACAGACTTGGTGCATTGGGTCATGACCAAGAGGTGTTGCGGTCGTGTCTTAGTGGTGGTTGATGTCCTACGGTCACAACACATAGTTGGTGGTTGAAATGAAGACCTAACCCTAACCCTAATGTTAAGGGTGAGACATGAAGGAGATGGGTCACAACATGGTGATGGTGTTGAGGGTTGAGACACCCATGGTGGATGTCACAGTCGTGACATGTCATGGAGGGTGGCCGCAACCCATGTGTCTATATGGTTACATGTTGTGATGATAGCTGGTTATGAAGCACGTATGAACACCTAATGATAATCATGTATGTACTAGTATAATGTTTTTAGTGTATTATCTAATATATTCTAATGATGTTACCTAATGCGAATACACTCCAAGATGATGTAGGGTTGTGCTCTAATATGATTGGTTGACTCTAACCTTATAAACCCTAATCGGCTAAAGAGGGAACCCTAAACCCTAATAGTGAACAAGTTTTTCTTATTTCCTTATCATGGATGGTTATGATGTTATGTGATTATCTCTCTTGATTATGACCTTCTAACCATGTAGGTGTTATGAATTTAATTTCCATAGCTAGTGTGTGCTATGATGGCTATGATGTGCAACAGGTTGAATATGCCCTTGTGAGGCATGATGATTATACATGTGATACAAGAATGTGGTAATTGGGTCCTATGACCTAAAAGTAGTAGTTTCCTATTATGAGATAATGTTTCCCATGATGAAATGAGTGATTGGTATCCCATGGAATGTGACTTGATATTCATGATGTGCATGGAAATAATACAGGCATCATGTGGTGATAGTGTGACAAGTTCTTACCATACATGTTTTATATCTTTTGGAGTTTATGTTATAACCTTATTTTGTAGAACTTGTTCTGGATTTACACGTTATAACTTGATAGATGCCAAAAGGTATTATAATGCACTTAACTAATCAAGTGGAACCTGAATAGGTAGTTTTGTCTTGTGCCATAGATCCATTCAGTGCCAACACTTTTTGGATGGAAAAATGAGCTTAACTCGAAGCATATATTTTTTTAGTATGTGCGGGATGAGGGTGAATATCCCCTTACGTCCAGGATATATGAGATAGCCATGTGTGAGCTAGTCTCCTAGTGATATGTTGTATATGATTGGTTGAGGTCCATACCCTAACAGGAGTGCGGTTGTGGGTTGTAGCTTAGTGATATGCGATACAGGATTGGCTACAGGCCATACCTTCATAGGAGTGCGGATGCAGGTCGTAGCTCAATTTCACTAGCATCATGACATGTACCAAGGCAGGTAAGACTTCTACAACTGGAATATATGTCGTTGGTAGTAGTTTGACTTGTGATGTCACTACAGGTTCACTCAAACTGACTGAGGGGGTGAGGTTTTGGATTTCGGCTCTTCCATGGACCTTGTATGGAACGATTTTGACTTAGTAGTGGTCGGTTGGATTTGGGTGGTACGACTCAAATCCTCAGGGCATAATAATATAGTACGTAATCATCCGTGTAGTATACATGTATAGGATCAAACATGAAAATATTGGATGAGGCCTCTCTTGCTTGTATAGTATAGTTGACAGATGATATACATGTTCTTCATATCCCTTCTTAGTCATATAATTGTTCTATTGATTGATGTAGCTACCTAATTTGTTTAGATAATCATATCTACTCTGTTATAGTAATCTAACATGTTTAGTTAATGATGATGATTATTCTGATCATATTAGTAGTCTAGCTACATATCTTTGTGGCAGATGTACTATCTGCTTTTTTACATGTTAAATATGTGTTATAATAGAGTTGGTGGAGAGTTATATATCTCACAGAGATTTGGAATCTCACTCATGGGTTACCCATATCTTTTAGGTGGTCATGCACAAGGACATAGAGATCGTGTTGTGGAGGCCAAGTAGTAGCAAGAAGGGCAATACCTACTGAGGTTGGAGTGCCGCTTGCTAGTCTTTTGTTGTTCGAGTCCTAGAGTCATCCTTGTACACTCAGGTCCTTGGGGGTAGTTTTTGTTTATGGTTTTACTCATGTTTTTTATGATGATGTCGATGAGAGTTTTGGGGTTTGATCGCCTCTTGCTGTATAGTTGGTTGTTGTACAGGTTGATGCAAGTGGAATATATATATCGTGTGTGACAAGTAGTCCTTTCATGCATCGTGTTGTACATAACGTTGTTTCAGGTTATATAATGCATATGACAAGTGTCTTTGGATCTTCTTGTGATAAGCTTTTTGATGTTGTGCCTTATCATTATCATTTTTAATTTCTAATGTTTTTTAGTAATCTCATTTTGTGTGGCAAAGGGTGTCACACTTCTCACAATTTTCTCGCTTATATGGAATTTTCTAATTTCCTGAATGGTTATAATTGTAAAATTTATATCTTTTAATCCACTTATATAAAATTCACAAATAAATATGTTTTAGAATTGGAAAAATATTTTTTTCTACAAAAAATGTTTCTAGGTCTTATTTCAAGGTTTATTGAAATATGATTTTTGGAAAATGAATTTAATGCATAAAATCGATAACAATTACAACTTAATCATTTTAACTCCAAAATTAACGTAGAAATATGTTTTCTTGATCAGAAGAACCTAGTAAGTTAGTTGGTGAGATTTTTAGAGTCAAAATCCAAGTTTTTATAAGAAGTTCAAAATTTTGGGTTTTCTACATTAAGATGCATTACGTACCCTAATACATGTTAATCAATTGAAATAGGCAAAGTTGAACTTGGGATCATTTAAAAGTGGTGAAAGTTGATAATTGAACTCAGTAAGAGAGGATTGTGCATTCTTACATCCCAAGTTGGGATATTTGCAAACCTAGACCTATATTCCCTAATGAGTAACTTTATGAACCCTATTCTCTTTTAATATTTCTTTTGCTATATTTGCCTCAAAATCAGTATTGATATTCTATTTCTTGGGTCTTGTACCCCACTTCCATGTTTCAAGTATTTGATTCTTCTACTTGTCATAGTTTCTCTTTAGCATGTTGATTTTCTTAGACTATTAGCTAATATAGTGGTACTTTTGTACAATGACCCATAGATAGGGCATGTATTATTTTGCCCCGAGAAACGTGTTATTCTCCCCATTATAAAATTATTATAGGTGAATGGGATTTTTTTACACTCCCCCTCATCTATAGGTTGAGGTCTGGTAGGTGCCTTAATCCTACTTAGTTAATGTAGTCAATATTAATCATGCATGTAAATCTTTTACTATTTTCTTGTTATGGCAAGCATCTATTTGATTATGCCTCATACTCTTGATCTTTTCATGTTATGATAAAATTTTATCCTTTGATTCCATGTTATTTCCTTATCTTTTGTTCATGTTCACTATTGACACATACCTTGTTTTTCTCTCTTTTGATGGGTGACTTCCCAACCACCCATGTGTTGAACAAGGTGTTGAATAAGATCAAGGAAACTAGAATCAGGAGTAGATTTCAGTCTTACTTAAAGTATGTCTAGGCTGCTACTTCTAGATTCTATTAGTTTCCTTTTGAGTTTTTACTTTCATGAAACTCATGTAGTAAACTAAGTTTAAAAGCAATGTAATAACTTAGTTTTCTTTCCGCTGCTATCGTAGATAGTTTTGTATCTAAAACATGCTTATTTAATTAGAATACTATACATGCATCCCTCAATATCTATTATCTTTGTGAAAAGATGGATGTTTTGTATTTCCTTTAAATTTTAATAAGGAGGTGATCTTGCCTTTTTATAGCATGGTATTAGAGCATGTTGGGCAGCTACTAGGGCATAAATTGAAATCAAGGGTGTCTAGAAAGGATCAAGGTCCAGGGACTAGCAAGACTTTCCTCTACGCCACTAGCTTGATTTATGAGGACTCCCAGATCTGCATGATATCTTCCTAGCCTAAGCTGATATTGACTATTTGAAATGGCGTGCCCATAGGAAATAGTATCCTTAGATATCCCTATTGTATACTCCTATAAATCTTATGTTATATCCTTGTCTTTCAGGAAGGGATATTTGTTTGGGAATAGGAACAACTCTTCCATAGGAGCCTCCTCTGGAAACACTGACAATCAAGATACCCCGATGAATCCCCAAAGCAAGACAACCCCTACAACTCCTGTAGGCATACCTATCCTGACCCCTGAGAAACAGATGAGCATGTTCCGCCAGCTTCTCTAGACTACCTTGGTGGGACAACTCTCCAATGTTGCAGCCACTGCAAGCAATCCTAAGGAGTTCACTCTGACATACTTCATCAAGATGAAACCACCATACTTCAAGAGAGAAAGTGAGCCAAGCATGGTGGACAAGGTTGATGACTGGGTGTTGGCCCAAGAGTGCACTTTCAAGGTCATGGCATGTCCTCCTCATCAGATGGTTCTTTTTGCAACTTATGTGCTGGATGGGCCATCACGGGTTTGGTGGATGGGTATGGATCATACACGCGACACCTCAAGCATGGCCTAGGAGCGGTTCCTCAAGTTGTTCTGTGAGAAGTAAATCTGCCCCACTTATATGAAAAGGAAGGAAGCAGAGTACTATAGATTGCGACAAGGAAGCATGAGCATCTCTAAGTAAGTTCAACATTTCCTACTTCTAGAGTGTTATGCCATTGATCTTAGAGATGAACGAAGATCGACCCTTTTCCTGGAAGGACTGAGCTATAGTGTAGGATGCAACCTTGTTCCCTAGCTACCTCTTACTTTTCAACAAATAGTGGACAAGGCACTGGTGATAGAGTCCTATCCCATATTTTAGTCTTCTAGGAAAAACAACAACAACAATAAGAGAAAGAACTCAGGTAGTAACCAAGGATGCGACAAGTACAACCATTGTTCTCATTTTCATCCACCTGGGAGGTTCCCAATTGGCAATGCTTGACCTCAAAAAGAGGGTCGACCTACACCTATCTTCCATGAGTGTGGCCGAGCTAGACATGTCTGACCTAATTGTCCTAATCTTCAGCATGGATAAACCCCAACTCAACATCCTACACAACAACCTACTCAACAAAATCTGCCTCCAAGGAACAACAATAACAACAACCAACAAGTTCGTCAACCACCTATGAAAAGGCAGAATGGTAGAGTGTTTTCTCTTAATGCTGAAGAAGTTGGAGAAGATAATGAAGTCATCAAATGTACTTTACATCTTAATATGCATCCTATTAAAGAACTTTTGATTCTGGCTTGTTGAATACCTTCATTTCAAATCATCTTGCTTCAATGTTGGAGAAAGAATCTGAATACATGGATCATGTGCTAGATGTTAAAACCCCTAGTGGTGAATTTGTTCTTCTCATCTCAAACTCCCGACCCTAGACCTTTGTATCTCTGTGAATATGGTTCCTTATGATTTCATCCTACTCGATATGTATGATTTTGATGTTATCCTGGGGATGGATTGGTTGAAGAAGTATACGGTATTTTTGTTCTATGAAGAATTGAAAGTTAGTTTGTTACATCTTAATGAAGGAAGTATATGTATTCAGGATAGGAAGTGAGAGGATCAACAATTTATAATCTCTGCTATCAAAGTCGAAAAGCTTGTCTCACAAGGGTGTAGAGCATATTTAGAATCTGTCATTCTTGATGCCACACCTCCTTCTCTAGATCATATAGATGTGGTGAAGGACTTTCCAGATATTTTTCCTGAGGAGTTTCCCGGGTTGCCCCAACTCACAAGGTGGAATTTTCCATCAAGCTTGCACCTAGAACTTCACCTATCTTGAAGCCACCTTATCATTTGACACCTGTTGAATTCATCGAGCTTAAGATGCAGTTTCAGGAGCTTCTTGACATGGGTTTTGTTTGCCTTAGTGTTTCACCCTAGGGAGCCCTTGTATTTTTTATGAAGAAGAAGGATGGTTCATTATGGATGTTCATGGATTATCGTATGCTTAAACAAGTGACCATCAATAACTATTATCCTTTATCCCACATTGATGACTTGTTCGATTAGCTAAAGTCTTCCACTGTGTTCTCAAAGATGGATATGTGAAATGGCTACTATCAGATGTGTGTGAAAGATCAACATGTACCAAAGATAGCTTTTACAACTCGATATGGGCATTATGAGTTCCTGGTCATGCCTTTCAGCTTGACTTATGCCCTTGCTACTTTCATGGATTTGATGAATCGAGTGTTTCATCATCATCTCAATTAGTTCATGGTTGTGTTCATTGATAATGTCTTGGTATACTCTAAGTCTAAAGAACAACATCGTGAACATATGTGAATCAATATGAATACACTTAGAGATAATCAACTCTATGCTAAATTCTCAAAGTGTGAGTTATGGATGAAGGAAGTGATGTTTCTGGGTCATGTGATTTCTGTCAGCCATATTGTTGTTGATCCTATAAAGGTAGAAGTTGTGACCAAGTGGAAAGCTCTAAAGTCTCCGTCTGAGATTTGTAGTTTCCTCAGTTTATCATGTTGCTACCAGAGGTTTATCAATAGTTTTTTTGAGTTGGCTCTTCCTCTAACTAAGTTAGCATGAAAAGAAGTCAAGTTTGTATGGACACCAGAATGTGAGGACAGTTTTCAAAAGCTAAAAGGATGTTTGACATCTACTCATGTTCCTGCGGTACCTTTAAAAGGCAAACCTTGTATTATTTTCACTAATGCTTCTAAACAAGGATTATGGTGTGTCTTGATGTAGGAAGATCGAATGATTGCCTATGCTTCACACTAGTTGAAACCTAATGAAGAGAACTGGCCTATACATGATTTAGAGCAAGCCTCTATCATGCATGCTTTAAAGATCCGGTGACACTATCTGTTTGGAGTTAAGTTTGAAGTCTTTTCTAATCATAAAAGTTTGAAGTATCTTCAAAAATAAAAGGATCTGAGTCTAGGACAACAAAGATGTATGGAATACCTTAAGGACTATGACTTTATCATCACTTATTATCTTGGTAAAGTGAACATAGTTGTTGATGCTTTGAGTCGAAAGATGCAATCTGTATTGCTCTAAATCTAGAGTATGTTGTTGATGGTTGAGCTTGGATCTAGGGCTTGAGATGTTGTTCCTGAGTGTCGGTTGATATCATCATAACAATTGGATAGCTAGGTATGTTTGATTTCATCCAGGATACCTTTAGTTGCCTTCAATTCATTCATTCATCTCGATCTATAGATTCACCCAAATCCGAGTGGAGTTTCTCAAAGCCATGGTCGGCTAGAGCTAGGGGATTAATCCCCATTGTGTTTTCCATGGTCTACCCCTCTCACATTCTCTTTTCTTAGTTTTCTCTCTCAAGGGAATAATGGTCAATTTGCATGATTTGTTTCTCGCCTGACCAAAGCCATGTGAGTGCTGACCTGATGACGGAGCTTCTTATGATTAGGCCATGTCAATGGGCTCGGTCCCGCTTTCTTTTCCTTTCTCACATTTTTCTCACTTATTTGGAATTTTCTAATTTCTTGATTGATCATAATTGTAAAATTTATATCTTTTAATCCACTTATCTAAAATTAATAAATAAATAAGTTTTGGAGTCATAAAAATGTGTCCTTTCTAATAAAAATGGATTCAAGGTCTGATTTCAAGGTTTATCAAAGGAAGATTTTTGGAAAATGAATCCAATGCATAAATCCATAAAAATTACAACTTAATCGTATTGACTCCAAAATTAGCATAAAATATGTTTTCTTGATCAAGAGAACCTATAACTCGAATGGTGAGATTTTTAGAGTCAAAATATGAGTTTTGCTAAAAAGATAAAAAATAGGGCTTTGCTACATTAAGATGCATTATGTACCCTAATACATGTTAATAAATTGAAATAGGGAAAGTTGAACTTGGGATCATCTAAAAGTGTTAAAAGTTGATAATTGAACTTAAGAGAGGTATGCACATTCCCAAGTTGGGATATTTGCAAACCTAACCCTATATTCCCTAATGAGGCACTTTATGAACCCTATTCTCTCTTTTAATATTTCTTTTCATGTATTTGACTCAACATTAGTATTTATATTCTATTTTGTGGGTCTTGTACCCCACTGTCATGTTTTAAATATTTGATGCTTCTACTTGCCATGGTTTCTCTTTACCATGTTGATCTTATTAGACTATTAGCTAATGTAGTGGTACTTTTGTACAACAACCTTAGACAGGACATGTATTATTTTTCCCTGGGGAATGTGTTATTCTCCCCATTATAAAATTGTTATAGGTGACTGGGAATGTATTAATCTCTCCTCATCTATAGGTTGAGGTCCAGTAGGTGCCTCAATCCTACTTAGTTAATGTAGTCAATATTAATCATGCATGCAAATCTTTTACCATTTTCTTCTTATGGAAAGCATCTATTTGATTATGCCTCATACTCTTGATCTCTTCATACTATGATTAAATCTTAGCCTTTATTTCCATGTTATTTCTTTATCTTTTGTTCTTGTTCACTATTGAAACATACCTTGTTTGTTACTCTCTTGATGGGTGAATTCCCAACCTCCCAGGTGTTGAACAAGATGTTGAACAAGATCAAGGAAGCTAGAATCAGGAGTAGATTATAGTCTTGCTTAAATGATGTCTAGGTTTCTACTGCTAGATCCTATTAGTTTCCTTTCTAGTTTTTCCTTTCATGAAATTCATGTTGTGAACTGAGTTCAAAAGCAATGTAATAACTTAGTTTTCTTTCTATCATTACGATTGATAGATTTGTATATGAAACATGCTTATTTACTTGGATAGTATACATGCATCCCTCAATATCTATTATCTTTGTGAAAAAATGAATGTTTTGTATTTCCTTTAAATCTTAGTAAGGAGATTATCGCACCTCTTTACAATGTCTTGGCCACTTGATAACCAAGATTGAGAAATGCATGGCCTTGCTCATGTGAGTCAATATGTGATATTAAGCTCATGTGTATCTCAATAGTCTTCTCTAGTTCAAGAAACATGGATTGAAAATTGAGAGGATGGAAATTACATGCCTTGAGTTCAATCCAGATATTAGAGACAAAGGAACTATACGATCACAGTATCACTAATCATGAATTGTAGGTTGAAGTTGATCTCCAACTTTCCAATTATTTAGGTAGAAATGATGTATTACTAGATACCACTCATTGCTTGTGATGTCATAAACTAGTTATGTACATTCACTTCCTATGTAACTTGGGACCTATAGGGTCACATGCATTGGATGCACCTGGAATATGAGTTTCCTCATGAATAAGGCTTGATTTGATTACTAAAGTGTTTAGGTAATCTATTTAAACAACATTAGCTAATAATTGGTTGATAGGGAATGTGATTTGACTGATTCATGTGTCGTGATTCTAAAGTATTTAGGTAATCAATTTATACAACATTGGTTGCTTGGAAAAATGAGTTGACCAACTCAATTGTTGACTTGATTGATTCATGTATCAAACCGACCAATTCAAGTGTCTAGTTGATCGATTAGATGATCACTAAGAGGGTTCAAGGATTGATGCTAACGTCATGTTGTGAAATGATTGTGCATTAAAATCCAATATGTAGGGAAATAGGAAAGCATTCCAATCATCCGACTAGATGTTCTAGTCGACGACTAGGGTGTGAGTGAACTGACTCAAGTGTTTAGTCGACCGACTCATGATCCACAACAACCAAAATTTGTGAAAATATGTCTCTTTGACTCCTAGTTGATCCCAAAACCCTGACTCTAACCCTCCTATAAACAGAGGGGTAATCAAGGATTTTAGAAGAGACAACTAACACTGACAAACATTGTCCTCTCATAGTTGTGGTAACGTGAGAGCCCAAAGTAAGTCTTACCCATAAAAGGGAGGGATAGAAAGGGAGAACAAGCGAGTGCTATCACATTGACATCAAATGGACAACAAACTCCTTCTTGTTGGCTCTGGTAAAGTATAACGAGGAGTTCCTGGTGTTCCGCATGAACTACCATAGAGGTGTGGAGGTTGTTGCCAACACAGTAGGAGGATGAGAATGATTGTCTTTGTAGTGTCAGTTTAGTAGGCCTCTCTGGAAACTCCCAGATTTAGTAACACCATTTTGTGAGGATTGTCACTAGATTTTTGCTAGGACCAGGTATATGTCTTACAAACCCTCTTTCATATATACATTGTTGTTGACACAATCTTCTGGTTAGGGATTCCAGCATACATTTTTTAGTTTCTTCTGCCTTATTTGCTGCCTGATTTCCTAACAATCTTCCCAAACATCAGTCCTAGAGAAGTCTGACAGATCCTGCGTCTAGAAGGTTGAAAGGGATGTACCAGCCACTAGCCCACTAAGGAGCAGCACACTCACCCATATACAACATACTCCTAGATAGAGACTCAAATTCGATTCGACAAGCATCCAAATCCAACACCTCAAAGTAGGTTGGATAAGATGTGACCGCCTCTCCATGCTAAAACTCAGACAAGATCTTACATCATACCTAGGAAAAAATAATGAATTGGAGTCACCTAAAGTATAAATGCACGATATAATATAGTTTTCAAAAGTACTACACCTACCTTAACCATGGTCATCATCTCCAATTTGCCTCTCCACTACTTGTACAACACCCAACTAGTGCAACCAGAGTAATGGCAACAAGTAGGAAGGAAGTCATACAAATAGCCATCTGGAGCACTCAAAGTGACAAGCCCATGGAGTCAAAACTATTGATAGACCCACATATGCAAAAACAAGCATCAAAGCAAATTGGAAACTACAATTATTCCAAAGCATGAAATGCAAACAAAGATAGGTCAACGTTTATTGTAATCAAGCCTACAAAGACTCCACAAATTTTTGTATCTCCTAAAAAAATCAGATTGATGCTGGTGGAATGCCCCAATCTGTGGGCTCGGAGTTGGCGGATCACTGTGATCCGCCAGTCTTCCTCCTATCTCCTCTCGTCGATGTCATCCCTTTGAAACACCTTGATCTAATATACGCCACCCTTACTTGTGCAAGAGAGGAGGAAATGGGAAGGGTGCTCAGTCCTTCCCTGTTCCCTCTATTTTAAAAGACAAACCAATATAAAACTTGCAAATAGGTCCCTAAATTTCTAGCATAATTTCCAAAACCCTAAAAACAGAATAAATACCAAAAAATTGATAAAAATTAGAAAATATCAAAAGTTGAATCTAAAATTAAAAAAAAACTTAATTTTCCTTAATATTGTCCACCAGATCTATGTAAAATCCTTTAGGGTCATGGACTATGACCCTAAACTAATTCTCAGTCTTTTCATTTCCAAATCATTCAGGGTCCTGGATTACGACCCAAAACTAGACCAACGGACCACATTTTCATTTTTGAATCTTTTAGGATCCTATCTTATAATCTAAAAATTGATCCATGTCGAACCTCATTTCCAAATTTTTCATGGTCCTAGACTATGACCTAAAACTAGACCAATGATGTGCATCAATTGGCAAATCTTTCCAGGGTCCCACATCACGACCTTTAACTAAATATCTCAAAGCTTCATTTTCAATCTGCTTGGGTCTTGGACCAAGACCTAAAACTAGACCATGAGCCTTGTCCTAAATATGCACCCAACCCTCTTCCTCTTTTTATCATCTGAGGTATCTACTCATGACCTAAGATCAAAATTTATATTGCCTCTCAGTGAAAAACCTTTTGACAATCTCATATCACGACTAGGTTATCAGCTTTGCTTTCATGCACACATCTTTTGACAACCTCGGATCATGACTTGAATTGAATTGTGAACCCCACCTTATGACCCTAAGTTATGGCACAAGTCTCCAACTTCTAAGACTGAGAACTAGAATGTCAAGGAGCCTTGGCAATCTCGAGGACAAAGGATGAACCAGTAAAGGAACACATCATGGAGGCTACCTTTCACTAGATAATAGTACGAACATCCAATATCAATTCAATCTCAGATGCCTAAATCACACATACAACTAATCAATACAGTCACTTTCCAGAAATGTCACCTTAAGTCTAAAAAGCTTGTCTAAAACTCAAAATCACTAATCTTGACAATCCAAGCCCTATATCAATAGGAAAAATTCTCATATTGTGATGATTAAGAGTTCTAGTCCTATCTCTGAATTGGCCCACTAAAAAAACTCAAATTTAAGATGTGTAGAAAAGGGTATGACTACTCTTTGTTTCCTAAATCAA
Organism: Alisma plantago-aquatica; assembly: GCA_963693085.1. Taxonomy (NCBI): domain Eukaryota; kingdom Viridiplantae; phylum Streptophyta; class Magnoliopsida; order Alismatales; family Alismataceae; genus Alisma; species Alisma plantago-aquatica. The sequence goes on from OY856411.1 coordinate 296,304,898, forward strand.
TTTTTAGGAAGAGCAGTTGCCACTACTTCCTAATGATCATCAACTCCTATTCTTAATGTCTCATTGACAAACTACAACCTACCTTTATTTTCTCACATTCACCTTTTTCTCACTAAAGCATGAGTTAGTGGGAGAATTAGGTGCTTTGGTTTGAGAATTGAAGCAATGCTGAGAGACACTTTTGCAACCAAAAAACCTCTTCTAACTCATTAGAACTTCATGGGAGCGAATGATGGGTCAATTACATGAAACTATCTAAGTCATGTGATATCCTTACTCTAAAGCAATCATTTTGTTCCCAACTCTTTCCTTACTAATTCATTTAGAAGAAAGAGACACCACACACTTTCTTTCCATCCTCCATGAGGTTTATCAGAACATCCTTGACGAGTTCAACCTTTTTGGCCATTCATTACCAAAACAAATGGGGGGAAAACTTGGCTCAAGCCTGTGATTCTCACTATTATTGTGACACCCATTGCCACACAAAGTGAGATTACTCCAAACATAACCGTGGAAGAAAGATTAACAAATAGATTACCAAAAAACACTAAAAATGAAAGTCATTTCATAAAAGTGCCAAACAACAAGAACTTCTACATAAAGGTGCTTTCATGCCTCAAAGCACTTACTCTCTATGCCATCAACCTATTACCAGAGAACCTACATAACATATATACATGATTCCACCACATAATAGGTATACAATCCAGCTATATAGCACGTTCAAAAAACATCTACTAAATGTTCCCAAAGATCTGAGTGTACAGGGATGACTCTAGGACTCTATCAACAAAAGACATCCAGCAGCACTTCCAACCTTATCAGCTATTGTTCCTCTTACTGTTGCTCAACCACACCTGCACAATCTCTACCTCTTTGTGCATGTCCACCTAAAAAGGTTGTGGGAAACCTACAAGGTGAGATTCCAAATATCAATGGGAGATATAACTCCCCACCAACTCTATTATTAACACAGATAAGATAAACTAAGCACCGGTAAAGTTATAGCTATGTAAAATAGGTAATTATCATTAATAAGAAGAGCAATTACTATTGAATTATGAAACATTTTAATAATTTAAAAGGAATATGAAGATCAAGTATAATTCCTATCAACAACATTGTATAAAGATCAAGCAAAGTCTCATCCAATATTTCTGTATTTTGATCCTACAGAAGTATACTACACTATTGATTATGCATTTTATTATGCCTTGAGGATTTGGGTCCTACCACCCAAATCCCACCGACCACTTGATAAGTCAAAATCAGTGTCATACAAGGTCTAATGTAAGATTCACAATCCATGTCCTCACCTTCATCGGTCAGTATGAGTGAACATGCAGTGACATCATAAGTCAACTACTTCCAATGACATATAGTCTAGCTATGCAGATTTAGCCCACCTTGGTACAGGTCACAGTGCTAGTGAAATTTGAGCTACAGTTCATAGCCATACTTTTCAGGGTATGGCTTGTAGCCAATCCTGTGTTACATATCATGGAGTTGCAGTCCAAAGTTTCACTCTTCCATGTATGGCTCATAGCCAATCTTGTATTACATATCCCTAGATGTAAGGGGATATTCGTCCTCACCCCCGCATATTCAAAAATATGCACTCTGAGTTAAACTCATTTCATCATTCAACAAGTGCTGACACTGGATGGATCTATGGAACAGGGGAAACCTACAAGATTAGGTTCCACTTTGATTAATTAGTATTATTTAAGCATCTTTCAACATCAATAAAGTTACAACATATAAACTCCAAGCAAGTTCTTGATGAATAAGGGCATAACAATCACCAGAACATACTGAAACACATAGCGTGTGATCTCATCACTTCCTGTCTATTTTTCAACATGTGTCCATCATAAGGACCACATATTTTGGGGTGACATCCCCTCCTCTCACCACTAAGGAAAACATTATTTCATATAAGGCATCAAGCCATCATCAAGTCATAAGACCATTTCCTCTTTTTTCTATGTACCACAACACATGTACCACACAAGGCTTATTCAAACATATCATAACCACCATAGCTCATACTTGTCTGTGTACAACAACTGATGTTACATGCATAGTTAGAAACTTGTAACAAGAATATCAATACATCATTAACAACATCATCTTATAAAATCCATGCCATACATATTACATCATTAGAATTATGGTTTCCATTTAATCAGTTAGGGTTTACAAGGTGGGGTCAACAACCATCCATACCATACATATTACATCATTAGAATTATGGTTTCCATTTAATCAGTTAGGGTTTATAAGGTGGGGTCAACAACCACCCTTAGATCATTACTTCCATCATCATCATAAGGTATTCTATGAGATATAGAAACAAGGTTCTCATTATCATACATATGATCATACCATAGGGTATCACATCTTATCACTTAACCCTATCTTCAACATGGTGTATCACAAACACCCCCATAAGATATCAGTTAGGGTTATTAACATAGAGTGTCGGGTTAACCCTAAATGTGTCAGGAAACCTCATCAAGGTGGGGGTATCGGTTTAGGATGTACTAGATGAGCAAGCAAGGTGTCAGGCTACCGACTCAGGAGGGGTTATTGGTTTGGATCACAAGGCATATCATTTTAACATCATGGGTGTATCAGGCAACAACACCTCAAAGAGAGGGTGTCGGCCAACCCAACCTGTCGAGCAACACCATCACATGGTGTGACGTACAATGCTCGTATGTCGAGTATTGAAAGGGTGATAGGTTGCTTAGGGTTTCAACATTGTATCTGAGCTATGATGGTTGTCAACATGTTAGGCATTAACCCCTCTCAAGGCGTGATGACCAGAGCTCTGACGGGCAGTGCTTTCAACACATGCCTAGCCATAACGGCCCACCCTCCTAACGCACATCGGCCTCGTCATCTCCAAGTCACGATCACCCGCCACAAGGGTGATGGCTTGTACAACACAGGTCATGATGATCAACATTCTCCGTGCATAGTAGCAACCAACCCATATAATTTTAAGTGTAACAAGGTCATGACGTCTAACAACAAAACATGTCAACCTAGGCCTTTCCAAGGTCATGACGACCTGTCACAAGGTGTGATGGTCAGTGGAATCATAGGTTGTGATAGCCACCCATAACATATAGGCCTATGATGCCTATTGGCCTCATCATCTTCAACCTATGATTACTCATTCAAGCAAGGCAAGAAAGAGTAACACAAGGGCAGAAACTAAGTAAGACTCTTCTCCCAAAATAGGACACAAAACTACTAAGAAGGAAATACTAGCAAGTAAGGGATGATGAGCTAAAGATAAAGAACAAGATAGCATATAAGAAGTGATAATAAAAAAGAGGGTTTAGAGTTATATAACCCATCTCAAAGATCACTACAAGATCCAAGATCCAAGCTCACGAGCTCAAGGTAGAAGAATCTCCCAAACTTGATCACCACAACACCTCTAAGGAAGAAGATGGAACCTTGGTTAAGAGGGTTCAAAGAAGAAAGAAAGAAGGTAACTAAGATCCATGGCCGAGAAGAAGAAAGAAGAGAAGGAGAGATTAAGGGTCATGGTGTACCAAGGTAGAGGATGAAGGAGACACCACAAGATTGAGACTCATCCACCAAGCTCTAAGAGAGAAGCTCCTCTAGGTCAAGGTCATCCACCAAAGAGAGAATGCAAGGATAACCCAAAGGATTCTCTTGCATGGGGAGAAAGAGGTATATATACAAGAGGGATGAGAGAGACTAAGGGGAAGGTGTCATCGCCTAAGGTGACACGTGTCCATGAGAAAGAACCACATGCAACACCATGCAATGAGGTGATAAGATCTATGTCTCACCCACTAGGTTACCTATGTTGGTCATGGCCAATACATATATCCGCCTACTCACAAACTGATAGGGGTAAAGCCCTAGATACCACAAACTGATAGGATGTCTCTTAAGACACCAACAAATCAATAGGATGTCTCTCAAGGCACCCACAAATTGATACAAGGCCTCTCCAAGGCTCTCAAGCCCAAGACAACACTTCTAGGTGTAATCACACCTCAAACATGTGCCCAAAACATCACCAAGGATGTCACCACACAACCAAGGTCCAAATAAGGTGCCCATCTACTTATCTTTTGTCTAGATGATGCCGAGAGAGAGAAGGAACACTCTAGAGGTGGAAAACATACACATCAACCCCTATCCTAGGTAAATTACAATTTGCACCAAACCTCTCCACAAAATACAAGCATCAAGCTCAAACAAGGTACTTAAAATTCCAACATGCCCTAATTACATTTCTAATTATTACAGCAAGGAGCTAAGAAACATACTTAAGCAAAAAAATAGGGTTATCCCAAAACTTGGGTCAGGGTCCTTACAGTTATCTCAAATCTTGTCTTGAGAGGGCCAAACTATTAACACCCCATTTTTGCTCACCCGGAATAAATTCACAGTTATTTTCAATTCTCTAGATAATGATGTAATCCGCTCGACATCCTTCTCAATTTCCTTGTGTTTTCTTTTTCCCACACTTTCCCACCTATTTAATACATCCATTTTGCCCATTCACCTAATTTGGGATCTTCTACAATGAAATCTTCTTTCAGATTGAAAGTGCAATTTGTTGTTCATTTTTTCTTTAAATGGGCTATCTTTTGATAGATTGTCCATTTGAATTGTCTAGAATTATATATTCCCTTTTCAACTACCTTTTTCTGAATATCCTGAAAGATAACTCAGATTTATCTTTCTATGCAAGTTTTCTCTATTTTTTTCCAGAATTGTCCTTAAATTACTAAGAAAATGAGAAATTTCCTTTTTTTTCACCCAGAGTACACTGTGCGGATCATAGCTATCCTCCAGTGCCATGTGGGTGGATTGCCTCAATCCACATGCCAGGGGTGCACATTAGCATGATCCACCGCCTCTTCCAAATGTTGTCCAGAATCATGAATCCCAATCGATGACTATAAATAGAACATCATACCCAACGTATATAGGGCTTATCTCATATGTCCTGAATCTAGAGAAATGATCGTCTCTCTCTTTATTTTCATATTTCCTATGATTAGAGGATCTTTCCTATAACACCACCTGCTCTATTAGATCAATAGAATGATAAACTTCTCTAACTGTTGCGCCTAACTACTGAATCTACTATATGTTTAATTCCTAGTCTATAACTATTGCATCTGACATGATCTATTATTGCATCTAATATGTTATTTTCTATAACTACTTTTCTTCTATGATAGTTGTCGTTTACTAATACTTCTAAAAAACTAGATTTAGTTCTCTAAGTGCATCTATGCTATCAATCCCCTAACATCCTACACATTGGTCCTGGTCACCAATGGCAAATCTCTATTGTGGGATGTTCTGAGGTGATTAGGACCACAACACACCTAAAAATTAGGACTTTTTGGGCCATGATAGGAAGTCCAGGAACATCTTCAACCCCGAAAGCCCGCCCACAATAAAAATCACATTTGTATCTTGTTTGCATATATCCTTTAACTTTATGATTCTAAATCGCTCAACTTCCTCACTACCTAATGATGTTTTGCTAATAGTTTACTGGGGGAGATGGGGTTATTAATCCTTCCCCACTCATAACTAGATCTCCAGATCTAATCTGTAGTTTTTTCTTTTATTTTCTATTTTCTTATTCAGTAAGGAAAATTACTCAATTTACGTTGTGGATCTCACACTCTGACTTTTTTCCTCATTTTTTGTACAAAATGTGGTGGAGACTCTGACACTTTTTTATGCAATGTTTCACTATTTAAAAAGGATAGAGTTTTATTCCCTGAATATATCTTTCTCCCCCATTTGGATAGGGTGCAACAACTTCTATTTCAAAAAGGTTGTAGATGAGTTCTGTGGTAATTATAAATGAAATTACACTGCCACTGTTCCACCACCTACTTTTGAGGTTGTTCTTTCCTCTAAGATTTCTAGAATAAAATTAGAGTTATCTGAGGACACCCTAAATTCCTACTTCACTACAATTCTATTACATGCAACTGGAAGCAAACATATCCTCAACACCTTAGCATGATTTGTCTTGATGGATTCTATAGGGATTTTAAGAGTGCTTAGAGTGTTTTAAACAAACCGATCCTAGACACCTAACATAAGAATAGTTAGACCTTCAAATTATATCTATTGAAACCAAATTCTTAAGATCAATTTGAAGTCCTATCTAAGCAAGCATAGCAAGGATGAGAGAAATTGAAACATGCACTTGGACAAGGTGGTTAGAGTGTCTCCAATATCTGAACTAGGAGATAGTCAATCCACTACCTAGAGAGGTCAACCTCTAGGACTTTGCAATCTGTTTATACTTATATTCCATCATAAGAGATACAAGGAGACCACCATACATACAGGGACTTACCTACTCAAGACAAGAGTCTTTTGCCTACACAAGAACTTACCCACTTAAGATTTCAAGATGTCTTCAGCTTTAACAAGGACTTACCCACACTGGCATCAAGTCTTTGGCCTTGAAGGAATTACCCACTTTTTTGTTAATCTTTGCCTTGTTGTTCTCCTTCACCTGGAGAAGATGTTCACTCCTTCTTCAATCATAAAGAAGACTAGCAGTTTCACCTTCACTTGGAGTAGCTTGCTTCAGCCTTTGCTCTTTGAGAAAAGAGATTGGGAAGATTGGAAGGAATTTGAGAGCTTTACAAGCACATGGAGGTAGCTCTCTTACAACGTACCTAACTCACTCATAATTTCTTTATAAATAAGAGAAAGAAAGGGACTCAAAGGGTTGTATCACACTGAACTATAGCAAGGATCAAGGATAGCATGAATGAGAAAACTTGGAATGAACTCCAAGGGATCCTATTTATAGTTGCGGGTTTTCCTTTGAGTGTGGGGCCACTTAAGAAAGAAAAATAGACACTTTACAACTTGCAACATATATTTTTTCATTTCTAACAACTCTCCAATGGTTGCACCTTTTTGTGTTTTCCATACAGTACATTCGGTCAAGTTTCAATAAAAATAATTCGACTGATCCACTAACCGACAATGCTATTTTTCAAACTATCGTTCGAGTTTGTCCTGGGAAACTCGACCATTGATTCAAAATCTATTTTGATCAATTGATTGGTCGGTTGAGTAGTGTGAGCACACAACTTAATTTATTGATCATTTTAGAAAGTCCATCACTGGATTGGCCAAGATTCAAACTCGACCGACAGAGTTGCTATGACAAATTTTCCAAAAGTGATTTTTGAGTGACCAAACATTGGAATTAAGTGTCCCTAATTTTTTTCTCATCTTAGTTACAAGTCATATCATCAATACAAGTGATTAAAAAAATAACCTAAGGTGGTTTTGGGTGATTTCCCAAAAAGCACACTTGCATTGCTTTTGACTTGAACTTGGACAAGCTAGGGCTTGTGTAAAATGATCCTTTTCATGTACCAAAATCCTAAAATCAATCTTGAACAAACATATTAGATATATGAGAATGGAATGGTTAAGTCATTATCAAAATATGGACAATGTATAACTCTCAAGTCAACATTCTCCCCATTTTTGACATTAACAAACCATTCCTCAATCATATTGAAAAGGATATGTAATGTTTACTTTAGCCTTGTGAATTGAAAGGGGATTCAAAATTTTTAAAATGTGAATTGATCCCCCTCAATCTATGCTCACTCTTTCCTGCATAGTTACTCTTTCTACACAAAGCAATATAACATGTATATACTATATGATCCTTTAGCAAGTCACATGATAAATCATATATTGAACAAGAAAAGGATCACCTAGACCATAAAAGAAATATGGTTGAGCTTCAAAACATTGAACTTCTCTCCCCCATTTGACATTATCAAAAAGGAAGGGGGTAGAATACCACAGAAACATGTCTTCTCCAAGCACAATAAAAGCATACATCCCCAAGATGAAACATGCAACCTCATAGTATACAACAAACAGAGACGAGAGAGAAACAAGCAAACTAATTCATAATCAAAATATGAGAAATATGGCACCAACTCATGAGATATAATAAATAAAAGAGTAAGTATACATATGATTAAGATTACAACACAAAAATCATGTCCTCAAAAATAACTACAAACCAACATGATGATAGAAATAGTACATCTCAAATAATCTACTCAGATGTTTTCAGTACAAAATAGTCTAGAAAAATATATATGATCAACATCTACAGACTAGAAACTAAAACATCTTAACGTCTAGGCTATCTATGTCCAAGGCATCATCATCATCAACGTCAGCATCATCATCAGAGGCTTTAGGCTCGTAGTCATCATCTCCATCTGAAGGTGCAACAGAGATAGCAGCTTCACCTTCATCACCAGATGCACCAACAAAGCCATCATCAGAACCATATGAGCCATCATCGAAATCATCCTCAGATGCCTCCTCATCAGCAACAACAACTTCCTCATCAGCCTGATCTGGAATCTCCTCATCAACAAAAGGATCGAAGCCATGACTGGGCCACATGGCATTTTGCTCAGCCCAAGTCATACCAAGGTCATGCAGCTTCTGGGCTGGAGGAAAAGTAGGAGTAGAAGTCCCAAGTTCTGCAAGCAAGGTATCTATAGGATCAACAAGGAGAGGTAGCACAATAAAGGTAGATTCACCAACAATATAGGGTGTAGTAGTGGAAGCAGTAGGTGGAGGGGCTGGGTAAAAGTGATTGTATGCATAGGATGAATAATCACCTCCTTGGTAGGGCTGGTAGGCAGGGTAAGGATGAGCACATGATAGGTTCATGGTAGACATGATAGTACAGATATCTTGATGCATATGCTCTCGAACCTGAAGGTTATACCCCTACCGATGCAACATGTAACCCATGAGGGTTTCATTTGATACATGAAAAGAGGTGCAGGCAGATCGGGATGATTGAGGTGGTGGAGGAGCACGGGTGGAGGTGAAGGCTCTAGGTGTGGTATAGGAAGGGGTAGGCACACTCTTCTAAAGTGTGGTCTCACTAATGCAAAGTCCTTTTTGAGTAGGTTTGTAATGAAGGTCATGAAAAAGAGATTTGCCTGTGGCAATCAGAAAAAGACCACAAATCAGGTGTAGGTGGGGTGGGTGGGTTCCTCGATTGTTCTTACTAGAGTTAAAGCAGGTCGTGTGATGGAGGACATATCTATCCCACTTGACTTTGATGTTCTTCAAGATATAGAACATAATCACCACGATATTCTCTACAATTTCAGTTTCATTTTTCTTTGGATGAATATTGTAATTGACTACCAAGGCAAGTATGCAGTTCTTGAGGTCTAAGGTTGAGGAGGAAAGGGTAGACTTCTTCCTATATGGAAACTGAGGCATTTTCAAGAATTTATGTATGCCAGGGAGAGTGAGATCATATTGCTTGTAGAAGGCCTTAGGGTCAAGGAAGTCAAAATACTTACATCAATCCTTCCTCCATGAGTCAGTCACCTCAGTACCAGAGAAAAATATATTCAAGGTGTGCTCGGAGACTTGGAATTTCTTCCTTTCTATCATGGAAGTAAGAACTACTTGAGAATTAGGTGGGGTATGAGGGTGTCATAATTCCATTACAAATTTTCATAGAATTTTTGAACGGCTTTGGTGCTTGTGATGGAACTGTGGTAGCACCCACATTCAACACTCAAGGCAGAGAGGTGGTGGTCGTATAGAAACTTGGAAACTTGATCAATAACCTTTCTTCTACATGGGCTTGGCTCAAAAAGGGCACGAAAAGGAAAGGGGTTCCTAGGAAGGAGCTCCTTGTACCTATTTATAGCATCATTGGAGACAAAGAAGGTATCATCAAAGGGTATAAGGCGCAAGTTGGAGGACGATGATGGTGCTTTAAAAGGGGTGGCTCTCTTTCTCCTATTTGAAGCCAAGGAGATAAAAATAAGAAGATTGAGAGGTTAAAAATGTAGGAAACACCACCACAAACTGACCAAACATCTTGGGTTGATGGGCAAGAGGTCAAGAGAGGTTGGGCAAGGTTGAAGTAGGGCTAGGGAGAGGATGGTCAGGGCTAGGATTGAGAGCATGATGGGGCTAGAGAGTGAATTCATCGATTGTTCTCTAGTTGAGAAGGAGAAAAGTCAGCTGAATCACACTTAAGTTTGCTCCAGCCCAGCCATCAGTCAAGTTTTGTGACTGGGAAACTCGATCGAATGGCTTTTTACAAAATCCCTCAGCCACAAATCAGTCGAGTTGGTAATTCAACTGACGGTTAACCTAAACCAACATTAGAAATTTTAATTTTTAGCCATTTGAGTGATAATAAAATTTGTTTTTCTAGTCCATTTTACATTTTAAACATACTTAGGCACATATCACTCATCATTGAGTACTATTTTGTGATAAAATAAGTATTTGCGATAAATACTCAAAACAAGTGGAAAACAAGGCATATGAACATAATTTTTTTAGCACTTTAGCAAACAAGGGTGATCAAGACATGAGCAAAGCATATAGGATAGATTGCAACTAGATAGAAGGAATATTATATTCATCCAAAATAGTTATGAGCAGTTTAGCTCTAATAAAGTTAAATTTATCTCTAGCTAGAGTTTTAGTGAAAATGGCTGCCAACTGATTTTCCATGTCCACATGCATGATATAGATATCATTTTTGGCAATGTGATCATGAAGAAAATGATGGCGAACCTCTATATGCTTGGATCTACTATTCAATATAGGATTTTAAGATAAATTGATTGCACTAATATTATCACAATAGATAGGAGAAGCATCAAAATAAATGTTAAAGGCTTGGAGCATTTGCTTCATCCATAGGACCTGGGCACAACTCTCGGTTGTAATGTATTCAACCTCGATAGTTTATTAAGCCATTGTGCTCTATTTCTTGAATAACTAAGACACCAAGCATGGTCCTAGGAGAAAGAAAGTGCCACTTGTGCACTTTCTATAAATCAAGCATCATGCGTAATCCACATCACTATAAGCCATAAGAGTAAAGTCCCTTGACTTGGGATACCATAGTCCAAAATTTTGATTTTTGGCTAAATACCTTAAAATCCTCTTAATAGCTATATCATGTGATTTCTTGGAATTTGATTGAAAGTGAGCACACAAGCCAACACTAAACATTATATCAGGCCTAGAGCTAGTTCAATAAAGTAAACTTCCAATCATACCTCTATAGAGCTTCTCATCTACTTTCTCACCTTCTTCATCCTTGTCAAGTTTGGCGGTGTTCGACATGGGTGTGTCCATCGGCTTGGTGTTCTCCATCCCAAAGCACTTTAGTAACTCACTTGTGTACTTGCCTTGGTTGATGAAGTTCCCATCTTTAGTTTTCTCGATTAGAAAGCTGAGGAAGAATGTAAGATCACCCATCATGCTCATCTCGAACTCACACTACATAAGATCACTAAACTCCTTGCAAAGATCAAGATTAGTTCCTCCAAAGATGATATCATCAACATATATTTGAATGATAAGAAACTTGTTATAAGTGTGTTTGAGAAACAAGGTAGAATCTACTTTTCCCATAATATACCCATGTTCTAACAAAAAGTTCTTTAATTTCTCATACTAAGATCTAGGTGCTTGTTTGAGTCCATAGAGAGATTTTTGCAACAAATAAATATGATTAGGTAAACTATCATGTTCAAATATCGGGGGTTGTGCATCATACACTTCCTCCTCTCCATTCAAAAACTCATTTTTAACATCCATTTGATAAATAAGAATGTTTTTATAACTAGAAAAATCAAGCAACTTACGAATGGACTCAAGTCTAGCTACAAGTGCATATGTTTCATCAAAATCTATACCTTCCTATTGATTGTAGCCTTGATCGACTAACCTTGATTTGTTCCTTACCACCTTGTCACTTTCATCTAGCTTGTTGTAGTACACCCACTTGGTGTCAATGATCTTTCTATCACTTGGTCTTGGCACTAGGGTCACACTTTGTTCTTCTCGAATTGCTCCAATTCTTCTTGCATGGCTAGGATCCATTCATCATCCCCAAGAGCTTTTTTGACGTTCTTTGGATCGAGTAGTGAGATGAAGGTGTTGTTGTCTTGTTCTTTGTTGAAGACAGCCCGCATTTTCACTCTTTCAAATGGATCACCTAAAATCAGCTCTTTTGGATGATTTTTTTGCAAATTGGGGAGTTGGATCCTTCTTTTCTCCATCTTTCTCTTCTTCTTGAGTGACTACCCCTTTTCTCTTTTGGGTGATGTTGAGTTCTTTTAAAATAGGAATCACCTCACCTACAACATCATCATTTGGAACAATATATTTTGGAATAGAGGGGTTAGTCTCAATAAACTTAACATTAATGGATTCTTCTACTTTAGCAAGATCAACATTAAACACTCTATAAGCCTTTCTAGTAGTGTTATAGCCAAGGAAGAAAGCATTGTACGACTTCAGATCAAACTTGTTGAGAGAATATTTCATGTTCAAAACAAAACAAGGACATCCAAAAACATGAAAGTGCTCGATAGAAGGCTTCCTACCACACCATAGCTCGTAGGGGGTTTTCTTCAAAGAAGGATGTGTGAAAACCCAGTTTTGTACAAAACATGAGGTATTAATGGCTTCGGCCCAAAACTTCTTAGGAGTCTCATACTCTAAAAGAATGGTCCCAACCATCTCCTGTAGTGACCTATTCTTCCTCTCTACAACCCCATTTTGTTGAGGTGTTCGAGCTGAAGAGAGGTTATGTGCATAGCCAGATTCTTCACAAAAACTATTCAAAAAGGTAATTTTCAAATTCTCCCCCATGATCACTATGGATGGAAATGATCTGGAAAGAAGCTTTGTCTCAACTCATTTAGAAAAAACTAGAGAAAACATCAAGAATATCACTCTTGGAAATGGGAAAGAAAGTCCAAGTTAATCTAGAGAAATCTTCAACAATAACAAGACAATACTTGGAACCACGAAGCAATGAGTTCTCATTGGTCCAAATAGATCAATATGGAGAATTTCAAGAGCTCTCTTGGTATAAAAGACTCTTTTGGATTTGAAGTAGGACTTGATTTTCTTTCCTTGGGTACAAGGTTGGCATTCCTCATCCTTTTCAAAATCCAATTTGGGAAGTCCCTTGACCAAGTCCTTTTTGCTCAACTTTTTCAATTGATGCATATTTACATGACGAAGCTGGCGATACTAAAGAGAAATATCATTTGAATTGACTACTAGGCATCTACCAGCAATAGGCTTAATAGATTCAAGCATAATTACATAAATATTACCACTTCTAGTTCCCTTATAACATTATAAGTGAGGGAATCTAGAATTAAGCATTTAAAAATAAGTAAATAGCACATGGTAACCATTATCACATTATCGACTTACACTTATTAAATTGTGATGTAGGACATCCACAAAGAGAACATTCTTGATACACAAGGATTCACCTACATCACCCTCACCTTTCACCTTACCTTTCTTGTTGTCCCAGAAAGTAACTGAACCTCCTTTCTTCTTAGTGAAGTTGTTAGAATGGCTTATATCACTTGTCATGTGTTTAGTGCAGCCACTATCAACAATCCATCTTCCTTTTTCCTACAAGAAAGGAGAGTGTCAATTCCCAACTCAAACTTTGGGATCCAGAGTTAGCTTGGAGATCCATTTCATCTATGGATTGGTCCCCTTAGTCTTGTAAGGACAATAAGTAGAATAATGATCATCACTTTTATAATATGAACAAATATTAGGGTACTTAGTTCCAGAGGACTCTCCAATGAAAAAGGAGGTTTCCTTACTCTTGTTCTTACCTTTAGCTTTATTCTTGCCTTAGGTTCTCCTCCTGAAAATCCCAGACCACTAGTACCACTTTGTTTGGTAGAATGGTCAAGGATTCATTTAGGGAGTTTTTCCCTTTGAGGAATTTCTACAGAGACGTTCTAAGTCTATGATTGTCATCATTAAGAGATATAATAGTAGAATACAAACTAGAAAGATCATCTCTAGCATGAACAAGGTCTTTCTCTAAACAGAGGGTTTTAGTCAAATAAGAGTCTCTTTCAAGAGAGATAGAAGCAACATCTTTACTAGGCAAAATATATCTAGAAGATAAATCATTAACTTGAACAAGCAACCTAGCATTTTTATATTTAAGCAATTGAAATTCTTTAAGATAAACATCCCTCTCATCTCTACGAGCATCGACAATAATCTTGAATTCAACATTTTCAATTTTAAGTATTTCAAGCTCATTTAGGCACTTTTGGTTATCTTCCTTAAGAGTTTCAATGTTCTTAAGGTAAACACCATTATCTACCTCAACTCCATTGTATTGGAGCTCAATATCAATAAATTGGTCTTGAAAGTTATCAATGCTCTCAAGATGAATTTACTCAATTTTCTCAAGAATTTCAAGTTTAGCATACAAATCATCAATGATTTTTCCTAACCTCTTTCTTTTAGATTTGCATTTAACAAAAGAAGAATGGGTAGAAACAAGCATATCAATAAGAGTTTCTTTAGCTAACTCATGCAATCTTACCTCACTTACCTCACCAATATCTTCACTTGTAGAGGCCATGAGTGCAAGGTGGCACTCTCCATCTTCATCGGAGCTTGAGCTAGTTGAGTATGATGCTTCCCAAGCTACATTCTTTTATTTCCTCTCCTTCTTTTCTTTCCTCTTGTACTTTCTCTCTTTCTTGTATTCTTCCTTTTTCTTGGAGCTGCTATAGTGGTGTGACTTTCTAGACTTTGGACATTCACTCTTGTAATGCCCATTTTATCCACACTTGTAGCATCTTGGAGTAGAAGAAGAGGATTTCTTTCCCTATAAGTGCTTTTCCTTGGAGTAGTTGGCTTCATGCTCACTAGGGCCATCATCTTCAATGGAGGAGGAAGGAGAAGTTCGACAAGCAAGTTGTTGTTGAAGGATGACAACCTCCACTTGATCGTTGAAGGAACTATCTTTGACCTTTATAGATTCCTTCTCTTCTTGCTTGGGTTCCTCTTCTTGCTTGTCAAGTCTTGGCTCATGAGCTTGTAGATTGCCAATGAGCTCCTTGGTTGGAATGTCACCAAGACTTCTCACTTATTCGATGGAGGTCACCTTTGACTCCCATCTCTTTGGTAGAGATCTAAAGATCTTGGAGTGGATTTCTCCTCTATCCAAAGTGTGTCCCAAAGAAGCTAGACCATTGATGATGATGTTGATCCTAGAGTACATATCGACAACTTCTTCTTTCTTCCCCATATTGAAATTCTCTAGGAGGTTGTTCAACATGTAGATCTTTGCCTCTTTAACGTACTTTGTGTCTTCATAGGTGATGCACAACTTATCCCATATCTCATTGGTTGTATCCCATGAGGATATGCGGTTGAACCCCGTTGGGGTGAGGGATGCATAGAGGATGCTTATAGCTTTGGTATCGAGATGGGATTCTTTTAAAGAAACTTCATTACATGTTGAAACATATCTAGTTGGATCCTTGTACCGTGTGATCATCACCTTCCACATATCAAAGTTTATCCCTTGAATGTAGAACTGCATAGACCTCTTTCAATAGAGAAAGTTGGTGTCATCAAAGATTGGAGGATGTATGGAGCCCCTAGGTTGAGTGAACCAAGTAGGTTCTTACCCATCTTCTCATCTCATGGGAGATTGTTGGAGAAGATCCTTGGCTCTGATACCACTTGTTGGATCTAGGGATCTAGAGGGGGGTAAATAGAGCTTCAAAATTTCTCACAAGAATAGTTATACCTTCAAATTATATCAATTGAAACTAAATGCTTAAGATAAATTTGAAATCCTATCTAAGCAAGCATAGCAAGGATGAGACAAATTGAAACGTGCAATTGGACAAGGTGGTTAGAGTGGTTCCAATCTCCAAACTAGGAGATAGTCAATCCACTACCTAGAGAGGTCAACCACTAGGACTTTGCAATCCATGTATATTTAAATTCCATCATAAGAGATATAAGGATATCACCACACATCCAAGGACTTACCTACTCAAGACAAGAGTCTTTCACCTACACGAGGACTTACCCACTTTATCAAGATATCTTCAACCTTAAACAAGGACTTACCCATACTTGCATCAAGTCTTTGGCCTTGAAGGAATTACCCACTCTTCTTGAATATTCACGTTGCCCTTCTCCTTCACCTAGAGAAAATCTTCACTCCTTCAACCTTGAAGAAGAACAATAGCTTCACCTTCACTCAGAGTAGCTTGCTTTAACCTTTGCTCTTTGAGGAAGGGGATTGGGAAGACTGGAAGGAATTTGAGAGCTTTACAAGAACATGGAAGTAGATCACTTACAACATGCCTTACTCACTCATAATCACGAAATGCTTTGTAAATGAGAGAGAGAAAGGGGCTCAAAAGGTTGTATCACACTCAACTAATGTGAAGGCAATTACTAATTTAACTTCTACCATTCTTACTGGTTATTATTGGGGTGTTCCTCCTACATTTCCTCGGGCACAAGATCTAGTTTCTAGTGGCCAAATGACTTGGTCCAGACCAATGCAAGACTCATCCCTTTGTCCCTTTTGATGTCGACACAGATGTTGATGAGATACATGTTGAAGATGAAGAAGATAAGGATGGTGACAAGGATGATGAGGATGATGACGATGTGGCTGATGTTCCTACTCATTTCAATTACTTTTATCAATATGACATCAATGATGTGAACTACAACCCATCTCAAGATGTTTGGTCTTAGGTTTTAGAGTTCCTTTGTATTTTTATTTTGTGAGCTCAACATGTATCACAAAGGCCACTTGTATTTGAGGCTATTACTTTTATCTTTTCCTAATTTGTGAGTTTTAAATCTAAATGCTTTTTCATCAAGTTGCAGTGTATATCTTATGCACTTGAAGCTTGCTTTCTAATACATACATTTGAGTTTTTATGTATGTGGTTTCATATTTTGATTATGACTATTGATATGGAATCTTTAAGGACATCTATGCTTGGGGTTGGATAAGACCTAGCTTAGCTCTTGTACACCCATCTCCTTTTGATATGGAAAAGGGGTACAAAAGGATTCGCTACATATTGATGTAGAACTCATTGATCGTCTCTTTGAATGTTGATACTTCAATGTACTTGAATAGAAATATCTTATATCACTACAGCAAACATACTCATTAGTGGTCTTTCAGAATTGCCACTAAAAAAGCCAGTAAATAGGTTTAGCGGCATTTGTTGACATTTAAAAAAATGCCTCTAGAGCCAATGCCACTAGGAAGATAGTGGCTTAAGTTGTAAAAGCCACTAAAGGTTTGTCTTTAGTGGCTTCGAATAAATGCCACATAAAGGCCACTAAACCATCATTTGGCATTTATAAAAAAGCCACTATCCATCAATTGGCTTTTATACAAATGCCACTATTTTGTATTATGTTGGTGTATGAAAATGTTCTTATTGAGTTTAATGGCGTATAAAAAAAGCCACTAATGACTACTAGTTATGTATTACTAGATTTTCATGGCTTTTAGTTATTCAGTTTTCAATTCATTATCATTATTTCTAAATGAATGTCAATTGTAGAAGAACTCACTTTTTTGAACGTATGAATATTTTTTATTTATAATCAATTGAGAATTACATGGGGAGGACATTTTACCTTGCCCCTTATATTGAATACAACACCAATGATATACTTTCATTCAACATTTTACCTTGCCCCTTATATTGAATACAACACCAATGTTTACTGCTACATTTTATGGTTTGCAAAATCTTCTTGCTGAACAACGTGGCATACATGATGTCTTCAACATTGATGGAGCTGGCTCAGCAACAGCTGTTGTATCTGGTCTCATATTGCCTGGTTCCTTGAGATGGCAAGTGCGGAATATGCTCCTTGGTTCTGCACTTGGAGCTACCTTTTGCTTTCCACTCGGATGGGCCCATCTGAAACTTGTAGAGAAGGTAGTTGAGCGGAGTGTAGTTATGTTGGCGTCTGATTCTGGTGAGTAATGTAGGAAGCAGGGTGGGTGCGGTAATTGAAAGGCTTGAAAGTAGCCTCAGAAAATACATGTAGCAAGGTGCAGTTGGCTGCTGTGTTCAGGAATCATAGCAGCAAGGTGATAGCTAAGTCCAAAGCCTCAACCTAAGTCCAAAGCAAAAAGTTAAACAAAAAATACATGTATCCTTGTTCTAGATGGTTAAACAAAAAAAACCATGTTGAAGGTGCTTGTTTAGTGTAAAGCAGCAAATAATAAGGGCTTGTTTAGTGTAAAGCAGCAAATAATAAGGGCAAATAATTTACCTGCTGACTCATCTCAACAATGCCACCTGCATTATCAACAATAGGTCCAAACATATCCATAGTCAATACATATGCAGCAGTACTCAACATCCCCATGGTTGCAACAGCAGTCCCAAAAAGACCACATGTGGGATTTCCAATTACATCTACTAGGAAGAGATGATAGATACACTAATCTCCAAAACTGCAAGAGCTATAGATTCTAAACCTCTGGCGCAACAAGTGGTCTAATACAGAGCAGCTGCAACATCCATGTCGAATCCACCAACAGACTAACTGACAAATGGCCAAGCAAACCTTTCTTTCTTGCTTTGCAATTTCATTTTCCTTTGATAGCTTCCTCCAAGGGCCTAATGTAATTTCATGCTCTTCTCAGGTTTTAGCTCTGAAATTAGAAAACCATTACCAAAACAAACTTTTAGAAATTGTTAATTCCTCTTGTAAGTTGCAGCAATAGAAGTGCAATGTTCATCAAAAAAATCTCACTAGTACATGATTACAGTTAGCATGACAGTACATTGGTTCATCAAATTAAATAGAAATTTACATTCCATCTCTATCAAAGCAATGTTCATGTTACATTCCAGCTCTAGTATATGAACCATCAAAGCTAGACATAGCAGAATAGAGATTTACCTATCTATACAACTCAGATGTGTAGAGTGGATGGTTGGTTGGCATGTTCCTAGCTTGTAGCACATGATTCTTTTTTCATTGGTTCATTATCCAATGTATACGTGAACAATATAACAAGGTCAATAATAAGCACACCATTTAGATTTATATACACTGCATTAGCAATCAAACAACTAGATTAGAATAGGAATTAAAACAACAACCTATATATGAAGGTGTAAGGAATTTGACAGCCAATCACATCATTTTTCTATATTATTTTTCCCAATCCTAGTGGTTCTCAGGAGTCTAATTGTCGTATTGCCCATCAGTTTTGCAATTGGGTCATGGCAGATATGAGGTGAGGAACTACCACGTTTGGAAACACAATCACAACTCTGAATAGATTCTACTCACAATAAGCAAATAGGTTTAAAAACCTTAAACTAGAGGGTAAGATAAATAGATGTAGCCTCCTGGAAGTTTAAAGAAAAACATGTGTGAAATAGACACCTTAACTAAAATGTCTAAGTATATTATTGTAGTTCCTGCAATATACAACAATTAGTTTGTAAAATATGTACTGACATCAGTGAATTAGGCAATAAATATGGGGCATGTGCATATGTTGTTTGATATGTCTTCCAAGATGTAAGTAACTAGTAAATCGTGTTATGTGGGACTTTAAGGTGTTGAGAAAGAATGGAAGAACATACCTGATCGAATTATGTTGAATGATGTGCATGTTCCAAGCCTTTCATCTTTGCAAGCATGGTATAATACTTTAAAAATGAGGGGCACAAAGTCCTCAAAGAAAATTTAATCCAATTTCTAGAATTGAATGCATCCAATCTAAATATCACTGGAGAGTAAAGACACAAACAATTAGGGAGAATATTACCACATTTGATACAATGGTTACTAATATGTAATTCGTCCATAATGGAATGGTAGCACTCATGATATAGGGAGAATATTACCACATTTGATAAAATGGTTAACTTCATATCTCATAAAATTCATGATGCAGTGAGTTTAGAAGAGTTTCAATCTTTAATGGTACCATATCAAACAATTTTATGAACTTTAAGTAGGAGAAAAATTATTGATATTGATGGAGAATCTCATTCACCTTCATTATTTTCTTCAAGGTAGAATATATGGCATGTATACAGTAAAATGAGCACTGGAAGTTTGTGCTTCATTTGATCCATATCCATATTTCAATCCTCTGCATTTGTACAACCACACCTTGTACAACCACAGTCCAATAATTGGTGAACTATAGTTTTTATGCATTTGTACAACCACTCTCCACACCTTATACAACCACACCTAAGACACAAGCAAGGCAACATAGAACACCCCAAATAAGAAAAATGAACACAGCGACATATAGATTTGAGCCCAACAAAAATAATGGGATGAAAAACACATACATATGCTAAGGAGTCAAATTTCAAAACTTACAACAGCTATTGATGGCTTGTCCGACTGCCCGGGGCTCCCATGGGACACATCCATTCCTAGTATAATAGTTGGCTCTTGGGAGATCTTTGGCATGGATGGAGGATGCTCAGCTGTGGTGAACTTCTCTGCACGCTGTGACGCCCACAGGCTTATTCAGGATCTCATTCGTTGTGGAAACATGAAGTGTGTTGTCAGTAAAATCTTTTTATGTATTTTGGTTAACTAATTTAAACGAAATACATTAAAAGATTTTACTTACAGTGCCCTTCATGTTTCCACAGCGAATGAGATCTTGAATATGCCTACGGGTGTCACATTGCGCAGAGAAGTTCACCATAGCCATGAGATTGGCCTTTAATCTCCAAGTACAAAGCTACAGTTAGCAGAGGATCATTACCATAGTTATTGGCTTTTAGGGCCTGCATCACAATCACATGTTACAGAAAGGGTATTATTTCAGATGGAGGGGGTAAAGGAAAAAAGACAAATATACAAATGTTGTTTTAACAATTAAGGGAACAGGGAGGAACCCACATTACTAATAACACCAATTCTTTCTTGAGGCTTCTTCCTAGACTTCTCAACCAGAGCAGACCTCTGAAATGTTGACAATGACTTAGTGTGCCTCTGCAAAAGGAAAAACACCAAGTTATGTTAGTTAGTGGCCAAAAACAAACAAATAATTTATTAACTAAACTGGCAGAACAAAACACCAGGCTATATTATACTTAGTACCAAAAACAAAACATTCAAAAACAACGCAATGAGAAAACAGAACAACACTCATAGAAGTAACACACCTCAATAGGTACATAAGTGGGTCGCTTGGGCCTCCCTACATTAAGGAAAGGCAGAGGGTATGACAAGGTAGAGGGTCTGAATACTTGATCTCTATCTGATGATGTTTTCTGAAATAATCAGAGACAAGTAGTGTCAGGATATTACTTGTTTCATTCTAACAACTCAAATGAATTACCCAGAAGGTAAGATCTGATCCCTCAAGTGATGTGACACCTCAAGTGATGTGACACCTCAAGATAAACATCGATGTCGCCTATATCTATGTGAGGGCACATATCTATAAGAAACTTGGAACAAATTTCCTTAGAAATAAAAAAAAAGTATGCATGGAAGATCTATGCTTTTAGGAAATGGGTGGATGTATCACATTATTCCCAAAAACCATGTACATATAAAAAATACCCTTACCTACAAAGTAAAGATTTCAAAAAAGTATTACTGCATAACAAATTTCCCTGAAAAGAACCAATAAATATATGAATAGTCTCATTTAAAATGTTGCAACAACTAGTCTAGGATTCATCAAAATGTTTGGTGGAGCTTGAAGATTGTAGTGTGGTTGCTAGAATCATGATCCCTATAGTGTTAAGATATCCTACAGCATGTGATCAAGTAATGAAAGAAAAATTAATATGCCATAAGAAATATATCATGATCTGACATGATGCAAGTTGGATATGAAGCCCACAAATATGAAGCACCTGCAATATGCATTCCTTCTTATATAAGCAATTGCATTCCAAGATATTATCAAACAGAATCAAACCTGCATAGGTTGGGAAATAGAAAATCATGGTATACGATGTGTGGCTGCCATACAAAAGGGACAATTACCCTTTTACTGTAGTAGTTTTTACATTAAAAAAGAATTATTCAGTCCACATCACCCATCCATATTAGTTTTAAATTTTGAATATCCAAACCATAATAATCCATTTACTAGCTGAGTAATTACAAAATGGAAAGAAATGGATCAAATAATCGTAACTCATTTTCAACTAAATTTTTCATCCATAACCACAAACAAGAAGCTAAAACACTGCTCATAGCTAAAACCCACAAACCAATCATAATGCGTGTATCATCCATAATACTAAGATTCTCCATAACAAAATTAAAAGTAGGACAAAACAAAATAGGACTGTTATTTGGCAACATTGTCTACGACAATGGACATGAAACACCATTACTTTGGATCGGCATGTACAAATAACAAATTGGATTAAATAAAAACAACTATAGCTCTCCTCTCTTTAGATAGTATCCAAGAATGCAATTAAATTTAAACTTCATGTCCTGCAACAAATGGAAACGACTTTAGATACTACATTTGTTTTCAATTATGTAACAGTATAAGCAATACTTTATGCTCACCTTGGCAACGTATGTGTTTTCGGCCATGCTATGACGTTGCCAACAACATCATCAATAGATTGATATTGATCATAAGGTCTAACTAGAGGATCATTTCCCAACAAAGCAACCTCTACAAAAAATGCAAAAAATGATGAGCCTAAAATTGCACCTCCAACCCTTTTCATGGGATCAACCTCAGAGACTCGACCGAATGCAATTCTAGCATATGGATCTGTAAAACTCAGCAGATACACATCCTAGAAACAAAATACAGTTTACATAACAAATTTATATAAATGTAAAATGAAGTGCAATTCACAGTAATACAAACATACTTGTCCCTTCTTAAATGATGAATGTCTTATATGGAGTGGAGTTTGCATTGATAAGTTTGTCTGCAAAATTATTTTATTTTTGTCATAAGTCCATAAAATTCAACATGGAAAATAATTGATACCACGCATCTTGTATAAAATGTATTCATACTTGGCCAGTGCCAACATGCTGCGCTTGACTGTTTCCTGCTCTAATTAAGGCAAGTAACTCCTCTAATTTTTGGTTGAATTCATCCTTTTGTTCTTGAAGTTTTGCATCAAATTCCAACGGTTGTTCTTCAAGCTTATCCTGGAAATGCTTCCTTTGTGCTTCTTTAGCTTCTCGTGATTTATGGTTCTTGCCCCAGATATCAGAAGGTGATGGTCCAAGTCTATAACCACGAACATATCCTGGTCTCTCTTCTCCCATAACATGCCTATAAATTTCATCTGAAGTAACATCAGGTTGTTTTCTTCGCAGCTCTTCTCCTACCTCAGAAAATTTTTCCTACATACAACAAATCATATGAGATGCAATTTATACCAAATATATACCTCTATAAAATTAGTATATGTAACATAATACTATAGGATATTATGTGTTGTACCAATATTTTGGCGGATTCAACATCAACTATGCTCCCATCTTTTTTACGATGAGTTTTCTCAAAAAACATTATTGGATCCACTTCTCCACCTATTTCCTTCTCCATATTTATCATTCAAACAAGGTTATTGTAAACATCAAATTAACGGATGCCATCAAATTGTCTAAATGGATCACAAAAATTACTAACTTACATCATATTTTAGACATGCAAACGACTTGGTTCCTGTTGTGTGGCTAACCTTTTGAAATTTTCTGCCTGTCTTGTTAGTTATAGACTTCCTCTGTGGAAAACATTGTAGTATTGTGCATAGTAATTATCTATGTGGTACTGTAAGTATAAAATAATAGAAAAATTAATATTACCTTTCCTTTATTACTCCTCCAATAATCGACAAGAAATTTCCAATGCGACTTGTCCACGCGGGGAAGAACTTGTTCAAGTTGTTGTTCGTATGGACTATCTTCTATGAAGTATAGTCTCCTTAACTCGCACTTGTGGTCCTTCCATTTCTTTCCTAGTCTCTTCATTATCCACTCCTTTAGATCTGAATCCATTGTGAATTTACTCTACCGACATAAAGGATATCAATTAGATGCTTCATTTAACCATTTAAAAATAAAATTTAATAAAATACCTTCACAAAATTCCATATAGAATCTTTTTTATTTGCTGGAAATTATCTCCAGTCCTCATAGTTTAGTGGACAAAGATTGGGATCTCTTGCAATGGTTGTCAGAAAACTTGATAAGTGACATTGGTTTTCACCTATTGGTTGTCCAAATTGATTTTTCTCAATGGGAATTGGATTGTCAGACTTTCTTTTCCAAACTTTCAAACATTGTGTTTGGCCACGTGCTCGATGTTTTTGACCTAAGCATTCATTCATAAAGGATAAAATATATATGCATAATTATATATGATTAAATGTAGCACTATAAATACAATGATATGAATGAAATGATTACCTAGCCCATCAGAAGGTGTTGTTGTAACATTCAATGACTCAACATGGTGATTAGAGATGTCATTTTGGTCCATGTTATCAGGAAATACATTGCTATTTTGGTTACTGGCAACTCTATTCTCTACAATTCTTGAATGAATAGACACAGAAGCATTGAAATTAGGCACAGGGGTAGCTGTGAAATTCTTGATCTTGTAACTTTATCGCCACTTTCTTTGTTGTGCTAATTTTGGAACCTTATTCCCATCTCCTTTTCAGTTGTGCATGTTTGAGAGGATTTTGAACCACCAACAATATTAGAGTCTTGGGGAGACGTGGCTGATTGGGCATTTTTTGCAGAGCTAGCAGCAGTTTTATTGAATTTGTTTGCTCGATGTTTTTGACCTCAGCATTCATTCATAAAGGATAAAATATATATATGCAAAATTATATATGATTAAATGCAGCACTATAAATACAATGATATGAATGAAATGATTACCTAGCCCTTCAGAAGGTGTTGTTGTAACATTCAATGACTCAACATGGTGATCAGAGATGTCATTTTGGTCCATGTTATCAGGAAATACATTGCTATTTTGGTTACTGGCAGCTCTATTCTCTACAATTCTTGAATGAATAGACATGGAAGCATCGACATTAGGCACACGGGGTAGCTGTGAAATTCTTGATCTTGTAACTTTATCGCCACTTTCTTTGTTTTGCTAATTTTGGAACCTTGTTCCCATCTCCTTTTCAGTTGTGCATGTTTGAGAGGATTTCAAACCACCAACCATATTAGAGTCTTGGGGAGACGTGGCTGATTGGGCATTTTTTGCAGAGCTAGCAGTAGTTTTATTGAATTCGTTTGCTCTATCATTACAAATTTCAGTTGGAAGGGAAGCTAAAAAAATTTTGGAGTGATTTGAGGATGACATGTTCAAAGATTGCCAACAACCATGTAGAGTAATGCTAGGTAAATGAGTCACCATACATGAGTCATTGTTGTTGTTCTTATCATTGCTTGTGGCTGTCATGTTATGGCAGTTGTCACTGTACTGTTCTCTCATCCTGAGTATATCAAGTCACATAAAAATGAAGACATTTATAAAAATATTGAACAACATAATAACAATTTTATTAATAATATTTAAAAATGAAACACAGATATTTAATCAAATATAATTATAAACAACAGTAGATACAAGGATAAATATGAATAAGAATAATGTCAGACATGCAAAATTGATACACCTAGCTAGAGAACAATGTGAGATAGAAAATTAAAGAGATACATTGAGCCAAAAAAGGCTTATTTAAGTCAAATATTAATGACAAACAAAAAGAAACATTGGCTGCTATTTTGTAATCTTCTCATTCAAAACAATCATCATCATCACTTTGAGATACACTATCATCATCGTGTTGAATTCTGGATTGGTCTTTTTTAGTTGTTGAACTAGCAACAATAATTCCTTCCATATCCAATCTAACTATGTCACAATCAGTGTCTTCATCCTCTGATGTCATTGATGGCCCATCTCGAGTTTCACCTTGCACATAAGCTTCGACATTCTCAATACAAGATTGTTCTTCCATGTTGAACATATCCCGTGGGGAAATCTTTACAGCAAAATGCCACCCTTTTGCAGTGACATCTTCTACATAAAATACTTGTCCAACTTGAGATGCCACTACAAACGGTTCTCCTATAGTTTGAAGGTGTCTCAAATTAACAAGAGTCAACCCATGTTCATCATGCTTGATTCCCCTCGTTGAGTAGATGCCCACCCAATCACACTTAAATAATGTCACCTTAAAGTGTTCATAATAATTGAGCACAATAACATCCTTCAAAACACCATAGTAGGTTACATATGTAGTAATTGGATTGCGGTCAGTGGTTTTAGAATAACAATCAGTCTTAGCTACCAGAAAGACTCCACTATTTTGTGTTGTTCGATTTGCATCTTTTTCCTTGGTATGAAATTTGTGACCATTGACAACATAGCCCTTGTACTTAATGGCCAGTTGATGTGGACCTTGAGAAAGAAACTTGATTTTATCATCCACCATATTTGTTCTAAGGAGTGTCTCAATCTAACAAAAGAAAAGTTTGTTAGACTTTATTCATGAAGCATAACTAATTTAATTACTCCAACTAAACTTACATGTTCCTTAAACCATCCATAAAATGAGTTACTATGTATTCTCTGAACCTCCTTTAAGGACTTCTGAGGATGTTTTTGCCTAATGATATCATAGTGCATCCTGAATACAAAATATGTGCAATATGTTATTGGAATATGTTATAGCATTTTATTAATAGAAGACATTTGACACTAACTTACTTAATGTAGGGTTCAATTGCTTCACAATTGAATAGTACATACTTATGGGCTTGTTTCAATGTATGTTCGTCCAAGACACATGTTACCATTTTACCAATACCACAACCTACTGTCGAGAAAATAGACCAATCATCACTGTCAAGTGCTGGCTCATTTTCCAAATTTGCTTCGTCAGTATCATTTCTATTTGGCCGATTTAATTTTGTTTCAACTCCATGCAAGTATCTTGAACAAAAAGTTAGACACTCTTCAGCTATATATCCTTCTTCTATTGATCCTTCTGGATATCTTTTATTATGAACATATCCTTTTAGGGTCATCAGATACCTGATAACAAAGTTGAGGAAAATATTATGAAAAATTACATTCCAATAGGTAAAGTCATCATGACGTGTGAAATGTTACCTTTCAATTGGATACATCCAACAATACTGAACAGGGCTGGCTATCTTAGCTTCATAAGAGAGATGGACTGATAGATGCACCATTATGTCAAAAAAACATGGAGGGAATATCTTCTCCATCTCACAAAGTGTAGCAGCTATTGCATTTTCCAATGTAGAAAAATCATTTGGATCTATGACTTTAGTACACAACCTTTTAAAATAGCGAAAAAGATTAATAATACATGACTTAGCATTCTTACTGGGCAAGGACACAGTGACAACTAATGGCAAAAGTTGTTGTATCAGCACGTGATAATCATGACTTTTCATTGGTAGCATCTTCTGATCCTTCGGCCGTGCACATCTAGATATATTAGTTGCATACCCATCTGGAACTTTGACAGATTTTAGGAGGTTGCAAAATAATATTTTTTTCATCTTTTTTCATTGTATAGCAAGCTGGAGGTAGGATGGTATATTTACCAACAGTTTTTGGATGAAGCGGAAATCTGATTCCCATATCCTCCAAATCCTTCCTTGCATTCAAGTTGTCCTTACTTTTATCCTTCAAACCTAGCAATGTTCCAACAATACTCTCATATATATTCTTCTCAATGTGCATGACATCGATATTGTGCCTTACAATGTTAGTTTTCCAATATGGTAGCTCAAAAAATATGCTTTTCCTTTCCCAATTGTGTGTTGAATCCTTACCTCTTGACCTTTTCTTACCAATTATAGTTCTTCCGTCCTCCAATTGTGACAAGATTTGAGCTCCAGAAGGAGATTTAGGTGGACACCTAAATTCTTGCTCACTGTCAAATGCCTTTGCTTCTTTTCAGAATCTGTGGCTAGTTGGCAAAAACCTACGATGTCCTCTGTAGCAAACTTTATGGCTATGTGGCAACCAATGTGAGACAGTATCTTTATTACAATAGGGACATGCTTTGTAACCTTTAGTACTCCAACCAAATAGATGTGCATATCCTGGAAAATCACTAATAGTCCATAATAAAGAAGCACGCATCAAAAAGAATTCCTTGGTTCCAACATCATATGTATGTACACCAGTATCCCATAGTTCTTTCAACTCATCAATCAATGGACGCAAGTACACATCTATATTTCCAGGTGAAGCTGGTCCAGGAATGAGTAGGGACAACATAAAATATGGTTGCTTCATGCACAACCAACGAGGTAAATTATATGGAATAATCACAACAGGCCATGTACTGTAAGAAGTACTCATTGTCCCAAAAGGATTAAAGTCGTCAGTTGCAAGTCCCAATCGAATGTTTCTAGCGTCTGCAGCAAATTCTGGATGCATCACATCAAATGTTTTCCATGCAGGTGAATCAACCGGGTGTCTTAACTTGTCATCTTTTTCATATTCTTCTGCATGCCACCTCATTAAGGATGAGGTTTTTGATGACATGAATAATCGCATTAGGCGGGGTATAAGTGGAAAGTGTCTGAGCACTTTGATAGGTATTCTCTTGGGCTTTTTTGCAAGCTTGTCATCATCATCTGGGATTGTAATCGGTTTTCATCTTGATGCTCTACATGTATCACAGACATCTTTATCAGCAGAATCCTTCCAAAACAACATGCAACCATTTGGAAAAACATGAATCTTCACATAATCTAAGCCCAACCCCGTAATCATCTTTTTTAGCTCATAAAATGAATTAGGTAACTGTTCTCCTTCTGGTAGCATCTTCTTAAAGAATAAAAGAAACATAGATGATGCTTTCTTACTCAAGCCATTAAGACAAACCAGGTGATAGAATTCTAGGATGCAAGCAAGTTTGCTATATTTCTTACACCCTGGATATAATTCTGTCTCAGAATACTTTAACAAGATATAAAAAATTTAGTATTCAAATGTTGATCACTAGATGGCTCCACTCCTTTTGTATTTCCATCTTCACTGAAACTCAGAGAAGTATCATGCAACATATCTTGTTAATTTTCAGCATTAAGGAAATCTCCATGATCAGTAGGAGCATCCATTTGAACATCGGCATCTTCACCATGAAAAGCCCAAGAAATATAGCTTGGTAAGAAGTCATGCCACAGTAGATGGCTCAATGTAGTCTTTCTAGTGTCCTGGTATACATAAGCACACTTTCTACATGGGCATGCAATCTTGTCTCCAATCGATGAATGTTCAAAAGCAAAATCCAAAAATTTTGATACTCCACATAAGTATTTACTGCTCGTTCGGTCATCCTCTGCTATCCAAGACTTATCCATTCTATAAAAATAGTAAAACATATAACATATGAGTAAGTATGTCATATTAAAAAAGACTATACAATATGAGAAAATACTAGTGTAATCATGCAAATGAAGTTCACGTGAGCCTATCCGACTAGGCGGGCGCCCAAGCACTTTTTGAAATACTTATAATAAGGATAAAAGAACATAGTTATAATAAGGATAAAAGAATAGTTATAATGAAATTTATCAGTAATTTGTAACATAATAGGATATGCATATTTCTTTTTGTTGTTTGGTTTCGAATGTGTCGTTAGATAGGATGGATTTGTGAATTTGGAACATTCATGGGAACACACATTTCAGTTATAAGCATTCATGTAGCAACTTTCAGTTCCATTCAGTAATCTCTTTTTAGATCCACACACAGGGGTGTACCCCTAAATAGTAACTAAACAAAGGGGTTGGTGTACCCCTAAACATGCGCATAATTAAAATAACTATTAATACAGACAAGTCTAGATAGATAGACAACTAAATACTACACCAACATGGTCCTGCATTAGTAACTTTGAGGACTTATCATTGTGGCGATCTTCTCCTGAAGTTCAGAAAAGAAAGCAGCTATGAGTATTGATTGCTTTCAGACAAAAAGTGTAAACACAAATTTTTTGTTTTGACAATTATATTTGTTAATTGGACCTACCGTGGTCTTTTTGATGATTGTGTTGTGTCATGGAGATCCTCACTGTATTTAGACAAATCTGAACTGACAGGGGCCTCATCATCATATTTGTCTGAGCTGATATCCTCCATCGTGCGCTAATACCGCTGTAGATGATCGGGGGTCTCGCAGTTGATGTTGGTTATCCAAACTTTGATGGTATTATGGCCAACTGGATGGAGAAAAAGCCTATCGCTATGGCCCACTAGCATCTTTCTAATCCAATCACGCCAACTAAATTTTGATACAAGATTTTCCGCCAAATCATACTCAACCTCGATAACATGTGAATAATTGCCAAAATTTAGGGTCACTTCACCAGGCCTGTAGTGTCTTCCTTTTAGAAAATGCTAATGTTTGGGTATGGCTAGTTGGTTTATGGAACAATCATCTAGGATGATGTCCAATTGTTCTTCAATAGGGAATGTTAACATTGGCATAGAGGCCCAGTTCATAGTGACTGTTGTGGGTGGACAGAGACTGCATAATATTAGTATTAAAAAATTGTAAGTACATATAATGATGTTATATATTTTCAAAAAAAGTTGTATAACATCAGTTAACCTTTTATTTCTTGTCATAACCAACTTTATTGTGGTAGACATGATAGCTTGAAAAGAAATCTAATAGAGGAGATCATGTCCTATATCTTTACAATTGGTCCAATGTTCACTAATCCTTCTTTGAGAATTTCAAGGAAGTAACTAGTATTTTCTATAATTTGATGTATCTTGGTATTTCATAAAATGAGTTGACACTTATTATCTATTTGTTGAATCAACACTCATATTTTAGATTATCAAAGAGGTTAATGGTGTCTGTCTTATTTTGTATAGGTGTGAGACCTATTTAATTTGGAGTATTTATGCACTACTATAGAAGGTGTGAGACCTATTTAAAGAGGTTAGTGGTGTCTTTCCACATTTTTACTATATTCTTATACTTCTGTGTTTATCAAAACACTACTACAAGATATCTTATCATCTTATTATTTTGATAGTACCACAAATTTTATGACAAGAAGGATTCATCAAAAAATTGTAAAATTTCTAAATGAGTTATGTGAGGTTATTATTCTCTGACCTATATGTAAATGGGATAGATTGCTGCCTCTTTAGTTTTATGAGTACATGACACTATGTTTGAAATACTTTTTAAAAGGATAAAAGAACATACTTATAATAATGACCCAGGCACATTCTAATCATTTTGAAGTGAATCAGAAAATGAACAGGAGCATGGGTCCTATCCGCTAGTATCAAAGGAGAATTCATAAACCTCAAAACCACCAACATGGTTTCCAAACCTACAACCTCATCTTCTACAAACTCACCTTCTACAAACCTTTAGAACATATACATCCAGAAAGTATCAATGACTGCATGTATCAATGACTGCAAAGTCTATCATGCAGCTTGCTTGGCACATGAAAGAGAGACATGTTCAGTTGTATTGGCCCAAGTGGAAAGAAAACCCTATTAGGGATAGGTCTAAATCTGATTCACAAGCACTATTTGGCAAATTGTTTGGCTAAAACTAAAGTAGGCATACAAATTGTGGTCTTCCCTGAACTAATTGCATTGGATGTACTAAAAATGTCATGCCCCACACAATAAAGTTGTAACATCAAAAAAGTCAAACCTAAAACCGGAAATGCACACTGCAAATTTTAGCATGATCATGTATGAATGCAAAACAATACTGAACTGAATTAGGATCAATCATAGGGATTGGTTAACTAAATTACCATTGACATCTACTTGTTTAGAAAATAGGTTAAGCCAAGGTCAACACACATTAAAAACCATAGTAAAGTGTCACGGATCCGTTCTTACCCTAATCCCAATCTCACTATCCAAGGGGCAGTGTTAAAGGGATTAGAGCGCCCGTCCCTGAGTGGCCCGAAAATCACACATAGATAA